>OZ025301.1:73591909-74791909 GCA_964019185.1 Maratus speculifer | reverse complement strand
GAGATACCTCCTTTGGTTAACCCTTCAAATGAGATTGAATCTCGCTGTAGTTTAATTAGGGGTTGAGTTAAAAAATTGCTTAAAATACTTAAGTTAGACCCTGACGATTTAAAAAAGAAAGTTAGAAATTTAATCCCACTGCCCCCACACACACTTCTTAAAACTTTTTGTGTGTTATAAAAAATATCTGAGATTTTAAAATCGATGACTTGATTACTTTTCTTAATTTCATTTTTTTTTTGGGGGGGGGGGCTAAAATTAATATTTTGATTAGTGCTAACTACTACCACTCATAAATAAAAGAGGCCAATAAATTCATTTTATATAGCCCATAATAACAAATCAGACATAAAATAATGATAATTAGCGGAGAAAAGCTTAGATTTAAATAAATTTGTCATACAAAAGCATTTCTTTTTAAAAAGCGATATTTGAATAAAATAAAATCTTAATCAATTTTTTAGAAAATTACACATTCAGAATTAGTGTCAAAAAATAGGCATATATGCATAAGTTTAAAATCTATAAATGCAGTACATGTAAATATTCTGTACCCCTTGGAACAATCCTTGTCAAACTAATTGGATGTGGCAATCCCAAAACTTTCTTCTACCTCATGCATGTTAATACTTCAAAATTCACTATCACAATCCCAAAATTAAATTGCAATCTATGCCCATCATTGGAATTCTAAAGATATGAAATTTTGTGCATTAGAAAATATGAATATCAAATATGAATATAGCTAAACTTGTGCAAATTCCACAAAATGCAGCTTAGGAGCACCATCTATTGAAAGATTAACACCAAAACTTAATCAGTAACAACTTGTGTCAACGTCTAACCGAATCCTAAGTTAGACAAAAATTTATGCATTAAATTAGATAGATTTATTGCAGAAATCCTAAAAAAAAAAAAAAAATGCATCATAGCAGCACTACCTGTACATGAATTTACATCAAAATGTAAAAAAGGTGAATTCATCTTAAGGATTAATTGAATCTAAAGTTTGATGGAATTCAGTGCATTAATTTTGGATATAGAACTATTGTGGAAATCGCAACAAATGCAGATTAACAGTGCCACTTGTTGAGCAATTTATACCAAAATATAAAAAATGTCAATTCATGTTAAGGACTAACCGAATCTGAAGTTTGGTAAAATTCTGTGCATTGGTTTTGGTGATTGATTGCAGAAATCATGAAAAAAGCTGCATAGAAGTGCCACATGTAGAGCGATTTATACCAAAAACTAATCAACAACAATTTATTATAGTGGCGGTCAAAAGTTTTCGGCCGGCATAAAATTTTTTGTTATTTTGAAAGTATATCCATACAAAGAGGAATCTCAAAGTGATACTCATACATTTTATTGAAATAATAGGAATTCCATAAATAGGAATTTATTTATGGAATAACAAATGAATATCAATAAATACAACTGACAAAATTAATTGCAAAAAAAAAAAAAAAAAAAAAAAAAAAAAAAAAACGCATGCTTTCAAAAGTTATTGGCCACGTTGGAAAGTTAGGAAAAAAAATTGTGTTATAACAGAAAATTACTGTGATCAACTAGATTTATAATTAGTATGTTGTTGTCATACCTTTAGCAAAATATACCGAGGTGCAGCGACTTGGCATCGATTCAATAAACAGTTAAAAATCGTCTGTGACGGTATGTTTTTCCAATCATTTTGAAATTTTTGGGAAAATTCCATCCATGCAGAATTGGAGTTTTAATAGTAATTTCAAGCATGTTTCTAAAGTTCATTCCAAAGATTTTCTATAGTATTCAGATTGGGTGCTTGGGCTGGCCATTTCAAAAGCGAAGTATTTTTGTGCAAAAGCCACTGCCTTTTTTTTTTTAGGGGGGGGGGGGGGAGCATGCCATAGACCGATATTGAAGACCGGTCAAGCAGTAGCTTAATATAGTAACTTTTGTATTCTGCAATTTTTTAATTTTTAAGAATTTTAATGAGTTTCTTAAAATTTGCCTGTATTCTGTGGTGATTTTTTAACATTTAGATTCATGAAAGAATTTCAGTTACCACGCTTTTTTATATACCCATTATAATGTTTTTATGCCCACTTTAATAAATTTTGTCTTCTTGGATTTTTAAGCTTTTAGTGATTTTCAGAGATTTTTTTATTTTGCGGTAATTTTTTTCAGACACAGAAAAGGGGACTTGGGGGACCAAAATACAAAAAAGGGGACTAAAGGGGACCTTTTTCTAAAAAGGGGACTTTTGTGGGAAAAAGGGGACCATTTGGGAGCCCTGTCTAAGAAATATAACTGCAATGAATGCTGTTCATGCCATGTTTGACTACATAGTCACCTTTGGACGTCCTGAATTAATATTATCAGATAATGGAAAACAGTTTCACGCTCATATTTTTGAAGAATTCCATAAAATGTTGGGTGTCAAACTTCGTTACACAACTGTGGCCCACCCGGAAGCTAACTCCGTCTCTGAGCGTATCAACTTTTCAATAAAAGCAACAGTAAAAGCACTAATACAAGATGGGTATCATTTTAACACAGCAGTAAAAATTCATGAAGCTATGTATAACAGCACCTACCATAACACAATTAAAATGTCTCCCAATAAAGTTCACTTTGGAAGAAACATCACCAATATTTTTGAAACATTTCACATAAACACATACAATAACCGATTTGATGTCCACCACGACTACTTCACTTTAATGAAAAATTTACAAGATCTTTACAAAAAAATATACAGCAATTTAATTGACTATCAAAAGCTACAGAATTCTAGACAGCACCCTAAAGCAAAACTTCGTCAGCCACAAGTTGGTGACATCGTATTTCTACAAACAGCCGGAAAGTTCAAAAAGGTTCTTGACACTCCAATGAAAATCATCGAAAAATGTTCTAAAGTAATTTTTAAAATTCAAAAAGCTGCAGATTCAGAAGGTAGAGTTCAAAAGGTACATATCAATAGACTCATTACCCCTGAAAAAAGAAAACATTATCTCTGTTCAAAACCTGCCAATAAAGTACAACTACCTGCTCTAGACTCAAAAACTGTGCAACAAAGACTGAATAACAATGTAAACAATCACTTACCTCAGGTTGACCCATCAGACCATGCCACAACTCCAGAAGATCCAGCAGCAGTGAGGGTTCCTGCCGATGTCAATGCACCTGATGCCAGAATTTTGTTGACGTCTACAAAGAACACTCATATACCGGTCACCAATACATACAATTTAAGACAGACAGCAGCCAGACAAAGATTGAAATAGACCATTCTAATATACTTTCTGCACTTATAGGGACCATGAAAAATCTTTGTTGGTTGTCAGCGTTTGTCACTTCAGTGTTTATGCAGACTGTATGGCCCAGTATGTTACTACACCACACATCATATATTCTAATTTTTTTTTTCTTTTCCAGACTCACCTGAATGTGAAATTTGACTAGACTACATGATATAACATTTTTTTTGTAAATGTTAATTTCCTCAGCTTAGGCTACAAAAGTAAGATGGTATGTTCCATCAACGCTGTATGGTAATATTGCATGTGAAATTTTAGTGTTGTAATCCTTGTGTAACAATTTTCATCATTTTCTTTTAGTATACATATTTCTTTATCTCAATGTGTATTGAATGTATTTTTCCCTTTTTTTTTTGTTGTGATCACAACCCCCTTTCATTTTTTTTTCTCTTTTGTATAAGGTTTATTCATTTATGGTACCATAAAATATTTATTTATCCTTACATGTGCAACCATATTATGTTATGATGTTTCAAGATAACACTATCATGAGTATGTATTGATGAAACATAACTGTATAATGTATGTAATATTTTCAACAATGTATGTAATATTTTCAACAATGTATGTAATATTTTCATAGTACAATTTATGTAACTCAAGTTTGCATTGTATAAAATGTTTGCAAAATACCATGTGTATGTAGAAAGTTGCAGTTATTGGTGGATGTACCTTTTTTCATTCCGACATGATGTATGTCGATGATTGTCATCCCCTTGTACATATACGGTGATGGCTGTTTTGTTTTTTTTTCTTTTTTTTACCCCTTTTTGGGGGAGTATGTCACAAATGACATGCATCGTTTAGTCGTAGTTTAATTTTTATTTATTCTTCTAGCTAAATTTCTAGGATTTTGTCAACGCGATTGTTGGTTTTGGTTTATTTTCTTTAATTTGATATATTCCCCGCTATGTCCGTTGATTCGTTTTTTTTTTGTTCTCCCGTGCCTGCGATCGTAGTTGAACTGTTTTGAATTATTGCGCAGTGGATTGTTCTCAGTTGCGTCGTCGCCTTGTTGGAGGAGGTTTTCCTTTCGCTTTTCTCGCGCGTTCGTCTGTAGGTTTGCCGTACTGACATCTTACTTGGCGGTCATTTATACCGCTCTCGTTCGAGGGCTTGTTTTTTTTCGTCCGTTCGCGCTCTCTCTCTCGCCAATTTTTTTTCGGCTGCGCTTTCTCTGATCGGGGAGTCAAGTAGCAGTGTGCTGGTCTCTGAGATGTTGGTGTGAGGCGCACCTGCCTCTATTTTTTTTATCGTAGATTTTTTTTTAAAGGAAAACATTCTAAATTTTTTTTACACTACTCAGCAGCCATCATACGTCGCCCTTTCCCTTTTTTTATCAAATAAATCTTCCTGTTCCTGGAGCTAACAACTTTGTTACGTTTTATTTCACGTAAAGAGAATTCTTTTTACGGACTTCTTTTTTTTATATTCTCAAGCATGGAAATTTTCAAGTAAGAAATATTTTTTCCAATTATTCTTTACTTATTAGAAACAAGCTGAGAGTCAAATCGGCAAGCAGCGAAATTTATTTGGTCGGAACCTGGAATCGACAATTACAAAAAAAGGAATCCAAAAAGAAATTTGTTCCTAAAAAAAAAAAAAATGCAATGATTCCTTTTCTCTTGACACACTACGGTTTTTTTGTTTAGAGAATGGTATGCTATTTCGATAGATGATGAGGAAAAACACAGAAACTATAAATCATACTTCGTTTGCCAATCTTGGCAAATAAATGATTTGAACCTTTTTTGTTTCAGAAGTTAATAAAACAAATTCATTAATGTTCACCTTAAAATCGGATACTACGTGCAAGGAACAAGTTTTAAAACTACCATATTACACCGTCAAATTTCAATCAAAGCTAACAAATTTTTAAAAAGCATTCCGAAACCAAAATAACCACCAAATCGTAAAGTTATTGCTGGAACTTTATTGGAAAAAATATACAATGATGAGAGCAAAAAAATGCATAGATGTTTTAAGTGGCGAAATTGTGTGTATGACATTTGATGGATGGTCAAACAAAGAAATGAACCAATCATATATGTGCATGTGTGGCAAGTAGAGGTAAAGTCTACTTAGTTGACACAATCGATACACCAGGATCTCCACACATAGGTGAATATTTGACTTAACTTGTGAATAAAATGATTCCTTTAATTTAAAATATTTTTTAATGCAAAGTTCATAGTTTTGTCACTGATAATGCTGCCAACATGGCTAAAATGCAAAATGAATTAGAAGAGAAAGGTTTTAATAATGTTTTAAATCAAAATGAAATTTCATTTAGTGTAGAGGAAAATAATGAAGGTTTGGCATTCATTAAAGAAAATTGTCCAAATCTTCTCACCACTGTAGCACATTTCCAAGCAAAAAATAACCCATTCGAAAAATTACCATTGCTTGAGAAAAAAGTTTCAGATATTATGACACATTATGATTGGTGAAAGTTCTTTTATGTAATGGGAGGTAAAGAAATAATCAGTGGAATTGAAATTGAATTTAATTACCAAATAACAACAGCCGTGGCTTCATCTGCTGCAATAGAAAGACAATTTTCTTCTTTTGGATTAGTTCATTCAAGCCTTCGTAATAAAATAGGCATGGACAAAGTTTCTAAATTAGTGTTTTTGCTTCAAACAATTAAATCTCTGATTTATTTCTATTTGCTTAAAAAATATTGAATTAATTGTAATTTTTATCCTTTAATAAATAGCTTGCATTAAATGAATATCTAATTTTTTTTTTAAATTTTACCATTTTCTATTTATTTACAAAATATTCCAGTTTATTTCTTATTTAGTGTGCACAATTCAATTACAAAATAATAGAATGGCTTTAGATTAAAGCCTAGTTGTTTATTTTTTAGTACCAATCAATAACCAGAATATAATATTTTCTTAACTATATAATTATTTCTTATATTATTTTTATAAATTATAAATATTATTTATTCTTTTTTAGTTATTTATTATGAAAAACTGCTCCATGTATTGTAAAAACATAAAAACACAATAATTAAAAATAGAATTCTAAAAAAATCAAATAAATCCAATTTAAATAAATAAAAAAAAAAAAAAAAAAAAAAAAAAAAAAAAAAAAAATCTGATTTTTTTTTATTTTTTTTTTTTTTTAAATCATGATTTTTTTTCCAACCCTGAGTGAAACACCTTATATTATAAAAAAAATTTTATATGACAATTTAAAAACTGAAATTTAACTGAAATCCAGATTTTCATCTAATAAAAAAGAATTAGAAATACAAAATTTGCTTTAAATTTTAATTTTTACATTATCACTATACTCACTTTCATTGTCTGTTAAACTCGTCTTTTAGACTGTCTTGTCTTTGGCATACGAATCAGGAATAACATTCTTTTGAATAAATTTTTTCAAATGATTGAGTAAAAAATTTTCTTTTCGTTCTTTCTTTTAAATCTCATCCATGAAATAGGGATGTACAACCTGTGGTCCATAGACCACGATGCTAAGACTATTTTTACTCGGAATAATTTTTCTTATGATAATGTCAGAAACTTTGCTATTAAATAAACAAACGTCACTTTTCAAGTATTCTGGTGGCAAACAATTTTCTGGCAAAATGATTGTGCATCACTACCATAAAAGATTGTTTAATTAAGTATTTGTGAACTTTTCTCCTAAGCTGCCTTTACATGGAGAGCTATAGTTGATATTAAGATAAAATTATTAGCTAAAATTAAAATTTGATACAAAGCATGTTGACATTTACTAGCCACTGTGAAATCCTGTTATCCATTCCCTTAAATATAAATGAATATATAGAGAGAAGGAGACAGAAAGAACAATAAGTATTGATGTTTTTACCTTAAAATGAAAAATATTGTTAGAAAAACTAAAATAAGTCAATTGCCCAACCTCCAGTAGCGAAACCTTGCATTTTCCAGCATGCTGGTGTGCCTTGATTTTTTAAGGCAAGCCAACTGACATGGTTAATATGGTAAAATAAGTTTTATTTAGTTAAGTTTGTTATTTAGTTAGTTTTTCTTTATCTCTTTCATTTATCTCCACAATGTTTTATTAAAGTACAATTAAATATACAAGTGCTAGCAAAAATAATCTTGACACTTAATTCACAATCTGAATGCTTTATTTTATTTCATCCAATTTTAAATAGAAGAAACAGGTGAGAGTTTCTATCACACATTGGTTACGTTGGGGGGATGGCCCTTACATCCCTCCATGTAACCTACCTAAGATGATTTAGAGTTTTCCCCTTATTTTTTTTTAGTTCTGGTAGTGGTTTAAGAAGGACAATTTTTAAAAATTCTTTTTTCTACCAAAAGAAACTTTTGTAGTGCACATATCGACGTAAAAAATTCCAATTGTTGAACAACTTCTTGCTTTGACTATATTAGAATAAAATGTTTCTCTAAGTCATAAAGCCTCAGATTTACAAGCATCAGGGAAAATTATCTATGTCCTAAAAGAGGCAAAGCTGATTTACCACATGGCCGTACACCAGAACAAAAAATCAGTTCAAAAAGACAGAGAAACACTTCAATCAAGTCTGATATATATATTTTTTTAAACATGACGGTTTGTTAATACCATTTATTACAAATGCATAAATAAACTTTACTAATGAATGTATCAATGAGGACCATAAATAAACTTCAGACTTTTAATGTGCAAGGGCAGAGAAATGCAACATTTTACTAGCCAGCAAGTGGATTTTTTAACAGGGTGAAAAAATTTATAGGTAATTAAAAAAAAAAAAAAAAAAAAAAAAAAATGTAGGCTATAGAGATGGGTCATTATTAAAAAAACATACAATATGCAGTCACTACCAATTTGTGCTCATTTGATATAATTTTAATGCAAAATTCATATGAAAGGAGTAAGAAACAAAGCTCTTAGATACATTCTTATGAGAAAAAATATAAAAAAGTAAAATATTTTTATTTTAAGCAAGTCCAGACAAGCAATTTTAAGCAAATTACAGACTGTAGACAAAATTTAGTCAAAATAGTTTGAGCCCTTTTAAAAAATAAAATTAGTTTGATAGTGACCCGTATGGACCTGTAATAATTACACACTTATAAAATTTTCTTGAAATGTGACCAAGCCCAATGGTATTCTCCAACCCTAGGGTAGCAAATTTAATCTAAATTGTTCAAGCCATTTTTTAGATGAAGTTAACTCGAGTCAAAGTGGTCCAAACATGATTCACTAATCAAATTTTCCCAGACATATAACTTAAACCAATAGTCTTCACATAATCCCAAATGGTAGACTTACTGAAATTCATTAGAGCATTTTTTAAATAATAGTAATTTGACCTACAGTGATTTAAGATGACTTACCAATCAAATTTTTTCAAATATCTGATTTAGCTCAACCTCTGCCCATAATCCAAAATAGTAGGATGTAAAATTTAGTCAAAATCGTTTGAGCCATTTTTTAGTAAAATTAGATTGACCCTGACTCATAACGACTCAAAATGATCCATTAATCAAATCTGCTTGAAGTGACTTAGCTCAGTTGTCTTCTGGTATAATTAACCTGAAATGGTAGGATACAAAATTCACTTAAAACCATTAGAGCATTTTAAAAATAATGTTAGGTTGACCCATAGTCATCCAAGATACCTACTAATCAATTTTTTTTTAATAGTGATTTAGCCCAATGCAGGCTTAGAAGTGACTTCAAAAATATTATAGGAAATATAGAGTTTTTTTGAAAAAATATAGAAATTTCATTTATACGTAAATACAGCAACACATGTTTTAATACATTAACGTATGTATCAAAACAGACATCAACATTGTAAAAACTATAACATAAGTAAATTATTTAAAGTTCATTCCTGACTATTTCAGAAATTTTTAACACACTTCAGGATTAAAATACTGGTTTCAAAAATTGTACATCTCTTTTTTTTTTTTTTTTTTCCCAGCAAAATTTAACATTTTTTATAATTATTTTCTAAATTATCATCATTTATAGAATTTGCATTTATGAAAACCAACATAATTAAAAAAAAAGTTATTTTTTTTTTTTTTTTAATAACAAATTTATATGAAATGAGTTTCTAATGCAAGAACAATTCAAAATTCTAAAAACCTGAAATCTACAGCAAATTTTATCAAAAGTAACAGCAGAGAAGAGGGAGTGAGGAAATCATTCCCAGCATTAATTATACATTTTTCCAATGGCATTCCTAGTTTTTTTTTTTTTTTTTTTTTTAATGGTTTGATGGAATCTGCTTTTTCTCTTTGATACTTTGGGGAAAATCCAGCTTTCTTGTGATCAGGGTTCATGATTTTTTTCATTTTTTTAATAAAAATCAAAACAATCGGATTTTTTTGATTTAAATCAGATTTTTTTGATTTTTTTAAAAAATGCCACACAATATTATTATTTTATGACTTTTTGTTTAATTTAAATAACAAATTTTACACACATAGACATGCATGTTATAAGTATTATCTATTATTAATGTTACACAATTTACATAAATGATTTATATTATTTCAAGGTAAAATTTTAGGCTATGAAAAAAAAATCTTGATTACACAATTTGCATGAAAAACTACAAATCAGATGTCAAGAATTAATTCAAGCTTCAGTACCTTAATTATAATAAAAATATCTGCAACACATAAAAAATTTAAACAAAATTGGAAGCAAACTAAGTTTTTAACTTTTTTTTTTTTTTTTTTTTTTTTTTAAGTGCTGGCTGAGAAAAAATGAGTTTAATTGCTGCCATCAAAATACTTAAGGCCAGAGGATACAAATTGAGATGTTATCAGTATTTGACTGACTTCTCGGTAGTGTTGGAATTTACACAGGAAAATTTTGAATAGCAGTTTTATTTTATTTGTGGAATATCTATCATCTTATAAAACAATAACTATCTAAACTTACTAATGAGAACTTGGAATCCCTAAATAAAAATTCAGCCAGAGAAGGAATGCTGCAGTGTTACTGCATCTGGCTGGTTTATTTTATTGGGGTATCACAAATCAGTAAATTTAAGAATTAATTAATCATAAGTTAGTCAGTAAGTTCAGTGTTTTATAAGATGATAAATATTACACAAATAAAATAAAACTAAATTGCTATTCAAAATTTTCCAATGTGAATTCCAACACTAGTGAGAAGTCAGTCAATTAGCGAATACATCACAATTTGAATCCTCTGGCCTTGAGCATTTCGATGGCAGCGGTTTAACAGTTTTATCTGTTGATTTCTAATTTCTCAAAGTACCAAACCAAAGGCAGAAAACATTTGTTGTACTGAAGCAGATAAATCTATTGCAGTAAAAAGCTAGTTGATCATTAATTCTTTAAGTTTTTAGAATCAGCCTTTTCGATAACTGTAACAAAAATAACTTCCACTATTCTAAAGGGCTAAAATCAATTATATTAAATTAAAATAAATAAATGACTGATTCAGATTTTGCTCAAATCTTAAAATAACATGCCTCACCAAAGTACTGCACATAAAGTCATACAATTTTATTTTACCTTGACTTGCAGATGTTTTTCTAAATACCAATGAGTAAATATTCAAATATTTAATATATTTCTGCTTAGATTTCTTTACTGTTGCAAGATTATTTTATAATTTGATTCAAATGAAATTTGAAAGCATTTTTTTTTTTTTCTAAACTTTACTTTTATTTTACTTTTTTACAAAGCTTAAGCTTTATCTTTCTGAAAGTTGTTTAATTATATATATTATATAAAACTAAATTATGTTAAAGCACATTATGTTTGTTTACATCTTAAATTTATTTAAAAATAACTTAAAAGAAAAACTGATTTAAATCAATGATTTTTTTTAAAAAATCAATTGATTTAAATCATGATTAAAATCAAGCTGATTTAAATCAACGAACCCTGCCCATGCCACTTACGGAAAAAAAAAACTAACCCACCAGACTCGAAATCATGGGTGCAAGTTTGAAATTTTGCCAGAATGAAAATATTTTGAATCCCCCCCCCCCCACCCCCTGAGTGAACACATACACATGTGAATGATTCATTTTTTTTTTTCCCCATGACCATTTGACGAAATTTGCTTTTTCCCACGATCTTTTGACAGAGATCGCATCTGTTTAGCGATTTTTTGACAAAAATTGTGTCTCTATCGTGATCTTTTGACCAAAAATCGCGTTTTTCACGATCCTTTGACAAAACTCACGTCTTTTATTCCCTCCTTTGGCAAAAAATCGCGTTTTCTAAAGGGCTAAAATCAATTATATTAAATTAAAATAAATAAATGACTGATTCAGATTTTGCTCAAATCTTAAAATAACATGCCTCACCAAAGTACTGCACATAAAGTCATACAATTTTATTTTACCTTGACTTGCAGATGTTTTTCTAAATACCAATGAGTAAATATTCAAATATTTAATATATTTCTGCTTAGATTTCTTTACTGTTGCAAGATTATTTTATAATTTGATTCAAATGAAATTTGAAAGCAATTTTTTTTTTCTAAACTTTACTTTTATTTTACTTTTTTAACTAAATTATGTTAAAGCACATTATGTTTGTTTACATCTTAAATTTATTTAAAAATAACTTAAAAGAAAAACTGATTTAAATCAATGATTTTTTTTTTAAATCAATTGATTTAAATCGTGATTTAAATCATGATTAAAATCAAGCTGATTTAAATCAACGAACCCTGCTTGTGATCTTTTAATATAAAAAGTGTTTTTTTTTTTTTAAATTTTTTTAAAAATGAAATCTGAATTTTTTTCACGACCAAAAAAAATCGCGCTTTTTCCACGATCTTTTGAAGAAAATCGCGTTTTCTTGCGATCTTTTGACAAAAATTGTGGTTCTTCACAATCTTTTAACGAAAATTGCCATTTTTCATGCGTTCTTAAAACAAAAATTGCGTTTTTCCAGTGATCTTTTGACAATAAACATCGTTTCTCGAGATTTTTTAAAAAACAAAATTGCATTTTTTCCCTGACTTTTTGATGAAAATTGTATTTTTCTAGCGATCTTTTTACGAAAATAGTATTTATTCGCGATCTTTAGACGAAAATCGCGTTTTTCTCGCAATCTTTTGACGAATTTGCATTTTTCTCGCAATCTTTTGATAAAAATGACATTTTTTTCTCGATCTTCATATGTAAAATTCAGTTTTTTCTTTTGAAAACAGCATTTATTCGCGATCATTAGACGAATAAAGCATTTTTTTGCGACTTTCTGACAAAAATCTTATTTTTTTCACGTGATCTTGTGACAAAATTCCCCGTTTTTCCGTGATCTTATAATGATATGAAAAAAGAAAAAAAAAACCGGAAAATGATAAAAAGCGGAAAATTGCAGATCCGCAAAAGACTCTCATGTCTGACAGTGGAAGTGGAGGGATGAAAAATATAGAAAAAAGTAGGAAATAAAGGAAAATAAAGAATTTTTTCTAATTTATAGGAAATATAGGAGCGCTGCGAGGCCTGCCAATGTCTGTGCATAATCCAAAATAGCAGGATGTAAAATTTAGTCACACTCGTTTGAGACATTTTTTAGTAAAATTAGCTTGACCTGTAATGATCTAAAAATGACCAACAAATCGAAATTTCTTGAACATGTGATGCCCAATGATCTTTTTGTGCCCAGAAATGGCATAATATAAAATTTTGTCAAAATAGTTTTAGACATTTTTTAGGTAAAATTAGCTTGCCAATGACCCATAGTGACTCACTAATTGACTTTTTTCATACATGCAACCTAATCCAATGGTCTTCCCGAGCACGAAAATGGTAGAACACAAAATTTAATTAAAACTGTTAGCATCATTTTTTAGGTAAAATTGGTTTGACCCACAGTGATCCAAAAATGATCCACTAATTGAAATTGATAATGCGACATAGTCCAATGATATCTACAGTGGCATGCAAAAAGGAGGGAGGTGGCAGTGACCATGGGCGTGGAAATTTAGAGGGCACCAAATTTATACTACCAATGTCATTTTTAGCCTGTCACAAGAAAAAGTTGGGAAAGGGGGAAAGTGAATTGAAACTTTGCCTCGAGTGGAGTTTTCTTTCCGCATGCCCCTGGATATCCTTGTGCCCAGATATGGTATAATACAAAGTTCTATACAAATTACTAGAGCCATTTTTATATACAATTAGGTTGACTTTGACTCATTGTGATCTAAAATAATCTAATAAAATTTTCTTGAATATGCAACCTAATCCAATGATCTTCTCGAACTCAAAAACCATAGAATACAAAATTTAGTCAAAATAATTACAGCTGTTTTATTAAATAAAATTAGCTTGACATACAATGAAATCTCTTGAAATTATGTGACATAGCCCAATGATATCATTATGCCCAGAAATGGTACAACACAAAGTTTTATCAAAATCATTTGAGCTGTTTCTAGATACAATTAGCTTGACCTTGATCCACTGTGATCTAAAATGATCTACTAATCGAATTTCCTTGAACATGCAACCTAGTCCAATGGTCTTCTTGAGCCCAAAATCAATAGAATACAAAATTTAGTCAAAATCATTAGAGCAATTTTCTTAATAAAATTAGCTTGGTCTATAATGACCAATAAATCAAATCTTCTTGAACATCTGACATAGCCCAATGATCTTTCATAATCCAAAACAGCAGAATAAAACATTTAGTTAAAATAAATAATTTAGGATGATTTTTAGATAAAATTAGCTTGAGCTGTAGTGACAAAAAATGACCTACTATTCAAAATTCCTTGAATGTGTGTCTTATCCCAATATTTTCCTCATGCCTAAAAACAATTGGATATCAAATTTAGTCAAATTCGATTAAGCTGATTTTTAAATGTAATTAAGCTGACCCTGACCCATAATAACCCACTAATTCAATTTCCTAGAATGTGTGATGTATTCCCATGTTTTTCTTTCACCTTAAAATTAGTAAAACATAAAATTTGGTCAAAATCATTATAACCATTTTTAAGATAAAACTTACATACACACACATATTTTTGCTCGTATTATAATATATCAGTGTAAGAAATAGAAATACATACGATTCATCTGTTTTTTCTACAATAAATTGAAGGGCATCTTCCAGCTTGGTCCGTGCATTTTCTATTTCTGGAGCTTAAAATTAAATTGGAGAAAAGATTTTTAGTAAAAGAAAATCCACAAATTAAAACTTTTAAAAGATAATTATATATACATATTTTTTTGCAATTGGAATTTAACAATACTAACCAATTAATTTCTTAATAACATAAAATTATCAACTAACACAAAACTACAGAAAAGAAAAAAATATATATACCATTCAATAACAAAAAAAGAAAGCTTTAAAACAAATTAAAATATATTACATTTAGAATATATGTTTTACAAAAGTGCACTGTTTTTTGTTTATTTATCAGTTAATAAAAGGTAAAAAGACCTGAAAAAATAATAAAATTCACCGATGTGATGCGGGAAAAGAATCACAAAATATTTATCAATCTGTCATAAGCCGTGAAGTTAGTCAATCTTTCAAAAGTTACTTTAGTCTATTATTTCATATTAAAAACTATAGTTAATATAACTATAATAAAAGAATATATTTGTGTCTTGTGTGACCACTGCTAAAGAGACTGTTGTGTTTCTACAGCAATCATGTGACAGAATTAGTGTTTTTTCAACAGATTTTTGTTGAAATTAGTGTTTTATTTCAACCCTTTGATGAAATTTGCATTTCTTTCTTGATGCTTTAAAATTTGTATTTCTTCTGCGTTCCTTTAAAGAAATTCACATTTTATCATGATATTTTGACAAAATTTGGATTTCTCCATGATCGTTTGATGATTGTGTTTTTCCACGTCTCTATGACAAAATTAGCTTTGCTTCGCTATCATTTTATAAAATTTGATTTTTTTTTTTTTTTTTTTCAATACCTGCACCTTTATTTTTTTTTTAAATTCTGAAATTTACGTTTTTAAGCGATTTTTTGTTGAAATTAATTATTTTTCTTTTAGCGAATGACTGACTGAATTGGTTTCAAAATAAAAATAATATAATTACTAAATGGTGAACAAAATGTTGCAAAATTTAAAAATTATACAAACATTAAATTTATTGTTTCAATCTTTGCCCGAGATCTTCATCAGGAAAACATCTTTATACTGCTTCCACACAGAGTAAAATGGCCTTGAAATTCAAAAAATCCATTATAATACCAGGCAAATATTGCTTCCTTCAACTTCAACCAACGATAAACAGGAAAATATGCATACTTTTCTGTTTATATGTGCATTAATATACAAAACAATGTCCATGCAGTATTATTCCACAATTATGAGATGAATAAAACTTTTACAATTTTGATTTGATTTATTTTAACACTCAGTCTTAAAAAATTAACTTTACTACTTTATTTACATCAAAAACTTGTTGACTGGTAATTACCCCCAAAAGTGACCAAGAATTACCCCCATTTTCTTGGTCACATAAACATTAATAGTGTATATTGAAATTTTATTAACAACATAAAATAACTTCAATGCAGCTCTTTATAAAAGTTTTGATGTTAATACATTTTGGAAAGCATAATTTAAAAACTAAATTTGATAATTTACGTTTTCAGTTAATTTAAAATATTTTATGCTCTATAAACATTACTGATACTGAAGTGGCATTTTTAGCAGTGTCCATTACTGGAAAATGATTAATTAAGCATTTCGGCAATAGACACCCCTCTTAAAACCTTAAAAGTGACAAAATTTTAGAAATGGCTATTTGTATACAAAATTCATAGTTTTTTATTACAACCAAAACAAAAAGCTGCAAATTTTGCAATAAAATAAGAAATATAGAAATTAATTAAATGAAGCCAGCTTTTAGCATGTTCATTAAGATTTTAACTGGAAAACAGTGAAACTTCGAAGCATTGTTTCTTCTTCCCGATAGATTTTATTAAGAGTGTCAACAATATGCAAGGGGGAGTTATGATAAAAAAATAATAAATCTAAATTGTTTCATAGATTCATTTTTTTTACAAACCAAAAACATCGAAGAAGTCCATTACAGGCACATCTTCCCTATATTAAGTTAAATACTAATCGATGTTTAAAAGAAAATACTAACAACAAACTCCTTAAAATCAAGTTTGACTTGTTAAAAATATAAATACCTGTTTTTTCCTGCTTTATTTTAAAGGCCATGACGGATTTTGGATGTAAAAACACAAATTAATATTTACTAAAAAATTTATCAATACTTAGAGGAAAACAGAACAGAAGAAACACAACATTATTTTAACAAATCAAAACTAATTAAAGAAATTGGTCAGATGTTATGAACAAAGCATAATAGGAGAGGCATTAAAGACGTGCAAATTCAAAATAAAAAAATATGTTTAGAAAACTGCATAACTTTTCAAAAATGTAAACAAAATTGATTTTAAAAACTGGTGCTTAAGAACAATCGATTACGATATTCTCATCGACGGTTTCGATAAAATGCTACAAAATCGATAATTATTTATTATTGAAATTGTGAAACACGATTCCTAATTTTAAAATATAAAATAAATATTTAAAAAATATTTAAATTAGAAAAACATTTTGTAATAATTTATCAGCTCAGCTTTTCTCAAGTAAGACGCCAACAAGGAATCTTGTCAATTTTCGCTATTTAAACGAAATAAAATTGACCAATCAGAAATCTACAATTGCAAAATAGAAGTTGATGATTGGTTAATTTTGTTTGTTGGCATGTAACAAATCATTCAATGCAAAAAATAAAGTTCGATATAATTTGTAATCGAAATATCGATTATTTTGATTTAATCTTATTTGTCATGTCATGTCATCTCGCTGCTGACAATTTGAACAGAAAAATTGTCGAGTCACGAAAATGGATCTAGCTTTTACAAATTTTAAAACTAATCCTACAGATTGGATGAATGCAGAGTATTCAGCTGGAACTTCAATTATGGCTGTCGAGTTTGATGGTGGTGTGGTTATAGGTGCTGATTCAAGATCATCTCTAGGGGCATATGTTGGAAACTGTGTTGCTGACAAGTTGTATAAAGTTTCTGACCATATTTATTGTTGCCGTTCTGGTTCGGCTGCTGATACTCAGGCAATTAGTGATGCCGTCGCATATCATCTTAGTTTGTTAAAAATGGAATTAGATGAGCCTGTCAGTGTAAAAGTAGCTGCCAATGACTTTAGACAGTTATGCTATTCATATAGAGATTCTTTGACTGTCGGAATAATCGTTGCTGGATGGGATAGAAAAAATGGAGGACAAGTCTACAGTATTCCACTTGGAGGCATGATGTCTAGAGAAAAATGCTGCATTGGTGGCTCTGGAAGCACTTATATATATGGCTTTGTCGATGAGCATTATAAATCAGGTATGACTAAAGAAGAATGCATTGACTTTGTAGCTAAAGGTTTGGCACACGCTATGTGGAGAGACGGATCAAGTGGTGGGGCTATTAGAATTTGTGCTATAACTGAAAAAGGTGCTGAAAGAAAAATATATACAGGAGAACAAGTGCCTCAATATTATCAAAAATAAAAACTGTATAGATAACATTTCGTTTTGTATTGCTGAAAAGTTTTGCTATTACAAAAAAGAAAGAAAATAGATGCTGTGTAAATTTTCATCTTGGACTTCCTTTCCAAAATGCGAACCATGATGCTAGTATAATAGCGCTTCTTTTAACTATCATTAATGCTACAGAATTGACTTCCCTCACTTCAACTGTTGGCTGGTTAATTTGGAACAGAACCCATCAAGTTACTTCAATATTTATTTCACAGGCTCTTTCAATTGGCATGGCTCTGGATGAGCTAGTTTTTTCTGTCGCTTCCTATCCTCCATCTTACAGATAGTTTCCTGCCTGCATTTCAGTCTACAAACTTCAAAATTGCCTAGGATCTTTATTTAGCTGCACAATAAAATTATAAGGCTTATTACTTACCTTTTGAATATTTATTTCTACTGGGCATCAGGGGATCCCTTTAACCCCTTGGGGACGAACAAAACGTATATGTGCCACAAAAAGACTTAAGAATCTTTCTTTATTCCCACTCCCACCAGAAAAATTTTACTAGAAAATTTATCTTATTTAATTGGAACATTTTCTTAATTCAATAAGGCGCATTTTTTTTTTTAATCTACAGAAATAGCATTAAAAATTCCATAAAAGGCTCCCACCGCAAAGGGGTTAAAAAATAAATGGATATTCTTGCTATGAGCATGACTAATTCTGATATAGAGCTTGACTGAATCTCTCCAGAAAATGTGATTTAAACCCACAAACAGATAATCAGGAGACAGTTTGAACATTTCTTCAGTTACTGCAGATGCAGCAGGACTGCCACAGACGACTATTGTTTAATTCTATTGTACATGACTTTTTCAAAACAAAAATATTTTACATACGCTTTGACAACATTTGCTCGAGAAATATACTGTAAAATATATATTTTTTAAAATAACGGTGCAAGCAGAATATAAAAATACTCGCCTGTGGCATCCCTGATAAAGTAAACTCTCTTATAGATTGGGAAGAGGCAGCACATATAACCACCTCATTGAGTTCATGGATGAAATTCTAGAATTCATTAAATCTCAATTTGCATATTAAAATGTAATCGGCCTGCCAACTCATATCTGAAAACCCAATTTTAGCTGTTGACTCGTAGGTTTATTATTGCATTTTCTTGCTCCCAGTCCGCTATGTTTTCATAGTTTTTGGGTGCAGGAAAACACAATGGTAAACCTACCAGTCAGCCATTAAAATGAAATTAGATTTTTTTTTTTTTTTTTTTTGTGTGTGCTTTTTAAAAAGGTATGATTTGCAGACCGTAAAGGGCAAAATTAGCACTAGTCTCTGGTCACAGGGCCAGTGAATGAGAAAAATTGGCTGTCACTGGCCACCTCATGGCTACTTTTATACAAGGAGAGAATAAAAAATTCCTGCATTCCATCATGTTATTTTATTTATTCTGACTGCAATGTGTTTATATATTAGCATAGTTATTTGTGTTATTCAATTTTAAATTGCTTCTAATAGGAGATTTTTAAAAAGTTTAGTATTTTTATATTAAAAAGTGGCTGCTAGTTTAAAGAACTTAGCGACTTATAAAACTGGTACTATTGGTCATTGGCCGATGATGAAATTTCTCTGTTTTGCCCTTTAGCAGACCGAGAATTGAGATTTGACTAATCCCAGAATTTCATCTGTGAACTTAGTGAGGTTTATCTATTCAGCTGCCTCCCAATCTATTAAATCTGCATGGCATGTTATTTGAAATGTAAACAGTTCAGTTGTCGGAATAAAATTCAAGATGGTTGTGAAATCAATGGCTATCTCAATGTTTTTTTGCTATTTTTTTTTTTTTTTTTTTTTTTTTTTTTGTTATTCACACTTTTTTGGCTGTTACACCTGATTAATTAATTGCTAAATATAATTGTTACTTTTGATTTTGATGTAAATTAGCATACCTCTAGCAAAAACTTGTCATACTGTAGATTTTGTAATATTCTCATTCTCATATGTTAACAGCAACCAAATTGTTTATTTTTCTTGTGATCATTTTTCCATGTTTCAATAAATATTTTAATTTTTTTAATGTTACTCATTTTAATATGTTGTTCTAGTTATCATTGAATTTAAGCTTTTTTATGAAGAAAATCTGAAGTTATTTCTGAAAAATGTGATCTTATTCCCAGGATATTTTTAAAATTAATCACGCCTTTTTATTTATTAAATCTGAATCAACAGAGCATAAAATTTTTATATTTTACGGTTCTGGTGTAAATTATTATTTTCAAAAATATGGCACAGCAATTAGCTTATGCATAATAACTGTAACTGTTGAAGCCTCATTGTTTGTTTACTTTTTCTTGTTCGTATTCAGTCGTCTGCATTCTTGTTACTTTGTTTAACTGCACTTTTTAGATATTAGTATTGATTTATGTGAAAACTATTTCTAGAAATATTTATAATTAAAATAAAGAAAGAAAAAGAAGAGGAAGAAAATGCTTTAAAATTAAAAGTTATACAGCATTTTTTGCTTTACATGATGCAAAACAAAATTATTTTTTTTTCTAATTTTTCTTCAAATTACATTAAAAACACTTGTTGAAATATGCATTTAAATGCTATACTCCTAAATTAATTTTCCTTTTTCTGCTTCTTGATCACAAAATTAAATGGCATTAGTATTTGTATTATCGCTCCTGAAAGATATCCTTTCAAATTAGCATTTCATATAGGGATGCACCGAATATTCGGTATCTATTTGGTATTCGGCCTATTCGGCCATGTTACTGAATATTCGGTTAGGTCGAATATTAAACTATTCGGTTGAGCCGAATATTCGGTATGGCCGAATATCAAAGTATTCGGCCGAATCCAATATTTAATAAAACCTTTTAAAAACTTTTCACTATTTCTACTTTTAACTGTCAATTTTTTAATTTATATTTAAAATAATTAGAAACAAAATCATTTTAAAATAAAATAGAATATTTTTACATTATTTATTTGCTGTTCGTAAAGTATAACTTAAGAAAATTAACCATGAGAAAGATTAAAATGGTGATTTATTAGGATTCTCCTTAGGAATAAATTATGTGCTGATACAAGTTTCTAAATTTTGTTTAGTAAATAATCTGTTTCTTGCTTTTCCCCAAATTAAACTCCTTTAAAAGAAAAAAAAAACTTTTGAGATTAGTAACATCTATCAAAGCAGACAATTTTTGTTCATGAAACCATGATCATAATCAACTTATTGAGTCATAAGTACATTGTATTTCATCTCACTCTAGGTCAAAACTTGTGTGTTCGTTTATTACATTAACAATAAATAAGATAACATATTTTCAACTCCCATGCCTTGATTTCTGTAAAATATGATATGATGGGAAGGGTGGAAAATACCACCATTCATAAGAAAAGAACTATGAGCCAAAAATATCTTTATTCAGAATTAAGTTGAAAGTATTTGTACTTTATATTGAAAAAAATCTGTCTTGAGTTATTTAAAAAGGGCAATTATCAGACTGTAAAATTTTTCTTTGGCCATTTTTTCATTATTTGATTTTAAAATGTTTGTTTTGATTCATAGAAAATTTTATTAATTAAAGTTTCATAATTGTGCTTCTTAAATAACTCAAGCCAGATTTTTTTTCAATACTAAATGCTCTTATAAAAAGCTCTTGTTTATCAAAATGTAAGTTTCTTTTATTAAATATTATGTAAAACTGTTTTAAAAAGTAACATTTTAATATCTTTAAATTTTGAAATGTAAAAAGTAGTTGGAAAGCCGAATATTTGGTATTCGGCCCACCAATTACTATTCGGCTAGCTAAATATTCAGTTCACCTGTCGGCTGAATATTCGGTATTCGGCCAAAATCACTATTCGGTGCATCCCTACATTTCAACGCTAAATATAGAAGTTTTAATTTGAATTAAAATGAAATATTAATTGAATTTTAAACTTAGATTGGAAGTAAAAAAATAACAAAGTGAGCGGCAATCATATTGACTACTTGCAAGTCAATGCCGACATAGAATTTCTGAAAATATCCATCTCAGCGTAACACCCCATTTGGATAGTAGCCAGACTGCTAGATACAGCTTTCGAAAACAAACAGTATATATATTTTCGGAACAGATGTAGTATTCGCCCGGAATACCACCATCTTGTTTCTTTGTTGGTCACTTTTGATCACTTTATACTTAAATTTTGAACAATTCAGAAATTAAACATAAACAACAAATTTTTAAACTGAAAAGCAGCAGTCGAAGTATTATTTATAAAAAAGAAAAAAAAGAATGGGAGGGAGAGAAGGAATTCATAATTAGCAAACGATAAATTCATAAATTTTAAAACTGAAATAAAGCAAATATTAATTTAAATATATATATCTATTCCGAAATTACAATCAAAACTGTTTCAGAGATTATACATTAAAAAAAACAACAGAAATAAATGGATAAATACAAATACAGAGATTTAAAATTGGGAAACAAAATGGCTGCCATCTCCAGGCGAATACAACATGATAGCCATTTTTTCTATCAACAAAACTGAAAAATTAAAAAAGACAGTATACTGTAGTCTCCCTCAAATCCGCACATAATTTACGGATGTAAACAATCAAACATGTAATTTAAATATAAGGACAACATTTGACTTTTTTAGTTTTAAATTAATTCTATATATATTGTAATTTTTGTTAACTGAATTCATGTTTTTTCATAAAGGTAGAATAAATTTATTTCTGAAAAAATTCAAAATATTGCTGATATTGGTAATTGCAATCTTCTTACTAAATATATATATATATATCTTTTGGTTATTATATGTGGTTATTTGTCGGCCTTTTTTTTTTTTTTTTTTTTTTTTTTAATAAAATCTGACTAAACCTAAAATAAAACTTCCTTATTTTATGATTCTGATGCGTATTAGTTATGTACCTTTATGAAGCAAGTTTCATTGAATAATTTAGGGGAAAAAACATTTTTAGGTACTACTCTGTTATCCCGTCGACCAATTTCGCCAAATTATATAAATCGCCAAACTAATAGCCAAATTATACATATTGACATAATTTTTATTTTAAATAACAAAAAAACAAATAATTAGTAGAATATTAATAAAAATATAAGTAAAAAGTCGAAATAAAAATCATTTAATGACATTTTAAACATGTGAATCGTATTTAATGTCATTGAATGCGACATTCATGATCATCCATTTTTGGCATTTAATCTTAAAGATTGGCAATAATTTTTTGGTCGACGGGCAGGGTTGGAAAAAAACCAGATTTTTTTTATAAAAAACCAAAAAAAAAAAACCCGATTCTTTTGGTTTAAACCGGGTTTTTTTAAAACATCCTTTTTTATTACATATACATGCATACTTATTGATAAAAAGAGACCTTGTTGGATTATAAGTAGTATAAATTCATTTGAAAATAATTTAAATTAAATAATTATAGTTAATTATGTAGAAAATTGAAAAAACCATATTTTAATTTAAATTGTTATTAGTAAAGTCTTATGTTTAAACAATAAGCTACTCTACATAGTGAAACACTGATGCTTTGAAAATCTTTATAAATAATATTTTTATTACTTATAATAAACATTTGATGTAGTTTGATGAATATAATATTCTTTTCTACAATTTAAAAAATAAATAAATTTGAGATTGTTCTTGGAGGTTTTGTGTTTTGAGAGACAATTTGAAATCAACATTTATGGTCATTAGATTTAGCAGATAAATAGGGGGGAAAAATAATTTGTTATTATTAAAATACTATAACTAGCACCCAATTTTTGAATACTCATTCAACTTCATATTTTGATTTTAATTCTTAAAGATAATCTCCCCAATAGAAAAAAAAAAATTCTTTTATAGTTTCATCAAAATCTTAAAGATCATTTAGTTATGTAGCTCCATTTTCAAAAGCATTGTGCATGTTATGATAGATTGCTTTAAATAATCTGCATTTTTTTAATGAAAATATTTTATACTAAATACGGAATATTTTAATTCCATTTTATCTTTGATCAATTCACATATTATAAGATTTTTCTTTAGAGCAATGGATTATGTACACCAATGCATACTGAATTTAATCCTATACATTAAAAAAACCTAGAATCATTATATTTAATACTTTTTGCTGAAAAAAAGTGTTAAACATAGAAAATATTTATATCCAATAATTTGTAAGCCTTAAATTGTAATGAAAAATAAGAAAATATCATTAGATTTTTTCGAAAAAAAAAACCAGTTGGTTTATACCAATTGGTTTAAACCGTGCCAACCCTGTCGACGGGATAACCTAGTAGTACCCCTTTTTATAATGAATATTTACGCAGACATTATTGATTATTAACTAGACCTTTGCTTTTAATATTTTAATCATTTTAAAAATTACCTAAATATTTATTATTTCAGTTTAGTTTATTACTTATTTTAACCCTCTAAGTGTTTGGAACATAATATTCCGTTCATTAAGCTCCAGGTTTCACTGCAATATAAACCATATTCAAGATAATATAAATCTATATATTTAATGAATTTTCAATACATTTTAGCATTATTAATACTGTTGAGGATCAGATTCATATATGCAATTAATTTTTCTTTGTAATATTCAAATGATATTTTCTGAGCATTTAAAAGAAAATACAGAGAAAACAACATTACAATTTTACCCATTTGCAAGACACTCAGACAGTTAATATTTTATTCTTTTCTAAGCATTGATTATTTTATTAATTGCATTCAAACTACTGTTTAAAAAATGTAAACAAAGCAATGACCAAAAATCCATAAAATTCAAAAATCCGTACTACCTCTGGTGCAGTTTTGAGGGAGTCTACTGTACATAAGTGACTGCTCAACTTCAGATTGTTTATACTGTTACTAGTTTTATGAATATTTGAACCTTGATGCAATAACTGTTGCACTCTTGTGTAAAAATGCATGAATACAAAATTTATTAAGATTATAATATATATTAAATTCATTAAATGCAGAAGTAATAGAATTTCATCTTAAATAGGATTTAATAGAATAATCACCATGGCAATTTAGTCACTACCTATCATGGGATATCACTGAATTAATCATGTAAGCTAGAATTTAATGGAATAAAAAGAAATTTTTATTACTATCTTTTTAAGTTTTGATTTGATTTTCATAAAATTTGAAATGACTTAACAAAATTCTGCACCAGTTCAATATATTAAACATCAAACCATTTGGTTAGGTAATTTTTGTGTTGTTATATGTAGACAGATGGACAGACCAGATGACAACTATAGGTGCTACGTATTTATATAATTATGATTCACGAATACACATAAAAAGGATTCATTAAAATTTATTATTAAAATAAGTATTGCTGAGATGTATACATAAAGGTTTTTTAAAAAAAGAAAAACTCTAGACATTAAAAATATGGGTATTTTTTAATTAGCCGGGCACCAGCAATATATATACACATATATATATAATGTATATATGTCAATACATATGTAGTACACACATATATACACTATATTGCCATTGATTATGGGACACTTGCGATTTTAGACATTTTACTAAATATCCAGAAAAATACATGAGGAATCATCTCGAAACTCTTAGTGTATAAATATAATAGTATAAGTCATACATCTCCGTGAAGATTTTTTCCCGAAACTCCAAAGGGGGCCGTCAACAAATTAAAAAAGAATGAATATCTTTTGAATAACCCTGTCAAAACTAATGTAGCAAAAGAGCTCAAACTCTAGATTGTAATTGAATGCCTTATTGTAATAAGCCTTGTTCATTTTTAAGCAAATAGCATGCATACTCGCAGAGTAATTAAGGTTTTTATAAAAATGATCCCAAATTTTTCCAAGTTTTTTCCTTATAATTTTCAGAGTTCTTAATATAAAATATTTTTTTCAGAAAATATGACAAACAACATTGCACACAGTACCCTGTAATCAGAATTAAAAAATAATGAAAATTGTATAAAAAATGAGTTGGTTTACTAAATAATTTTTTACTGCGCATGCGTCACCGATATCAAAATTTCATTTGCATATTATGTTAGCTAAATGTATAGAGCAACTTTTGTGAAAGTCACAAAATCATAACTTGAAAATTCTGACAATAATCGTCAATTGAATAAGTTTAAAATCCGTTATTCTCAAAATGAAGCAAAAACAAGAGGGGTTGTATCCATATATTCATTGATTAGTGTCAATATAGAATACACAATATGGGATGTACTACTGCATTTGGATAAAATCCCTCATTTTTTTTGCTTCATTTTGGAAACAACGGATTTTGTCCTTTTTCTATAGACGATTACTTTCAGAATTTTCAAGCTATGATTTTGAGACTTTTACAAAAGTTGCTCTATACATTTAGCTAACATAATATGCAAATGAAATTTTGATATCTTTGACGCATGCGCAGTAAAAAATTATATAGTAAACCTACTCATTTTTCATACAATTTTTATTATTTTTTAATTCTGATTACAGGGTACTGTGTGCAATGTTGTTTGTCATATTTTCTGAAAAAAATATTATTTTATATTAAGAACTCTGAAAATTATAATGGAAAAACTTGGAAAAATTTGGGACCATTTTTATAAAAACCTTAATTACTCTGCGAGTGTGCATGCTATTTGCATAAAAATGAACACAGTGTATTACAATAAGGCATTCAATCATTATCTAGAGTTTGAGCACTTTTGCTACATTAGTTTTGACAGGGTTATTCAAAAGATATTCATTCTTTTTTAATTTGTTGACGGTCCCCTATGGCGTTTCGGTAAAAAATCTTCACGGAGATGTATGACGTATACTATTATATTTATACACTAAGAGTTTCGAGATGATTCCTCATGTATTTTTCTAGATATTTAGTAAAATGTCTAAAATCGCAAGTGTCCCATAATCAATGGCAATATAGTGTATATCTATGTATATATAACACTGGTACCTGGCTAACCAAAAAGTACCAAAATATGTAAAGCTCTCTAAGCACTTTCAACTAAAGCTTAGCCATTATTAAGGAAGAAACCAGTGGAGTAATGCTCAATGATAACTGATACTAGATAACAGGAAACACTTTAAAAATTTTGTTGGCGGACAAAACTACGAATAAGAGGGGGGAGGTGATGAAAAGATAAAGAAAGCTCAATCTCATAATTCACTTGGGATAGACCAGACTGTCTTGTAACTTTAAGTATTTTAAACAAAATATTTTTTGGTATGTATTATTTTGCTATGCATTTTTATTTATTAAGCTGACAGAATAAATACATGCAAATTTGCTCCCCATACTTTCATACTTATTTTCAGGATTTGGCTATCATGTAGTATTTGCCTGGAGATAACGATCATATTTTTTGCAGATTTTAAATTTCTGTATTTGGATTTATTCACTTATTTTTTATGTTGTTTTTTCAAATGCATAATTTCTGAAATATTTTTTATTGTAGTTTCGGAATATATGTTTTTTAAATGAATATTTGCTTTATTTAACTGTTTTAAAATTTATGTATTTACCATTTTCTAATATGAATTCTGAATCTCCCTTCCTCTAATTTTTTCTTTTCCACAAATAATGTTTAGAGTACTAGTTTTCAGTGTAATAATTTATTGTTGTTTATATTTATTTTTCTAAAATGTTCAAAAAATTTAATATAAAGTGGTCCTAAATGACCAATAAAGAAACAAGATGGCAGTCTCCGGGTGAATACTACATCTGTTCTCAGGATTTTTCTGTGACATGACCTAATGTGTAACAGCAGTATTATCAGATTGGGAGAATTTTTTATTCAAAATAGCTACCATTTTTTTTTACTACTAATTTTTGCTTTATTTACCTGTAGAACGTCTGTCATTAAAAAAGCAACAATTAATATTCTAAAGTAGTATTTGTAATTTTGAATAAAAAGACTCTGCAACAGTAAAACTTAATTCAAGGAGTCCAGTAACAAATTTTACCATGTATTTTTCATTGCACTAAAAATTATCATATAAAATAAGATATTTTTGAAAAGAGTGTGTTGTTTTATTTAGTTTTTATTTAATTAAATAGATAGAGAGGGATTGAACGTAATAAGTCATGATACAGCTTTCAATGATAGATCATGGAAAAATGTTAATTTTTTATAAAATAAATTAGAGAAACATTATTCAATGATGAAACTAAAGAGGTTAAAAGGGCTGTTTCCCGGGCACAGAATTTGGGAAGGTGCAAAAACAAAGAATTTTATAAAGATTAAATTAAAAAAAAATTAATTGTGCATGTGAAAAAAAAATTTACTTTGCACAACTGGGCATTTTTTTTCTTTTGTAAAGATAAAACCAGGAGAAAATGTGTTAAGTATAGCAATAAGTAAGTCAGCTGTTTTCCCATAACTGAATTTACTGACCATGCAGATAATATTTGTGTGTGTTTCTATACTAGGTTTGCCCAGTTTGATTTACCTATTTTGTAAGCTTTTGGATAAATTTTTCTAGTTTTGAATCATAGTTATTTTGTACAATTAAGTAATTGCAGATAATATTTTTTGGCTTCTTTCAAACTAGAGCCATACCGAGTACTCGGTAAATACTCGGTATTCGGCCTACTCGGCCAATTTGCCGAGTACTCAGCCAATACCGAGTAGTTGTAAGAATTTCATTTTTTAAGCATATGAATTGATAACTGATCTGTAAAAATTATTCGAATATCAATGTATAATATATGTAGTAATTCATAAAACTATTTACTCTGTATTTAACAATATGTCTGCAAAATATTAAAAAAGTTAAGAACAAAATCCCTAAAAAAATTTCACATTTATACAAATAAAAATACTTTTTTATGTATAGGAAAACAGAAACGACTTATTTTGGATAAAGAAACTGAAAATACAATAAATGCAATTAAAAATTAATAATTAAATTTATTATATTTCAAATTATGGTGCAAAAACACCCAACATTCTACATTATCAGTGGACAGGGCATTTCTTTTACTACTGTAAATTTGGCCGGCCTCTATTATGTTCAGAATAAACAGTTGTTGAAGGTGCATATAAGAGTTTTTTGCAAAATTGCACATAATTGAAAAAGTTTTTTTTTTTTTTTTTTTTTTTCTTTCACCATGCAAATGGAGTGTCAGTTTTACAAGTCTTCTGTTAAGAAAGCCTGTAACTCTTTTTGTACCAATTCTTCATGCGGTGATTTTAAACTAATGCTAGTGCCACAATCTTTTTGTTCATTCACAATTTCCTCAAAACATTGCCAGAAAATAGATGAACTTTTTGCTAGCATTATCTCTTTTGGTTCGTTGACATTAGCATTCTCATATTTATTTTTAGGTGTGTTCGTAATTATGTACATAAGTAGCACCTATTGTTGTTCAGTCCATCCGCCTGTCTGCCTGCATATAACAACGCAAAATCTACCCAACTGAATCGTTTGAAATTTAAGATACATAATTATTACATAATTTTGTGAGTCATTTCAAATTTTATGAAAATTGGATGCATAGATCAATGACAGGGACAATCAAAAGAATTCTGTTACATTACGGTCAATGGGGGAAAATGTTTCAAATGCATTTTAATGGTGTTACACTCATTCGAACGTAATAAAATTGACATACATCTATAAAGTATATATTATAATATACATTTTGCATAATCTGTGGTGCAAAGAATATTTGTTATTGATTTACAAGGCCACACAAAAGTATTCCATTACATAATTGTATAGGGAGAACATTGTTTGGTGCGCATTTTGATTGTAATTATTTACAATTTTATGAGATTGATATATGAGAGCAATATTTTTAAAACTTCGTTATCGTACGAACGCACTTCATTTACTACGCTTCACGTGCAATTCCCAACTTGTTTGTTTCTTTGGTGCATTTTTTAGTTCTAGATCATCTAAACTAATCAATTTTAGAGCTTGCTTTTTAAGGCAATTTTAATTTACACATTTATAATTTCCATTGAAAAAGGTTAGTTTTTTACTGAGATATTTAAAAAATAATAAATTTAAAATAACATAATATAATCTGTACACATAAAAAATGAAAAGAAACTGCAAAGCCAATACATTTTTTTTAATCAGAAGAAAATAAGGTACAGACAGTTACAAAATAAATATGAAATGTTTGCATTATTCAATGGAATTGTTACAGTAACCAATAAACATTTTTATTTTTGATAGACAAATTTCAGTGGTTGGAATAAATTGGAGGGTTAAAAAATGTTTAAATTTTATATTAGTTAATAACTGTAGTTGTCATGTATCAATTCTCCTTTTTTATTAGTTTTGAACTGTCAAAAATTGTCTTTAAAAGGTGCACAGATAAATTTCAAATTTAATGAGTTAATTTGTTTATACTATATATGTATATTATATTATATATACACACAGGTATAGATATGTGTACACAGGTATATTTATATACATGTGCACCTAAGCTCACATTATGCGCACATCAGTGTTTTATTTTCTTATTATACAACTACTCGGCATTCGGTACTCGGCTACTCGGCCAAAGTACTACTCGGTACACCACTATTTCAAACTACCTAAACTATTTTAACATTTTGAAGGAATGCTTATTTTTCTAGGGATAAAGTGGAGCTATAATTTTTTTTACAAGCAAATGTTTGAAAAGTCATGTTATGTAGAATTATATTTTACAGAAATAGTAAAAACACTATTTTGAGAGATCATCCATTTTCTTTAGAAATCTTTTGTAAATTTCAGGACTACTATACCATGGATAAAGAAATTTGAGGTAAAAAATATGTAGTTTTATCAACAATTTCACTATTGCTAGGAAAAACCAGAAAAATTACTAAGTCCCTGTAACATGTTATTTCTCATCAATGCATATTCGTTATTTCACAGTGCAATAATGCATCTTCAGGGATGTGTTTAAGAAAATTTTAGGTCTTTTAAAGGACCCTTCAGAAAATAATTTATCTTAAAACAGGACCTTTCACAAAAATTTTTATCCCCAAACAGGGCCTTTTACAAACCATTTTATACAAAAACCGAACCCTCCAAAAAATTATTTGTCTCCTAAATAAACCTTTTATTAGAATTTTTACACCTTCAAATTAAATTTTTCACAAATTTAGTCATTTAAAAATGAAATCTAGTCTGTAAATAAGCAGTTGAACTAACCAAAGAGCATTTTACTTAGCTTTATATACACTATATTGCCATTGATTATTGGACACTTGCGATTTTAGGCATTTTACTAAATATCTAGAAAAATACATGAGGAATCATCTCGAAACTCTTAGTGTATAAATATAATAGTATACGTCATACATCTCCGTGAAGGTTTTTTACAGAAATTCCATAGGGGACCGTCAACAAATTAAAAAAGAATGAATATATTTTGAATAACCCTGTCAAAACTAATGTAGCAAAAGCGCTCAAACTCTAGATTATGATTGAATGCCTTATTGTAATACACTGTGTTCATTTTTATGCAAATAGCATGCATACTCGCAGAGTAATTAAGGTTTTTATAAAAATGGTCCCAAATTTTTCCAAGTTTTTTTCCTTATAATTTTCAGAGTTCTTAATATAAAATAATATTTTTTTCAGAAAATATGACAAACAACATTGCACACAGTACCCTGTAATCAGAATTAAAAAATAATGAAAATTGTATACAAAATGAGTTGGTTTACTAAATAATTTTTTACTGAGCATGCGTCAACGATATCAAAATTTCATTTGCATATTATGTTAGCTAAATGTATAGAGCAACTTTTGTGAAAGTCACAAAATCATAACTTGAAAATTCTGAAAATAATCGTCAATTGAATAAGTTGAAAATCCGTTATTTTCAAAATGAAGCAAAAACATGAGGGGTTGTATCCATATATTCATTGATTAGTGTCAATATAGAATACACAATACGGGATGTTACGACTACTTTTGGATAAAATCCCTCATTTTTTTGCTTCATTTTGGAAACAACGGATTTTGTCCTTTTTCTATAGACGATCACTTTCAGAATTTTCAAGCTATAATTTTGAGACTTTTACAAAAGTTGCTCTATACATTTAGCTAACATAATATGCAAATGAAATTTTGATATCTTTGACGCATGCGCAGTAAAAAATTATTTAGTAAACCTACTCATTTTTCATACAATTTTTATTATTTCTTAATTTTGATTACAGGGTACTGTGTGCAATATTGTTTGTCATATTTTCTGAAAAAAAATATTATTTTATATTAAGAACTCTGAAAATTATAAGGGAAAAACTTGGAAAAATTTGGGACCATTTTTATAAAAACCTTAATTACTCTGCGAGTATGCATGCTATTTGCATAAAAATGAACACAGTCTATTGCAATAAAGCATTCAATCATAATCTAGAGTTTGAGCGCTTTTGCTACATTAGTTTTGACAGGGTTATTCAAAAGATATTCGTTCTTTTTTAATTTGTTGACGGTCCCCTATGGAGTTTCGGTAAAAAATCTTCACGGTGATATATGACGTATACTATTATATTTATACACTAAGAGTTTCGAGATGATTCCTCGTGTATTTTTCTAGATATTTAGTAAAATGTCTAAAATCGCAAGTGTCCCATAATCAATGGCAATATAGTGTATATGAAGGATAGAATCTAAAGACATCTATAATTTAAAATTCACAAAATTATGACTAGAATTTTCACAAATATTAAAAAAAAAACTTCACAATTTTACAAAAACAGGATCCTGTGAGAAAAGTTTGGACAGACCCCTGATCTTGTTTTGTTACTCGCTTATTTAATCTTTCTGTACTGAGACCTTATGTATTGTTTTCAGCGGCATGCAAAGAGAAAACTGGGGCTGGGGCGAACTTTCAATTTGGTGCACCCCTCCACCATTTCTCTCTGTGACAGATGTCACAAAATTGAAAATTGTAAAAATACCAATTTCCATTGAATATATGATTGGTGTTTATTTTGGAACTTTAAAAGGTTTAATTTTAACAACTAAATAATGTTAAAAAACATTGCACTTACATTTTGGCAAAGGAGATCTAGAAAACCTATGTAGAAAAAAATGTATCTAACAGTACAGTATAATCCCTTGGTTAAATTCCAAGAAAGAAGCAACATGCTATTTTGAGAATGTATGTTTTTTTTCAGAAAAAATTCCAATATATTTATATATATATTTATAAATAAAGAAGAAACAAACGACAATGGTAGTATAAATCAATATCACCTGGGGTGATTGCCCCCCCTTTGCACGGCCAATTGCTTTCAATAGTATAGTCATGAGCAGACAACCGGACTCTCAAATTGAGAGAGGTTTTAATCGAAATTACCTCACATATTTTGATAATAAATATAATTTTTTTTGTCTGAGTGTGCAAATGCTTTCTTTGGTAAAATAAATTGTTATATCCGTTTAATGAAGAAAGAAAAAATCTACTGTAAATATTTCTAGGAAAGGATCAATACATGCTGTACCTTAGATGATTTTATATCTGAAAGGAAGCACATAATTCAATAATGGACCCAATCACAGACACTTATGTATGCATGTTTGCCATCCTGATCATGCAGATAAAATTTGCATGTATATTAGGTTTGTCCAATTTGGTTTACCTACTTTATAAGCTTTTGGATAATTTTTTCTAGTTTCGAATCAGTTATTTTATACAATTAAATAATTGTAGATCATATTTTTTAGGCTTCTTTCAAATCACCTAAATTATTATTATTATTATTATTATTATTATTATTTATTTTTTTTTTATTTTTTTTTTTTTTACATTTTGTAGTAATGTTTATCTTTCTAGGGATAAAATGAAATTACATTTTTTTTTTTTTTTTTTTTTTTTTTACGAGTAAAGGTTTGAAATATCATGTTATTATAGAACTATATTTTATAGAGATAGTGATAGTTGTCTCCTTCCTATTGTTTTTTCTTCTAAGGTTCAAAATGGCAATACCTGAATATTAATAATAAACACATTAGCTTAGTGAGATTCACATTTTTGATAAAATAAGGCAGGCTGCACACCAGGGAGACATGCGACAAAGAGGGTGATGCAAAACACAAACTTCTAGTGTTCAAATCACTTTTTCTTTGTTAATAGATGAAATTGTCTCTTGGTTAACTTTTTTCTGTTGCTTGTCTCGTTAACAATATAGTAGAGTGCTGATTATCTGAATTCCAATTAACAGAAACCTCTATCAACCTGTTCTTTTTTTACCTTATGACATAAATGTGAACTATATTTCTTTATAGGAAAAAAAAGAAGAATAAAACCTAAAAATTCTAAAAAATAACAACAAAACTGAAATTATATTAAAAAAAAAAACAAAGATTGTCATATTTATGTCATACTACATTGTTTATAAAGAAAATTTTGAGAAATGCCAGAAAATATAGAAATGCTAATTTCCAAATGTGCACTAACACGGATTTAATGCTCCGTGTAATCCTACCCTTCCATAAACAAAGCTGATTTTCTGAATGGCTCATGATCAGGTAAAATCCTACACAAATGCTACTCCTTTTTCTCATCTAGTGTAAAGACTAATAAGAGAGGTCAATTTCACAATGTGAAAACATTCTAAATGACCCTCTTCAGGGAGGTGCTTGCTTGGGCGACCATCTGGGACATTGAAAGTTAAGATGCAAAATATAATGGACTTAAGTTTTTATAAAATCTATTACAATTGACTCCCATGTATCTGCAACCCTAAAATCCACAAATCATTATACTACTACTTTGTTATCCCGTCGACCAATTTCGTCAAACTAATAGCCAAATTATACATATTGACATAATTTTTACTTTAAATAATAAAAAACAAATATTTAGTAGAATATTAATAAAAATACAAAGACGAGATAAAAATCAATGACGTTTTAAACACATGTATATCATATTTAATATCATTGAATATGACATTCACAATCATCCATCATTGGCAATTAATCTTATAGTTTGGCGATAATATTTTGGCCGATGGGATAACCAAGTAGTACCATCATTACACATGTAAACAAACAATGAAACTTTCAGTTTAAATGTAAGATCAAAATTACAAACGTTTTTATTTTTATATCATTCTGTAGATATTTTATCACAAATATGACTGAATCCATGTTTTTTCACGAAAAAAGTACACATTTATTGCTGAAAGAATTCAAAATATTGCTCATATTTTTGGTAATCAAAATCTTTTTTACCAAATATATTTATGAATTAATCAAACTTTTTTAGTTATTTAATGTGACTAAACTTGAAATAAAACTTTATTTTATGATTTTCATGTAAAATAAAGTAGTTCGATGAGGCAAGTTGCACAGGAAACTTCAAGAAAAATGTAATCTTAAATGCATTAATTATACATTAATTATTTATTTGATATTTACTCATAATTTAATCATTTTCAAACTCAGCTAAATTTTTATTACTTTACTTAATTATTTTAATACTTAAGGTAGTTCTCAAATTCTCTGTTCAACAAACGTAAAACTTTTAAACACATTTTCTGATTCATTTTCAAACATTAAGCCATATTTGGATAACCATAAGCCAATTGGATGGATTGATTAGTAAAGAAATTTGAAGTCAAATGGCAATTCCATTTTTTGATAAATAAATGAGTTAATGGATTATAGCAAACAATTTTCGTCAAGTGACAACAGTTTTTTTTCATTTCAAGCACTGTTGCATCCAGTAATTTGGTAAAATAATGGTTAACATTGTTCACTTTGGTAGTATTTTCTGAAAAATCTTTTGTTTTTTCTTAAAAAAAATAAATAAATAAATAAAGGTTATTTGATTTTCTGAATAAGAACTGCCAATTTCATGTATTATTTCTAAACAAAAATGAATTCAGAAGTGTTTCAGAAAGTAGCTCCTTTGGATTTGAGAACAACCTTAATAGATATGAAATTTTATTAAGTAAAGTCAACACACATTTTACATTTTGTTTTATTTATTTTTCATTTTTTTGAGGGGGGGGGGGAGATTAAAACATGTTTACTTTTTTGTTATTATTGTTATTTTTTTAATGTAGAGATAGGCAGCTACTCATTCATTACTTTTCAAAATTAAAAAGTGGTGATAACAAAATTTCATTTACTGTCAGGTGCAGTCAATAAAAGAAACAGGCCACAATATTTCTCTCACTCCTTGTAGGCTGTTTCACGATAGGTTAGTTTCCATCAGCTGGTGCCACATGATCAAGGTAGTTCTAAAAAGCAGTCGAGAACAGGGCCTGATTAATGCATGGGCTTCCGGGGCCTAGCCCTGGGCCCATCAATTTCAGGGGCCCACAAATTATGTGATGGATATTTTCCTTAATCAAATACTTTTCAAATAATATTGTTTTATAAAATATGAAATGTAAAATTTAAATATTCTGAATGACTCAATAAAATTTTTAAAAGCTTTTAACCTAGGCACTTTTTACCCAAACAACTTTGTCAACTCATCAAATAAACCTTCTTTTTTTTCTGAAAGTGTCGCCGAAAATGGGTAAGTGGGGGGCACAACTTTTTAACAGGCCCTGGGCCCAACTTCAGCTTGATCGGGCTTTGGTCGAGAATGGTGGAATGCCAGCATTTCTGTTTTGTTGGCTGTAGCACAAGTGTATACTTAAATTCAACTTTAGCTATACCAATCTCTAGCGCCGTGCAAAAGGGGGTGGTCGCCCCAAGCACAGAAATTTAGAGAACGCCAAATTTATATTACCAACGTCAATTTTTGGTCTGACACAGAAAAAAGTTGGGGATGACGAGCATCAAATTGAAGCTTTGTACCAGACGCAGTTTTCTCTTAGTGCGTCCCTGCCAATCTCCTTTGTAAAACATCATGTGCTAAAATGTCTAAATATCATTGAAAAAGGAATTTTATAAAAAAGGAAAAACAAGCAATTTTAAATGACATATTTATTTTTGCAGCAGTTTATTACCATGTACAATTTCATAATAATAATAAAACAAAAATGATGTGAAAATTTACGTAAACAAATGTGTGAATACAATTTCACAAGTTAAAAATCTAAAATTTAAAACTACATGTCCAAAAACTAAAATGAAATAAAATGGAAAAAAAAAAAAAAAAAAAAACTCTTTGAAATGAAAGTTATGGTTTAGTTCCTTCATAAACAGCACTGACATCATAATCACCATACTTTTTTGACTTACAACGTTTGTATAATTCATTGGCTTGTGCAAACAATTTTGTATGTTGAGATATATCATGTCCTAACGACAGACCTAAACTGAAATCTTGCTGCATCTGTTTCAATGTAACACCAGTTTCGTCTTTAGCATAATTCTTCCCTATCATTGATCTTAATTTAAGCAATACACTATTGCTATTTAAAGCTCCGACTTGAAGAATATCGAAAAAATCTTTGCCTCTTAGTCCAACCTGATCTACCAATGACAACGATTCCGCTAGAGATGCATAAACAGTCCCTATAAGCATATTATGAACAACATTCATTTTAGATGCAGTTCCCACCTCAGGACTTACAAACAAGTGTTTTTTTGAAATAGCATCAAAACAACTTTTACAGTCGTCATACAGCACTTTATCACCTGCTGCAACAATCAGCAAGTTCCCTTCGTCTGCTTCAATACTGGATCCACATATAGGGGCTTCAAGGTAACAACCACCTTTCATTCCAATCAAAGTTGCAATCTCATGAGATATTTTTGGGTCTATTGATGGAGACATTTCTACAAATCCTTTTTTCCTTTCTCTAGAACGTTCCATCCCCTTGAGCACACCACAATCCCTCTCAACAAGCTCTTTCGCAACATTTGAATCGGAGGCATAACAGAAAGTTATATCTGCATCTTCCACAACATCAGCAGGGGTGGTGGCAGTTTTTATTTTGAGCTGCTCAGCAAACGTCTTGTGTTCATCCGATTCATTCCAAACAATAATGGAGTGTCCAGAATCATAAAGATTTTTGATAATCCCTTGCCCCATTTTGTTTAATCCAAGGAAACCAATCTTCTTTTCAGTGGGCACAATTTTCTGTTTATCTAAATTAGAAGCATCAAGCACATAAATATCATTTATTGTAAAAGTAGAAGGTACGGATTCACCATCCGATCTAAAACTTGCTGTACGGCTTCCCAGCTGGTCAGAAGAGTGAGTTCCTTTTCTTGAAATCTTTTTGACAGAAAGTGGCTTCACTTGCAATGCTTTCTTAATCGACAATTTATTTTTAACCTTTTGAGCACTGCTGCCAATTTGGGGACTCTTCTTTTTAGATGGGGGTAGACCATTAGTCATTTTATTTGATTTTCCTCCACTTTCTTTGGCTTTTGAAGAACTTTCATTGTGTGTTTCAACATTTCTTGGAGGTGTATGGTATTTTGAAACACCTTTACTGCAGTCTATGATAGTTTCCACAGCTTTACGGAAAAATTCACCTTTTCTATTACCATACTTTTCCACCATGCTTTCACTATGGTATTCAATAAACTCATCTGCTATCCAAGCATAGTTTTTGGAACCAAAAAAATATATGTAATGATGGTTCTTTTTAGGCTTTGCATCAGTAGGAGGTAGTGTTACTTTTCCAGGCCAATGTGGAAAGCCCTTCATTTTAGCCCAAACTAAATCATTCACTTCAAAATTTTTAGACGCCATCTTTAAAGTGATTTGTTAAACCTACAAAAAGAAAATAACATAAATTAATAAACATACATAAATTGAATTATTTACGTCAAACTTAGCACATTTTCATATAAAAGTTGACCTTCTATCATCCTCATAAATACTGTCAGAAACAAAAACATATGCATTGCTTTTATAAAGAAAAAATAATTTTCTTTGCAAAAAAATTTGAGAAACAAAACTTTTTGTCTTACTTATTAATTTAATAAGAAATTTTTACTAAATATCACTTATAGAACCAGGGCACCATATAAAAATTTATAACTTTTTAAGAATTTTTCTTATTGATCAAAACAACTTTTAAAATTATTTTGTACCTTACTCACTTAAAACATTTTTGTAACGAAACTACATGTCTGACCAGGGTTGTCGGCTTTTATTTTTAAAAGGTTAATTTACAGCTAATTAATATTAAATTTGAATTAATTTATTTTTAATACATTTATAAATATCTTCTACCAAAAAAGTTATAAATTTCTATTAAATTTTTCAAATAAATAAGTCTTTATAACCAGGGTTGCACGATTTTAGTCAGACCAGTTTAAACCAGCTGGCTTTTTCTGGCTTAAACCACTTAAAAAAGTCCGGCTTTTACTAAAACTTTTTTTTTTTTTTTTTTTTTTTTTTTTTTAGAAAAACTATTTTTAAAATAAAATGTATTATTAATTAGCAACTTTTTAATTACTGTTGTCTTAAAAATGAACTGTCTAATAAATTGTCAATTAAAATATAAGTGAATTGATAGTAGAAATGTTCTTGTGATTAACAGATAAAAAAAATGTATATTAGAAAATTTTTGAAAAAAATTTTTTTTGAAGTAGTTCAAATGATTTTTACCAAATAAAACATCAATCATTTGACTTAGATTTTAAATATCAGTACTGCACTGATCTTATTCCAAATAAAATCATATGTTAAAATTTTTTCTCATTTCTCCCTCCCATACCTATACTCCTTTAAGCATAAATGTGTTAATTCCTGGAATCTTGCTAATCCAGTAATCAATTAGACTAAACACTAAACCCCTTCTAATATGAGGTATTTGAGGATGGGAAAGTTTGCTAATTGACCCAATTCAATTCCTCTCCTTTTAATGTGTGGGAAGATTTGTGAAGGAACAAGAAAAAAATATATATAGAAGGAAAGAGCATGTTTACAAACATTTTCATCAACCAACCTATTACATCTCTGTATTTTTCTCATAGTGATCATTGCAGGAATAATTATGGCAATGCAGGCCAATCATATCATAGACCTGTTAAACTGAGATGAATCAGATTGGCCAAGTTCATGTATATGGAAGAGATATAAAGAAAGACAGGTGTTTCTTGTTTCTTGCCATTGTCACCCCCACAGTAATTCAACCTATACCAGAGTTGTATAATATAGATGCACATGCGCAGAAAATTTTAGGAAAGAAACAATTTTTTTTTTTTTTTTTTTTTAAGGGCCAAAAAATTTAAAATATTCTCCTAATTTTATCTACAAATTATCCACTGTTAGCACACAATTAAAAACAGGGCCGATTTTCGAATTTTCCAAAAATTTAAGGTCTTTGATGCCACAAACTTTAAAAATTCATTAGTCTGAAATTTTGCACACCGAAAATTGTGAACTTTGATAAACGGTTGTCGTAAAAAATAAATTTCGTCAATCGTTTGAAGAAAAAAAATTCTCTAATTTTGTCAAATTATTACAGAAAAAATACAATTTTAGGCAAAGATCCGCAAAAAAGTGTGAAATATCGTCCAAAAAAAAAAAAAAAAAAAACAAATTTTGTTTATAAATTGTGAGAAAAATGCAAATTTGGTCAAAAAACCTTAAAAAAGTGTGCATTTCAACAAAGGACAGCATAAAAAAAAAAAAAAAAAAAAAAAAAAAGCAAATTTTGTACAAAAAATGTGAATTTCATCAAAAGACAAGACCATACGAAAAATGCAAATTCTACAGTTGAACCTCGAAAATCCGGGACCGCGGCGATTCCAGATTTTCAAATTTTCCGGATTTTGGAGGTTTATTAAAAAATCTTTTTTTATGGCTACCGTAAAATACAGTTAATTCGCCCCCCCAAAACATGACGAAAAATCATATAATAATTAGAGGGGGGCGCTTAAACGGGATTTTTCCGCGACCGTTTCCCAAAATTTGCAGGGATGAATTATGATAAAATGAATGAATCATGAATTTTGATACTTGAAGCAATACTTGAAAAAAATTGCGTTTTTTTTTTTTTTTTAAAGGTAAATTCTGTCAAAAAAAGCATAAAAAAGGAGAAATTTGTAAAAAAAAAAAAAAGCATGAAATCACTTGAAAAATCTCGAAATATGCACATTTCATCAATGATTCATGAATTTCATCATGATTCATCCATTCTCAAACGATCCGTTTTCAGCGATTTTTTAGAGAGGGAGGGTGTTTTCTCGGGATTTTTTGAAAATTTCAAATCTTTTATAAAGTGGGGAGGGGGCGTTTGATCGGGAAGGGCGGATTAACGGGATTTTACGGTAGTTATCAGAATTTAACTGCAATTGATGAAAATTACAAATATGTCTTATTTTAAAAATTAATAAAACTGAAATCGGAAAAATGTCTGGATTTTAGAGATTTCAGAAATTTGGAGGTCTGGATTTTCGAGGTTCAACTCTATCTGTGAATCACGTAAAAAACGCAAATTTCGTCCATGTCAAAATAATAACACACGTCATTTTATTAAACATTAAATTAATTTTCAGAAAGATTTTGACACAATATTTATGTGTGCAGAAAGTTTTTGGTTTTATACAAGTATGACTTATACTATGTAAGCTGTTGTTTCCTCATAAGAAAAAACAAATGAAGAAAAAGGGATGTACAGCAAACTCTGTATAAGGAATCAATCAGGAGCGAGAAAATTGTTCATAGTAAATGATATTCTGCTTTAGACAAATTTTACACTGTCTATGGTTTCACAGGGAATTGAAAAATCTTTTTGAGCTTGACAGATTTTCATTTTACTCAGTCTGGCTTACAGAGAATTTACTCCACTTATAGAGATAAATAAATATAAAAGCTACGATAAAATTTATATATTTTTATTTTTAAAGTGGAATGCTGCCTTGTAAACTTCTTACATAAACAAGTGACTATTTTTATTAATAGTCTACCATGTTCATATATGCTAGGAGCCATTTTCCAAGCAGGCTTTTTTGCAGCCCGGTTTTAGATGAATGGTAGTCGAAATTGAAATTTATCGGCAACTGTTTTTCAAAAATTACAATATTTTTTTGTGATTTTTTTTCCCTGTATATGTCTGAAATGTTTTTAACTTGACAGTTAATTATTAAAAATTTTCAAATACAAATGCCTTAAATTTTTGAATTCTTATCTATTGAAGAAGTTCACTATTTTAAACTTTAAAAAGGACTTTTCATTCTTTAAAAATGAATATTTTTTTCCCAGCACTTTTTCTATTTTTTTTTTTTTTTTTTTTTTCCAAAGCATACAAGACATGAGTACGTATTTTTGTTGGGAGACACAAATGTATCTCCCAGGGGTTGAGTAAAAATTAGCATAGTTAATTAAAGCAGTGATGCAGCGTTGACTGGCTTAAACCCCATTTATGAACAGAGTCAAATTAAATGATAACAACTATTAAAGACAAACACATATTTATTTAAAAGTATTAAAAACAAATAAATTAATCACAGATTCTCTTCAATTCATATTTAGAACAAATATAACAAAAACAAGAACACATACCTTATAGCTTGCATGACGTTAAAAAAAAAAAAAAATATTTCTATTTTACTTTTACCAAAATATGTAAATAGTTTAAAGTCAAAATCAATATTTCAATACATAAATGTCCTTTGCTGATTGTCCAAAAAAAAAAAGGGAAAACTTTTCAACTTGACCCAAACTCATACAGTCCTTGGTAAACGATTAAAAGATTACAGCCGAGACAAACCAAACTAAAAGCACTATAGTTCAAGGGAAATGTCCAGGGATCAAACAAGTTGTAGAACATCAACTGGAACCAAATCATTCCGTCTTGAAAGTGATCGTCCACATACGTCGTCTAAATGTCAGCTCAATAACACCAAAAATCCCTTTCGGCATGGCCTATAGGCGGAGGTAGACTTCGAAAAGTTTTCATCTCAAAAAAATAAAAAAATGCCTATCTCTACTCAAATGCCCATTTTGGCATTATATTTTGAATTTTATTCTTACTTTATTTAAAAAATTGAACAATATGCTCATTATATAGTTCCTAAATAACAAAAAACTGTTAATTAAATTCGTTTGACAGCAAAATTGAATTTAAAAATGAGTCATAAAATAACCAATTTATTATTTTAATACATCCACGATTCTTTAATCAAGATCGCTTTGAGAAACTTTGTGCGAAGTGCCCACTTTGACAGATTTTTTTAAAATATATATTTAGCCTTTATCAAAAATCTGACCAATACGGTACATTACACAGTTCCTAAATAACAAATAACTGTCAATTGAATGCGTTTGAGAGCAAAATTGAATTTAAAAATGAGTCATAAAATAAACAATTTGTTATTTGAATACAACCTCAATTCTTTTATCATGATCGCTTTGGGAAATTTTTTTGCGAAGTGCTTACTTTGACAGCTTTTAAAATATATATATTCACCCTTGTTGGCGCCACCTTTGTTATTATGACGTCGAATGACGTAAGCATATACCCCCCGCCCACAGATGTTTCCCTCCAGTTTGTTATGAACGCCGCCAAGGCAGTCACTGCTCTCAGAACGCATTTTAATAATAAACTATACAGTCTGCTATATCGACATTTTAAATTCATATTTATAACGCATCGCATCACTAACATTATGGGCCGTCGAGCTCTGAGGTATTTATATTTAAAAAATAATAATAGTTTGTTTAAAATAGTGAATTGACAGCGCACACGAATAAATGTATTTTTTCTTTCTTCGAACAATTCAATCGTTAAACGTAGAACAACATCTGCAGTTTTGGTAAAAGTGTTACGCAATCATCGCAAGAAAGAGTAAGCACAGACGAAATACGAAATCACCTGTTTACCAGAAAAGGTAAGAAACATTCAATTATTCCTTTTGATTTCATAAGTTTCTAAAATGGATGCAATTGAAAAAATAAAAAAGAAACGCGCAACTGTAAGGACAGCTGTAACTAAGCTTATAACTAAAATTGATACTTTAATTAATGAAGAAAATAAGGAAACCGATGAGTATTTAGAAATTTTGGAACAGTTAAATGAAAAGGATGAATCGCTGAAAAATTTAAATAGCGAGATAGAAGCTGCCATAAGTATTGCGAAAGATTATGAAAATGATATTACCATTAGTGAAGAATATACAGAGAATATTGTAAGAGCTAAATTCAAAATTAAGAAACAAATTAAGCATTTAGAAGAGGGTAAGGTTCTCAATCACAGAGTGGTATAATATAGACGCACGCGCGCACGCCGTGCGCAGAAAATTTTATGAGGTTTGCAGGAAATTTTGAGAAAGAAACAATTTTTATTTTTGTTTTTTGTTTTTTTTTTAGAATCAAAAAATAAAAATATTCCCTCAATTTTATGAACAAATTAGTTACTGTTAACGTGAATGTCGTCAAAAAACCTCGAAAAAATCGTGAATTTAATTAAAGAAACGTGTAAAAACATGCATTTCGACAAACAATTGCATAAAAAACGTGCATCTCAACAAAGAATCGTATAAAAAAACCAATATTTTGACAAAATACCACATGAAAAATGTGAACTTCGTCCAAAGGCTGAGTAAAAAATGCGAATTTCGTCCAAAGACCGCATTAAAAACGTAAATTCCATCCATGAATTGCGTGAAAAACACAAATTTCGTGCATGAATCGGGTAAAAAACTTGAACTACATCCATAAATCGCTCAAAAAACGCGAATTGCATCCATGAATCGCGTAAAAAACACGAATTACGTCCACAAATCGCGCAAAACGTGAATTACGTCCATGAATCGTGTAAAAAAGCAAGAATTGCATTCAAAAGTTGTATGAAAAACGCGAATTACGTCTATGAATCGTGTAGTAAAACGCGAATTACGTTCATAAATCGCTCAAAAAACACGAATATCGTCAGCAGAAAGCTGAAACACAAATTATGTCGATAAATCGCATAAAAAATAGCGAGTTGCGTTCATAAATCGCGTAAAATGTGAACTAAATTCATTATACGCATAAAAAATGCGAATTAAGTCCATAAATTGCTCTAAAAACACAATTTATATTCATAAATCGCATAAAAAACACTAATCACGACCATGAAGTGCACAAAAAATGCGAATTACACCCAACATTAAATTAATTTGCAGAAAGTTTTTGATCCAATATTACGTGCGCAGAAAGTTTTTGGTTTTATACAAGTCTGCTCAATCATAGTCAACTAAAACCTACTCTTACAAATGACTCATTTAATATTAAATTACCGGAAATACCTCTCCCGAAATTCTCAGGAAAACCGGAAGATTGGAGTTCATTCAAATTACAATTTGATAATATTATAACATCTAATGAACAATTATCTGAAACTCAAAAACTTCATTATTTATCAGCAGCTTTAACAAACGAAGCAAAAGTTTTGCAAACGACAGAAGATACATTCGCTTCTTTAATTCAGGCATTAAAAGATAGGTATGAAAACAATAGAATAGCTGTAGAAATACATATAAATTCACTTTTCGAAGCAGATAAAATTATACAACCTTCTGCTAAAGATTTGCGGAATTTAGTTGACACCGTAAAGAAAAGCATTCGCGCATTAAAGGTTTTAGATTACACAAGGAACAATTTTTCCGACGTTCTAATTCTGAATATTATTCTTCAAAAATTGGATAAAGATACGCGAAAAAGTTACGAAATGAGTATCAGTTCAAATGAAGTTCCAGAATTAGACAATTTAATACTATTTTTAGAGAAACGTTCTCAAATCTTGGAAAATATCAGTAAAAACATTTCAGCAAAACCCAAGACAAATCAAGAGCGTCATTCTAAACAAAAATCTCTCTTTGTTAAGTCAACTAATTTAATTAATTCATGTGTGTTATGTAAGCAAAATCATGCAATTTATAAGTGCGATACATTTTTGAAATCAAATGCCTCTCAGAGAAAAGAAATAGCAATGAAACACAAACTTTGTTTTAATTGTTTAAGTAATCAGCACACGATTGCTAATTGCAAATCTAAAAGTTTCTGCAACATTTGCCAGTCACGACATAATACATTACTTCACAGAAATGCAAACACTTCCTTTCCGAACAAAATTAATGAAGTTAATCCCATCGAGCAAGGTAATAAACTAAATCCGGATGCACAAAAGTTTTTCGGACAGACAGAAGTTAAATCACTTGTATCGCCTTCCTTATCTTGCGTTAATAACGGAAATAAATCTGTTATTCTCTCCACTGCTTTAGTTTGGGTTTTTAACCCTTATTCTGGTAGTTATTTACAAGCACGTGTAATACTGGACTCAGGAAGTATGTCCAATATTGTAACATCAGAATTTGCTGATCGACTAGGAATTCCATTAAGGAGATTGAAAATCGCGATATCAGGATTAGGTGGAAAAGAAATGAACATTAAATATAAGATGCATGCGAAAATTCTAAATGGAAATGGATCCTTTGAAACATCGTTAGATTTCCTTGTTGTTTCAAAAATAACCGATTCACTCCCAGTCACAAAATTGAATATTCATAACTTGAAAATTCCTCATCAGTTAGCAGATCCAAAATTTAGCATTCCTGGCAAAATTGACATGCTACTCGGAGCACAATCCTTCTTTAATATAATAAAGGATGGAGAAATTCGAATTCCAAACAGCAATTTAGTTTTCCGAAATTCAGTATTCGGATATATCGCAACAGGAACCGCAGATACGATCAGTCATACGCAATATTGTGGTTTTATTTCGCAGTCTCAAAGCATTGATGAATGTTTAGAAAAATTTTGGAAATTGGAAACCATTGATGAACCTTGCAAAATTCTGAGTAAAGAAGAAGAATACTGTGAAGAACATTACAAAACTACGCATAAAAGAAATGACACTGGTAGATATATAGTACAGATGCCTACCAAGGATTTGGAAAAATTAGATGATTCTAAAGAGCTTGCGAAAAAACGTCTGAATCAGTTGTGGAGAAGATTATCTAAAGACAAAACTATGAAGATATTATACCAGCAATTCATGCAAGAATACTTAGAGTTAGGCCACATGGAGAAGGTTACAGATGCTCAATCCGAACATCCAGATAATAATTTATGTTACTACTTGCCACATCACAGAGTTCTCAGACCAGACAAAACCACAACAAAATTAAGGGTGGTATTCAATGCATCAGCGGCAACTACATCTGGTTTCAGTCTCAATGATTGTCTGCTAAAAGGAGAAGTGAAAGAAGACATATTTGAAATTATGACAAGATTTCGTGTCTACAAGTATGCTTTTACTACAGACATTCAAAAAATGTTCAGACAAATTTTAATTCATCCATCTCAACGCGACCTTCTAAGAATTGTATGGAAGACAGATGAGAACGAAGAAACTGCTGTTTACAGATTAAATACAGTCACGTATGGAACTTGCTGTGCACCGTTTCTCGCAATACGGACTCTGAAACAATTAGTCATCGATGAATCATCACAATTTCCTTTGGCTGCTGAAGTAATAAGAGAAGACGTATACATGGACGACATTGTTACAGGCGCACATGACCTAGATACAGCTACAGAACTCCAGCAGCAGTTATGCAACATGCTAGAAACCTGCGGCATGTCCCTTCACAAATGGAATTCCAACTCAAAGGAATTGATGAACAGTAAGCCACAGGAAGTTCAAGAACATAATTTTTCCGTAAATGAAGAATCAACTTAAGCAAAACTCTAGGGGTTATTTGGAAACCTGTTGAAGATCAATTTATGTTCAAGATTTCAGTAACAGAGAAATCATCATACACGAAACGAGACATGCTGAGTACCATTGCAAGATTACATGATCCCTTAGGTCTTTTGGGACCAATTATTACTCGAGCAAAGATATTTCTTCAGAAATTATGGCTCCTGAAATTAGGTTGGGAAGATGAAATCCCAGATCCAGTTGCAAGTGAATGGATAAATTTTGTGTCATCTCTAAAACTAATCGAAGAAATTAGAATCGACAGATACATTCTAACCGATTCTTTTCAGAAATTAGTGTTGTTAGGATTTTCAGATGCTTCGGAATTAGCTTATAGAGCTGCAGTTTATATGCATTGTACAAGTGAAACAAGTACTGTAACAACTAAACTGATTGCGAGTAAGTCTCGCGTAGCCCCTTTAAAGACAATTTCCATACCCCGCCTGGAACTCTCAGCTTGCCTACTTCTTTCTCAACTAATAGAGAAAATTCGGCTTTCTTTAAAAATGCTAGTAAGTGACATTTATTTGCATACAGACTCAAAAATCGCAATTGCTTGGATCAGTACACCGCCAAACAAACTAAAAACCTTTGTTGGCAACAGAGTATCCAAGATACAAACTTTAACTGAAAACTGTCATTGGAAACATGTCCCATCGCATTTAAACCCAGCAGATGTTATATCACGTGGACTAGGTCCTCAAGAACTTTCCAACATGAATCTTTGGTGGAATGGACCCCCGAACTTTCACACACCTTCATCTTCTGATGAACCCAATGACAATATAGACATTCTATCTCAAGAACTGTACTCTCATGAACTTAAAAAAACGGACAATGTCAATTTATTTTCTACTTCTGAAAATTCATTTGTAAATGATTTTCTTAATTTAAGTAACAACTACTTAAAATTAATACGTATTCTAAGTTTTATTTTCAGATTTATATTTAATGTTAAAAATAACATTCGGCGAAATGGTCCACTCACAACAGAGGAACTTCGTAATGCCAAGTACTGTCTCATAAAAATGGTGCAGGTAAAATCTTTCGAGTATGAAATCAAAACCCTTGAAAAGGGAGAAATTCCCAAGAAGGGCCAGGTGAGTTGTTTACATCCCTTTCTTGATAAGCAGAAATTGTTACGGGTAGGTGGTAGGTTAAATAATTCTGACTTATCCTTTAATAAAAAATTCCCGATATTGCTCCCAAAAAATCATAAACTGACTTTATTGATCATGACATATTTTTATCTTAAATATTTACATGTTGGAGCCCAAATTTTACTCCATCTTATTAGGCAAGAATTTTGGCCACTGGGTGGTAGAAATACTGCCAGAAAAATTGTCCATGACTGCATAATTTGTTTCAAAAATAAACCTAAATGTATTGAGCAAATTATGGGAAATCTTCAATCAGAAAGAATTACTCCTAGTTCCCCATTCACTAATGTAGGGATTGATTTCTGTGGCCCCTTTTATATTAAATATAAGGGTCAAAGAAAAGGTATTTACAATAAATGTTATGTTGCAATTTTTATTTGTTTCGTAACAAAGGCCATACATTTAGAAGTGGTCACTGACTTAACTTCAGAAGCAATGATAGCAACATTAAAGAGATTTTTCAGTAGGAGAGGTAAAAGTTCTTCTATCTGTACTGACAATGCTAAAAATTTTGTTGGAGCCAGTGCAGAGTTAAAACATTAGGCAAACATGATTAGAAACCCCCCAGATGTTTTGGCTGATTATTTAACAAGTGAGGAAATCGCCTGGAATTTCATTCCACCCAGGACACCCAATTTTGGTGGTTTGTGGGAAGCTGGGGTGAAGTCGTTTAAGCATCATTTAAGAAGAACTGTAGGAAATTCGCGATTAACTTTTGAGCAATTTTTAACAGTTACCGCGCAAATTGAAGCCATTTTAAACAGTCGGCCCCTCACGCCCATGTCTTCTGACCCCAATGATTTTGAAATTCTAACTCCAGGCCATTTTCTCATAGGTAGACCTCTAAGCAGTGTGTCTGAACCTGATCTCACTGGCGAACGCGATAATTATTTGTCTCAATGGCAAAGATTAAATAAAATGGTCCAATTTATTTGGCGAAAGTGGAAATTAGATTATCTTAATAATTTACAAGTCAGACATAAATGGCAATTTGAAAAGGATAATGTTATTCCAAATTCAATGGTCCTTTTAAAAGAGGATAATCTTCCACCCTGCAAATGGACAATTGGTAGAGTTCAAGAAGTAGTTAACGGACCAGATGGTAAGGTTAGAGTGGCATTAGTTAAAACCCCTCAGGGTATTTTCAAAAGAGGCATATCGAAATTATGCTTACTTCCTTGTCAATAAACTGACAAATTATTATATGAATATGTTTAACCATTTCACTGTAACTCATTATGTAACAAAATGTTTGAAGTCTATTTAATTATACATTGTTCTATTCATTATTATTATATTATGCATCTTTATTGTATTGTATGTTATTCATTGTAAATTTAGATATTGTATTGTATATTGAAATGATATTTCAACGTGGGGCGGTATGTTGGCGCCACCTTTGTTATTATGACGTCGAATGACGTAAGCATATACCCCCCGCCCACAGATGTTTCCCTCCAGTTTGTTATGAACGCCGCCAAGGCAGTCACTGCTCTCAGAACGCATTTTAATAATAAACTATACAGTCTGCTATATCGACATTTTAAATTCATATTTATATCGCATCGCAACATTAACAACCCTTTATCAAAAAATCGACGAATACGCACATTATATAGTTCCTAAGTAACAAAAAACTGTCAATTGAATGTGTGTCAGAGCAAAATTGGATTTAAAAATGAGTCATAAAATAACCAATTTGTTATTTGAATACCCACAGTTCATTAATCATGTCGCTTTGGGAAATTTTGTGCGAAGTGCCCATTTTGGCAGCCTTTTTTTAAATATATTCTGCCTTTATCAAAAAACTGGCCACTCCATCACATTATATAGTTCCTAAATAAGAGAACCTGTAAATTGGATGCGTTTGAGAACAAAAAAAGATTTAAAAGTGACTCGGTAAAAACGCAATTTCTTAAATTTCCTCAAATTTTAATCACGATAACTTCGTGAAATTCTGTTCAAAATACCCTTTTTGGCAGCCTTTTAAAAAATATATTCTGCCTTTATCAAAAAACCGGCCAATACGTCAAGTTATATAGTTCCTAAATAATAGGACCTGTAAATTGGATGGGTTTGAGAACAAAAATGAATTTAAAAATGACTCATAAAAAACGCAATTTGTTATACTTAATGAATTTTTTAATGATGAAAACTTCGGGAAATCTGTTCAAAATACCTTTTTTGGCAGCCTTTTTAAAAATATATCCTGCTTTATCAAAAAATTGGCCAATACGTCACGTTATATAGTTGCTAAATAAGAGGATCTGTCATTTGGATGCGTTTAAAATCAAAAATGAATTTTAAAATGAGTCAGAATATAAGCAGTTTGGATTTGAGGTTTTTTTCTCCAACTCCTATTTTTGTTTAATTTATTTTTGCTATAAGAATTGGTTCTATGAAAAACTTGTCAATATAAAAGTTGTAGATATTATTGTGAAGTTTTTAAATTTAATTTTTATTAGATTTAATTGCTTAAGAATTGAGTAAGTTATGGGTTTTTTCTTTTTCCTCCCCCCTTTTTCTTTTCGTTTTTAATTTTTTTCATCGGTAAAAATTGGTCCTATCAAAAACTTGTAAATACAAAAGTTTTAGATAATATTGAGTACATTTATATAAAATTTAGTTGGATTTGATATCTTGAGAATTGACGAAGTTATGAATTTTTTTCTCCCAAAAACCATGTTTTTTTCGCCCCTTGAGCCCACTTTTAACTTTATCAAAAATCTGTCACGCATAAACTTTTTCCTCATTTTTTAGAAGTAATATAAACTTTAAACTGATTCGATATCTATTTTAATTAAAAAGTTATCGCGTTTTTTCTGTTTTCACAAAAACCCTCCTAACTTCCACCCCCTTGGTCCGATTTTGCCCATTAACGAACTTAACCGAGATTTTATGCCCCTTGATTTTATGTAAAAGTTTGATGAAGATCTGAGCATAATTATGGAAGTTATCGTGTCTAGAAGAAAGTGATATACACCGATAGATATATATATATATATATATAAACTTTTTTACTGATGGTAGTTTTGGGGTCTAGGAGTCATGATTCGTGTAGATCTGCAAAAATTTTTCAGAAATTCCAACATGGGAGACAATGCAATAGGTAGTATTTCATACGAAATCTACCTAAAAGAACAGCCGATGTCAAGTTAACTTCCTTAGGGAAACGCAGCTCTAAAACTTTAAAAGCACGAACTGCCATTCGTTCCATCATACCGCTTTATTACTTTCCCGAGTTTAACTTTATTCACATTGTATTAAAAACTGCTCCATTTTACTTCAGTATTTGACAAACCAACGTAGATAAAAAAAAAAATAAAAAAAAAATTACGTAAACGACATCACAAAAAAAGAAAAATAACTTCTAGGGAAAACGCTTCTTTATACAAACATAGCCATCTGAGGAAATGGGTGGAAGAACACTGAACGACAAAATCCTCGTCTCATATATAGGTCAAGGCCAGTCAAGAAACAGTCCTCTACGCATTCTTCACAATACGCCCCCTACAGGTTACGTCAGCTTGCTTCTGGAATTTACCGAAACGGTAGAGTAGAGTTGTATACACAAATCTTTCCCGTACGCAGCTGCCGCCATCTCATGGCGTAAAAAGAAACTACGTAGAAATCGAACTAGAAAGACCTTGAAACGATGTAAACATGAGTGACGTTCAACGTGAAATGAAAAGAAAATATTGTCGGTGGAAAAAGATATTTTAGGGGATGATTAATGAAATTAATATCAACTATTATAAAATAAAAAAAAAGGAATAAATATATGTAATAAAGGTAAGTGAGTTTAAATATTAATCCAAGAGGCAGGTAAAGTAAAAATATGTGTACAATGGCAAGTACAGTGCATATTCCTAACAATTTTCAGGCTTAAGAGCCGCGGTGCATACGAGTTTAAAAGTTAAAATTATGCTTATTGCGGCGCTTCTGCTGGGGCGGCGGATGCGATATATTTTTTTTCCCTTTGCAGTGATATTCATTACAGAGGTGATTCTGATCGAAATTTTTCTGAAATTGTGAAAAGTCAATCATCAGAAAGAAAATGCGAAGCATAAAAAATATCGGGAATTTCGACAAATGATAGCCTAATTTCTGTCAATCATTTGCAGAAAAAGCAAGAATTTTATCAAAGGATCGGGAGAAAAAAACAGGACTTTTATCAAAGGTTCGCAGGAAAAGCATGAATATGTAAAAAGAAAAAAATGTGTATTTTCTTGAAAAACTACAATTTTATTATCGTAAAATCCCATTAATCCGCCCTTTCCAATCAAACGCTAGTCCCCACTATAAAAAAAAATCGCTGAAAAAAAACCCCGCTAATTTCGCCAAAGAATCACGAAAAATAACTGCAAATTTATTGAAAGTTTCACAAAAAAATCATGAAATTCGCCGAAGTATCGCTAAAAAACTCACATTTTGACAAAAGATTGCAGTAAAAATGCAAAATATGTCGAAAAATCTCTAAAAAACACAAATTAAGTCAAAAGATCAAGGAAAAATCGTGAATTTCTCAAACAACCGCCCAAAAGAATTGTGAAAAATATTGTTAGAATAAACGCAAATATGTCGTATCTATAAATAAATGGTAAAAAGACGAAAAGAAACGTAAATTCAGGTGAAAAGACACAGAAAAAAGGAGAAATTTGAAAAAAAAAGCATGAATTCTATTAAAAAATCTCGAAAAAACGAACATTTCATCAAAGATTCATGATTCATTCATTTCATTACATGTTTTTTCGAGATTTTTTTAATAGATTTCATTCTTTATGCTTTTTTTTTTACAAATTTCTCCTTTTTTCTGCGCTTTTTCGACAGAATTTATGATAAAAAAAAAAAAAAAACGCAAATTTTTTCAAGTATTGCTTCAAGCATCAAAATTCATGATTCGTTATTCAGTCATATATTCATGATTCATTCAATTTATTATGATTCATTTCCATAAAAAACGCAAATTTTTTTAAGTACTGCAAAAAAACTCTGCAAATTCATCAAATATCGCGATAAAACCCTGCAAATTTCGTCAAATATCGCGATAAAACCCTGCAAACCTTGTTAGAAACTATAAAAAACGTATTAAAAAATCACAAAAAAAAAAAGGCTGCATGAATTCAAATTTAATTTTATCATAAAAAATATGCAAAATATACTAAATTTAAAATTAGATTTATATTGCAAATGTTAAAAAAATTGCGAAAAAACACTGAATATAACGCAATTTTTAACATTTTGATGTATTTTCGTAAGTGCGGCGGTGCGGCGCTTCTGATGAATATTTGCTTTATTTTAATGCATTTTCGGAGGTGCGGCGCATATGCCCGAAAATACGGTAATTAATAAACTATTTGCAATAATCATTTACTGTTAGCATCAATTATTGTAATTATCAGAAAATCAGTATTTTAATTATTTTAGATGGATAGTTAAAAATACTAAACATCAGGAAATTACAGCTATCAAATTATTGAGATAATGGAGGTTAAAAAGGTAATATTTTAAACAAAAAAGTTTTGGAACATTAGTGCATAGTTTTGTCTTACTATGCTCAACAATCTTTTAGACATTACTTGATATATCTTTCATAATAATTAATATTACAAATATTTAAGAAATGATATTTGAATTGAATATTTTAACTACTGCTAAATAATATAATTTCAAAATAAAACTATAAAACCAAGACCACTGATCTCCAGATTTACTAGTTTCATGATAACTTTCATGTATTAATCAAGCTTTTTTGGCAATTAAGTCTGTTAAACTTGAAATAAAACTTCTTTATTTTATGATTTTGATGAGAATTAGTAGTAATGTACTTTTTTTGAGGCTGGTTTTGTTGAATAATTTAGGAAGAATACATTTCATATTTCATCACTATAATGAATATTTAATTATACATTCTTGCACTTGCCCCTTGCTTTTAATATTTTAAAAATTATCTAAATTTTTATTATTTTAGTTTATTACTTTAATTTTTAGTATTGTAGTAATATATTGTAAGCATTCATTATAGTTTCGATTGCATTATTAATTACATTCAAATTACTGTTTAAAAAATGTAAACAAAGCAATGACAAAAAGTCCACATAAATTCTAAAATCTGAACAACCTCTGGTCTCAAGCTGTGTGAATTTGAGGGAGTCTACAATATTATTATCATTATTATATATGTATATATATATATATATATATATATATATATATATATATATATATATATTTTTTTTTTTTTTTTTTTTTTTTTTGTCAGAGGTGAATATGGGAGCATTCAAGACAGAAAATATATTTTTAATAGCTTTTGTAACTTTTATTTAATCTGAGAGGGTTATTGAGCCTGATGTCATGTGCCTGTTTTTGATTGTGCCCTTAAACAATATTTTCTGTTTTCTGATTGGCAGCTTATAAAATAATGTAAGAATGAAAAAAAAAAAAAAAAAAAAAAAGGAATGAAATATTGAAATTTTATTAACCACATAACATAATTTAAACGCAAGTACAGTAGACTCCCTCAAATCTGCACAGCTTGGGACCAGAGGTTGGGTGGATTTTAGAATTTTGCGGATTTCTGTTTACATTTTTTAAACAGTAATTTGAGTGCAATTAATAGTGCAATCAGAACTATAATGAACGCTTACAATATACTAAAATATTAAACTAAGTAATAAACTAAAATAATAAAAATTTTGATAATTTTTTAAATGATTAAAGTACTAATAGCAAAGCTCAAGTTAATAATCAATAGAATTTGATTAAATATCCATTATAAAGATGCAATGTATTTTTCATAAATTATTCAACAAAACTAGCCTCATAAAAGCACATTACTAATTCACATCAAAATCATAAAATATTTTTTTTTTCAAGTTTAGCCAGGGTTAATAACAAAAAAAATCTTAAATTAATGCATAAATATGTTTGGTAAGAAGATAGTGATTACCAGTGATATCAGCAATATCTTGAATTTTTTCCAAAAAAAATTATTCTTCCTTCATGAAAAAAACATGAATAGAGTACTATTAAGAAAATTACAAATTAAAAAAGGCCAATTCTTTGGTAACGGAATTACAGATCAGAAGGAATTTATAAGTTTTTATTATAATTAAGACTATTTATTATTTTTTAAAATTCTAATTTTTTGCAGGAATAATAACTATACAGATACAGAAAACAAAGTGTGCATTTGAAAAAGTTCTAAAATAATATAAGATTTTTTTAGAAATTTTTAAATGCTTGGTAACGGAATTACAGAAAAAAGACAAAGATAAAAGTGTTGTTTGGTCAAACTTAATTTCCTGTGAATCTAGCCATGCTATGATTGTTTGTTTTATGTGGTTAAATTAACTACATGTTATATTCTAAGAAACATTTGTTGTTCAGAATATATTCATTAGTAAATATTTTTAATTGCAGTTTAAATAGAAGTAACGGAATTACAACAGTGGTAACGGAATTACATCTTCTGAAAATCAAGCTTTTTAAATTCAAGATTTTATTTCTAGTACACGATACAATGCAAATGTTGATACGATTTTACTTCACATTATACTTTTTTACAAACTGATCATCTTTAAAGACTAAATGACCCCTATGATCCATTTGTGGTTCAGAAAGGGTCATCAAAACATCTTCCTGTTCAACATAATCAAAGTCATCTTGAGAAGGCCAGATAAAAGCCTCCCTATTCCGTTTTTAAAATTTTACATATAAGGATGTAAGTGAGAGGATTGTTTTGAAAGTACTTGCCCTATGTAATGGTGTGCAATTTCTATTCCCTTGCTTGAAGTAGCAGGGCAGGTATATATTTTACCAAAACCCACTATCCACAACAAACTGGCAGGTTAAGTTCATTCCTAGGCTTACAGAAAGGTTTGGGATTAAAGTTGTGACATGAAGAAATACTTGAAAATGACATTTTTTTTAGTTCCAACACATATTCACTGATAACTTTAGCAAAATGTAAACAACAAACATTAGGAATGGGCACAATGTTTTCCCAAATTTTATTATGCTCTTCCATGTTATTTTTTATATCTTTTGCTCCACAATATAATACCTCAATATTTTCACATATTGATTTAGCCACACGAAAAAAATCTGCAGCATTTTGTACTTGCTCTTCCCAGGACAATACTGCTGCAGACACAATTCTTTTCACCACTCCACCAATCCCATCTACGGCACCCTTACCATGGCTTGTGGCAAAAAATTCCCAAGTGATATTTTTTTTCAGATGAGTGAGAGCACACAACAAATATTTTTGTTTAAATTGGCTAGATGCTCCATTAGAAAAAAATACTACCTCATCATATTGTTTACATTTTTTTTTCTAGCTCCTGAATTATTAATTTAAAAAATGTTATTACTGCGTATTTATCATGTGACATATAATCAGATACAATAACCATGGAATTTACGTTTTCACCTTCCCAAGCACATACAGTAAACAGAGTAATTTGATTGTATGACCAATGAGATGATTGAATTTCATTTTGGTTCATTGTTGTATAATTCTCTGCAAAATCAACTTGGATTACTACTTTTGAACTATTCTGTTGGACATCTAATTTTTGAAATTGGAAAAATTCAGCCTGTTTCCTCTTTATGTACATGTGACGCAGAAAATTTGGAGTTTCTTCTTCTAATTCAGCAAAGCACCTCTTTACAGTCCCATTTTCAACAATTTTAAGAACTTTGGTATTATCTGTTTTCCATTGGTACCATTCTATTGCCAAATCTTTGACTTCCTCAAAATCATCACCAGCTTTAGAAGAAGAAAATTGAGGACAGTTGTTGCATTCAGAGAACATACATCTTTCATCATCCTGATTACAAGTAAGAACAGAACAAAATTCCCTGAAAGATATAGGGATTTGTGGTAAAACTTTTTCTATAGCAATTAGCAGTAGCCTTACATTTTCATAGTATACTTGCATATAGCAAGTAATGTGTGGGATATCTTGTTGTAGCAAAACTTGCTTAGGGCGCAGTGTTGCAAATTTTGAAAAGCTTATTTTAACATCATTATTTTGCTGCAAAAATATATCATGTGCTTCTTTTAATGTTGTAAAAATGAACTGCTAAACTTTATTTGTTTGTTTTATTTCACAAAAACTGTACACAACTAAACCTAATGTTTACATTAGAATAATCACAGTGCAGCTACTTTTTTTCCCTTTTAGATCAACAGAGATAATATTTGATGAAACTGAATTATTATTTTAAATTAAAAACACTTAAACATGACAAAATATTATGTTCATTTGTTTAAATATGCTTTCCACAGTACCTAGAATTCAATAACATTATAAAAAAGTACAATGTAATTCCGTTACCAGTAATTATACCACTAATTGAAAAACATATTACAAATTTTTTTGTATCAATTTATTCTTTCAGAGACCCATTTAGAAAAAACAGAATATTTAATTCTTAGTAATATTATTCTTAAAATAAATAAAACTTTAACATCATTGTAGTAACGGAATTACATCCTATATGTACTTCATTAAAATTTATTAATTAAAGTAATTAGAATCTCATATATTTTTATTTTAACAATATTTTTTCTTAAAATATTCTCTTTAAAAATGAGCAGACCAAAAACAAATAGAAATTTAACATGTTTTATGTAGTATTTGTGATCTTAAACATTTAGTATGGGAATTTATCTAAACTGTGTTATTCTGGATACCTGTGAAACTTCTCTTTCTGGATTTTTTTAAGATCATGAATTTAAAAAAATTACTAATAAATGAAAAGTGCATACTTTTTGCTACAAAATTCCAAGATTTGATAAAATTCTGAGTTACTTAAGTTTTTACCACCCATGTCCTGTTTCTCAAAGAATTGCCCAAAATATATGGAATTGATACAAAACTAAAAAAATCAAATTTTGTCCCAATATCCAAATTGAAAGTTTCATTGTTTACATCCATAAAATATGTGTGGATTTTAGAGAGTTGCGGATTTCTGGTTTGCAGATTTGAGAGAGTCTACTGTATTTATGAAAGTTTTGATGTTATTACCTTTTGATAAAGGTCAAAATTCGCAGTCGCCACCAGCCACAAAATGTAAAAAATTGGCGACTTTATGTCATGCATCTGATCGCAAAATCCATTGCCCAATAGCGGAAAATATTACTAAATTCATCAAGTGGTCGGAAAAAAAATCCCCATTTTCATTATCTGTAATGGGGAAAAAATCTATGTTTGAATGAAGTTATGCTTTTCTTTACATATAAAATAATTATTAACTATTTAATATTCTGATTAGAATTTACACGATATTTACTTCTCAATGACATCTATGATAGTAATTAGTGGCCACTAACTTGACAATAGCGGCTACTAAACAATCAGCCTCTAGTGGCCACTGGTTAGTGGCTACTAATACAAATATTGAATTTTAACCTTTACCTTTTGGTAAGTGTAGTTTAAAAACTAAATTTGATTATTTAAATTTTTAGTTTAGTCAAAATATTGTATGCACTATAAACATTACAGAAATTGCATTTTTAGCAATGTCTTCATTAGGTGCCAATTATTTAAAAATCCCTAATTAACCATCCCAGTTATAGCCACCCCTTTACAACCTTAAAATAACAACATTTTGTAAATGAGTATTAGTATATATAAAATTCAAAGTTTTTTACTGCTATTCAAAAAAGAAAAAAAAAATCAAATAAATTTTTACAAGAAAATAAATAATACATAAATTAACTAAATAAAGGCAGCTGTTAGCCTCTTCATCAAGATTTTATATATATATATATATATGTATATATATATATAAACCATGAAACTTTGAAACAATATTTTCTGCTTCTTGATTCATTTGATTAAAAATATCAACAAAAACAGATTTATAAAACATGCAAATATATATGTAAAAGGAAATGTTTTAAATGGGTATTAGTATATACAATTTAAAGTTTTTTATTGCTATTCAAAAAAAGAGGGGAAAAAATCAAAATTTGGAAGAAAATAAGTAATATATATATTAACTAAACGAAGGCAGCTCTTAGCCTATTCATTAATATTTTCACAAAAAACATGAAACTATATTTTCTGCTTCCTGATTCATTTGATTAAAAATGTCAACAAAAACACAGATGTATAAAACATGTAGGCGGGAGTTATAAAAAAAAATTAAAGCTAATAATAATAACATATATATTTTTTATAAACCAAAAATATCAAGAGATGTCCATTATTGGGTCATCTACCTACATATAATACCATACATTTAACATGCACCCGTTTCATTCATACCATGAGAAATAAAGAAAAAAGAAGAAAATAATAAGTAATAACATCATAAACGAAGACACTTTATTTCAACAGCGATGACTTGTTTCTAATTTACAAACATGAAAAGTAAAATTGCTATTAGCGAGATTTACTCCCGGCTAGGATAAAAGTGCCCTAACATTTTATTCTGCTTTTTAATTATTTTAAAGCTTTTAATTTAGATACTAAAAGCTGTTTTATAATTTCTTTCCTTCAAAAGAACAAATAATTTTCCTATGTTTTAGTTTGAAAATTAACTTTTGTATACACATGTTTATTGATGTCGTACGAAGGAATAATTAGTTTAAGTGAAAATGAAAATAATACTTATAAATTTTTATACCTTTATAAATTTCTCAAGTATATATGGAGCAAAATGTAATGTAAACAACTTATTTAACGTATTTTGTTTACTTTTCACTTTCTCTGCTAAAAAAATTTAAAAAAAGAATCATTCTGAAAGAATCACTTAAAGAATCATCTACAATTCCTTCGCTGGAGAACGAAGTTATCCAATCTCAAAGCGCATGCGTGAAATTATATAATTTAGCCTTGAACTCAGTATATCAACAAAGCTTTTTGGCGATAGAATTAACTAGCCAAGATTGATGCGAAAAAGGCGAAAATAATATTGTGCAGCAAAGCAACCCTTCTGTCGTAACGGCAACGGAGAGTCGCGTAGTGTTGTCATTTACAGAAAAATAGTCCTCTATTTGTAAACAAATTGATGTTTGTTTTAATAGATTCTTATGTTGAGATTAAAAATCTTCGGATTTAGTCGGGTTATCTTTATTTAGATGGCCGCAACTACTGCTCCCACACCATCCCAGCCTTTACCAGGTAGGCCTTCTTTCTATATGTGCCATGCTTCAAAATTATGGACTGGATAATCTGGTTGTTGTTTTCTCGTTTCTTAGCTGAAAGAGGACAGAAAAAAATGTTTGAAATTCTATAGAATGTTTAGGCGATATGTCGAAATCAGTGCTTTTAGTATTGACTTAATGTTTTGTAATTTCTGTGTAATTTGACTATAGGAAATGAATTTATAATTTATGTTTACAGTGTTACATGTCGCGCAGCTTTCACTATAATTTACTTTCTTTCATTCGAATTTTGGATGAATATATGAATGTTGAAGCACCAATAAGCAGCATGTATGTTTTACTTTCATATTTTATACTTAATTCTAGTCTCTCTCTTTTTATATTGTATATTAATTCTTTTTAGTTGCCATTAGCTTAAGGCAACTATTTGCTGTTTTACTCAAGCATATATGTTTTATATAACATTTTCTCTTAGATTTTTTAAGATTATTTTACAAAATGTTTCTACTATTTTTACATTAAATTTACATTTTTTAAAAATTTTCTTTACATTAAAAAATACTTTGATGTATAATCCATTCTCAATTATACAAAGAAACTCATAACAAAATACCATGTATGCTGACAATCCTAATTTAATTATGTAGATATGTAGAATTACTTGGCTTATTCTATTGTTTAGTACAGTAAAACCCCGATAATTCGGATTAGTTGGGACCAGACCCTATCCGGATTATCAAAAATCTGGATTATCCAGAGAATTAGGAAAAAATGAAATAAAATAAAACATACTTATAGAAAATCACCTTTATATTAAACTTATGTTATTGAATATTTACAGACTGTAAAAATGTTTACTTTGTTTAATTCTTCCAAAAAGGTTTCAGAAAAAGTTTTTTTTTTAATTTAGAATACGACAATGAAACAAGTTAATGTTATGGAAATTAGCCAATTGCTTCTCAAATTTGAAAAAAAAAAAAAAACAAATGACAAATCCGATCCGGATTAACGTGGTCCGAATTAGCAGGGTTCTACTGTAATAATAAAAAATACTTACTTTGCAAGAAATATTTTTTCCAGTACAATGAATTTTGTTATATCCAGTTTCAATTGCATAAAATTTTGCTTAATTAAATATAAACTACCACAACAACTTAATTCAATAACAACACGCAAAGGAAGCCTCTTATTTCTAGAAAGTATGAATTATATTTTAAAATCTTTTGATATTTTTATTAATTAATTTAATGTACAATAAACTTTTATCAAAATAACAAAAATAAATTAATGTAAAAAGTTGTAAAAATGTTTTTACTTTTGATATTATATGATATAATATAATAACCACATAGCACATATTTGAAAGCTACTTTAATAAATTACTTTTTATCAATATTCCCCACTAAGAACACATTTTTTAAACAAATGTTTTATTCTTTATCAATCAAAGGATGCTTGATAATATGGTACTTCTAGGTTATCCCGTCGACCAAAAAATTATCGCCAAACTATAAGATTAAATGCCAATGATGGATGATCGTGAATGTCACATTAAATGCGATCACGTGTTTAAAATGTCATTGATTTTTATTTCGACTTTTTAGTAATATTTTTATTAATATTCTACTAATTATTTGTTTTTTCGTTATTTAAAAAAAAAAAAAATTATGTCAACATGTATAATTAAGCGAAATTGGTTGACGGGATAACCTAGAAGTACCAATAATATTTTTAAGATATCTATGGTTCCTTGTATAGAGCAGTTTATTCTCTGAATACAATACAGAGCTATTACTAAAAAGAGTTTCTCCCAGGGGGGTGCTCCGCCCCTTCTGCCCTTTCGTTTAAAAAATAGCGCCCCTCTTGCCCCTCATCCAAAAAATAGCACCCCTCTTGTCACTCATTCAAAAAATAGCGCCCTTCTTGCCCCGTATTTGAAAAAACACAGCCTTTCAACAATAGTTGAACGATATCTTTTGAAGAAATTTGCCATTTTTTGTGATCTTTTAACGAAAATAGCAATTTTTTGCGATCTTTTCACGAAATTTGTCGTTTTTTCGTGATTTTTTTTTACCAAAATTGATTGGCCTTTTTTTTCTGTTTTTTCATTTTTTTACGAAATTTTTTATTTTTTCTTGATTTTTTGATCAAGTTCCTGTTTTTGCACGATTTTTTAACCTCTAGATTCTAGATTCAACTCTCAAAAGTACCCTTAAAAATCAAAATAGTGCCCTAAAAAAGTAAAAAGTGCCCTTTTCATAAAGGGCAAAATTAGCACTAGCCACCGGCCACAGGGCCAGTAAATGATAAATAGTGGCCAGTGAAAAATTGTCTATCAGCGGCCACCTTATGGCCACTTTTTTACAAGGAGATAATGTATTTTACTTACATTTTATCAATACTACTTTTTTGGGTTCCAATATATTTATATTAACATATTTATTTGTGCTATTCAGTCTTACATTAATACTTATAGAAATTTTAACTGTTTAGTACTTTTAAATAAAAAAGTGGCCACTAGTTTAAACATAGTGGCCATTTGAAAACTTAGTCTTACTGGCCAGTGGCCGCTAAAGAAATTTTCCAATTTTGTCCTATACTTCAGAACAGTAGCGGCCTGCCCCTTTTTAAACCTGGGGGAAACTCTGCTTGAAATATTTTACAAATGAATTTCAATTATCTACATAACTGATTATAATTATTTAATTTGAATATTTTTTAAAATGAATTTAGAATACTTATGTAATAAACAATGGTGTTTATTTTTAAAAACAAGTATGGATGGTACAATATGTATTAGGAAATAAAATATAGGATAAAAATCCTGATTTAAATAAACAATATATATATATTCGAGCATTTTGAAAAAAGTCCCCTCCTTTCCCTTTTTTCTTTTAACCAATACTAGCCAAAAGGGAATTAGCCAGATTTGTATCTGGTTGGGACATAATGAAATTTTACATTGTTAAATCTTAAAATAAAAGATCTTGTCATTTTTCATTGATGCAAAAATGTTATAATTAGTTACATATATTGATTTTGGCCCTTTCTTTCATAATACTAACAAGTTTTTAAAAGAATTAAGCACAATATTTTATTTTGACAATTTTGGCTTTATCATATTTAGCAGTACACTCACAATCTATTTTGATAGGATAATGTAGCTTTTTAAACGCAAAAGTTAAAAAACTAACATAAAACCTGCTGAATATTAAACACTTTGACCAGAGATATTTAAAAACCCGCTTTAACGTGGGTTTTATTGGGTTTTTTAGAGTGGGTTTTACCCAATAAAACCCACCCGGGTTTTTTTGGGCAGGTGGATTTTTTGCAACCCTGATTTATTCACATTCATACAGTAGAAAACAATTTCCTTTATCTCAATTACCATTCTGACTCAACACCTTTTTTATTTTAAGTATTTGCATACTTTTACTAATTTTTTAGCTTTTTTGCAGCTAAGTTTGGACCACACCAGACCAAAAGTCGAAAAAATTCCTTCGATCGAGGCTGATGTGATAGAGTGGAGGTCTTCTAAAAATTTGCAAAAATCTGTATTTAGAAAATCATTATTTTCAGATTTGCAACCCATCAATTTTTATCATTTTTGGCTTCAATGGATTCAATGACATTTTGAGAAAACATACATGAAAGGATAAAAAACTTAACCCTTTTAAGAACTTAAATTTAAAATTAAAATTTAAAAGTTTAAAGTTCCAATTAATATTTTTAACTTTAATTCTTAAGCTTAAAGCTATTTTGCCCCTGTTAACTTTCTTTCCCAGCCTAACATTTATTATTTTCAGAGATCATTTTTGGACGCTCCTTAAGATTAAAATTGATTATTTAAGCGCTTTTTGCATCCATTTGTGGTTAGGGCTTCATGCGTCATCGACCCGGGAATTGTGCGGGCTCTGACCACATATCAATCAAAATCTAACGAACCAATTAAATTAAATGTTCCTCCCTAATTCACAACTGTGCCCTCTGCTGGAAAATATGACAATCCCTAACATATTAGCAAGAACGCGCACGAAAAACGGGAGATTTTCCAGATTTGAGGATGCCTGCAGAAACTACGGCAATGTAAACCTCCATAATACGCGTAAACGGCTAGGGCGACCTCCGACCGGACTTGCGGTTCCATCTGTAAGCTGAGCGACCAAATAAAAAGAGTTCGAACCAACAAGAGGCTCCCGAGTCCAGCTTATTATGCCACGACTACAACACCTGGAGACGTTACATACATTCAGGATAATAATCTCTATTTTAACCTGATCTTATGAAAAACTCTGAAAAAACATAGTGGGTTGGTTTTTTTCTGTAAAAACCCGGGTATTTAACAACCCTGGGGTGAGAAAGGGGATTAATTGATTTTTTCATGTGACATATTTTTTTAAAGCTCTATGCTGAAACATTACTGAAAGCAGCATCCATCTTCTTAATTCCTTTTTTTTCAGTATTTGGAGATGTTTTAATGTGTTACTTTGTTCATTATTGCCCCATAAATTTTCCTAAGAATGAAGAATAAAAATCTGCATAACGATTCTCAACAATTAACATCTCACCCCTTTCTGTCACCAGGGTATGTTATTGGAAAAAATTCTCAAACTACAAATTTAATCTATGATATTTTACATAATGTCTTAAATGAAAGGCCATATGCCCTCTATAATGCTATTCTTCTCATTCTCCCTGCTTCCATAATCATCACTCCGTCATTCTAATCTATGTTAGGATAATTAAAAATTAACAATTTGGGTTTTGGGTCGCGTCATTCCATGGTAACTTACATTTACATTACATTTAGAACAATTTACTGCAGTAATTTTAGTAATATAGCACTAAAAAATATTCAAATGTAAAATTAACATGATTTGTCAATGAAACCTGTCTAAGGGTCAATTTGGATGAAAATTAACTAAGGAATGATAGTGAAAAATACACTTTATAGGATAACTTACATTCCTTTTTTAGCAATGTCAGTTATTATAGTAAATATAACTACCGAAATTTATGAAATAACACTAAAATTAGGTAATTTTCATGTAAATTGGACTTTGAATAATTTTAATTAGCAAACCTTGTCAAATTTACACTTTGATTATTATTATTATTTATTTGGTACATGATATGTTATATTACTAAAATTATTGAATATAGTTCTAAATGTAACATAAATTACCATGGAATGACCCTTTCTTATTAATTGAAGGATAGAGTATTTTGAAAGGAATATTAACCCCTTCAAACCTCAGCATAAAATAACTCTACAAATATATGTTTATTGCTTTTGCATAATCGAAACAACACAAAATCGAATTGAGATGACAGAAAGAGTCGTTTTTATGAAATCAATACTGGGGACCAGTAATTTAGGCTTACAAATATGGAAATAAAAGTACTAATCAGCTTAAAACATCACTTTAACTATTAGTAATATAAATTTACACAATAACAAAATTAAAGTCTTTAAACAAGTAACAAATCAGCAAGTCCTCAAATTTTTATTGTAAAGCATTTAAGTTAAATAATCATGAATATTTCTTAATTTCTTGCCCACAATGTCTTGAAGATATTTTCGAAACTCGGATTAAAATATTTATTTTATGAGGTAATATTCATCAGTGCTGACATTTATTGGTTTTGTTTTAAAACAAATAATATTCAGCTGTATAAAAGCAAAGTAAAAATGCAAAAAAACTTTAACAGTTTAGTTTTTATAAGGAAAAAAATGGAGGTACACATATGTGTACCCCAGGTCTAAAGAGGTTAATTGAAACCCTCTCAGCAATTTGTGATCACAATTACCCACATATTTTTCATTCCATTTTGTGAACTAAAACTCCTCTCCTCACACAAATCAAATTAAATACTTTTATAAAAAACCAACTACATATTTTTATCATTCGAAAATATTTGTTTGTCTAATTTTAATTGTCATTGTTTCTAGGTACTGATAGTAGCAAGGTGATAAGAAAACGAAGACCTGGTATTAAAGAGTAAGTACAGTATGATTGAAATTCTTATTTAATTTTTATTTAAGTATTTAATGAAATAGCCCTTCTTTTTTAATGCACATGCAAGGAAACAACAAAAAAGAACAATATAATCAAAAACACATTAACAAAATTAAGAGAAATTATAACATTCAAATAAAAGTTATTTGTATCTAAAATATTATGTTAGTTCCAAATTCCCCTTCATAATGCTAAGTCTATGTGAGTTTGATGCTTTTTTGTGCGTAAAATGTTTTCTCAGGCTCAGGAAATTGTTTTAAATTTCTTTTTTCGGTACTACTCTGTTATTCCGTCGACCATTTTTGCCAAATTATACAAATCGCCAAACTGATAGCCAAATTATACATATTAACATAATTTTTATTTTAAATAACGAAAAAACAAATAATTAGTAGAATATTAATAAAAATACAAATAAAAAGTCGAAATAAAAATCACTTGATGACATTTTAAACATGTGAATCGTATTTAATGTCATTGAATGTGACATTCACGATCATCCATTATTGGCATTTAATCTTATAGTTTGGCGATAATTTTTTGGTCGACGGGATAACCTAGTAGTACCCTTTTTTCTGTGTACTCATCTTAAAAGATGCCTATTTCTTTCTTAGTTTTTAAAATATCTCTAACAGCTACACTTAATTTTATAGGAAGTGTTAAAATTTTACTCTGAGTTTGTCAGTTTTAAAAACATAAAATATTAAATTAAGCGAAGATTTTAGAAATATTTTGAAAAGTGGCAGAACTAAAAAAAGAAAACACTGAAAAAAGAAGTTAAAAATATTAATTTCCTGAGGGATTAATATTTGAATTTTGAATATAAAAATGCATCAAACACCCATAGACAGGGCCTGCTTAAGACTTAGAAGTAGGGGAAGCCCGACGTCAGACAGGGGACCCCCTATTACTCAACATTTTTTTAAATTAAATTCATTTTTTATATGCTTAAATATTTTGAAATTTTATAATAAAAACTTCGAATAATTATAACACTATTAATATTAAATTTAAACTAACTTCCTATATCCATTTGAAAGACTATTTTATTACAGTCTAACCTCGTTAATTTGAAAACGCTTAATGTGAATTACTTTTAACATGAACTGTTTTTACAGTGCCCTATAAAGACGAATACAAAGCTTTGATACTGATAACATGAATTGCTGTTAACATGAACAAAATTTTGATTTCCCTTTGAGGTTCATGTTAACGAGGTTCGACTGTATATAGATAATTATATAAAAACCAATTAATTTTATCATTTACCAATGTAGAACTACGATTAAGAATATTTGGATTTCAAAATATGTTAAAAAACAATTTCGCAAAGAAAAGTTTTTTTTTACTCAGATTGTATTTTTTTCTGCCTAAAAAGTAGTTTTGAAAAGTTTTTGGGTGCCCTTTTGTGTTTTAGTGGGTAAGCCTGGGCTTCATGGGCCTATTCGGTAAACAGGCTCTGCCCATAGACTTAACATTACGGAGGGGAATTCAGAAACTGAGTAACCAGCACCCTTAAGATTCTACGAGTAAGAAAAAATCTGGTAGGCTGAAAATTTTTTCTAGTTGCCAGTAAAAATCATTTAGGCCCCTTCCTCTCCATCCCACATGCTCTTTACAATCATGAATTTTTGAAAGCACACAATTCTTCATAGAAATCAATAAGAAAAGAATATTTACTAATTATTATGGTAACAATAATACATCATAAATTGATTCAACTTGATTAATGAATTTATTTTTAAAGTATTTTTAACACAATCACCAGTTAAGATCAGGGGTGCCCAGAGAGGGGTTCGGTGATGCAAAATGCGTCATACATTTTTTTTTGGGGGGGGGGGGGGAATTTGAGATAAAATACATTTTTAAATTCTTTATATTTCCTTTTTTTACTGGTAATTTTTTTTTCTTTTTTTTAAATATCACTTTTAATTTTTTTCAACATTTACAATTAATTACAATTGATATTCTTTACAGGAAAGGCAGTGTCAATGTTAAAATTTGAGGGGGTTTTTTTTTTGGGGGGGGGGGGATTTGCATCATTGAGTTCGGGAGGATGATCACCACTGGTTAAGATATTTTGATCTGTAATAGCAACCTGTCTTCATCATTTGGTGGACCCTGCACAGATTCCAGTTTTCATAATAAAATTAATATAAAAATACTTACCATATTTTCGGGTGTATAGTCCGCGGCTTATACAAGAAAAAAACCTTCCAAAAAGCCGCTGCAGCTTATACACGGTGCGGGTTATACAAAGATTTTTTTTTTTTTAATTGGATATCGTGATATTTTTTCTACAACTTTTAAATCTCAAAAAATTTGAAAAAAAAATCAAGATTTGTACATTTTTTTCACTATGCCGTGAAATTTAGAGAGTTCTCCCATGTTTGTAAAGGCTTTTTTTTACTGCTTAAATACAGTTATGTCTGGGTTTGGAAAAACTATCGCCAAGTATTGCACTGATAGATCTATAATAGCTACCGTATATACTCGTGTTTAAGTCGTGAAATTTTAGACAAAAAAAGAACTTCAAAGTGGGGGGTTAATTTATATGCGAGACCTAAAAAAATAAATTTCTATAAATAAAATATTAGAAAATAATTTGCTAGCGAATCAGTGCTGCAGCACCCCATTGTGTTTGTAGAGTACAAAATCCAAAATTCGGAAACCCTTCCAACCTCGACGATTCTGCATTTAAGATCATTTAAGATTTAGTTTATTTTTCAAAAAAAAAAAAAAAAATCTACCCTACCCTGTTGCAAAGAACAAAAAAAAAAGTGTGTGATTTATGTCATTTCGGAATGATTCAGAGCAGTCGGTCTTTTCCAAAACGAATCCAAGGAATCGTTCCTTTACAGAGTCGTTTCATTTCTAACGAGTTCAAGGAATCGAACTTTTTTAGAGTCGTTTTATTTCAGATAGAGTCTGAAGAATCGTTTCTTTTCGGAGTTGGTACCCTACCCTGTTGCAAAGAACAAAAAAAAAAAAGTGTGTGATTTATGTCATTTCAGAACGATTAGAGCAGTCGGATTTTTTCGAAACGATTCCGAGGAATCGTTCCTTTACAGAATCGTTTCATTTCGGAACGATTTCAAGGAATCGAACTTTTCCGGAGTCATTTCATTTCAGATAGAGTTTGAGGAATCGTTTCTTTTCAGAGTTGGTGCCCTATCCTGTTGCAAAGAACAAAAAAAAAAGTGCGTGTTTTATGTCATTTCGGAACGATTCAGAGCAGTTGATCTTTTTCGAAACAATTCCGAGGAATCGTTCCCTTACAGAGTCGTTTCATTTCGGAACGAGTTCAAGGAATCGAAATCGTTTCATTTCAGATAGAGTTCAAGGAATCGTTCTTTTTCGGAGTTGGTGCATTTCGGTCCGATTCCGAGGATTCGATCATTTTGGGAACCAATGACCTAAGATACGTATACATTTTATGTCCGAAATTTTGAACTTATCACCAATTTTTTTTAATTTTCGGAAAAATTCAGAAAAAATATCACGCTTGTTAGAAAAAAAAATGCGCGTTAACGCTGGATCGCTTGAAATTTTATCTTAGAACACGTAAACGCTGGGGCATTTCTTCCGAAAATTACGGTACTGACAATCTTAATTTTTTAGCCGAATTACTGTAGGTATTATGCACCACGAAAAAATTTGGTAAATTTGTGTTAAAAATTATGACTAATGGCTTCTAATTTCGAACCGTGAACGAAATATAAGTTCGTAAATGGTGTATAGCCCGCGGACTATACACCAATGCATCTCCGTGGGTTATACATGAACTTTTTTTACTGCACTGCTCAATTTAGGGGTGCGGGTTATACACCAGGTGCGGGCTATACACTTGAAAATACGGTATATATATATATTTTTTCTATTTTCTAACTGCATAAAGTAGTGACCATAAGCTTTTTTAAAATTCTTTTCAAAGGATATTGATAAAGGATGAACAATACAACTATGATATATATAATAATTTACTTTATGTAATTAGTATTTTGCCAGATTCTGTAGTAAAATATACTGCATAATTATTATTTTAGGAATGCTTAATAAAGACACATTTTCCTTTTTTGTTTGAATTTTTTATTTCCCTTTACCTCACATTAGTTACCTTTTATTATAGGCCAGCGTGCAGTAGTGCAGGCAATCACCTCATCAAGTTCACGGATGAAAATCTAGGATTAATTAAATCTTGATTTGCATAATAAAATGCAATCGATCTGCCAGATCATAACTTGGTGAAAAACATCAAAAAACCTAATTTTAGTGGTTGACTCATAGGTTTATCATTATGTTTTTCTGCTCCCAATTCTCCATATTTTTGGGTGAATTTATGAGTTAACTGCTAAAAGCGGGTGGCAGATCATTTGCATTTTAATATGCAAATTGCAAATCAAGATTTAACTTATCCTAGATCTGTGAATTCGATAAGGTGATTGTCTGTGCTGCCATCTTCGAGTCTATTAATTATTGGTTATATATATTTATTTTCATTAAAACATTTTTTTAGAGTAGACTGCGCAATCAATAATGTGTACGTTTCAAATATTATGTAAACAGTGTAGGAGGTGGGGGATTCACAAGAATTCTTATGTAAGCATTAGACAATAAAGCAACTACCTATAGTTTAAGAACAAAAAACAAAAGAGTATGATTTGGATGATAGCTCTGTAGATTTTGAACGATTTGAGAAAAAGCTATAGTAGAGATGCACAACCTGTGGCCCATTAGCCACAAAGATATCACTATTTTTATGCAGAATAATTTTCCTTGTAATAATTACAGAAGCTATGCCATTAAATAAAACAACTGTTCAATTAGTGTTCACTCTAGAAATTAAAAGGGCATGGTGCTATTCATTAAAAAGGGCACTACTGCAGTAGAAAAAGGCACTTTTGCAAGAAAAATATTGTTCTTTCCTTTAGAAGGAGAAAAAAAAGAAAGGAAAATATATAATTTTTAAGTATGATAAATCAAGTAACATTAATTTCACATGATTTTATAACATAAAGTTAAAAAATTTTTATTAAATTACAACATGATTGAATGGTTTCATGTTCTTTTTCTTAAAGAAATGAAAAAAATCCATTATTTTTTGACACACAAATTTAGAAATACTTTGGAATAAAGAAAATTTTTATTAAAAATCTCTGGCCAAAACTAGTAGTGCATTTTACTACTTTTAAAAAGGACAGGGTGCATTTTGTAAATTTGGAAAAGGGCAGGGTGCTGCATCCTTAAAATATAGCCTGGAATGAACACTAGTTCAAATATTCTGCTGGCAAACTATTTTCTGGCAAGAAGCTTGTGCATCACTAATATAGAGTAATCAATGACTGAAAACGATAAAAATTCCAGTCCACCACCACATTAAAAGTGTAACGATAGACAATGCAGAAACATGGGTTCAAAGATCTTGGACATCAACTACAAATGCAAATGCCAAACACATAATATTCTTATGATTCTTGTTAAAATTTTCAGTTATGTGCCTAAGTAAGTTAGATCCTGTTGTACTTCTTAAAGTTTTTTTTTTTTTAATGCGAAAAATAATAATATATTAAAAACTACTAGATGGTACCCGTCAAGATTTGTTGATAAACATGTTAAAAGATTAATTAGAGTCATGTTAGATTTTCTTAATTAGTTACCTGTACATAAAGTTTTGAAAACTTGATTTATTTCTGTGTTATCTATGTGATTTCAACAGATTCAAAACATTTCATGGTTGTGTCAGTCTAACCTACTCAAATAATCAACTGAAAGAATTTTAACAGCGCTTGCTTTTTAGCAGAAGGATAAGGATAACTAAAATTAATTCAACAGATATAATTTTTATTTGTGTCTGTTGTATTTGTTGTTCTTTATTTATTTATTATTATTATTAAGAATGCAATTTGTAAGGATTTTCAATAATTTTATTCTTACAATATATCTCTAAAGCCTTGAACTGGAAATTGGCTGTTTATATCTAATAATTACTATGTTTTAATTACTTGAAATATTTTAAAAGTAAAATTGTTATTAAAAAAAAATTGTTGAGTGTTAAATTTTACTTAATTATAAAGCATCAAAATAATAATGATAACAAAAGAATAAAAATCATATAACTTTCCCTCATAGTAAAATGCATCTATTTAAAATACTTAAAAATGCATTCCTATTAAAGAAAAAAAAAAAAAAAAATTATGTATGTACGTGTATTTTTTCTTTAGAAGATTTTTCATTATGCATTTTCGTGAATTGCTTCAATTACTATATATACAAATTTGAGAAGGCATCAGATCAGTTTTTAAAAATTGTAGGCCTGTGTGAAGGACTTTCCACATGAACTTTAGGTTTTACTGTCGTCATACAGATGGCAGCACTAATGCTTAGAATCCCTTTTCTTATTCTGCTGTTTCATATGCCGTTCAGTGAAAAAATAATTTTCAACCATTTGATGGTTAAAGCATTGATACAGATTTTTATATCTATTTTTTCAAAATGAAGATTTTTTTTTTTTTAAGCATAAAAAGATTTTTAAATATTTTTATATAAAATACATCTCAAGAATATATTATTTTAAATATTTATTTATTATTTTTAAACTAAAATGGATTAATAAAAATCAGTAATAAATCCCACTGTTCTGAGATTTTTCCTCTTGTGATGAAACACTATCCTTTATTCACTAAACTATGTAAAATTCTATTTTCTAATAAAAAAAATAAATAAATAAAAATAAAAGTTAGTCTTTAGATTGAAAAGTACTAAATCTAGCACTTTTTTCTTTATCCCTGTGTTACACTTCTTCAAAATGAAGTGTGAGAAGAAGAAAAGTTTTCTTTTTAATAGTATGGTTTGAATTATTATAAAGTATTAAAAGTAAGCCCCTCAAAATTTACCCCCCCCCCTCTTTTTTTTTTTTTTTTTTTTTTTACAAGATTTATAAATTCCAAATATATCCCCTTTTTTCCTAATTTTACCTATCTATTTCATAAAAGTTCCATTACTATCCAATTACAAGCATCTTTTAAAATTATTAGAATTCTCCATCTGCTAAAGGGAAAGTGGGTTTATTTTTGGTACTTAATGGTATTTTATAATAAAAATATCGCTATGTTTGATTTCATTGTTAATAGATAAACATTAATCAAGTGGATTTTATGAAGTGTTCTTTGCACAGCAGTTAACAGGGGTCTGTCCAGACATTTTTCACAGAGTCCTGTTTTTGTGAAATTGGGACGTTTTTCTTATATTTGTGAAAATTCTAGTCACAATTTTGTGAATTTTAAATTATCAAAGTTTTCAGGTTCTATCCTTCATATATGAAAAAGCTGAGTAATATTATCTTTGGTGAGTTCAGCTGTTTATTTACAGGCTAAATTTTATTTTTAAATGATTAAATTTGTGAAAAGTTCAGTTTGACAAAGAAAAAAATCAGTCAAAGCTCTATTTAAGAGAGAAATAATTTTGTGAAAGATCCTGGATAAAATATCTTGTGAAAAAAACGTGTTAAAATAAATAAATAAATAAATAAATAAGTAAAATAAGAATGTGAAGGGTTTTGTAAAGGACCTAAAATTTTCCTAAACATATCATTGGTTTATATGTCAAAGTATTATGATTGTTTCAAAGTAAACGTCATTTTTAGGTAGCTTTCATTACAAAAAGTAAAAAGCTACCTATTGCAGCCGTCCGCAGGAAAGCACTTCCAGAAAATTTTGGTATATTTTCACCGATCATGACCCCCAGACCCCAAAACCACCCTCCGTTCAAATGTTGACATATATATATATATATATATCTGATCTTTGTCATGCGATAACGTACGTATTTATGAACCGATTTGAATGAAACTTGGTATGTACATAGTACATACAAATATCTCGACAGAGTTCGTTGGCCAGCATCATCCGCCATCTTGTTTCAAAATGGCGGCCATTTAAAAAAATTTAAAAATATTTTAATTTAAAATTCAATGCGAAAAAATTAAAAGTTGAAAAATATTTTTATTTTATGTGTTAGATCTTAAAACACCATATCCAGAATACTTTTTACTTTGTCTATATCTTAAAAAATGATTGAGTTATAGCACTTTGAATTTTTCTTATGGCTGACATTTTGAAACGATCTGATTTTTGTCATACTATAACTAACGTATTTATGAACCGATTTGAATGAAACTTAGTATGTACATAGGACATACAAATATCTCGACCGAGTTCGTTGACCAGCATCATCCGCCATATTGTTTCAAAATGGCGGCCATTTAAAATTTAAAAAAATTTTTTAATTTAAAATTGAATGCGAAAAAATTTAAAGTTGAAGTTTATTTTTATTTTATTTGTTAGATCCTAAAACACCGATTCTAGAACACTTTTTACTTTGTCTATATCTTAAAAAATGAATGAGTTATAGCATTTTGAATTTTCTTATGGCTGACATTTTGAAACGATCTGATTTTTGTCACGTGATAACACTCGTATTTATAAATCGATTTGGATGTAATTTGGTGTTTACATATTACTTAATGAAGCCTGGACCGAGTTCGTTAACCAGTTCCATCCGCCATCTTGTTTAAAAATGCCGGCTATTTAAATTTTTTAAAAAAAATTAAAATTTGAAATTAGGTACAAAAATGTGAGAAATTGAAAAAAATTTTTCTTATATGCATTTGACCTTGATACAAAGATTCCAAAGCACTTTTTGTTTCGTCTGTATCTTAAAAAATGTCTGAGTTATAGTACTTTTAATTTCTAGTGTTGCTCACATTTTGAAATGATCTGGTGTTCCCCTATTTTGAGCTTCGTACATTTGATTTATATAACTGAATTTAAAATAAATAAATAAGTATATGAAAGCTACCTCTTCCTCCCGGCATTGCCGGAAGGACTTTTTATTATTGTAATTTTAATAATTTATGGATGTCTTTGTATAGATTTCCATTATTGTGATCACTATATTTTTAGGACATTGCATTTACATTTATTTAATCCCAAAAAGCTCATGAATTTTTAGAAAAGTGATTCATTATTAAATAAAAAATGCTATATTTACAAAAGAATGCAAATTTTAATAATTAATGAAAGATTCCGATATGTCTACTAAGATCATAGTTTTTGGAGAAAACTTTACCAGAGAACTTTACCAGAACTTTACCAGAGCTGTTGCTGTCTATATGTCACTGTTTATTTCAATATTAGAAATTATTAATGTTTGTGCGATGACATCGAAGTAATATTTTCTCACTAAGGGAGTCTACTGTATCATTTATTTAGTTGCTGATAATTTGATCACTCAATAAATCACTATTTTAACTTTCTTAAGTACAATCCTAATTTCATTTTATTTGAATCCTTTTTATTATATGATTTAATAACAATTTTACTAACTTACAAATAAATAAAAGATAAAATTAATGATTGCTAAGCAGTTTAGAAAGTTAAGCAAGTTTATGTTAGCTTTTAAAAATAAAAAAAATTGGGTATCTGTTTAAAAGAAAATCGAAAAACAAAATTTTTAATAAAAAATTATTTTTGTAATTTTTCTTAATCCACATTGTATATTCTCTCAACTATTAGAAAGTTAGACCTTTAAGTTTCGCCTGCTACTGAGTTTGAAATGTTACCTTTAGAGTATAGATGGCAGCACTACAGCCTGGAAGATGCTTTAAGTCCACCATCTGCGAAATCGAAAATAATGAAATTTTCCTATGATATGGCAACATCCATATTCAATTTTAGGACTTGTCAAAACTCTTTGGTTTCCAGTAAATCCAAGTTTTTCTGTCTTTAAATGAATCCCCCCCCCCTCCTTTAATAGGAATTCATGGAAATATTTTTTCTGCTATGACTTATTAATATGAAGTTGTACTCAAAACTGATAAGTTGTGGGGCGAATAATTGGGCACTAATGTTTTATTTATTTTGCTTATAAACGCTCTCTTGATTCAGTACAAATATAAAATATGGGAGTGATGGTTAATAAATGCAGCTACATTTGCAATCGTGTGTATTAGTACTAGAGATGTAAAATTTCCGAAAAATGTAAGTGGCGAAAAAAACTGGGTTTTTTTACCCGTTTTTTTTTTTTTTTTTTCCCCGGGAAAAAAAAGGAAAAGTTGGAAAAATTGATTTTTCATGATTGTTTCTCCCAAATGAATTATATTTTCTTACAGAATATTAAATAATAAACATTTTTTCCCATTTATTTGTATTAAAAGAAAATTATTTTCACTTTATACTACAAAATAAAAAGAAAGAAGCAAAGCCTACTTATAAAAGCTTAGTTTTTTTTTTTTTTTTTTTTTTTTACACAGCCTAAGAATTTTTATTAAATGCTATTGTTTATTATGTCGTATCTCTGTTGAAATCATTTTTCAGTTACATGTTTAACTACCAATTGACCTAATGTGAAAACCTGAGCCAATACAATTTGGAATGAAATAAATTATCTATCCCATTTACATAAGTATAGTTTTTAAGTAAATGATACTAGTTTAATGAAATAAATTATTGCAGTTTTATCATTATTATGAATATCAGTATTAAAAAATTCCATTGTTTGTTTTAAAAATGTCTATTTTTATAATATTACATTTTTTTCTTACAATTATAATTTTATTTCCTTTAAAAAATATGTTCGGTTTTGGTATAGCTTTCCAATCTCAACTCAAAAGTTTTGATTTAGTTCTTTAATCTAAATTGAAACAAAATTAAGTTTTAGTTTGGCTTACTCAAGTCTGCACCTGAAAAACAGCATAGGATTTATTGACTGTTAGATTTTTACTCACCGAAACCAGGAAAAAATATTTTTTTTTTAAGTTAAACATTTTTTTTTTCTTTTTATCCTGAAATCTGTATTCCCATCAGTTCTTGAGACAGATAATGTTGAGATAGATAATATTTTTGTCACATTCAGGCTCACAGAGTGACAGATATTTTCCAAAAACCGCCAAATCATGTTCAGAACCTTCTAAAACGTTTAAATACACCAAAAACTGGAAGTCAAATTTTTCACGAATTCAATACTTACTTCTTTTAAAGATAGAAGAAAGTAATAAATGCATGCTTGAAATTTTATGTTAAATTTTTATCTTTACCATTTTCATTAATCGGCATATTATTGAAATAATTTTGCACATGAATTAATTTTTTAAAAGAGAAGTTGCATTTAATTATATATCTAGATTTTTTTCATGTAATCCTCTTTTTGTGAAATTGTGAACTTCTTGTATATACTTATACAAAATATAATCAGAATGTATCATTTAAAAATTATTACTGTATTTAGGTTCTTATTTAGATAGTTTTAATAAGGTTATTCACACATACATACAACTTCATAAGATTCAACTGCTATATAACACAGGGTTGAAAAAAACCCAGGTTTTTTTGAAAACCCCCCCAAAAAACCGTTTTTTTTGGTTTAAACCAGGTTTTTTTGGTTTAAACCCGTTTTTTTTTTAAACATCCTTTTTAAGTACATATACATGCATATTTATTAATAAAAAATAGACATTGTTGGATTATAAGCAGGGGTGGGGAAATGCATCATTTTGCTCGCCAGTGGCGAGTGGATTTTCTGGCAAGGCGAGTGGATTTTTTAGTTTTTGAAAAACTGTAGGCAATAGAGACATTATCAGAGACACTTTTTCAATCTACATATTTTAACTTTCAAAATTATTACAGTGTAAATATAGCACTAAGTTCTATCTTATATTAAGCTTACCTCTATTGCATTATATTTCTTAATATTATAGAAAAAAAAAAAAAAAAAGAATTACGAAAATGTATTGTAATAATAGTAATTTCGTGCGCGATTTTCTCATAACTATTTTCAAAAGCATGTGTGTTGCATCTTGCTGGCTGGTGAAATAAATCCTTGGCTGGTAAGATTTTTGAAAAATTCCCCACCCCTGATTATAAGTAGTATAAATTCATTTGAAAGTAATTTAAATTAAATAAATACAGTGAATTATATAAAAAATTGAAAAAAAAATCATATTTTTATGTAAACAGTTATTTGTAAACAGTCTTATATCCAAACAATATACATGGATCTCTACACAATGAAACATTGATACTTTGAAAATCTTTATAAACAATCTTTTGATTACTTATAAATAAACATCTGATGTAGTTTGAATGTAAAAATTATTTTCCACAATTTAAAAACAAATAAATATGAGATATTTCTTGGAGGTTTTGTTTTTTGAGAGACAATTTGAAATCAAAATTTATGGTTATTAGATTTAGCAGATAACAAAGGTGGGAAAATTAGATTTTTATTGTTAAAATACTATAACTAGCACCCAATTTTTGAATACTCTCTTATACAATTCCATATTTTGATTTTAATTGTTAAAAATTATCTCCGCAATCAAAATAAATTTTTTTTTATAATTTTACCAAAATCTTAAAGGTCATCAAGTCATGTAGCTCCATATTCAAAAGCTTGTGCATGTTATGATAGATTGCTTTAAATAATCTGCATTTTTTAAAGAAAATATTTTGTATTAAATATTGAATATTTTTAATCTATTTTATCTTTGATCTGTTCACATGTTCTAAGATTTTTCTTTACAGCAATGGAATATGTTCACCAGTGCATAGTGATTTTCATCCTATACATAAAAAAATAAATCTAGGCCCACTATATCTAATACTTATTGCTGAAAAAGTGTTAAAAGTAGAAAATATTTATATACAATAATTTGTAAGTCTTAAATTATAAAGAAAAATGAGAAAATATCATTAGATTTTTTTCTTAAAAAACCAATTAGTTTTTTTTGAGAAAAAAACCAGATGGTTTAAACCGTGATTTAAACCATGGTTAAAACCAATTGGTTTAAACCGTGCCAACCCTGATATAACATGAGATTTTTTTTCTCCAATCACTGCATTTGTAAAAGATTCAATTTGGAAATTAAACTTTTTTTCAGAAATGTCTATTTTCAATAGAAATTTTGCAAAGGGTCTTGTATTTCAAACTAGAAAAAAATTCGAAGGATCCTTTCAAGTCATCTCCACAGATTTCTGCTGAGATCAGATTTCTACATTAAAGTTTTCATGTGGGACACTCAACATAAAAATTAATTAAATTAAAAGTATGAGAATGTAGCTATTACAAAATTCTCAGTATATTATTTTACAAATGAAATTTCAATTTTTCCAGTTTGAAAAAATTGAAAAATAAGCCTTCGGGAAAAAAACTGAAAAAAAAAACCCAGTTTTTCCCAACTTTTCCGGGTTTTTTCCGGGCATTCCCATCTCTAATTAGTACTAAACTTCTTCTTCTTCTTCATTTTTTTTTTTTTTTTTTTTTTTTCGTTTTAAGGAAAAAAAAGTTTGAAACTCAGAAGGAGAAAATTGTATTCTAGTTTGACAGCAAGCAATTTATACAATTGAAAAATAGAAGTTTAAACATTTTGAATGGCAGTTTTTTCACGTATCACAAAAATCAAATTTGATTTTTTTCCTTTGATAAAATGAACTGATACAGAATCCGGGTAGCTACAGATTCTGAAAATTAGGGAAATTTGTTTATATATAAAAATATTTGCGTTTCCGCCTTGCCAATGAGATTGATTCATGATTAAACAGGCGATATATATATAGCCAATATTAAGGCGCAATTTTGCAATTTTTATGTATTTTTTTTTCTCCTAAATTATATATTAACAAGCTGGATAAACAGCATATATCGTTAATAAATAAAATCTGGGAACTTTTTTTTTACAATTTTAGTGGCCATTCTGTTTAAAAAAGTAGTGGTCTACACAAACTTTTTTTTTTCGTTCTGTAATTAATTTTTAATACTTTTAATTTTTCGATTACTTTTACAAATTAAACAAGAAAATACGTGAAAATTAATCCCAGGAGCAGAATCGGCATCGACGCAACACTGCGACGCACGTCGCAGACTCTTGGGAAGGTCTGCAGACTAATTTTCAACTGTTAAAAATTTAACAAAAATTAAAAAAAATCGGTCCTAAATCCAAAAATTCGGACATGTTATGCATCGCGAATTTCAACAAATAGTCTTCGAAAAAAAAAAAAAATCAATTTCGTCATAGATCGCGAAAAACAACAAATTTCGTCAAAAAAATCGCGAAAAAACATCAAATTTCTTCAAAAGCTCGCTCACGAAAAAAACGGCAAATTTGTTCAAAAGATCACGAGAAAAACGGCAGTTTTTACCAAATAATCACGAAAAAACTGCAAATTTTCTCAATAAACTACGAAAAAACGGCAAATTTCGACAAAAAAAATCACGAAAAAACAGCTAATTTATTCAAAAAATCGCAAAAAACGGTAAATTTCTTTTAAAAAATCGCAAAAAACTGGCAAACTTTTTCAAAATATCAGGAAAAAACGGCAAATTTCTTTAAAATATAGCAAAAGCAGCAGTTTTCGTAAAAGATCGCGAGAAAACAATTCGTTAAAAGATCATGAAACAATGGCGAATTTCTTCAAAAATCGCTAAAACACGGCAAATTTCATCAAAAAATCACGAAAAAATGTAACATTTCTTCAAAAAATCGCCAAAAAAGGCAAGTTTCGTCAAAAGATCGCGAAAAAACTGCACGTTTATTCAAAAGATCGCGAATAAACTAGCAGTTTTAGTCATAAGATCGAAAAAAACGTCAAATTTTGTCCAAAAAGCGCGAAAAAAAAAATGCAAAGTTTGTCAAAAGATCGCGTAAAATGACGTCTCGTCAAAAGATTGTGAAAAACCCGCAATTTTTTCAAAGGGAAGCCCCCCCCCCCCCCAACAAAGGCAACTACTTTTTTAAAGTATTCTTTCCTTTTATGTCCATCACCAATACTTGGAAGGTTTGAGTGTATATAATGTAATGCGAGAGATTGGTCTGCAGACTAAAAAAAAAAAAAAAAAAAAAAAAAAAAAAAAAAAAAAAAAAAAAAATCTGTTGCTGGGAAATTAATTATACAAGAAAGTACAATTTGGCATTTATTAAAAGTAGAACAAGTCAGTGATTCTTCCAATAATAATTTTATGACAATATTGATTGTGTCCTCTATTTATTATATATTTTCAGCTGATAAGTGTTCTTTCCTTTCGCCATTTCATAAATGCTAAACACGCAGAAGTATGAAATGTCATATCTCTTCCCTCGTAAGCTGCTTAACTATATCATGTTAAACTGCTTAAAATTGGAATCCTCCAAGTTATCCCATCCGGTTTTTTCTGCTCATTCCGACATTGAAAGATGGCTGCTCTTCAAGATTCAACTTTAAAAATGGATTGTGGGATTAAAAAATTGAGATGTCTTTAATATTCTTAAGACTGTTCTCAAAGCAAAAAGGGCAACTTTATGACATAAGTTTTAATTTATTTTTACTGGGAAATGCACGGAAACTAGCAAGTGGTGGTGTTCAAAAACTATCTAGTCTCATTTACTTTCTCCCTTTTTTTTTTTTTACTTCAAACACAATTAATAGTAAACACAGAAAATAGAGTCGAAGTGAATGTTTTGAACCGACTTTACGTACCAGAGAAGAAAAAAGGCCTTGTCACATAATCAATAAAGGTTATAACTCAATAGGTAATTTATTGATCAAAAAATGAAAAACTCTGATTCCAGATCGCTTCCATGGTCAAACTTCGCAATTTTATATCTTTCCGTTAAAAAATGAATTTGAAAGTTTGTCGAAACATTTTGTACTTGTTGAACAGATCTGTATTTATATATCCATTGATTTGTGTCAATATTAGCATTCACAATATTTCATGCATTACGATATTTGGATACAACTCCTATCTTTTTGCTTTATTTTGGGAATAACGGATTTTGACCTTATTCTATCGATGATTATTTTCTGAATTTTCAAGCAATGTTTTGAGACTTTTACAAAAGTTGCTCTATATATCTAGCTAACACATTAATCAAATTACATTTTGATTGCGGTGACGCATGCACAGTGAAGCATTATTTAGTAAATCTGCTCACTTTTCCTACAATTTTTATTATTTTTAAATTTTGATCTCATGATATTATGTACAATATTACTTGTCATATTTTCTGAAAAGAAAATTTTTTTATGTTACGAACTCAGTAAATTATAAGCAAAAAAACTTGAAAAATTTCGGCCTGTTTTTATAAAACCCTTAATTTTTCTACAAGTATGCATGATATACTCATAAAAATGAACACATTTTACTACAATAAACCACCTAATTATAATCTGCAGTTTGTACGCTTTACGTTAGTTTTGACAGGGTTATCCGAAAGATATTCGTTCTTTTTCAATTTGTTGACGGTCCCCTATGTGATTTCGAGAAAAAATTTTCACAGAAATATAAAGCCTGTACTATTGTTTTAGCCCCTGGAGTTTCTGAATAATACCTCATATATCTTTCTAGATTTAACAAAACGTCTAAAATAGCAATTGGCCGGTCACCTTTGGCCATATAGTATATTTGACCTAACCGAATATTCGATGCATCCGGTTTGTAGTATACATATCGTAAGACGGATTTGGCATACATATCCGAAAAATAATAATAGTTTTAGCGGAATTTGTATTGCTAAAGAGAATCGGCTATTTCTTTGTGATGGGAGCTCTTAGAACTATAAAAATTGCAATTTTTATTGCCAGGCAGCCATTGAATTGGACAAAAAGCTGAATCGACAGAACATGCCTTGTTGGAATTGTCCTTCAGAAACTATTTATTCTCTTGCTGTTACAAAATCCGGTCATGTAAAATATTTTTTTTTCTTTTGTGGGTGTTGGGAAATAGAAATACATATTACAAAATAGGAGTTACTCAGTTAATTATAGTAATTGCTGGCACTAATTATGGAGTAATTGCCATGCTTTTATCTTTCTATTCATTTCTGTTTTAAAAATCATAACTTATGTTATTAAGTGTAAGGAAACTTTCAGTGTTAATATGACTGTGTAGAGTTATGAGTCAGTAAAAGCCGCATTCAATAAAAAAGTAACACACGAGAATTTTTTTTTTTTTTTTAGTACAACTTTTTATATAATACTTTGATTATTAGAGGTTTAGAGGTCTTTCATTAAAATCTCCTCAATTCAAGTGGAAAGAATACAGACTGTGACAGAGTGAGGGTGGTGGTGGGTTTACCGCTTCCCGGATCCGCCCGTATATCATACGGGCAACGTTTTTACAAATCATGATTTGGCCGTACCGTGTACGGGCATCCATACTCCAATCATGATTTATGATTCTCAGCAGTAAATTTTTCTTGTAAATTTTGCATTTTCTGATCCAATTAAGCAAACATTTCTGTTTTGAAAAACTGGTGATAAAAAATTAAAAATTCTATAAAATTCATGAAAAAAAATAGGCATTTATTTTATTATTATTATTATTTTTCAAAAATATTGTTTAGTTAAATGGGCATCTGAAAAACACTCACAGGGCGTGTTATAGGTATCTCTCTTCAGACCGCTTAAGTCACGTGAACGTGAGGCACGAAAAGAGTGTCATATAACTAGGGTCTAATGTGAAAGGTGCAAAGCCTGTATTTTTCGCTAGCCGCGGATAACATGTTATGACACTCACATCTAAAATATGAAATAATTAGGTAAGCATTATTTGGAAAAAGCTTAGAAACTACCTTTTAAAATGCATTTTTTAACTGCAGGTAGCAGTTTTCTTTGAATTGCAAGACTTTCAAGTAAAAGTATATAAGATCTTGACGCATTTTTTTTTTTTCTTTTAATTCCCATTTCGCCCAAAATGAGAATTTTTCAGTTAATCAATATTTGTTAAATACTTTATCTATCCAATCTTATATGATTATATGACTGTTTGGAGCAGGCTTTCGAGAATCGATGAAAAAAAAAAATAATAATTTGAATTCATATGAATAATACTACTAATGATAAAATAGTTTTACTTTTTGCAGAGACATTTTTAATTGCTTATTTTATATATTAGAGGAATAAACAAGGCAGCTGTCCCTAAAAACTTTTCTAAATGGGTCCTCTGAAATTAAAAGTCAAGTGTTTCTTCTCAAAATTAATACGAATTGTGGCTATAAAAATGTCCTGTTTTCCTTCTCACCCATGTTAGTCTTTCCCCTAGCTAGAACTTCACAAAGAATTTAACTAGAGCCGTGCCGTGTACTCGGTATTCGGCCAATACCGAGTAGTTGTAAGAATTTCATTTTTTAAGCATTTATAACTGATCTGTAAAAAGTTATTCGAATATCAATGTATAATATATGTAGTAATTCATAAAACTATTTACTCTGTATTTAACAATATGTGTGCAAAATATAGAAAAAGTTAAGAACGAAATTCCTAAAAAAATTTCACATTTATACAAATAAAAATAGTCACTCTAGAAAAAAAGGGGGCAGGGTGCTATTTGGTAAAACGGGTACTATTGCAGTAAAAAAGGGCACTTTGCAAGAGAATTTACTATTGCCTTTACTTAAAAGAGAAAAAAAAATGGGGAAATAAGTATATTTTATGCATGATAAATAAAGTAACATTAATTTCAAATGATTTTATGGTATAAAAATAAAAAATACAATTAAATTACAACATGATAGAATAATTTACTGTTTTATTACTTTTAAAAAAGGCAGGGTGCATTTTTTATATTTGAAAAAGGGCAGGGTGCTACACCCTTCAAAAATGGCCAAGAATGAACACTGAATAAAAATACTTTTTTATATATAGGAAAACAGAAAAGACTTATTTTGGATAAAGAAACTTAAAATACAATAAATGCAATAAAAAATTAATAATTAAATTTATTATATTTCAATTTATGATGCAAAAACACCAAACGTTCAACATTATCAGTAGACAGGGCATTTCTTTTACTACTATAAATTTGGCCGGCCTCTGAAAATATACGTTCAGAATAATCAGTTGTTGAAGGTGCACATAATCGGACCCCCCCCCCCCCCTCACCATGCAAATGGAGTGTCAGTTTTACATATCTTCTGTTAAGAAAGCCTGTATTTCTTTTGTACCAATTCTTCATCTTTTGATTTTAAACTAGTACTATAATTTTAAATTAGTACTAGTACCACAATCTTTTTGTTCATTCGCAATTTTCTCAAAGCATTGCCAAAAAATAGATTAACTTTTTGCTAGCATTTTCTCTTTTGGTTCGTTGACATTAGCATTTTCAGGTTGTATTTTTTGTTTTTTTTTTGGTGGATTTTCAAGTTCTAGATCATCTAAACTCATCAATTTTAGAGCTTGCAGTTTAAGGCAATCTTAATTCACACATTTATAATTTTCATTGAAAAAGGTTATTTTTTACAGAGATATTTAAGAAATAATAAATTTAAAATAATATAATTTAATCTGTACACATGAAAAATGAAAAGAAACTGCAAAGCCAATACATTTTTTTTAATCAAAAGAAAATAAGGTACAGACAGTTACAAAATAAATATGAAAGATTTTGCATTATTCAGTGAATTGTTACAATAACCAATAAACATTTTTATTTTTGATAGACAGATTTCAATGGTTGGAATAAATTGGAGGGTTAAAGAATGTTTTAATTTTATATTAGTTAATAACTGTAGTTTTCATGTATCGATTCTCCTTCTTTATTAGTTTTGAACTGTCAAAAATTGTCTTTAAAAGGTGCACAAATAAATTTCAAATTTAATGAGTTAATTTATTTATACTATATATGTATATTATATACTAGCGGCCCGCCCTCGCTTTGCTTCGGATAGAGCAAGTCGTCCAGTCCCATGTCCATAAGGATTAATACCAAAGTAAAAATAAAAAGCTTTTACTGAGACGGCATTTTAATTATTTTTTTAATTAAAAAAACACTTATTGTGACGTAACTATAACAGCCATATGCTGTCGCAACATTTTTTGTAGATAATTATACATACTGCAAAGTCGTAGTACATTATTTTGTTTTATAATTAATAATGTAGGCAGCGCACGCGATGTAAGAATTTTTAAGGTCATTTTTCTACACCTTGGGTTACATTATTGGCATTTTAGTAAGGATCCCTATTTTTTTTTTTTTTTTTTTTTTTTTTTTTTGAAAATATAATATAGCCTATGTTCACCGGAAATAGTGTAGCTGTCCAACGGTGAAAGAATTTTTTGGTACTACTCTGTTATCCCGTCGACCAATTTTGCCAAATTATACAAATCGCCAAATTAATAGCCAAATTATACATATTGACGTAATTTTTATTTTAAATAACAAAAAAACAAATAATTAGTAGAATATTAATAAAAATACAAATAAAAAGTCGAAATAAAAATCAATGACAATTCAATCAATGACATTTTAAACACGTGAATCGTGTTTAATGTCATTGAATGTGACATTCACGATCATCCATTATTGGCTATTTAATCTTATAGTTTGGTGATAATTTTTTGGTCGACGGGATAACCTAGTAGTACCAAATTTTTCAAATCCGTCAAGTACTATTGGAGTCTATTCAATTCAAACAAACAAACAAACAGTCAAATTTTTCTTCCTTATAATATTAGTATAGATGTGACGTCATTATTTACCGATTTTTAATTTGTTACATATATCCATGCTTCTTGTTCTTTTAACAAATACTTCAAAATTGTAACTTTTAACAAATACTTCAAAATTGTAACTTTTAACAAATACTTCCTATGTTATTTAAAGTATGACGACATGTTTTTTCAAATCAAATATTTTATTAATAATTTAATTCTTTCTCGTTCACTTTACTTCTAATTATGTTCACAGAGAACCTCTTATTAATGTAACCGATATTCGTGCGTCCTATATAATAAAATACTTTTTTTTCCAAGTATGACGCCACATTTTTTTCCCTTTGAATTCTTTTTATTTTAATTTTTCACGTGGATACTGTTCAACTGAAAATTAATTTCCGAAGAGAAATTATTTCAGTTTTTGATTTTCTTGGCAACGCGAAAGAAAAATGGTTATTTTTTATCGGAAAATTTTTCATTGATTCTGTATGAAAAATACTGAAATTTTGAATTATTAAGGAAAATATTTGAATAAATCAAATAAAAAATAGCCTATGTTCACCGAAAATAGTGTAGCTTTCCAACGGTGAAAGAATTTTTCAAATCCGTCAAGTAGTTTCGGAGCCTATTCAATTCAAACAAACAAATCTTTCCTCTTTATAATATTAGTATAGGTATGTACACACAGGTATAGATATGTGTACTTAGGTATGTTTATATATTATGTACACCTAAGCTCACATTATGCGCACATCAATGTTTTATTTTCTTATTATACAACTAATCGGTACTCGGCCGAGTAGTCAGTAGCCGAGTACTATTCGGTACACCACTAAATTTAACCCTTTCGGGTCTGGTGTACTATTAATGGAGTATTATTTCATTTTAAGAAATTACTTTTGCTTCTATTTACATGTAGCCGTGATAGTATATGTCTATGCATTTTGTTTATGTTTAGACATTTAGTAATAATAACTATTGTTATTATTATTTGTTTAATTCTCTCTGCACCGTTAGTCATCATGAGTATTTTAAACATATATTTCAATGTTTAAATTTTAAATAAAAGTTTCCGTAAAGAATGTGTAATAAAGCAGAAAAAAATATTAGAAAGTTGTCATACAAGTTAAATCTTATTGTGATATAATATTTTCTAAACATCTCCGAAAATTCTTCCTTAGCCCATTGTCATATGAATATGAATTGAATAGTACCCAAAACAGCATCATTCGTTATCTTTCAGACAATGAAATATTCGTTAAACACTAATTAATGTATTTGGAAATTCACGTTTCTCGTGTTTATGTTAGTAACGTAAAAGCTGCGTTGCAAAGTCTCCAGAATTTTGCACGCCACCATTATCTTATAGGAAATAAAATGTTTCTTTATATCGCTGAAATATTCTAATTAAATAAAAGATCATTTTCTGTATTAAAATACTGGTATCCAGAAAGCCACAGGGACTCTGTATAAAAGTGAATCTTTCTAAAAAATGAAATAAAATTCGGATCCGAAAGGGTTAAAACAATTTCGGATACGAAAAGGTTATTGTAGACCTGCTAGTTTAGAACACAATCTGTCCGTTCGCCCCAGGGATGTAGTGGAGGGTATACACCGTATACCCTCTGGATTTTTTAAGAAACGCAGTATAAGGAAAGGGCAGCTGACGTCACTGTGGACAAAATTACTGTGGATCCACAGTAATTTCCTGCCCGTCTTTAAGACTCCTTCCTACTATATACAAGAAGAAGTCAAGGCGATCTGATTGATCTGATTTGTCTGCGATTAAAAGCTCTATTGTATGATTGCTGTACGGCGCCATGATGATTCCTGTAATGATCACTAAAGCAAAAATGTAACTGGTAGATTGGTTGAAGAAAGCGTTTGTTTGTAAACATGCCCTTTCCTTATACCCCCTGTTTCTCAAGAAAGCTATTGTGTATACCCTCTGTCTAGAGCGTATACCTTCTACTTAGAGCGTATACCTTCTGCTTATAGCGTATGCCCTCTGGTTTTTCTACTACACCACCACTGATTCGGCCCCATTCAAATCAACGTCTGAAAAAAGATCACATCGAAGTTATCTTGACAAATCGCTCGTTATTATCTTAATGAGAACTCATTTCGTATCCACGGATCTGTCTGAATTACGATCAATCGCCATCGGTAGACAAATCAGGACTGAACAATGGCGTGGGACGTCACTTTTCGGCCCGAATCCGCACGTTGATGTCGGGCTAAAGTTCAAAAAAGAAACACGGGCAATTATTATTTTTTCCCGAAGTGACGTGATCTGTCATTTCGAGGTTTTTGTTTTCCCTGGTGACGTGACAACTGATTTGATTGGACACTTGACATTAATCTTGTTCGAGAAAGAGGAGAGAGAGGGAGAAAAAATAATCTTTTGTTTTTTATTTGTAAATCACTGTTTAAACTAAATATTAGTTTTCAAACTTAGTTTTTTATCTCTCTGTTTATATAAATAGCTGCATCAGGTGTTTTTAGGTTCTCGTCTTAAACATCCGTTAATTCGACCATTTGCAATATTTCGATCACGACATTTTATTATAGTTTCTGAATAAGATCTACCAATTTGATGCGTTTCAGAAGAAAAATGAATTTTAAAATAAATGAGAAAGTAAGCAGTTTGGATTTTCGTTTAAGTTTTTGATTTGACCGAATATTTTAATGTATGGCGTAACCAGTGTTCTCGCTGACATTTGACTAACGTTAGTAATTTGGCTAATTAAAAATAAAAAACATTCGCCAAATGAGAAAAGTATTGGCAAAATAGATTCGCCGTTTAGCCAAAAAAAACCTTTAATCTTTTAATGTATTCCCCCTTTTTTTTTTTTTTTCAATATGTTCTAAAATAACCCAAGTTTTTATAACTGTGACAGCAATTTTTATTAATCTAATTTCAACTATCCGCTACAAATATAAAAAATACGTATATATTAAATATATATGCATATGTATGAAAAAAGAAAAAGAAAAAATTGAGCACTAGCAATTTGGCGAATCTAATCGCTTGTTTACTCGCCAAATGAAGAATTTAGTCGCAATTTGGCGCATTGGCGAGCGACAGCGAGAACACTGGGCGTAACCGAATGTGGCCAAATACCGAATACATAGCGAATTTTGGTGCATGCTTGGCTATAACTCTTCAAGACCTGACCAACACAATTGTTTAGGTGATCTTAGAAAAAAGAAAAAACAATTTCTTCTTTTTCTGTGATTTAAAGCCACCCCACACGAGCCTGCACCACACAAGGGTGTATCCCTCGTTGACAGAACAAAAATCTAAGGCGTCGAACATAAGAAAAAAAAAATCCTTTATTTTATGGAAGAGTAGTCATAGGGGAATCTAATGATCCATGTCTGCGGGAAGTGAAATGGTGCATAAACCAATACCACCAGTGGATGACTCGTAGGTTTATCATTGTGTTTGCCGTACTGTCAACGGTATGAAATGATTGTACGGCGAATACAATGATAAGCCTACGAGTGAGTCACTAGGGGTGTTAATTTTTGGCCTATGCACCACTTCACTTCCTGCAGACATAGATCATTAGATTCCCCTATGACTGCCCTTCCATAAAATAAAGGATTTTTTTGTTATGCTTGATGCTTTGGGTTTTTGTGTTGTCGGCTCTTGGACTATAATCTAAAATCTGAAATTCTTTAATATTTTTTTCAATCAAATATTCTATTAATTAGGGTTAAAAATCAACACTTTTAATTTCTACCAAAACTCTCCCGGTTTTAAAGAGTTAAAATAATCATGAGGTTCGTAATTTTTTCTTTTTCTCTTCATTGAAAATAAGATTTTTCCTCTTCTGACTCATCGTTCAAAAGAATCGGACCTCTCACTTTGAACAAATGGTTCATTGTTTCGATCTCGATCCACCCTCTACTGAGTCCACTTCCTTCACCCTTCCCTAGAAAATGCGTCTGGCTTTTTTTTTTTTCGCCCGGCATAGTGGCGAGCGAGAGACTGACCTCCGGGTTATTGCTCGACCACCGAAGAAACATCCGCGGCCTTCTCAACTCAGCTCAACTCTCGTTTCTTGACACGGTATCGGATAGCTGCGGCCTCTCGACCTTTTTTTTCGGCGTTATGAAGTGTCCTTTTTATTAACGTTCGAAATTATTAGTCTGTTTTTCTTTTCCCCGTTTCGCATTCTTGTATGTCGAATGCGTATTTTGCAATCTTGTCACGTTGTCGCATCTCGTGTTAAGATGTCAACGTCATAAACACCATAATCCCTTCCACTCCCCCTATCCGTTTTGTAATGGGATGGAAAAAAAAAAATTAGTCTTTAAAGAATCCTTGTCGAAGAATTATTTTTAAAACGCTTATTTAGCTTGGTTATTTTGTCGTATACGCTGTACAAATCTTGGAAAGTCCCCTCCCCCTTTTGAGTCGATTTTATTTCAAATTTTGCACGTTTGAAACAAAGATCTACATACTTGATTAACGAATTCATCCAAGAAACCAGCAAGATTGTTCCAATTAGGTTCGAATTTTCAACCAATTATGTACATTCGAGTAATCATAGTGCAACTTTTGCATTGTAAATAAATAGTGTATCAGGATGGTAGAGATGAGACGGGCTCAGCCCGAGCCCGAAAGCCCGAGCCCGAGCCCGGGCCCGACACGGGCTCGGGCTCTATTTTTATTTTAGACTTTGGGCTCGGGCGGGCCCCGGGCTCATTTTTTCTAAAGACGGAAAATTTTATTTACTCATGTGTAGAAAAGATTGAAATAACTTTTTCCACTTAAAATTGCTTACTTATTCCTTTTCAAATCATTTTAATTCTTTTTTATCAAAATGACGGGAGAACTGAATGCTTGTTTATTTATTTTAGTATTTCATTGCTATTTCAAATGAAATTTGTGATAATTACAGATTTATGTCTGCAGAACTTCCTCCGATTCAAACACATCATTCAAACACAACAATAAATTTAATCTTTGTTGGCTTTTCGTTTGCAGAATATAATTTTTAATGGGATCGTTTATTTATTTATTATTTAGTTACATAACACGAAGGTAATATTTTCTTCTGTTTTTGGTAGACGAGAATTAGCTCATTAGTGGGGGTTTTAAAATTTATTTAATATTCGATTGTGCATGAAACATAGTCGTTTCTCTTATGAAAATAACCAGGGTTTGTAAATATCATGATATTTTCGAAAATATCGAAAATATCCGATATTTTGATATATATCTGATATTTTCGATATATATCCGATATTTTCAAAATTTTCAGCTTATTGATTACAAATATTTTTTGATTTAATATAAATTAAAATTTTAATCATATTACAGTTAACATGAAAACATAAACCAATATTCTAAATCTTTTTTTTTTCCTTTGTAAATTTGATGACTAAATAAATGAAGACAAACAATTTTTTGTGATGTTCAACAAATTACCTTTTCACTCATCAAAACACAAAATACAGAATTCAGTTGGAAAATCAAATCAAGTTTTAAAAAAAATTATTTTTAAAGAACAAGTTTCAAGATACAAAATAATAATAATAATAATAATAATAATAAATAAAAAATAAATTATTTTTTTCTGTTGAAGAATTTAAACATGAATGTAAGCTTGTCAGCTTTTTCATTCCCTAACCTATACCGGAGTTTAGACTGAACTAAACCGAAACTGGAAAAGATTCTTTCTAATCCAGCTGTTGAAGGAGAAGCTGTAAACAACTGATTAGTTAAGTTGGACATTTTTTTCTTTTATGGGCTGCTCCAATTTAATATTGTCCCACCAAATTATTGGTTCAACCTTTATATATTCAGTTTCAAACATAAAACTTGGAAAAGGAGATTTCTTTGCTAAAAATGTCATTGCCAGGGGCAAAAGTTCTTTGTCTACTGAATGCAAGAAATTAAAAGCACTATGCTTTTGATCTTCAGTTAATTTTTTCCCACAGTATCTGTGGTCCAACATATTAGCAGCTAAATGTGCTGGTGACAATGCCATTTCTTCTCTTGCTAATAATTTTTTCTTGATATCCTTTCCAGATGTTTCCAATTGTTCCTTTAATTTGCACCAAATTTCTACACATTGTGCAATCTTAGTGTCATCTTTTTGCATTTCATCTAATGCATCTGCAATAGGTGTTAAAATATTTATGTAATCTGTGCAATTAACCATTAAGTTGACATCATTCACTAAATTGAAAATTTCTTTATCAATTTCAAGTTTGTGATCCTGATAGACTTGCACCAGTTTTCCTCTGTTATCTAAAAAAGACTTCAGTGTATCGAACATTGTGTTCCACCTTACAGCTTGAGGTATTACTAGCAGTTTTCCACCATTTTTCTTATACCAAGCAGTTGGCAAATGAGTATATTTAAAATATTTAATTATCTTGATGACATTTTTACTTATATTTGGAAATTCTATGTCTTTGGCAAGAAGATTTAATATGTGAGCAGAACAACCATAGTAAATAATATCAAAATCTTCAGACTTAGCAAGCTCTTCTCTCATTTTTTTAACATTTCCAGTATTATCTGTAACAAAACTGGGAACATCTACAGCAAATTTTTCTTTACAATCCAAGATAGATTGTTTTGCCACATCACATAAATATTCTGCAGTATCAGGGCTGCCAGTTGGTCCCTATTTCCCTAAAAGGTCCCTATTTTTTAACTTGGTCCCTTAAAGTCCCTATTTTCACTAAAAGGTCCCTAAAAGTCCCTTTTTTTATCTATACTGTGTCTAAGTTAATTTTTTCCTTACATTTTACCAAAATTTATCAAGAAAATTTACTTTTTAAAAAAATTTTATATTGTAGATGATAGCACATAGCTGATCATAGTGGAAGAAATGAAAAAATTGTAGTGAAAAAACCCAGCAATTTTGGTCAAAGAGTCCTGAAAAAAACCTGCAATTTTGTTAAACAAATCTCGAGAAAACACCTTTATTGGCAAAATTTTGTGAGAAAAATGAGATTTTTATCAAAAGATTGCTAGAAAATTGCTTAAGATCGCCAGAAAAATGGGATTTTTGTCTAGGGGATCGTAAATAAATGCTATTTTCATACAGAAATTTTCGCCAAGATTTTTGCCAAATGACTGTGAAAAACTGCAATTTTCATCTTAATATGGAAAAGAAATGGGATTTTTATCAAAAGATTGTGAAAAAAACATGATTCTTGTCGAAAGATCGCGAGAAAAACATGGTTTTTGTCCAAAGATTGAAGATTGTGAGGTAAATGCAATTTTCGTCAAAAGATCGCCAGGAAAAGGAGATTTCGCCTAAAGATCGCGAGAAAAATGGGATTTTCGTTCGTGGTTGTTAGAACAATGGAATTGTCTCCATGAGTATTTCTTAAAATATATTCCATCTAGAAAAGAACAAAGGACACTAAATACAGTCAGCTCCAAAAAAATTGTTGAATATTTGAAGGTGAAAACAATGAAATGTCAGTTACTGTTTATTGTATCTAGTGCCAAACTATTTACCCAGTTTACTGCATTTTTCCAAAGGGAAGATCCTCTGATCCACTTAGTGTATGATGAAATAAAATGCCTTATCATTAAAGTCGCAGTGCATATTTGCAAACAGTCAGCCATTAAATCTTTCAAGAATGATGTCAGTCAAGATCCCTTTGAGAGTAAAAATTTAATCTCTCCAAGAGATTTGTTTTTAATGAAGAATTGCAAAAAGAGTTTTTGCAGTTATCTGAAAAAAAGATAAAGGTTATGTTTTAAGTGATGTGCAACGTCATTATATAGCTTCTGGTAAATATCTTTACAATAAGGATATATTGCAAAATTAAAACTTGAAATATCTCAGTTGTTTAAACCCAGAATTCAAAAGTACTCAGAAAAGTTTAAAAAATATTGCTAAACTTACACAAAAATTGCCTATAAACATTGAAATTGATGCCCTCTTGGATGAATGGAAAATTTGCAAGCTCAGTCAAGAAGAATCTGAAGTAAATAGGATTGATTCATTTTGGGCTACTTCTATTAATGCAAAAGAGGAAAAGGGAGGCTTAAAATATCCAAATCCCTCTTTATTTTGAAGAGTAGCCTCAGTTTGTACCATGGCAGTGCAGATGTAGAACGACGATTTTCGCTTTCACATCAAATTCTTTCCGAAGACAGGGCTTCTATGAAAGAACGGATGCTAAATGCTAGGCTAAACTTAGCAGATGCTTTAAGACATCATTATGAAAACCATGCAGCTCTAGTACCAGTAACTAATAAAATGATAAAAAAGGCTAATATTGCATATCAAAATTTTCAAAGTTACCTAGAAAATGAAAAGAGAGAAAAAGGAAAAAAAAGGAAAGTACAACTTGAAGTGGAAAAAGCTATGAGGAGAAGAAGAGGAAGAAATCAGGAAAAAAAGAAGCTGAAAAAGATAAAAGTACAATTGTAGTTCTTGACAAAATTTTGGAAGATTTAAACAAAAATGTGAGTGAAGAAGTAACTGTATTGGACAGATTGATCGATGAAGGCAATGAAAGGTTAAAAATTGCTTTAGAAAAAGGAAATTTAACTGAAGCTAAAGTGGTTAAAATTTTATTGCAGCTGGTATAACAGCTAACAAGGAACTGAAAGTAAAAAAGGATAAAGCTGATAGCTTGTCTAGTGTTATAAATTAGAAAAAATAATTTAATTACAAATTTTATGAGTAACAAATCTAAAGAAGGTTAATTTAAGAAATTTGTAAATATTATATTTGATTAAATAAAAGTTTTTTAAAAAAATTGGCTTTTATTTGTTAAAAATTGTATTTGATTTGTATAAATATTATGTTTATTTTTCAGGTCCCTAAAAGGTCCCTATTTCAGACTTTTGGTCCCTAAAAAGTCCCTAATTTTTAATCATTAGGTCCCTAAGTCCCTACTATTTTGTACCAAAGTTGCTGGCAGCCCTGCAGTATGTGAATGTTCTGATGAATCTATAGTCGAAGTTAGGAAAGTATCACCAGATGTTGTGATCACTGAGGTGCAAATAAGTGACTCGTTGTGGATATTACTCCAGCCATCAAGACTCATAGTTACAGTTTCTCCAGAGAGAATTTCCTTTGATTCTTCAACTACTTTTTTGTGTAAATCATCCAAAAGTTCCCCTGCTAATCTTCTTTCCGAAGGAGGCGTATAGCCAGGTCGAAGCAAACTACAAAGTTTTATAAATTCAGGATGAATAACATGATTAAATGGTGTATTTGTAGCAAAAAAGTAACGCGCAATTTGTTCATCAATAGCTTGAGCATATACTGTTGAAGTGCAAACCACATCAGAATCTTTAGACAATGAAACTGTTGTTGTTTTGTATCTTGTTGCTGCAGAAGCTTTTTTCTGTTTCTTGCATGGTTGTTCTGATAAGATGCAATTGTCTAAATCAACACTTCTTTTAGGATCATCATCATCTGTAATAAGAAAAAAAAATGCATCAGAATGAACTGTGGAATGAAATATTTAATATTTAAGAAATATAAAATTCAGGACTGCCAATAAGTTCTAATCTATAATTTCAAAGTAGCATATGTAAGTGTAATTACTAAAAACATATGAAAACATTCTAAACAAATTAATAAATCTCTTGTTAATATTAAAACTTTTTAACGCAGCAAAGTCTTTTTAAAAATAGAATAAATATTAAAATTTTACTAAGCACAAAAAGAAATTTTACAAATAAAAATATATTTAGTTATTTTAATATTATCTTGTTTATGAAAAAGCATTTGAAGTTTAAAATTGAATTGAAGAATTGTGTGCATTTTTTATTCAACATTATCACATTACAAGATAAAAGTTTGGTCAAAATATCAATTAGATATACAGTAGACTCCCTTAAATCCACACTCCTAAAATCCACAACTCTCTAAAATCCGCACATATTTTACGGATGTAAACAATGAAACATTCAATTCAGATGTAGGAGCAAAATTTGACTTTTTTAGATTTTTATCAATTCTGTATATTTTTTAATTTGTAATTTTTTTTAAGGTTATTGAATTCATGTTTTTTCATAAAGAAAGAATAATTTATTTCTGAAAAAATAAATATATTGCTGATATCATTTCTAATCACAATATTAACAAATATATTTATGTATTAATCAAGCTTTTTTAGTTGTTAAGTCTGGCTAAACCTGAAATAAAACTTCATTATTTTATGATCTTGATGTAAATTAGTAATGTACATTTATGAGGCAAGTTTTTATTGAATAATTTAGGAAAAACACGTTTCATCTTTATAATGAATATTTAATTGTACATTACTCCTCATTAATTTGACCTTTGCTTTTAGTACTTTTATCATTTCAAAAACTATCTAAATTTTTATTATTTTAGTTTATTACTTATTTTAGTATTTTAGCATATAGTAAGCACTCATTATACTTTTGATTTCATTATTAATTACATTCAAATTACTTTTTAAACTAGTTGGATGTGCCAATCCCAAAACTTTCTTCTATCTCATACGTACATTTTAATATTAAAAAAATAATTACTCATTTTAATGCTTTAATAATTTTAATTCAATACCATACCAACTTTGATTTTCATCTTAAATTTCTGCTTCAATCAATTAATCGGAGTTAAAACGAATTTACGTCTGCACGAGCCGATGGACAATAGAATGATAGGCAGATTTTTTTTTTTTCAAATTCAGGGAGGACCTACTTGCCTTACCAAGAAATAATTATATACAAAAAATTTACTTCAGTTCTAGAACTAACTTCATACACTTTTATGTGGTGCAATATTGAAAATGGCATAAAATTCGCTATTGCAGCGCCTCCTTCCGGTGGATTTTTTTCAGATTCACGGCGATCCAACTAGCCCTAAACATACACTTACACAAAAAATTTCGTTCAATTCGATGCATAACTTCATGTACTTTTGGTCGGTACAATATTGAAAATGGCACAAAAAACGCGATTGTAGCGCCCCCTTCCGACGGATTTTTTTCAAATTCAGGGAGGACCAACTAGCCATAGTCATACACTTACACAAAAAAAGTTGGTTAAATTCGGTGCATAACTTCATATACTTTTGATCGGTACAATATTGAAAATGGCACAAAATTCGCGATTGCAGCGCCTCCTTCTTTCCGGATTATTTTCAAATTCAGGGGAGACCAACTAGCCATAGTCATACACATACACAAAAAATCTCGTTCAATTCGATGCATAACTTCATATACTTTTGCTCGGTACAATATTGAAAATGGCACAAAAATCGTGATTGCAGCGCCCCCTTCTGGCGAAATATTTCAAAAGTGAAGGAGGACCTGCTTGCCACAGCCAAAAACATTTACAAAAAATTTGGTTCAATTCTATCCATAACTTCATACACTTTTTGATGGTAGAATGGCGACATACACACAGACACACACACACACACCCAGACAGACAGACATTTTGTAAAAACATGTTTTTTGGAATCTCTGACCCCTAAAACGTGTAAATCAGTCGAAAACCGGAAGTCGAAAAAAATTTCGATTACAATACTTTCTTCTATTGAAGATAGAAGAAAGTAAAAATGTAAACAAAGCAATGACCAGAAATCCGCAAAACCTCTGGTCCCAAGCTGTGTGGATTTGAGGGAGTCTACTGTATATATATTTTTTTTAATATTTCATGATACTAAACCATTTTAAGTCATAATAAAATTTAATAGAAATCTTATGTATTTAAAAAAAAAAAAAAAAAAAAGTCTTAACTTTTAGAGCATTTAAATTGTGATATAAGAATTCAAAAATATAATCTAAAATCGGTAATGAGAGTAATGTGTAATAAAATCTTATCCGTATTTTTAATGTAGAGATGTAAAGTTAACTCTAAAATGTGTAACTGTTGGCAGCCTTAAAGATTGAATAACCATATTTTAAAGAAAATATTAAAATATAAAACAGAAAAATGTGTAATTACCTGTATTATCAATCTGAGCAGAAGAACACAATTCATAATGCTTCTCCATCCTTTTTGGAATTCCTTGCATTTCTTTATCACACATGTTACATATGGCCCATTTGCCACTATTTCCTTCTTTAATTTTACATGTGAAATGATTCCATATAGGATCTTTTATTCTTGGCATAGTGATTGCAATAAAAACTTTAATAAAATTTTTAAGCTTTATATCATTTAAATATAATATCAACAAGAACAAAATAATGACAGCACAGCAAAAACTTGCAACTTATGTAAAATTTTGTTCTTAAAACATGTCTATTCTATGCCTACACATTACACTGCCTGATTGACTATTGAGCAATTCAGATTAGCCAATCATCACCCCTTTTTCCAATTCTAGCAGGTGCAATCTAAAAATAGTTTTTGGAGGTGGGGGATATTTTGTAAGCATGTTTTTAATATTTTAGTTATTTACAGATGGGTTAATTTTTAATAACAATTGAAGAGCTCATTTAGACTTTTGTTGACTAAAAATATTTTGAAAATAAAAATTAAATATATGAAAATATCAAGAATCATGATATTTTGAAAATAAATATCAAATATGAAAATATCGAAAATATCAAAAAGCTTGATATTTTGAAAATAAATATCGGATATATATCATGATATATATCATGATATATATCCATTGATATATATCACCGAACCCTGAAAATAACTTTAGTGATTATTATTATATGCATTTGTCATCATGAATATGAATTCTGCTAATGCTGAGGACGTTGTTCCTTCTCGAAGTCACTTTTCTCCGTAAGTAAATTTTATTACCATGTTATTCCAATAGAAAGCAATTGATCAGTGTTTCCTCTTTTTCTATAAAAACATAGGACCTTTAACCCTCTCACTGACAAGCCCGTCTATAGACGTTCCCTAAACTCCAGGTTTCACTGTGTTTAGGCGTAAGCCTTAAATAAAGAAATAAATTTAATAATAGTAATGTATTTGACCTTGACAGGTTAATTACTGTCAAATAATAATTCTTGATATTAATGGATTTGGCCTTGAGAAATTCAATCACTGTCAAAATAAAAATCTTGATTAATATTTATGACTAAAATAATGATTTAAAAATGCTTAATATTGATTTATTTGTTTATTTCTTGACAAGTTGACAGCTTAATTTAATTTAAATTCATTTAAAGAGATTTATTGGTCTTATAATTATTTTATGTCAAAATTAATGTTTTATTTATTGATAAGTTGTCAACTTGAGTACTTTTTAAATCATTATTAGAGATTTATTGAGTTCTTAATTGTTTTATGTCAAGTTAATGATATATTTTTAAATTTATGATCATTTTAATTTTATCTCTATGCTTTCTTGTTATATTTCCCGAAAGGGGGTTTTTTAGTCTTGAATCTGCGACCAAGCAGATAACATGTACATTTCTTGACTCTGCAATCAGGCAGAGAACATGTGAAATTTTGACTGTTTTCTATCGTGATTTCATGGCTGTTCTCCAAGAAATATGTTTGTTGGCTCTGTGTATCAGAGAATAGTGTAACCATGGATCTATTTTAATAATTCAAGTTATATTATATTTAATAAACTATTTAATCATAAAATGCTCTCCCATCAATTGACTGTGATTATTGAAACATTTTGTGACTGATACATCCATTCATCTTTTGGTGCGCCTCAACCCGGTAGTATTAAATAGTGACTAAATTGTGTGACTATTGTGAATGAACACTTGACTTGGATTACCTGAAATAAACAGGTAAGAAGCTTTATTATTCAATTAGAAATTAAGATTTTATTATTGTTATGGAAAATTTAGAAAAACTTAAAGCAAAGCGTTCTGTTGAACGAACAAGTTTTACAAAATTATTAACAAAATTAGACACGTTATTAGCAGATGACATCGATAGTACAAAAACTGATGAATTATTAGAGCTTCATGAAACATTGTCTTTAAAAGAATCTGCATTTCAAAAATTAAATCATGAAATTGAAGCTCAAATATCAGACTTAAAGGAATATGAAAAGGATATTGCTAGCAGTGAAAAGTATAATGATCAGTTGATAAGTGCTAAATTTAAAATTAAAAATAGATTAAGTAAATGCAATAAAGGCAATATTTCTACTATGATATCAGGTAGTTCTGTGGATGCATTGAATAGTTCTGTCAGTGGAACAGAAGCAAGTTCTTATTCGGCCATGAAATTACCCAAATTAAATGTTCCAAAATTTTCTGGTGAAATCGAAGAATGGGTAGAATTTTTTAATTGTTTTGAAACATCGATACACCAGAATAAATCACTATCAAAGATAGAGAAATTTGCATATTTAAAATCTTTATTATGTAATCGTGCATACAATGTGGTAGGATTTCCATTGACAGAACAAAATTATGATACCTGTATTGATTTATTAAAGGACCGATTTGGTAAAGTTGATGTAATTATAAATAAACATATGTCTAATTTGTTAAACATGGAACCCGTGAAAAATTGCTCAAATTTAAATGCGTTAAGAAGATTGCATGACGTTTGTGAAATAAACATAAGAAGTTTAAGAAATTTAGGAGTAACATCTAGTTCCTATGGGCATTTATTAAATCCTGTTTTGATTAAGTTATTACCCCATGAACTTGTAATTGAATATCACAGAAGATGTGATACTAGTAAAGACCTTGATGTAACAGATCTAATTGCCTTTCTTAAATCAGAAATTGAATGCAGAGAAAAAGCTTTGCTTATGACTAGTTCTAAAACTGATACAACTTCTTCGTTTGTATATAAAAATAAAACTGAATATCGTGAAAGAAAACAATCAAATACAGTGGCTCACAAAAGTGTTCGTACACTTAGGAATTTCAATGAAATAGGGCTCTATCAATTAATTAAAATTAATATTTTAGAATGGGTATTTAAGAGTAAGATCTATGACTCATTAATAACGAAACTACATAAAATATTTTTAAAACATAGCAAAACTTTATTTTGAAAAAATCACTAATAAAGAAATAACAAAAAATTTATCTCACAAAAGTCTTCGTACACTTTAAAAAAATCGCTGTATATTTGTAAATATTGTAATATTTCGCTAAAGTTGTACTTAATAGGATATTATTTAGTACCCACAAAAGTTTTTCAAAAACCTGGGAATAGATTTAATTAGTGTTTTTGTAATTTCTGCATGAAAGTTGATGCCTTCATCGAACGTTGCTGTTTTTACTTCACTTTTTGTTTCAATGCTGTGTTTTCTTATTCTAACTTCCAGTTATCTCCAAATATGTTTTACTGGGTTTAAATTCAGCAATTGAGGTGATGTTTTCAGAACTTGTGAACAATTATAAAGACGCCAGAGACGAATGTTGAGAGCCATGTACCTTGTATCATTATCCTGATAAAAAACAAAGTTGTATCTGTTACCCATATATTGGTCTGATAATTTTAAATTGCCTTTTAAAATATTGGAACAAAGATCGTGATTTATTATGCTATCAGTATATACCAAATTATCTAATCCTGATGCTGATATGTACCCTCACACAAGGACAACTCCACTGCCATGATTAACTGTTCCAACTAAGTTCTTTGAATTAAATTCTTAATTTTTTTTCTCCATACTATTATACACTCATTGGACCATGAATGGCATACTAGATTTCATCTGTAAATAAAACATTATTTTAATACGATTCGGGTTTATTTATCATTGATTTTGCTAAAGAAAGCCTAAGCTTTCTGTTTTTCGCCCTAACAAAAATTTTTCTACGGTCAGAATACCTATATAAAGCAGTTGGGCTTACCACTCGTCGAACAGTTTCAGGTGAAAATGAAGTAGAAACTGTTTCATTAAATTCTGTAGCAACTTTTATAGCACTTAAAAGCGGATTTTTTAAAACTTTTCTAATTGTAAGTATTTGATCTCATTGCGTTAACTTAGATTGACGACCTTTTCATACCTAATTTTCAATCCATTTTTTTTTCTACAAAGCCTTTTATCGCATACTTCAGCATAAAATGGAATAAATTAACTAATTTTGCAATATTTCGAATTGATTTACTACTATTATGAAGAAAAATAACTAATTTCAAACTCTATTAGTCGTGACATTACGATTACAAACCATTTTTAATTAATAAATAGAATATTAAGGACCAATTCCGCAAAATATAAAGCCAAGCAATTTTTTAAATGTCAATACAATGCAAAAATAAAAGTAAAGCGACAAATAATACTTTTAATAATGAAACTATCCGAAAATGTTTCTGTGTACGAAGACTTTTGTGGGGTATCCTTTCTGTGGCATCTTCCGTTTTCATTTTTAGATTAAAAAAAAATACCTTAATGTTAAACAAAAAGGTTATGTGTCATTTAGAATAACTTGGAGATAATATAAAAAAATTCTCGACTTCATATACGAATTTAATTTTATGGAAATTTCTTTTTAGTACAAATTTTTAAAGTGTACGAACACTTTTGTGAGCCACTGTAAATATCAACATGCTAATACTTTAAATGCTAATATTAAAGTTTTTTGTGTTTTCTGTAAGAGTAATGAACATTTATCGTCTGAGTGTAAAAATTTAGCTGATGAAAAGAAAAGATTAATGTTAAAAAAAGAAGGTAGATGCTATCGGTGTTTTTTCAAATCCCATTTATCTTCGCAGTGCCGCGTAAAATTGCAGCCATGTATAAATTGTAAAAGCACTGAACATAACAAATTATTTTGTTTTAAGAAAAAATTGAAACCAGAAATATCCGAAAATCAAACAATTGTATCTAATTCTCATTGTAATTTAAAGAATTCTAATCATGCTGTTTTATTGCAAACATGTTGTGTAACTGCTCAAGGTAACTCGAAATCAAAATTAGTTCGTTTATTGCTTGATTCTGCAAGCGAGAAAAGCTTCATAACAAAAACATTAGCTCATGAATTAAATTTGCCTGTTTTACGAAAGGAACATTTAACTGTATTTGCCTTTGGTATTGATCAAGGTCGGGAAGAAGAATATGATGTTTTCAAAATTAAATTAAGAAGTAAACTGAATTATCGCCGTTTCATAAATGTTGAGGCATTAGCTACGGATTTAATAAGCGCAACAACTTTGAAGGTTCCAAATTCTGATCCTTTACTTACGAAATATGTTGAGAGGAAGGGATGGAAATTAGCAGATCCTATCCCCCAGGAATCAGCAGTGCAAGTCCTTCTTGGAGCTGATTATTTTTGGAATGTGCAGAAAGGCATCGTAGAAGAAATTAATGAGCATTTATATGTAGCTAATACACTTTTTGGTTACACAATAGTGGGAAAAATTAACTCTGAAAGCAACAAAATAATTAATGCTCATCATGTATCGGTGAATGAAAGGGAAAATTTTGATTTGCAAAGATTTTGGGATCTAGAATCATTGGGTATTTCTGATAGTAAAAGTGAACTATTTTCACAAAAGGATTTAGATGCAATGGATTTATTTAAAGATAATTTAAATTTTGTTAATGGAAGATATGAAACGAAACTTTTGTGGAAGGTAAACAAAAATGAATTGGAATCCAATTTTGATGTAGCTAAACAGAGACTTTGGGGATTAAAATCGAAATTATGCAAAAATGAATGGTTATTAAATGAATATAAGAAAATATTAAATGAGCAGTCTGATTTGGGGATAATTGAAGAATGTAAATTTGATAAAAACGAAGTGAACACATATTATATGCCTCACAGACCAGTAATAAGGGAAGACAAACTGACAACGAAAGTAAGAATAGTATATGACGCGTCATCTAAAGATAAAGGAGCAAAATCCTTAAATGATTGCTTATTTTCTGGTCCCAATTTAAATCCCAATATTTTGGATATTATTTTAAGATTCCGTCTTCACAAGATTGCCTTCTCAGCAGACATAGAGAAGGCATTTTTACAAATTCAGATAGAAGATGAAGATAGAAATTTTTTGAGGTTCTTGTGGTTTGATAATATCACTAGTAATAATCCCATCTTGAAGGTCTTCCGCATGACTCGTGTAACTTTTGGTGTAACAACCTCACCATTTCTCCTTTCTGCAACCATCAAACATCACATTGAGGGATATAAAGATCTTTTTGAGAAAATAGTTAATATGTTAAATACTTCATTGTATGTTGATGACTTGTTCCATGGCGCAGATTCAGTAAATGAAGCTTTTGTTTTATCGAAAGGTGCAGAGAAGATATTGAGTGAGGCCAATATGAAATTAAGAAAATTCAAAACCAATTCAATGGAATTAAAAAAATTATGGAAAGAACATGGGATAAATTTTGAGGAAGACACCCTTGAACAAAATCTTTCAAAGATATTAGGAATCAAATGGATGACAGAAAGTGACACATTAAAATTAGATTTACAACCACTTTTGGTAGAATTTGATAGTCAAATTATCACTAAGCGTCTTGTTTTACAAACCATGGCTAAAATTTATGACCCTCTTGGACTCATTTCTCCCTTTGTAATAAGAATGAAGTTTTCGATGCAAGAAATCTGGGAACATGGAATGGACTGGGATTCTATGTTGCCAGATCCTTTAAGTGAAAATTTCAGAAAATGGGTTTATGAGGTTAAGGAGTTAGTAAATTTTGAAATGCATAGAAAATATTTTGTAAATAATGTAAAACTAAATCCTGAAACTGCTCAGCTTTTTATTTTTTCTGATGCTAGTATAAAGGGATATGGGTCAGTAGCCTATATTCGTGATCCCCTTTCTTGTGAAACTTCATTTGTTATTGCAAAATCTAGAGTGGCACCTCTAAAAAAAGTTACGTTACCTCGTCTTGAACTTCTTGGAGCCCTTACAGCTGCAAGATTAGCAAATTATTTAAGGGGGATACTTGAAATTGATAATGAAAATATATTTTGTCTTTGCGACTCACAAATTGTTTTGTACTGGATAAAAGGAAGTGCCAGTAAATGGAAACCTTTTGTCGCAAATCGCGTACGTGAAATTCAAGAACTTGTTGCTCCTGTGCAATGGAAATTTTGTAAGGGAAAAGAAAATCCTGCAGATGTTCTCTCTCGTGGTTGTTCTGCATCTGAATTGATTAATAACTCTGTGTGGTTAAATGGTCCCTGCTGGTTGAAGGAAAATTCTTTACCAATATTTACGCATGAAATTCCAATAAATCTGTCTGACGAAGAGGCCCTGCAGGAAAAACGTAAAATGCTTGTTTGTTCCGTATCCCAAAATATTCCTGAATTCGAACTTTTGTATAAATTTTCATCCTGGACCAAACTGAGACGAATTATGGCTTGGTGTCTCAGATTTATTAATAACAGTAGATGCCCATCTGAAAAAATCAGTGGTTTCTTAACTGTTCAAGAACTTGAAGGGGCAACAAACACTATTGTGAAATTGATTCAACGCCATGAATTCAGAGAAGAACTGAAAATGCTAAATTCAAAAAAGAACCTAAATTCTAAAAGTAAATTACTTCCTTTACACCCTTTTCTTGATGAAAATGGTATTCTTCGTGTAGGAGGTAGGTTAAAAAATGCAAACCTCTCTGAATACCAAAAGCACCAAATTATTCTTCCTAAAAGACATCATGTTACAGATTTGATCATAAAATACTTTCATGAAAAACATCTTCATAGTGGTACTCAGTTAACAATTTCGGCCATTCGACAAAATTTTTGGATAGTTAATGCTAAAAAAGCTGTAAAAAGAGAAATAAGAAAATGTATTAAATGCTTCCGAAATATGCCACACCTTTCATCTCAAATAATGGGAAATCTTCCATCATCACGCGTAACACAAGCTCGAGTTTTTTCGAAAGTAGGAGTGGATTTAGCTGGCCCTTTTTTGATCAAACCTCGTAAGGGGCGTGGTGTGAAACCCTTTAAGCATTATATTTGCCTTTACATTTGTTTTGCAACAAAGGCTATCCATCTAGAAATTGTCACAGATCTTACCACTGAAACATTTTTAGCCTCGCTGAAAAGGTTTGTAGCTCGACGTGGAAAGCCTCAAGAAATATATTCAGACAGAGGTACAAATTTTGTAGGAGCTGACCGAGAAATGAAGAAAATGATGGCTCGAATTGTTTCTGATGAAAATTTTCACAAATATTTGACTGACGAAATGATAATATGGAAATTTAATCCACCTTCTGCCCCCCACTTTGGAGGCCTTTGGGAAGCAGGAATAAAACAAATGAAAAATCATTTAAAAAGAACAATTGGTGAACAAATTTTGACTTATGAAGAGTTCTTAACATTGATTGCACAAATTGAATCTTGTTTAAATTCAAGACCGCTCGTGGCTGAATCTTCTGACCCCAATGACTTCACTGCTTTGACACCAGGACACTTCATTATAGGAGCCCCAATGACATCCTTGCCTGAACCTGACATCTCCTCTACATATGTTACTCCCTTGGAACGTTGGAAATTGCTGCAAAAGATTTTCCAGAGCTTTTGGAAAAGATGGTCTTCAGACTACCTCTCACAATTGCAACAACGAACAAAGTGGTTGAAGAGTAACCCGAACTTAAAAATCAATGACTTAGTACTAATAAAGGAAGAAAACCAGCCCCCATTAAGGTGGAAATTGGGCCGAATAATTGAACTTTTTCCAGGTGAAGATAGTCATGTTCGGGTTGTTAAACTGAAAACTTTGCACGGGGAACTGAAACGCCCCATACAAAAACTCTCTCCTTTACCAATAGAAAATGATTGTGTTTGATTTATTATTTTCTTTTGTATGTTTAATTTTTGTGATTATAATGTATATTAATTTTTCTTTCTCTATTTTAGTTATACCAATTTTAACTCCTGAGGACAATTAGAATTGTTAGAATTCATATTGAAGTTGTTTTATTTTATTTAAATACTAAAAAAAAAAAAAAAACTTTACAGGTAAAATGTTTTCATTTTATTGTTTTAATATTTGATTAAGAAAACTGGTAAGATTAATTATTTTTAATTTGATGAACTCCGTTCATGGAGGCGGAGGATGTTTAGGCGTAAGCCTTAAATAAAGAAATAAATTTAATAATAGTAATGTATTTGACCTTGACAGGTTAATTACTGTTAAATAATAACTCTTGATATTAATGGATTTGGCCTTGAGAAATTCAATCACTGTCAAAATAAAAATCTTGATTAATATTTATGACTAAAATAATGATTTAAAAATGCTTAATATTGATTTATTTGTTTATTTCTTGACAAGTTGACAGCTTAATTTAATTTAAATTCATTTAAAGAGATTTATTGGTCTTATAATTATTTTATGTCAAAATTAATGTTTTATTTATTGATAAGTTGTCAACTTGAGTACTTTTTAAATCATTATTAGAGATTTATTGAGTTCTTAATTGTTTTATGTCAAGTTAATGATATATTTTTAAATTTATGATCATTTTAATTTTATCTCTATGCTTTCTTGTTATATTTCCCGAAAGGGGGTTTTTTAGTCTTGAATCTGCGACCAAGCAGATAACATGTACATTTCTTGACTCTGCAATCAGGCAGAGAACATGTGAAATTTTGACTGTTTTCTATCGTGATTTCCTGGCTGTTCTCCAAGAAATATGTTTGTTGGCTCTGTGTATCAGAGAATAGTGTAACCATGGATCTATTTTAATAATTCAAGTTATATTATATTTAATAAACTATTTAATCATAAAATGCTCTCCCATCAATTGACTGTGATTATTGAAACATTTTGTGACTGATACATCCACACTGTAATGCAAGCAATAATTAAAATGATATAACTCAGTTGATTTAATGGATTTTTAATACATTGGGCAATGATTAACACACTCAAGGATAACATTCATATTCGTAAATAAGATTTTTCTATAATTTTCAAAGAATCATACTTTTTTAGCAATTAAAACAAAATGCTGAGAAAACAGCATTACAATTTTGCCCTTTTGCAAGACTGTAACAATGTCACTTTTTTAATTTACGTTGATTTTGAGGTATCTGTCAATTATGGAAGATTGTTATGAGAAAAGAATCCTTTATAATGAAATATGTACACTTTTTACAGAAAATTGAAAAACGTTGTTCGATTCGCTAGCTTACAAATAGTAATTTCTGCAAATTTCATGCATTGATTCATTAAACAAAAACATTTCCATCAAATTTGCTTGTTAAAGGAGGAAAGAATATGAGAATACTTTTACATATGAAGTATATTTTTATTTTATACGAATTTTGATAAGAATGAATTTAAATTTTCATTTAAAAATCATATCTATGTAAGAAGTTTTTAGAAAAGAGATATTACTTTTGAAACAATTTTTAAATGCAATACAATTTTATTTTGTTCATTTTTGGTATCGGGATCGGGCGGGCTCGGGCTCTGGTGGCAAAAAAAATCTTTCGGGCTCGGGCGGGCTCGGACTTAAAATCGTAGGGCTCGGGCGGGCCCGGGCCCCGAAAACCGAGCCCGAACTCATCTCTACAGGATGGGGGCATGAGTTTCAAAATGTGTCTTGTCTCCGCCTCCCCCCCCCCTCAAAGTGTTTTCTGTATCAGTATATTTTATTGGTAAACCTGCACTGGAGAAACACTATTATCTGAAGGGGGGGGGGGATCTGGCATTGTAAAATTTTGATCAACAATGAAAACTATTGAATGCAGTCAGAGGCTTTTCATGGCTTACAAGAATTTAATTTTCTGTATAATGCGGATTTTAGAACGTCGTCCCCGGTATAAAATGAAGGTGTACAATGAGTCGATTTCTAACGAAATCAACCTAAAAATTTTAAAATTAACATACTTCCTAACATTTTTTTCTTCACATTATAAATTAAGGAAATGGATTTATAAATTTATTCTGGGAGGGGACATCGCCAAAATTCATGCTTGTCCTGAATGAAACAAAATCATATTCCGGCTCTGAAAATAACTGCATGTTATTTTAAATCTAATTATTTCTGTTTTCTTTCGCGTCGGGTTTTATATGCCACAACAGAAGGAATATTTGTACATTGTAATTTTTTTTTCCTCAAAGAAAGCTGTCGTTTGTTATCCCCCCCCGAGATTAGACTCTTTAATTCGAAAATGTTTGTTCGTCCACAAACTCCGAGCTGTAACAGCGTCGCGTTGGTTTACACGCAAGGGTCTTTAAACAGCGGGACCGAATCAACTCTAATTAATGTTTTATGCAAATGAGGAGCGGAATGGGTAAAGGGAGAAATGGATTCCGTGCCGCTGTTCCCCCGACGCTTTTAATAACGTATCCAGAGAAGTTTTGTTTGATAGTGTATTAACTCTCTTCATTTCTTGCACTTGTGTTCTTGATAAATACCCCCCCCACTCCCCCATTTCTCTCTTTTTAAATTGCTAGAAGAAATATTGATGGGGAATTATTGCCGACGAATTTAGCTGTGCTGTAAAGGAATGGAAAATTTTTCATTTTCTTAACCCCTTTGGGACCAACGCTTTTTACACATTTTTTTTATTCGTTTGGTACCAGTTTTTTCATAAAAGTTACCTTTACTTTAAAAATCACAAAAATGCTATAAATCAAGAATACAAACATTATTTTTCTTTTTAACTGCTGCGAAAAACAAGCTATTTGTGTGCTTTTTGAAAGTGCATGTATGCACCCATGGTCCTAAAACATAAGACTGACAAGGGGACCACCAAACATGGTGTGGACAGATTTTGATGATTTCAAAGTATGGTTTAGGGATCATATCACTAATTGCTCTGATAAAAGGGTTTATTCGAATGGGCTTTAGTTTTTGAGAAATTGGAGGTCAAAGTGCAGTGTATATATACAAATACCCATCTACTTATAATAAAATGCGACTGGAGAGAAGCGTAGGAACGGTTCCGGGGTGAACCATTCTGATCTGGAAATCGACCGAAGCTAATCGCCACGTTAGGCTTAAGGAAAACAAATGCTGACATATGACGACTAAATGTAATTTCTTCTGTTTGAAATTATGTTTGTTGAGCACATTTCACTATAAAACATGTATATCATATTCAATTACAATATAATAAGTTCCAGTTTAAAAATAAGCTATTAAAAACAAAACACCACTGCATTTAGAAAGAACAAATTTCAAAGAAACTACTCTGAGTGATTCATTAAAATAATAATATCCAATTATGCTTTTAAAATATTTGTAAGAGCTATTAAAGCTTTTAAATATATTTTTAAATTACATTTTTCAATTTCGCTTACATTTATATGCAGTAAGTTTAAAACATTTCAAATAAATAAATGATTCTTTCAAGTCAATGTTTTTTTCCTTGATTATGCTCTGTGAGCGGTGAGCTTACTTCAACTTATGTTGTGCTGCTATCTATCGGCTTCAATAAAAGTGAAGATTTTTTTCTATTGCAATTAAAAAATAATAATAGTTATAAAAATTGCAGGATGCAACAATGTGGCAAGAGATTTTTTTAAGGTTTCTGCTACATAATTTTAAAATACCTTTAATAGATACAAATAAATGGATTACTTTATTATGATTTCTTTGATATGATTTAAATTTAGTTTCATTAATTTTTTTAAGATGTCAACATTTATCACTTTTTTTTTTAAATTTTGTTTTCTATTATAAATAAAAATATATATATATATACTTTTTCTCAAACTGTAATGGATGTATGAGATATTACCATGACTGCATTAATAAAACTAAAAATTATTTTCCCACATTCTATTATTAAATTATAATGTTGCTTACTTTTCAAAGTTATTATATTCAAAAATTACTATGCTAAAACTCAAAAATTTATTTGCTTTGATGTAATTAGTAAATGTAATAAATTATTGTATATTCCTTACATTTTAATGACATTTGATTAGAAATATAAATTTTGTTTACAATGGAAGAGCACTTCAAGTGGATATAAGCTAAGCTTTTAAAAATTGGCGTAATAGCCCAAGAGCCGACTGCACAAAACCCCAAGTCATCGAACGCAAGAAAAATTGCTTTATTTTATGGAAGAGAAGTCATAGAGGAATCTTAATGATCCATGTCTGCCGGAAGCGAAGTGGTGCATAAGTCAAACATTGATACCATTAGTGGTTGACTCGTAGGTTCAACATTGTGCTTGTCGTACAATAAAAGTATGAAAAACACGGAAAATTGGGTGCAGGAAAACATAAAGCTAAGTCTACGAGTCAACCACTAGTGGTATTCATTTTTGGCTTATGCACCACTTCGCTTCCGGCAGACATGGATCATTAGATTCCCCTATTACTACTCTTCCATAAAATAAAGGATTTTTTCTTGTGTTCGATGACTTGGGGTTTTGTGCGGTCGGCTCTTGGACTATAATTAAATTAAAATTTTACGAAAGAAATAATAATAACGATTTTGGTTTTCATTAATACGAAATGAATTTTTAAAGCCACATAGGTGAAATTTTTAAAAATTGATTTTGATCAAATGAAAACCTCGTGCTTCTGCATATATTCTATAAAAAACTACAATTTTACCAAAAATATTTTTTTGTGTTTTGTTTATATTAACTCTTGCTTGATTGCGCTAAAACCATATTTAAAAACAAAGCATAAAACTTCGTTAATCGATAGGAATCTATCTTATATAATTGCTATATGTATGGCCCCACCAGTGACCGCGAGGTTCTGACCTCCAAACTGGTAGACGGTAGGTGCTGGGTTCGAACCCAATCGCGACTGTCGGCCTAACCGTTCGGAGTTTTCCGTGGTTTTCATCGAGCCTTGCGTAAATACGGCTTAGGTACCCTTAAAAGACCCCCCACGGAGGGCGTCCCACCCCTTAGGGCCTATATCCCACAGTGTAGGTAATTGGCCGACATAAATACAAACATAAAAACAAACCTATATGTATGACTAAAATCTCCGCCGAGGCCATTGCCTTCTATAAAATAATGAATTTTAAAATTTAAAAAAAAATCAATTTTTAATGTTCAGTGAAATTTTCAGAAATTGTGTTTTACTTTGCTAATTATTATTATTGTTGTGATAAATACTGGTGATTGTTTTGCCCAGTTGTTGAACTATTTCAAAATTGAATATCAAGAAAAAAAATCTTATAATTTGTATTGCTATTTTTAAAATATGCTTTATTACAATGAAAAATCTTCATTATGTTTGTTTGTATGAAGTCTTATGAAAAAGGAACGCAGGTCAAAATTCCGTCATTCTCGACGGGGGTTATACACTAGTTTATTTTCTGCTTGCAACTTCATGGCGCAGTGGAAGCGTGCGAGCTTCCTGATAAAGAATATAGCGGTTTCGATTCCAGCTTGGGTTTTTTTCTCTCCTATTTTTATATTTTTTACACGTTACACATTTTAAGCAGAATTGGGAATTCTGCAGCTTTGAACTTTTTGATATTTTTGTAAGAGGTCAGTTTACTTTTTCAACATTTTTTTTTCTTATTTTAAAAAATACGTTTTAAATTGTTAGCTAATTGCATTTCAGGATTCAACTAAAAGTACATTTTGCAAAGGAAAATAAATACATTGATACATAAAATAATAATAAAATAAAATGCGTATTTAATTAAAATTTTTAAAAAAGTATAAGAAATTTTTAAATTTTAAAAATCTGTACTATTTTAAATATTAATATTTTTACCCAATTACTTTTCTTAGATCTTCAAATGTGTATTACACAAGACTGTGCATGGATTTTTATGTAATCCAATATTACAATATATATATATATATATATATATATATATATATATATATATATATATATATATATACACAGGGTGATTACAATTAAAGTCCGAATTTCAAAACGTTCTAAAAAGCGAACCACTCGTTAGAATGGCGTCAAAATTTAACAGCGTATTATTGAAGAAGAGAGAAAGAACATGAACCAAAAAAAAAAAGTTCCAAATTTGAGTGACAGATGGCGCTGTAAGCGTCAGTATATGTAAATTAAAATACCTGGCATGCGCACGACAATTTCAGGTATTATAAAAGCGTTGGTTAAACGGCGTTTCCTCATTTCGCTTCTCAGACGTTGGCCATGAGTGTCTCAATGAAGGATCGTGCTCTGCTTGTAAAGCTTTATTACAAGAACGATGATTCTGCACCAGTGGCTCTGCAGAAGTTCAGGACTCTCAAGGGTATTGCGGTTTTTGGCCTCAGGACAATTAAAAACCGATTGGAGGGATGCTTTTTATGCGGTTTTTGGCCTCAGGACAATTAAAAACCAATTTTTCTCATCCGATGTGGTACGACCTTGCCGTGGTGGACGGGCTTACGTAACTAACAGTATCACACGTGTACAGTCATGCACACTGAACAATACAGTTGGTTTATATCGTGTAACTTACACCTTAGCCGTTGTTTTACGATTTGTCCTTTGTAATCGAAATTCTGACGCTTACAGCGCCATCTGTCGCTAAAATTTTGAACTTTTTTTGGTTCATGTTCTTTCCCCCTTCTTCAATAATACGCTGATATATATATATATATATATATATATATATATATATATATAATCATTAAATAATACTACAAATCAACATCAAAATATGGAATAACTCGTTAATAACAAACTATATCAAACATAAAAGTTGGCAAAAATATGAATAATATTGGAAATGTTGTATTTAGCTCGTTATCAAGGGGAATGCTAAATAGACACATTAGTTGCGATTAATTTCTGATTAATATGTAACCATTAGATAATACTACAAATTAACATCAAAATAGGGAATAACTCGTTAAATAACAAACTATTTCAAACATAGGAGTGGGCAAAAATTGGAACAATATTGGAAATGTGGTATTTAGCTCGTTCTCAAGGGTAATGCTAAATATACACATTAATTGCGATTAATTTCTAAATAGAAATCAGAATAAACCTAAAAATGACTTCTAAATTGCCCGATTACTCTTATTGGAAAACATAGTTCAAAGAAAAATATTAGAAAAATAATAAGACAATAATTGAATTATCAAAAAGATAAACTTACATTATCAATCGCTACCATGTGAGATAATTTCAAATTTGCAATCTCACTTTGCCAACAGTTATAGTTGACAGTTAACAACGCAAGTTATATCAGAAACCAAAAAGATATAATTAATAATATATAATTAAAATAACTATTATCTATACATATAATAAAACAGTAGGACCCGGTGTGTCTGTACATTGAAGATAATTGACAAAAATGGAGTCAGGGCGATAAAAGAAAACCAATGAAACACAAAAAAAAATTTTTTGAATTTTTTGTCTCTGTCTGTCTGTCTGTCTGTCTGTCTGTCTGTTTGTTCGAGGTTATCTTCGTAACTACTGAATGGATTTTTATGCGGTTTTCACTAATGAAGAATGCACACTCTCGGGCAGTGTATAGGCTTTGTTTCATCAAAATCGGACAACAGACAAAAAAGTAACAAAAAGAAACAAAAGAAACTATTAGGTGCGCTGCTCACGTTTTTTAGTACATAACGTTTTTTAGTACATATAAAATCCAATAGATGTCACTGTGCGATTTTAAAACGCGCTATCGTTATGTTTTCGCCAGTCTACTTAAGTATGAGAAAGTTTCAAGCTGGCTGTCGTTCCATGTGGTTTAGTCGGTAGAACGTCAGTGCGCCATACTGATGGCCCGGGTTCGATTCCCAGCATGGAATTTTTTTTCACTATGTTGGCATTAACGCCTATAAGCAATTAAAAGAATTTGAAATATTGTATTCAAGGCGAATTTTCTCTCTGGGAAAATTTCCTTGCATTAATATGTCAGTGTAATTTTTTTTTCGATTTAATTTTTTTTTTCGAAACTTTGTTTTTCTTAAAAAATTACAGTAAATATTTGATATTTCCCAACGTTTTTTGAATGATCGACTTGCTTTTTTTTTTTTTAATGTATGTCTGAACCTTATCTAACTACTTCTTCAAGATTTCTTTAGATAAACCGACCAGCGTAGCGGGCGAAGGCCGCTAGTTAAAAATAATTACAAAACATTAGTAAACAAAAATATGAACTTAATAAATGTAGTTAAATTATTTTATATTAATAACAAGTTTTAATTAATATCGTTGAAAACTTACTTTAAATCGATTAAATATCGATGAATATTTACTTTATGTAAAATAAATACGAATATACTACACAGAGCGCCACCTGTTGTCACAAACATTAATAATTAGATTTTATTAAAAAGTAAGAAATAAATAATGACATTCAGATCTTAATCTAAAAAAATGAGAATTAAAAATGTATTTTAAATTCCAGATAAAAATAAATAAATAAATATAAAAGAAAAGAAAATAGATAAAAAATACCTTATTAATAAGGATATTTTACAAAATTCAAACAAATAATAGATCTATGTAATTATAATGTAGTTAATAACAGAAAAGAATTAGCAGTGGCGCCATCTTTATTTTCTAAATAGGATTAATTAATGCAAAATAGGATTGATTAATGCCGTAAGAGCTAAATTTTACAAATTACGTTACTTTGTTTAAAGCAAAAATTCTGGGAATTAATAATTTATTATAACATTTTAAACTATACCAGCTAAGGATAGCTTATTTTGATAACTAGCTTGTGAATTTAAAATATAATAAATGTAATATTAAATTATCCACCATTGATCAGCCTCAAACTACATTTTATATTAAAGCCAGAGGAATAAACAAGGAATGCTATAACAACACATTACCATAAATAATAAATTAACACTTTATTCTTGTTACACTGCACCATTTCCTACCACCCCTCTTTTTTTCCTTTTTTATGTGATTAAATATATTAACATATGCACATATATTTTCCAGCAGCTCCTCCCTACCGCCTTAATCTAACATCTTCCCACCCATCCGACCTATTGATTAATGTTTTTTTTAACATTTTATAGTTTTTTATTTTTGTGTAATTTTTATTTTTTATACATTTTTATATTTTTTCTATGCACAAAATACTAATATATATACATATATATATATATATTGTTATGTGTAATGTAAAACAATAAAATCTAACGCGTTTTCATATTTACTTTTATCTAAGAAATTTATAATTACCTGAAGGATAATGCATAATTATCACATGTTTAATAAAAAAAATGTACAAAAACTTTTAAATCTTTATATCAAATACAAAAAAAGCCTTAACGTTTTTAAAACATGAAAGTGAAAAAAATATAAAGGTACAGAAAAAAAAAGTTTAAAATTATCATTTGTGTGGAGAATTGCGCTGGATATACACTATATGGCCAAAGGTGACCGGCCACATTTTAAGAGAAAATGGAAAGCGATGTCCTGGGGTCTAGAAAGACTGAAGGGATAATAAAGATTTTTCAAATATCGCCCCCCTTGTTTGATTTACAATTAATCCATGGAAAGAAAGGTGTATTGGAGAAAACCTTTATTTGCATCTCTCGTAAAATTTGGACTCTGGCCTTTAAAAAGGAGTCTTTTAATGTTTCTTATTCTATTGTTAAAATGAAAAGAACATGTTAAATCATTAGCTTGGAAATTGCAGTGAATATTGCAATGTTAGCCAAGTTTTTCCGGGGGGAAAATATTACATTCGTTTTAAGATTGGAATATAATAAGACAATAGTTGTAATTAACATATTTATGCATGTATTTTTTTTTTTTTTTTAATTTCGAGGAATAACGTGCAGTGGCGCCAACTTATATGGACCACTGGGGCCCGATCCCACCCAAGAATTTTGAATCATAGCGTACCCAATTTCTCTTGCTCTAGTTATTTATTTCATTTTTATTTTATAATTCATCTTTCTCCTTAGAATAAAATTTATTTTGTCAATGACACTGTGTTTTAATTCTTCGAGTGATACCATAAATATTAAATGATTGAAATGTTTTGTTTTTGTGTAACTTTGTGCTAATTCAGTTTGTAGTCATGTTCATGACATCATGAAATTACAATAAATGTGTCTATATAAAGAAAAACTCATGAGAATGTAATTTAATAAAATTGTAATTTTATTTAAACATGATAGCATGACTTAAAATTCTCATTTTCACCATCTGCCAACCCTTTAAATAGGCATGCCAATTTTCCGCGGAAACGCGGATTTCCGCTTTTTTATTTATTTTAAAAACCCGTGGATTTCCACGATCTTTCTCATTTTTTTCGGCCGCGCCGCCATTTTTTACCACGACGAAATTAGTCAAAAATGGCGATCAAACGGGCAGGTGAACTTTCGTTACGGCATCTTCTTGGTTGCCTTTAATGATAGGGTAAGTAAAAAGACATAATTCGAAACTGCGGCCAATAGGATCATTCTTTATTATCGGTTCTCCATTCTCCAGGGGTGATTCTTGTCCGAAATTTCTGAAAATGTAAGGCATCCTCTTCCGAAAATTTGAAATTGGGTTATCAGTTCCGCATAATTGCCAACTTGTACGATTTTGCTCGCGGAAAAAACAATTACGTAGAAATGCAAATTTCGTGGAAGGATCGACGAAATAGCATACATTTCGTCAATATTTCGTGGAAAAAACGACGATTTCGTTAATGTTTTTGTAAAGAAACATTGTCAAAAGATCGATAAAAAACGGCATATTCCTGTGCAAATCGCCAAAAAAAAAAAAAAAAAAAAAAAAAAAAAAAAAAGGCAATTTCACCAAATATCGCAAATAAAACGCTGATTTCTTCTGAAGACCGCGGGAAAGCGCCGATTTCGTCTAAAGATTGGGGATGTAACGTCGATTTCGTTAAAAGATCGTGGGAAAAAACGCCGTTTTCGATAAAAGATCGCTTAAAAATATTTTGTCAAAAGAATATTTGAAAAAATACGCCGATTTCATCAAAAGATCACTGAAAAAACGCCGATTTCATCAAAAGATCGCGGGAATAAAATGGCGTTTTCGAGAAAAAATCGCGTAAAAATGCAAATTTTGTCTAAAGATCGTCGAAAAAACGATGATTTCAATTAAAAAAACACAGGAAAACGCCGATTTCGTCAAAAGATCGCGAGAATAAAACGTTTTTGAGAAAAAATCGCGTAAAAATGCAAATTTTGTCTAAAGATCGTCGAAAAAACGATGATTTCAATTAAAAAAAACACGGGAAAACGCAGATTTCGTCAAAAGATCTCGGAAAAACCGCCGATTTCGGCAAAAGATCGCAATAAATCGCCGATTTTGCTAAAATATTGCTGATTTCGTCTGAAGATAGCAGGAAAACGCCGATTTTGTCCGAAGGTCGCTGGAGGGGGGGGGACTCATCACCCCCCGTGTATAGTGTATTAATAACATATTTACATACTTATTAAATAAAATCCAAATAACATTTTGCTGTTTTTTTTCCTTTTTTTCGGACAGGGGTTATAAAAAAGATTATATACAACGATTATATATATATATATAAATAAATAATAATATTACTATTATTATTTTTTTTATTTTATTTATTTTATTTTTTTTTTAATTTTTATTATCCTATATTAAGATAATGAGTTTTTACCATGTAAAGTCACAATAAATGTTACTGATTAAAGTAACAATAATGTATTTTAAGTTATATGTTAATATGAATGTTATCTCTTAATTCTAATTTTAATCATTTTATTAATTTAATGTTAATATCGATTATTAATTATTTTTCCGGTTCAATTATATTTCCATTCAGCTTTATCTTTTTTGTTTGTTATGGATAACTATTATTTTTACTTACGTTTAACTCCTTTTTGTAAAATATCTTTGTTCCTTGTTTAATAATTTGGTTTTTGTGTGATGGTAGTCCCAAATTCGTATTGTTTTGCTTTTTCATGGCAAATACGAAGATGAAACCACACACTCCATTTGTAGTTCCAAAGTATTTGGGACCTGAAGATTCTGCTTCGGTTCTACAAATTTCATTTGTATTCATATTATTCTTTTTTCCTTCCATGTTCAATGTGCTATAAGTTATTAAATTCAATGGTTAATTTCAAATGGTTAATATTGTTTACTATAATTCAATTTAATTCTTCGTTTTGGTTTATTGTTTTGTTGATAAAATCCATTGGTGAATCTTGTCTACTTTTAATGGTATTATTTATATATGTAAGAAAATACAAAAAATCAGACCTATTTATTACTTTTTTAATAAATCGTCCCTCAATGTGGATACGGGCCCCATGACTAATAATCACGGGTTTTACAGGGCAACAAGAAACCTAAGTTTATCGTATTAATTTAAGTAAAACACATGGCCTTTTTAACTGGTAACCCCCCTCGGGAGATGAGAAATTTCTATACATCTACGCACTTGGTCTCCAGAACTCATGATGTAAAGACTTGCGAAAAGATTTTGCTGTATTTTAAATAAATCGTAATTAAAACTCATCCCCTTGAAGTCTGTCGTTTCATGAAAATGCGACAGTTCTTCATAGTCGGCAGCATGATACCTAGTACGGGAAAATAATCTACGAAATATGAACATCATTAAAAATACCGGACCCACAAAGGAAAGCAAAGACAGTGGTCATTCTGACTCGAAACATCGAAAGAGGCCCTGAAAAGGAGCTAATGTCTCGTCATGAGTTATTATCCAGCAAACGTATTCCATATTGGAATACTTAAATGCTTTTTTCTACTATTCGGTCGGGCTTTGCCGCATCCTATGATCTTTGTCCTGGACACTGGATTTCTTCTTGAGCGGAACTATCGCCGTTGCCCCATTGGAATACTTAGATGCTATTTTCTACCATTCGGTCAGGCTTTGCCGCATCCTGGACACTGGATTTCTTCTTGAGCGGAACTTCAATTATCGCCGTTGCCCCCTCCTCCCGTCTGTCGTGCCATGAATCAGGCCGTGCTCCGCAAGTTTGTTTGTGATTTATTTTTGTTTGTGTTCATCTGGTTTCATCGAAGTGTGGTGCCGTATGTGTTTATTCTTCGATGGTGATAATGAGTAACCGAATTCAACAGTGGTATTTGCTTCGTAGTGTGTTATCAATAATCTTCAAAAAGTGCTCCTGTAATTGCTTCATTATTTATCGAAAAGAAAAGAAAGAAAACGCATAGTTTTTCATGTGCGCACACTAAAATTGCTTTTTTTTTTTTTTTTATTGAGTGTATGTGTATACCCTGGGGTTGTTATTATTTATATATGATATTATTATTCTTATTGTTTTTATGATGTTTATTAATATAAGTAATTAAAGGTAAGTGCTATTTGTAGTGATATTGTGTTTAGTTTTATTATTTCTACAAACCATGGTTTTAAGTGTAATTATATTTTAAATTGAAAGAAAAAATGGATATCCATATTTACGTCTAATTATTTTATATAAATAATTCTTTTTATTTATTTCATTTCACAATTCTATGCAGATGCTTGTATTATGTTGATATTATTATTATTTTTTTGAAGGTCATTTAGAATTTGTTTATATTTAGATTTTTAAGAAGTTGTCATAAAATTAATTAAAAATGGAAGCTATTAAAAAACAAAAAACTGTTCTTAAGGGAAAAATCACTCGCATAAAAAATATTATAAATCCCAAAATTGATAATGAAACTGTAACTCTTGAAGAGTTAGATTTATATGTTAAACAGGTTCAGGATATTGAAACCGAATTAAATAAACTCTATGAAAATGCCATTCTTCAGAGCGATGCATCGGAAACTGATCCTATAATTGATGAATATAATGAGATTGCACTTAAATTAGACAATTTAAACATAGCAATAAATACATCACGTAATAAGTTAACTAAAAGTTTAAACATTCACGAGGGTGGTTCAGAAAGTCTAAATAAAACTACAGGTAATGTTTGTGTAAAAACTGTTAATCTTCCAAAATTTGAATTAAAACCTTTTCACGGAGAAGCTGATCAATGGCTTTCTTTTAAAGAGATTTTTCTTACAACTATAGATCAAAATTTGGAGTTGGGGGGCGTCTCAAAATTGCAATATCTACTGGCTAGTGTAAAGGGTCCTGCTCATAAATTAATTTCTGGATTTCCTCTCTCGGAAGCCAATTATAAAAATGCATGGGACACTCTCTGCGCTCGTTATGATAAAACTAGAGATTTAGCCATAGCACAAATAAGTAAGTTATACAATTTAAAAAACATGAAAAATTGCCCCTCTTCCTCTAAAGCTATTTTTGACATAATAGATACTTGTAATGAGTCACTTCGAATTCTAGAGTCTTTGAATTTGACTCAAAATGCTTTGGTGGATAACATGATAATTTATACTATAATTCAAAAACTAAGTGATAATCTAAAAGAACGATGGGAGCTCTCTCTTACTCATAATGATATGCCTAGTCTCACGGAATTTTTAAAATTTTTAGAGACTCATGCCAAAAGTATGCTAGCGTTGGAGAATCCAACTAAAATAGAGGTAAGAAATGTAAATTATTCCCGAAATTCTTCCGATAGATATAAATTCCCCAAAAATCAAGAAAATGCTAAATGCGGTGTTTGCCTTGAATCGCATGCCACCCATACCTGCAGAAAATTAACAAATATGCCCTTAGATAACCGTTGGAGAACTGTCCAACTAAACAAACTATGTATCAATTGTTTGCGTGGTGGCCACTTTTCAAATAAATGTCCCTCCAAGATGAATTGTAAAAATTGCCATCGAAGACATCATACTTTACTCCATAAATATGATGTTCAGGGCAATACAGGAACAACAATGAACCCCAACTTGACAACCCACAGCAATCAATTTCAATCACAAAATGCCCATGGGTATTCCCCTGATCAAGGAATACCCCATAATGTTTTATGACGGTTTATAGTCCCGGGGTACCTCAAATATGGGAATTACGATAATCATATGTATTCAGAAACTTGTCATGAGGTTCAAATACCATTTTTATTGGATAGCGGTAGTACCCTTTCCCTTATTCCAGAAAACTTAGTTGCAGCTTTGGATATGACGTCTATTCAAAGCTGTCATCCTCTTAATGTTAATCAAACCCAAGGACAAGTTCAGATTTTTGAAAAACTTCACGTACCCCTCAAAATAGGAAATATCAGGCAAAATAGCACCTTATACCTAGTTAGGTCATTCTTGCCATATGCGATACTGGGAACTCCAGAATTACAAAAATTCCATATATCGATGGACTTTTACTCGAATATTCTGACTCAGGATGGAGTCATTCTTAAGCATGATCAAAATATTTTCAATCAAATTTCTCAGGGAAACTCATTCAATCATACATTAACGGATGATATGAATTGCAAGAAGCCGCTTCGTTCTCCTTCCAAATCAAATCAAGAAAGTTTGTCGCAACAAGGACATTGTTATCTTGATACTCAAATTCTCTCGGATTATGATGACAAAAGTTTTAGTCATTGTACTACTGAAGAGAACTCACAGTTGGAAGGGCTTCTAAGCGACTTCAAGGATATTTTTGCGCGCAATAGATATGACGTAGGTAGTCAGATGGGAACCTCAGCGGGTAACTCTCATCTCGGAACTTCCTATCTCGCTTCGACCTTACCGTGCATCTCCTCGGGACAATGAAGAAATTCAAAAACAAATACAAGAATTACTGGAAGCTAAACTTATTAAAGGGTCCTGCAGTCCTTATTCCTCTCCCGTCACTCTGGCATATAAAAAAAAGAAGGTAAAACGCGTCTCTGTATTGATTACAGAAAAATCAATGCCATTTGTAAGACTGACTCGGAACCATTGCCCCGTATAGATTGGCTTTTGGACAGACTTGTCAATGCCAAATATTTTTCCACGCTAGTTTTAGCCTCTGGCTACTGGCATATCCCACTTCATCCTTCAGACACAGAGAAGTTGGCCTTTGCAACCAATCAAGGTCTTTATGAGTGGTTGGTTCTTCCTTTTGGCTATAAAAATGCTCCAGCTCAATTTGCAAGAGCTCTTCGAAGAATCCTAGATAAACATAAAGTTAATTTTGCTACCAATTATTTTGATGATTTTATAGTTTATTCCGATTCCTATGCCGAGCATATGGATCACCTTAAAACTATACTTAACATTTGCTGTCAAGAAAATTTAAAATTAAAATTTTCCAAATGTAACTTTGCTAAATCTCAAATTGACTTCCTCGGTTATGAAATTATTAACGGACAAATAAAACCAGACAATGCTAACACCGAAACTATTAAAAAATTAATCCCTCCAAAAAACGTTAAAGAATTGCAAAGGTTCCTTGGTTCTGTAAACGTATACCACAAATTCATAGACAAGTACGCTAAAATTAGAGCCCCTCTAAATAAATTGTTAAAGAAAGATGTTCCTTGGGAATGGTCAGATGCCTGTCAACAATCATTTGAATTGCTTAAAAACGCATTAATTTCTAGGCCTATTTTAAAATTATTCAACCCTAACCTTCCATGCCATGTCTATACTGATGCCTCAAAGGAAGCCGTAGGTGCTGTCTTAAAACAAACGGATGAAAAAGGGAATTTGCATCCCATTGCGTTCCACTCGAGACAATTAAGGCCCTACGAGCAAAATTACGCTATCACAGAACTGGAATGTCTAGCAATAATCGATGCCCTTGACAAATTCCATTATTACCTTCACGGAAAACCTTTTACAATACATACTGACCATGCCTCCTTAGTATGGCTTAAGAAGGTGAAACATTTAACAGGTAGGTTATTCAGATGGTCATTAAAATTAAGTATGTATGATTATACTGTAAAATATAACAAAGGATCCACCAATTTTGAAGCAGACATGCTTTCAAGAAATCCCACCTTTTCTGTAAATCCCCATATTCATTTATTAACGTCAGATGAAATTAAAGAACACCAACAATTAGATAATATAACAGGGCCTAAATTTCAAAAAGTTAATGACATTGTAATAATTCGCAAAAAGGGTTTTCAAAAAATTGTAGTACCATTCTCCTTGAGAGAAAAATTACTAATAAATACCCATACAGAATTTGGCCATCCCGGAATCCAAAAAATGTTAAATTTAATTTCCCCACAATACTATTGGAGCAGCATGACCCACGATATTACACAATTTGTCAAGCATTGTGAGGTCTGCCAACTGAACAAAAAATCACACCAACCAAAATTTGGTCTTCTGGAGGCATTACCACCTGCAGAATTACCTTTCGATATAATTTCATTAGATTCAGTAGAAGGTTTTAACTATTATAATTCATCTAAAAGGTATATGCACATAGCTATTGATCACGCTACTCGTTATGTTTGGGGTTTTGCATCTAAAAATGTTACAACTGAAGTCTACATTAATATTCTTAAGCAGATTTTTAATATTCAACTTCCCAAGAAAATTTTAACGGATAGAAATCCTGCGTTTACAGCGTCTAAACTTCGTAAATGGGTACATAAACAGAATGTAAAAAAATTACTTACTTCTTCTCATAGACCACAGTGTAATGGGAAAAATGAGCGTGTGAATCAGTCAATTTGCACCCGACTAAGACTTAAAGTAAATTCTACCCCTTCAAACGTCCCATGGCCCAAAATTCTGCAGGAAGTAATTAATGAGTGCAATAACACACCTCATTCAGTAACCAAGTACCCTCCTGCATACTTAATGTTCGGCCAATTACCTTATCCATCAGTATTAGGCAATGAAAATTATTATCCCCCTGTAGAGGAAGCCAGAAAAGAGGCTTTCCAAAGAACAAGTGAACATCACTTGAAAAATAAAGTCAGGTATGATTTAAAGTTTGTGGAAGCGCCTTTTAAACCTGGTGACCTTGTCATAGTGGAAGAATTTCACTATCCGAATACTCGGAAGTTAAGTCCGCCTTTTTCTGGTCCATATCAAATTATGGAAAAATTATCCAATGTAAGTTTCAAAATAAATAAGCCTAACTGGCTTACAAAAAAGGATTATGAAGTAATACACGCTTCCAAACTAAGATACTTTTTTCCTAGTAATCAATTTAAACTACTTACACCAACAAACTGAAATAGTTGGTATCATATGAACTGATATTATATTATATCAGATCTCGGTTTGCATTATTATGAATATTTGGAATTTTAATTACCTTTTTGATTTATTATGAATATTTGAAATTTAAATTATTTTTGCAGTATTGTGAACATTGTGTTATGTGTAAAAGTACTATTTCCTGAACTACGTCAGGACAGTTCCATACAAAATTGAAAATGTAAATAACATTGGACTTTTCAGGATCAATCTGTAATATATTTTTTATTTTGATTATCTTATTCTATGTATAATATTTACTGAGTGTTTTGCATTTATTAATACAATTGTTTTTATCATGTTCAATGGCGTATAATGGTACATTTTATAACAGTGTCGTTTTTAGGTATGATACTTGTACATTTTTATTATTGTTATTCTATTATTTGTTAAGTATACGAAAGAAATAACTCATCTCCCATTAGCTCACTTAATGTAAAAATTGTTTACCCTTTTCAGGTGAGTATCATGGATGGAAGCCGGCCCATCCCCGGAGACTTGTCTGGAAGGGGGGGAAATTGTAAGAAAATACAAAAAATCAGACCTATTTATTACTTTTTTAATAAATCGTCCCTCAATGTGGATACGGGCCCCATGACTAATAATCACGGGTTTTACAGGGCAACAAGAAACCTAAGTTTATCGTATTAATTTAAGTAAAACACATGGCCTTTTTAACTGGTAACCCCCCTCGGGAGATGAGAAATTTCTATACATCTACGCACTTGGTCTCCAGAACTCATGATGTAAAGACTTGCGAAAAGATTTTGCTGTATTTTAAATAAATCGTAATTAAAACTCATCCCCTTGAAGTCTGTCGTTTCATGAAAATGCGACATATCCTTATATATATTATAAATGTGAAAGTGTGTCCGAAAATTGGACTGAACTTGGCTTCAAAACGGATGGATTAATGTCTTCGAATCTTTCCATATGTATAGATTATAGGAGTGGAATGAACATAGACTAATTTTTATTTATTTTATTCAAATATTTTCCTTAATAATTGAAAATTTAACTATTTTTCATACAAAATCAATAGGCATTTTTCAGATAAAATTTAACCATTTTCCTTTCCTGTTGCCAAGAAAATAAAAAAATTGTAATAATAATTTTTCAGCGGCAATGAACTTTTAATAAAAAACTTCCATGCGAAAAACTATAATAAAATAATTTAAAAGAAAATAAATATGACGTCATGCTTGAAATAAAAATAAAAGGTGTATTTTTTTATAATATATTTAACAAGGATATTTTTTTAGTTAATGGGAATTTTTGTGTAAAATATGGCGACAATAATTAAGAGTAAAAAGAATGAAAAAGAATTATATTTTTAATAAAATGGCTCACTTATGAAAATGTGACGTCATAGTTGAAATAAAACTGGTACTTTATAGCAGTCGTTAAAAATATAAGGGGTATGAAAATACCAATAGCTAATGGAGCGAGATAAATAATGACGTCATATTAAAAATGAATCAGGAATATTTTTTACTTATATTAATTAATAAGTTACATACAAATGAATATTTTTATTCAAAACTCATAATTATCAATGGAAGAATTTTTTTGTGGGGAAAAGGCGGAAAATGAAACTACTGATTAATATATTTTTGGCTCAATTTTTTAACACTTTCGAACAAAGTTGAAAAGTTATTATGATTTCGGTTTGTCTGTCTGTCTGGTCGCTTTCTAACTTTCGTAAATATACTCCGATTTCCATGAAATTTTTGGACGTTCTTAATGTTTACCTAGCACGAATACCTATTGATAATAAAGTTTCTACCATGATTAGTTTATTTACAAGGATTGTCAAAAAATTTCCTTACATTAGGCATTATGGGGAAAATCGTTTTAATTAAATTTATTTAAATGTTACACCCTGTGAAACATATTCAAATTTACATGCATTTACAAAGTGCACTAAAATATGCTTTTGTAAAGTATGTAGTTAAAAGGAAACTTATTATTCATTTACAGGGTTAGACAGAAGAATTCCATTGCATAAGAATAAAAAGAGGAACAATTTCCGACATATCTTAATTATGGTAAACGATTTCATGTATAATCAAATTGATATACGTTGCTGAGGCTTAATGTGAGTTATTTCTTGCTTAATACGAAGTGCGTAGCATTTACAGGGACACACAAATGATTTCAAATATTATATATTCTATTCGAAGTACTGTATATGATGGATGATGACTGTTGCATGGATGAAATGCATTTTGAATTATGATATGTGCTTTTAAGTTTCGCTAAATGTATGCATATTAAATGGCGAGTATAAATGGTAATAGTATAAATAGTTAAATTTAGATATACAGGATTACACAAAAGATCTGGGAAAGGTTACTGAATATGAGCGTAATTTACTTAAAGGTGGTTTTTAAATAAAACCTGCATTTTTATTTTGAACTGCATTTAGTAAACTAAGAAATGTTTGTAGTATATACATATAAAGATATACAGGGTCCCGCAAAGAACTGGATACAAGGTTGTTTTCGGATGATAATTTCTGAAAATGTAATTTATGTGGTAATAAGAAATGTTTTTGTTTGAACTAAATTCTAGAAAGATACTTTCGTGTATTAATGGCACTTGGAAAACTACAGGGTTGAACAAAAGAATTCAAGAATGTTTCTATCTATTAGTATTAATCGCTGAAAGGAAAATTTTAACCAGCAAACAAATTAGCAAATAGGGATTATCAGAAATTTTTTACCATAAATTCGCGATAAAAAGTTTATTACACATGTTTTTCATCATCGAAATTTTTTGCTTGATTGATCAATTATTTCTTCTTTAAATGTTATGTGAACGAAGTCACGGGTAACTGCTAGTATATATATATAGCCTTAATGTCAAGAAAGTTTAAGGTATTATAATCACCACAAACTTTAAAAGCGGCTATTCTAATAAAATTGACTCTACTGCTCAGTTTCTTAGTTTTCGCCTATAATATTAAACAGCGTAAATTCGTAATTTGTCAAAAATGTAATAACCGAGACTGTAGATTTATCTAAGAAAATAGAATTTGGAGTTTAAGTTGTTTGGAGAGCCAAATTTGGAGTTTTATGACTGTGCCATAAGTTATTTTGAAGGTAGATTTTTAAATGAATTTGCTTATAAAAATTTTAAAGAATAATTGTGCATTTTTGAAAATTTTCATATTGATATATTTTATATAAAATTATTGAATAAAATTTCATTACCCATTCTTATATTTGTGTTCTTATTTTATTTTAATGTATTTTTGTATTATATGTGTGTGGGTGCTTCAATTCAAATAATGACAATCTATATTTAATGTACCATTTTCACTTTGTTTAACCTTTTTAACCCGCATCGGTTTAAATTATTTTGTTCTATTTTTATTTTGTACGTTATATCAACTTTTTTTCTCAATTTTTACCTGACGCGTTATTTCAACGTTTTTGCTCAATTTTTACCTCAAGTGTAATTTCGTCTTTTTTGTTTTTTTCTCACTCTCATCCCTGTTTCAGATAAAACAAATTAGTCGCTCTATTTTACGAAATTTTTTTTTGAGCCCACCCAATATTTTTCAGAAGTTGTCGCCACTGAATGTGTAACAGTTTACAAGAACTTTTATAATTCTCATGCTGGTCATATTAGCAGCGTTCGACGGTAGTTTTCTTGGAACTATCCAAAGAATCAGCCTTGCTTTTTAAATGCATATTGGTGGTTGGAAACTTTCTTGTTATTTTCATAAAATACCAGGGCCAAGCAAAGAGAGGGGAAGGGGGCAGATGTTGAAGAAGTGCCACATTTATACTACAAACTTTTTTTTTTCTTTTCTTTTTGTAAAAAAATATATATGTATATGTATTTACATATTTGGATTTTTTTTTTTCCCCTTAATAAAAATAAGCTCATTTTTCATTGTAAACTTCTTGTATAGTTCCTAACCCTACTCATAAATACAAATTTATGAATAAGAACTTCTTTCTTTCCAAAACTTGTTTTAGATTTGTCTTAGGCTGGAATAGGCCCCACCAGTGGCCGAGAGGTTCTGACCTCTCAACTGGTAGACGAGGTTTCCTTAGAAAACCCCCCCCACAAAGGGCACTACTCCCCCCCCCCCCTGGTCCTATATCCCTAGTGTAGCTAATCGGGCTACAAAAATAAAAACAAAACCAAATCTTAGGTTGGGATACAATTCTGCTGTTAGCGAAATAAGACTGACCAATCAGAAGTATGAATTTTTATAAATTTTTGGCTGTTTACTTCAGACTGCAAATAGTTCGCAAAAATGGAGGTTTCTGATTGGTCAGTTTTGCTAACAGAAAAAATTGTATCTGGGTCCTGGTCTTAAACTTTTTCTCATAACCATCTCTTTTTTCTGAGTCGGTAACTTTCTTTCTGTGCTTTGTGGCAAAAATTTTTACTCTCAATTTAGAAAGAAATTTCCTTCTTTGAATACAAAAGAGTTGAAAACTTTTAATACCATACTGTTAGATACATATTTTATATATTCATTTCCCATATTCCTTCTGCCAAAATATAAATGGAATTTTCTCTTAATTTTATTTAATTGTTCGCTGTTTATGAATTAAAAAGTTTAAAATTAATCAAAGTTTATTAAAGTTTTAAAATAAACGTGAAATGTGTATTCAATAGAATTTATTTTAGTTTCTGCATCTTTTCAGTTTAGTGACACATATTATAAAGAACTAGCTGACCCGCCCGGCGTTGCCCGGGTCCGTATTAACAATATTAAACGAACTTGAAATTTGTATGATTTTATCAATAACTGGAAGCATGCAGAAATGCATTGTCTGAAATACGTCGCAGCTGACTTTGTGAAAAATCGGTTTTAAAAACAACAACTAATATTAAGCTCTAGAAATACTTAAAATGAGCAATGAGAAACACGGGAGGGAACATGTATCCAACGATTGCGTTAGTTTTGTGTTAAAGTGTTGATATTTACCCGTAAAAATCACTGTTAAATCACGTAACTAATTATTTTTTTCGCATAGAAATCCCAAGTGAAAAATTTTGAATTTCAAACTAATTATATCATTCTTAAATCCGACTATACCGTGAATGAATCGATACGCGATGATAAAAGATTGGTATATAGTATTATAATTTCAGAGCCATTTAACAAAAGTGTATATTTTTAATCAAAGCATGCGTAATGTTGACTCTGTGGACAAATTCCTAACCGTAAACTTTTGTACCATAACCATAATCTGTCTGTAACCTAACTGCGACTTAACATTACCCTACCGTAACTTAAATATAACATAAATGTAACCTAGCCGTCACTTTGAAATATCAATATAGAAGCATCATTTAAGATTTTGCTTGAAAAGTTAACATTCTTTCGTTAATGTCTTAAAATCGTCTGCACTCTGAAATCTATATTTTAGACTAATATTTGTTATTTAAGTTTTCGCGCATGATTTTAAAAGAATGTTTTCATAAATATATTTTATATATTGACATAGAGTTATTAATATGTTGTTAAATTAAAAACATATTTTCATCTACGTTATAAAGTATTAAAAAGTTCTGAAAAAAAAAGAAAGCTTTTAGTAATACAATTTTTAGTTCAAATCAAATGTTTTCAATATTTTATTTAATTTTATTTTGACATTTAAATTATTTCGAATTTATCAATTTCAATTATTTTAAAAGCAAACATTTTTTAAAAATAAATAATATAATAGAAAAAAGACCATTTTAAAAAATTACTATTTCTTCATAAAATACGCTTCAGCTGTTATTCAATTCTTTCAATTCGTCTTATTAATACAAAATCCCTTCCACATGCTTTTGTTTGGGACATTAATATTTGAGCGATAAATGGTTTAATATTGCAACTCTTTTTTCGGTTTACTTCACCACCACCTATCTTTTTCCTCCATGGTTTGCAACCGCTGTGATAAAAAATCATTATTTAAACTGACAGTTTGCCAGTCTATGAATTTTAAAGGTCTGTTCCAGCTTTTTAAATTATTTATGCGAAAATTTTATGCAACCAACCAACCATAACTAAATGAAGAGAAAAAAAAGAAGAAAAAAGGCGATTTTTTATGAGAGTGATCTTTGGAATTTAATTAATTACTCAGTTAATAAATAGAATTTCGAAATTCTGAAGCTCAGGTGCATCAGGAGAGATATTGGGCTACTCTCATAAAAATTTTGAGCTTCGTACGTCCCATAGATTTTGCTAGCCATCGCAGACACACACACACACACACACACACACACACACGCAGACAGAGCGATTTGTTATTTTATTAGTATAGATAAGTGTTTGTGTGTGTGAAGTGGGGGGGGGGTGGGCGGGGAGGGAGTTCCAAATTGAAAGTTTGCCTCACTCGCAGTTTTCTCATCGCACTGTGCTGTGAAGAATTATAGCTAAGTTCTGAGCTTCACATGCTTGTTGTTTAGGACAAATTACATATGTAGAGCGCAAGTCTTTCTCAAATCCATTTAAGCCGTCTAGTTTATTAATTAATAATCTCTTCTAAAATTAATAATCTGGGTTAATCTCTAGCTGTTTCCATGGAGACATTACGGCATCGGTTGTTTATGAAGCAAATTGGACTGGAGCCATTTTATGCCTGACTTGAAGTTTTCGTCGAAGAGGACCTATCATCCGATACAGATCGAACGTTTCTTTTTTATTTAAAAGAAAAAAAAAAGTTTCCCCGAATTTTTATCGTTATAAGCAACGCGATATGCATTTGCGAGGATTCTTTCGACATCGGGTGATCCAGTTTGTCGAACTGGAAGTTCCACAAATGGATTATGCGGATACTTTTGCAGGCTCTCTCCCGCCATTTTTTTTTTTCTTTTTCTTTCAGAGGGAGATTCTTCTTTCTTTTTTCTGATATTTCGAATAATTTTTGTGTATTTTTTTTTAACCTATCGTTATAGAAAGCTAACGACGGAGAAAGAAAGAAAGAAAAAAAAAAAAAATATGAATTCGGCATTCAGTTCCGAGAATTTTTCGTGGAAGGGATTTTTGAGTTAGGAAATCCCCTTTACCGAGAAACAAAGGTGAATAAACTTTATGCGTAAATGTGCAAGTTAATAATTGATTAGAACAAAGTGGGACATTTTCCCACTCTGAATACTTTTTAGAGAGGCAGGCATTTAAAGTTTTCAACTTTGGTTTAAATTAACAATCCTTTAACTTCCTTTCTTAAAGAGCTCTAGTTTCATTTCTAATAGGCATACAGGAAGAATAAAAACAAATTTAGAAATAGAAATGTTTATTAAATAAATAATAATAATAATAAAGAAAAGAAAAATAATCGAAATTGACGTTCTAAACCTTAAGGGTTTTTTTTTTTCATATTTTCAATGAATTTCTATTTTTTTTTTTTTTCCCCTTGTATTTGCATATTGCAGTTTTCAACTAAGGTACCTTGGGGTAATAACGTCACGTTAAGGTTCTACCAATTTTCACGGCTCAGTTTTAGTTTGTATTTTTCAAACAAACATATGATTTGAAACAGCAATTCATTGACTATCTATATAAAAAAAATAATTTAACAGATATGTATTCATAAAATGTAATGGCGTGATTTCTTGACCAATGATATTTGGCGTTATTACCCACCTATATGGGTAATAACGCCATGCAAACAAAACTATGAAATAAGATGGATTCATTCCATGTAATGTTGCCCAATTCTAAAAATACAAACTCTACAAACTTAGAAATTGACAAATTGCATTCTAAGCTATTGAAAATGTTCAATTTTTTTGTGAAAGTGTAAGAAAAATAAAGGTGTAGTGTGTGTGTGTGGGGGAAGGGGGGCAGGATGAGGCAAAAGAATATCAGACCGTGAGCTTCTTTTTGCTTAAAAAGGACCGCTTAAATAGAATTATTAGAAACATTGCACAGTTTTAACTGTGTTTATTTGAATCAGTATTTAGGATATAGCTTGGCCACTGTAGGGAATCAACCGGGGTATTAATGCCAAGCATTGGCGTTATTACCCCGTTATAGTTATTGCGCTGTACATTTTAAATTACAAATTATCTCGAGAAGATATCCAAAATCCTCAACAACATTTTGAAAGTCCATGAAATGTACTACAAATTTATGTAATTAACAAAGTATTTCCGGATTAAAAAATAGTCTTCACATCACAAAACGTATCTCGCAATTTTTAGATCAAGCGTTAATTTTAGTTGCTTGTAAAAACAATAAGACCTAAAAATGAAACAAATTAACTTGAAGCTGTTTTTTGCGATTTATATGACTCAAAACCCTTCTGCGCAGAGCACATGGGTGTCATTTACCAAATTATTTCATAATTATGCAAAATATTAGCACTTGGCGTTATTACCCCGCCTGGCGTTATTACCCCAGACCACCTTATTATGAAGATTCCATCCCGAAATACAAAAATTCAAATTTTGTTTTTTCCAGAATACAGAAACAAAGAATTCAATAATTTATTTTAAAACTAAATATTACGTATGTCGAGTTTAGCTCTTTCTCTTTTTTCTGAACTTTCACATACTTTGATATATTTGTCCTAATATTAAGTATTAAGATATGAATAAAAAAGCCACAAATATACATAGTCAGGGACGGATTTGCTAGTTTGGGGGCCCTGGCTACAGATGCTTAACGAGCCCCCTCGTATCTATGTAAAAAAGCCATTAAAAGTTGAATTTGAATAATCATTAATTTACTTTTAAATAATTATTTCACAATTATGAAATTTAAATAGATAGAGGCTTATAATAAATTGTATGGCTCTGATTAGCTTTTCCCATGCAAGTCTATATATCTGAAATAATATATAGAGTGTGCAACAATTAATAACAAATTTTCCGCAATACCGCAAGTAACAATTATTTAAAATATTAAGGGATTCTACCAACACCTCCTATAGTCCCCTATAGAATATATGGAGCGTTTATTCTACCGCTTACGAGCTACCGTTACCGATCCCAAAATAATCTAACAGGAACAGGAATTAAAAATATATTTTTTAAAGTCACAGAGATAAAAGAAAGTATTTGTTATAATAAGATAATTAAATATAGACGTTTCAGATAGAGTATACAATGTTATAAAAATACAGTACCAACACAATAAAATATAGAATTAAATTTAAAATTTCATTAAATGTTAAAATTACATCAGATTTTACACAATAGTTGAAAAACATTTAGCAGCATTCAGGGACCTTGAAAATAAAGAGTTCTGGGCCTGTGCCCCGAATCAGACACTATCTATGCCCAACAGTTCTCTCTGGCTCCTACATTGTAACACAGTATTAAAAAGTGGCAACAATGCGCGCCGCCCCGAACTAAAATTAAAACATTTTAAATCCCAAGACAATAAATCACCGTCGCTATTTGAATGGCCACTGTCCGCTTACTAAAGTTTTTCTGAAACCGACTTCTATTATTTGAAAAAAGAATGCGTGAAGCAAATACTAAATTGAAGAGCCGAAAGAGAAATAATAAAAACCTACAACTCCCGCCCCCGAATGGCGTTCAACTTTGTATAAAAACTCCTCTAAACAAACCGGCTAACATAGTTACGTCTGTGAAACACCGAAACAATACCTGCACAACAAAAGGAAAACGGGACGACGGCCCCCTTACCTGTGGGTCGCGGAAACCCCGCCCCTCACGGTAGCCGAAGAGCCAATGGAATGTCGAGAAAGGGTAGGTAGGGAGGGAAAGCAGCGAAGGCCAAGGACGTCGCTGCTGACCACTGGGATTTATTTCCCATAAAGAAATCGCCGAGCCGGAGAGGTTTTTTTCGTGTGTATAATTTAGTTTAGGGAAGAAGCTGAGAAAGAATGGATTTTCGTTTTGTTCCTTCCTCTCTGCCTTACCAATGTAAATGGAAATATTGTAGATTGCATGGAATTTTTTATTTAAACTGCTGGGGATTTATTTATGAAGTGGGGGTTACTGAAATTTAGAGGGATATTATTCTTATCGCTGTATTATTGAAAACTATTGTATATTTGCTTATTTATGGAGCGTGAATTGCGTTTATAACTAATCCATTTTACTTTTAATTTAAGATTGTTTAAAAAACTTGAATTGAAATGAACTATGATTAAACGATAATTATGTGAAATTATTTCTATTTAACTTTTTTAAATTATTTATTATTTTTCAAGTTTTGTTCTCCCAGTTTCTCCAAAGGTGAAAATTTTCTGCGGTTGGCAGATTTCCTTTTATTTTAAAAGCCTACTCTTTTATACATGAAAATTCTTTTTTTGATTTCAGCATTATTTATTTATTTATTTGTTAATCGATTAACTATTTTTTTGTAATTGTTTAAAAAAAAAAAAAAAAACTTGAGAATTTTATTGAGCGATCTACTGGTAAAATTTCAAACTTCCACCAATTACTCGAGTAAAAAAAAATCGTTATTATTATCAAATGGTCGCAGAATAACTGAAGAATTTCGTCAAGAGATTTTATAAAATATTTTGCGAGTTTCATCAATATTTCAAGGAATAAAATTTTAATTTCATCAATGAATAGAGAAATAAAATAATAGGGAATTTTATCGAACAATTGCAGACAAAATACAAAATTCGCGGAATAAAATAGTAAATTTCGTCAATTGCTCACCCCTCCCCCCCCCCCAAAAAAAAATTAATAATAATTGCGAATTTCTTCAAAAACTCGCGGAATAAAATCGTGAAAATTATCAAGAGGTCACGTAAAAAATCGCAAATTTCGCCATATAAGTGCATAAATTAATTTCAAATCTTGTCAAACGATCGCTGAAAAAAATCGCGAATTTCGTCAAACGATCCCGAATAAAAGCACGAATTTGTCAATCGCTCGAGTAAAAATTTGTGAATTTTGTCATTTGGTCCTATATGTATGTGCTGAAAAAATCGCGAGTATCGTCAAACAATTGCAGAAAAAATTACAAATTTTGTCGTAGGATCGGGGTGGGGAGAAATACAGCGAATTTTGTCAAGAGGTTGTGTAAAAAATCGAATTTTTCATTGTCGGTAACTGAAAAATTTGTAAATTTGAATCTTAGTTATGGTTTTCTGCATCTGTAAAAGTGATAGTTAACTATTTAATATTCATATTATTAATCATTGATTAAAATACTTGAAAACCAAGTTTTACATCTGGTGAAAAAAATAATGTGAAATTGTACGTGTTGACTCGTAGTTGTTTTCTTCAACTCTTATTTAATACAGAAAATATTATAAACATTTTAGCAAAAGAAATTTGTCAATGTATTTTAATTTTATATTAAATAAAAAACTATTGGAAGCTGCAGTAATTTTTTGAATGCTATCATTTTATTCGTCTCGTCGAGTTCTATCTTTTTTAAAAAATTTCACTACCGTATCTCAACTGGTTCTCCAGAAATTTTAGAAAGTTGTTTGCACTTTCTATTTCTTAAACATATTATACCAAACGCTACCGCGTTTGCTATGATTCAATGCAATATAGTTCACAAAATTTATGCATAAATGTCGTAAATTTTAGTTACATATGTGATTTTCCTCTTTTATTTTTGTTATTTTCTGAGTGGCATCCCTGCAATATATATAGAATGATTGTTTTCTTTCATCCAGCAAGAATTAAATACACGTAAAAGGAAAAAAAAACTATAATTTTTACAAAAAAAAATGTATTTTTTTATAAAAAAAAAAAAACATTTTTGAAGAAAAACAGTTATTTTCTGTAAAAGAAACTGCATTTTGTAATTTTTACAGAAACAAACTATTTTTCTACAGAAAAAAACTTTTAATGAAAAATTACTAATATATCCTGTAAATTAAACGGTTTTAAATTGGCACCGAAATTGACAGTTTTTTTATTGTCAGTTTGAGAGATTTTAACTTTTACAGTGCGGTATAAAGATGTTTTTGAATTAGAAACAGTTTGTGACGTTCTTGAATAATGTATTAAAATTTCGCGGTGATACGCATGTTTTTAACGAAATTCGAATTGCTTAAAAACAAAAGCACAGACAGATAAACGTAAGTCACTTTTGGTTTTTTTTTTTTTTTTGGAAATTGGTGTAAATGGATACATGACTAACATTACATTATATTTTTTTCTTTATAGGGTGGATTTGTAAATGACGTTTCACTACAACTTTTTTACACATGTCTTCATTTACGCACCAGTGAATGCAACTTATATTTATTTATTTTTCAAACGAATTGAACGCTGTATGCATAGTAAGATATCAAAAATTTGTTATTGATTATTTTTAATACTTTCCAATAATGTTAAAAAGTGTTTATATAAACTCATGCTACCTGCACGGCGTTATGAATAACTTCTTTATATAGATAAAACAGTCGACATTATTCCCCATTCTTTACTAAATAAACATACCAAGACCAAGTATCATTTCAAACCTAGTCTTTATTATAAAAGCCAACATATCTGTGCGTAGCGCAAACGTCATTTTGCGATTGGCAACATTTTAAAATTTGAAATGAAATTTCGGTTTTACAATTTTTGCTACTACAAATTTTTAAACTTTTAAACATCTTGTATTTTTAATTTTTACACCGTTGTATAGAGGAAAAAAATGTACTTTTAAATACAATTTCTTTGAAAACTGTATCTAAATTTGTTTTTTTAAATATTAAAGTTTTGTAGTTTTTAGTACCATTTTTCTAGTCGTGGCAACAGAAATACTCCATTTTTTTTTTTTTCAAAAGCAAAGGAAAACTAGTCGTTGGGGGACCACCGTAATACTTACCCATCATGGATACGCATAATATAAAATATGAAAATAAAACGCATGTAAACTATTTATAAAATGCTTCGCAATTCCAAAATAAAGTTTAAACGCATATTTAAATAGTTTTAATATACATAGTAATGCTCTATCAATGAATTGCTGATGAGCCGATTTCGACAAATTATATAAAACTCCAAAATACGCCATTAGTACCGGATTGCGTAAAAGAAGCATCCTTATAGCTCCAAAAATAATAATCAAATTAACTAACAATTTACTACGTCGGATTAAGCGTCTTATTTCCAATTGAAATATATCTTTGAAATGAAATTTGAATGAAATACAGGGTCATGAAAAATCGAAGAATGTGGAAAACAGGATTACAAATATCTCGACAACTAATAATCCGATAGACTTCGTTCTTTATGCAAAATTTGTGTTATTTTATTGCATTTTACGTCCCCTCCTTAAAATAAAACATTTCGAAAATTTTTGTATACCTTTCATCAGAACGAACTTTTCGAGAGTCCGAAAAAAATAGTTCCGGATAATCAAGGTTATTGATATTAAATAGGCTTCGTCCCATTCTTGCATATTAAGCGCATACAAAGTTTCAAGTCTCTATCTCAATTTGTTCGGGAGATAGAGCGGTTACAGACAGACACACAGACGGACGGACGGCAATTTTTTTTCCCTAAAAATGTTTTTCGGAATCTCCAGTACCTGAAACGTGTAAATCCGTCATAAAATTTTTTTCGAATTTCAAAACGATTGCAATACTTACTCTCCTATACTACGTATGATGGGTAAGTAAAAGGGAAAAAAAAAATATATTATTGTACCTTTATGTTGCCATTTTCTCATTAAAAAGAGAATTTTTTTTAAATTTAAATACTTGCTGTGTCGAGAATATCGTCTGTAAAACCCGGAGAATTTTGGTTTCATTTGCAAAATTGTATTTACGCTTAAAAAATATAAATAATTCAGTATCAGTTTCAGGTAATAGCATCGAGATTTCAAGTTTTGAATTAAAATAATCAAAATGAAATATATGAATATTTTAAGAGAGACAGATATGAAAGGTGCATATGAAAATTTTGAAATGGTGAAAACGATAGATTTCACAGGAAAATATCTGATTCAAAGTGGAATAAGGTATAACTAATTTTGGATGTTTATTATAAATCAATGAAACAGTTTCTTCTTAAACATTTTTTTTTTCGTCGAAATTTGGCGGGTTCTGCCTTGTTTCTTTAATAACGAATTTTGTATATTGTAAAAGAAATAGAAATTGCGAGCGTTGAGAAATTTAATATTTTGGAATGAAATGATTTTCTAATAATTTTAATAAAAATAGCTTCGTATTTTCATTTTTAAAAAATTAGATAACAGACAAAAAATAAAATAAATAAATAAAGCAGACTATATTGATAGTATTGATGGAAAAAGAAAATTTTAATTATGTCAAAAATGATAACGATATCAAAGGTTCTCCTTTCCTAGGGGAGGGGGGGGAAGCAGATTATATTGATGAAAAAAAAAAGTAATCGATATAAAAAAAAATTTAATTGAATCAAAAATGATAACGATATCATAGGCAACACCGTCCCCACCCACAAATATATTACGATATCAAGTGCCAGAATATCCCCTCCCTCATAAAGTGATAATATTATCGCTGCTTCCATGGTTTAATTTAATTGCTTTTACTTTGCGCCTCGCGCAAACGATAATATTTTTTTGTTTACTTTTTGAATTTGTTAGAATTTTTTTGAACTGGAAAATAGAGTGCGAATTTTACTTGATGTTATATTGAAGAAAAAACATGTAATGTGCACAAAATGTCATTTTTTGTACTGTGAAAGTTAATTTATGTGTTGTGTATTATAAGTTTTGTGCTTGAATTTCCTACGAAGATATGAAAATTTATCTACTTAAGATATAGAATTAGCCTAATCTCCCTTATACATGATAATAGGTATGATATACATTCATGCTGTAGTTAAGACATTTTAATTTTGAAAATGAATATTGATAATTTACATATCAGTATAAATAATTCTAATCAAGACTTATTTTATAAAAATGGATAGATTCAATAGTTATATATGAGGACCCCAGAAGCCGAGGGGTATAATTGACAAAATTGAAAAAATTGAGTTAAGTGCACAGGGTATCTGGTGCTTTTATGCTTTTTTCATTTCAGATAAAAAAAATGTAGGTCATTTTCTTATTATTTGGGGAGTTATAGAGATAAACCACTTTTTTCGAAAAACAAACACTATTGATTTTTTATACATTTAAAGAAAAATGTACTCTATTTTTTTTTTTTTTTTTTTTTTTTTTTTTTTTAACAGTTATTGAAACGAGAGTTCAAAGATTAGAATGCAACAAGCAGATGTTTCCTATTTCAATTTAGTCAATTGTTATTGATGTTCCAATTTAACATCAATTATCTTTAAACTCAGTTTACTCCAAATCGACATTTTGTCACTTGTACCCTTTGGCTCCTCATATGTACAGCAGCCCTTTTAACCACTTAAGGGACGGTGGGAGATATTTTATAACTAATTTCAATTTGCACTGAAAATACTTATTTTTATAAATTTGGTGTAAAAAGTTGCAAATTTGCTTTTACTTATCTTTATTTATGCTGTGCATTTTTAAATTCTGGTGTGAACTCAAGGTTATAGAATCACAATCACTTGCCCTTGAAAGGGTTAATAAAACTGTACTATTTAGAAAATCCTTTTTACAATTAAAATGTTGGTATATAGAGTTTATGAGAATTTTTTTAAAAAAATAAGTGAAAACATTCTAGCTAAAGATTCATTAAAATATATATAAGTTTGTTATTTAAAATAAGTAAATTAATAAATAAATGCATGTAAAAGAATAATAAAGTAATGCATATAATCTTCAACACATTAAGTTGTTTTTATAAGACATGAAAGAGTAATTTTATTCAATTATCAATGAAATTTTGTTATTGCATTCATTTACACTTTAATTAATGCTTTCTGAATTTAAGCACTCATACTGTTTTAATATGCAAAATGAAATACATTTTTTTTTTTTTTTTTTTTATCTAGGTAGCTGTTTAAATGTATTTATGTAAACATTTTATTCATATATAGTAATTTTAATTGCTGAAAAGTGTACAGTGAAGCTTTTAAAATAGTAAAAATTGGTTTATTCTATTGTTTTTCGATTCTACTCGTATGCGTATGTTATTACGGTCGATTAGTTATTACAACTGAGTTAAGCAGTCAAATAAACTTATTTTTACTGAGTTTTAATTTACACATTTTCGCAATTAAAATTAGTGTATTATTTGAAGGTGTTAACCCTTTCGCAATGAGAGTCTTTTGGGAAATTTATAATTTTTGTCACCGGTTTTTAAAAGCAAAAGTTTGTTTCTTATTAAATCTAGAAAATGCTCCGATTAAATAAGACAAAATTTACTGTAAAATTTTACTGGTGATTTTACTGGTAAACAAAGATTCTTAAGCCTTTTTTGGCACGTATATGTGTCGCTCGTCCCCCTGGGGGGGGGGGCCTTAATTTGTTATATGACGTTCAATTTAAAATTGGATACGCATTAAACTTTTAGTTAAAAAAAAAAAACTACTAAAATATAATTCTACAGTATCCTTAATTCAGTAAATTAAAAAAACAATTTACTGTTCTGAATATATTTGTTTAGCTATCTATCAATATTTAGCCGCAATATTCGATTTACTAGGCCAAATATTTAATTAGCAAATATTCGTTGCATTCCTGTATACCTTAAAAAACAGGCTTTTTCTCTCTTTTTTTTTTTTTTTTTTTTTTTTTTATATAATAGACATTCTAAAATATTTTACAAAAAATCCTGCTCGGAATAAATTCAACAAATGTAAAAAATTTTTCTGATTCAATTATTTCTAGCCATTTCTTTAATGTTATGAATTCACCGGAAATAAAATGCGTGTGAATTAAATATACAAAAGTATTGATTTTATGGAATTAGTTCCAGCAAATGCTGTGTGTGTGTGGGGGGGGGATGGATTTATGATTTGAAATTAGGCATGTACCGAGTAGTGATTTTTGCCGAATACAGAATATTCGGCCGGCAGGTGAACCAAATACCGAATATTTGGCTCGCCGAATAGGCATTGTTGAGCCGAATAGTAACTATTCGGAGAAATCAAAGCATGTGAGTTGAAAATATAGTTATGGTGTTTTATTTATTGTTAATGCAACAAACAAAAACACAAGTTTGACCTATAGTGAGATGAAATACAATGTATTTATGACTCAATGAATTGATTATGGTTTCATGAACAAAAATTGCCTTAATAATTGTTACTAGTCTCAAAAGTTTTTCTTTCTTGTTCTTACAGACTTTTATTTGGGAAAATCAAGAAACGGATTATTTACAAACAAAATTTAGAAACTTGCATTTGCACATCCTTAAGGAGAAGCCTAATAAATCACCATTTTAATCCTTCTCAACAAATAAATATTGCTTCTAACATTCTATTTTATTTAAATATGATTTTCTTTGTAATTATTTTAAATATCTTTATAAATTGACAGTTAAAAGTAAAAATTGTGAAATTTTTTAAAAAATGTGCTTTAAAAGGTTTTTTTAAGTATTGGATTTGGCGAAATACTTTGATATTCGGTAACATGGCCGAATACCGAATAGATACCGAATATTCGGCGCACCCCTATTTGAAATTAAAAATTAAAGTTATATGTTGCCACTCGCTGTGACAAAAATTGTCACATAGGATAGTGGTCTCTGAACCCGCTTGATCTAAGAGCGAATAAAAGACTCAAATAACTCCGAGGATACCATCTTTGTACTAAACTTTATGTTACATGACTATTATAATTAGAATGCCACATCAAAATAACGACAAATTTCTTTCTCCTTAGGGGCTGTTCATAAATGTTGTCGCACCTTTTTTCAGTATTTTTTACCCCCCCCCCTTTTTTTCACAAAGTGTCACATTTAACCATATCTCCTCTCCTTGTCACATGTCACGCTATGTTACATATTATGCATACACTTTTGTAGTAAGTGCAACGTAATTTTTCAAATTTTATTTTTAAACTTTAACTGTGTTTTAATGACATTTATGTAAGCTTAACAATAAAAAGGATTCGTGTACTCATTTTGTAAGAAATAAAATTAAGGTTTACAACAAAAAACATGATTAATATACTAGCAATAAATATTAATATGAAAGAGTGATTGAAACAGTATTTTGGAGTTTCAAATGGAATTTAATATACGAGATGGAACCCGCCGAAATTCGACGAAAGCAAATCTTTAAGAAAGAACTGTTTCATCGATTTATAATAAATCTACAAAATTTTCTACAGTAAAAAATACATCTTATAGTGGTCAGTCTAACTCTCAAACAAATATTATTTTAAGCTAAAATGAGCAAAAAACTATAAAATTCAATTACCCAAATTATTAAACGAAATAAAACGAAAATTCACTGGATTTTATAACAGACAATATTTTTGAAATAATATACTCATTTTAATTTCTTTCTTTTCTTTTCTTTTTTTTTTTTTTTTTTTTTTTTCAATTTTAAGAGAAAATGGAGTGATTCTGTTGCCACAATGGACAAAATTGGTGCTAAAAAATATAAAAAAATTAATATCTCAAAAATAAATTAAGACAGCTTTGAAACAAATTGCATTTAAAAGTAGGGGGAACTGGGGTACATTGATACATGGGGCACATTGATACACCCCCTCTACCGCTCACAGGGTCATTACAGGAAGTTTCACAACAGCTCCAAAAGGTGATGCTAGTGTATTCAATTACATACAGAAAATCTTGGAATGATTCAGCAGTTTGATGAAATGGGACGGGTGATTTATTGTTTTTGTTGTTCAAAAGTAAATATGAGTTGTACAATTGAAATGCTATTATACAACTGTTCCAGTATTTTCAACCAAAATGAATACTCTCCCTGGTAAGTACTGCTACTCTTTATCAGTTCCTCATTATTTATTGTTAGATATATTGTGAAGTGTTGGATTTGAGACTCATTTTATTCAAAATCGCTGTATGGGGCACATTGATACAGTTTATGACGGGGCACATTGATACAGTTTATGACGGGGCACATTGATACAGCCTAAATCCTTTAATAGTTCATATTTTCATTATCTTTTATTATTTTTTTTACCATACACTCCTTAATCCAACCTTTTTTTCACGAAAAATTTCTAATATTAGTTTTTATTGAAGTGAAATAGCTCTAATTTCTTTATATTAGAGCATTTTATAGTATTTTTGAAAACAGAAGACGTAGGAACTTACCCAGCATCTAGTGCTAATAGAACTAATAAAAGAAAAGGACAGCATTCTGGCAAATCTCGAATTTATATCGATTCTCCAGAGAAAAAAGTATTTTCGACATGAGAAATGTTAGGTAAGAGAAACAAACTACAGAACAGAAAATGATACTTATATTATAAACAGAATTTTTAATATAATTATCCTTTATTTTCTGTTTATGAACCTATTTATAAACAGAAAAACTGGTAATTTTTTCATCTTTCATAAGAAAGAAGATAATGCTGGGGTTGAAGTGCTAGATATGACAAAGTTACCACAGCCAACAATCAGACAAGAAACAGCCAGAACATCAGGTCATAATATATTTAATTTTGATTGCTTTAATATTGCTTAAAAATAAATTGTGGGTGATTTGAATTTTTATAAATAAATATAAAATGGTTTTCTAACTCATTTTTTATGAAAAATATGCATTGGTATTATTTTGTCGTCATTTTTCTTAAACGTATCAATCTGCCCCGGGGATGGGGCACATTGATAAAAATGACTTTTTTTGATTTTTTTAAAATTACATGCAAAAATACTATATAAAACAATGATTGTACATTTTTATAACATACTACACAAGTTTTGCTATCACCTCATGGAAAAAAAACTTGAATTTTCTCCTTTCTTGACACCAAAAAAAATCTTAGAAAAAAACTGTATCAATGTACCCCAGTTCCCCCTACATTTCTTTCTCTATACGGCGGTGTAAAAATTTAAAATGTACGATGTTTAGAAGTGTAAAATTTGCAGAACCAAAAATTGAAAAACCGAAATTGCATGGAAAAGTGTTGCACATTTTAATTTCTATTTTTCTTTTCAATTTGAAAATAAAATGGAATGATTCTGTTGCCACAATTGCAAAATTGGTACTTAAAAGTATAAAAAAAAATTAATATTTAAAGAATAAATTGAGATACAGCTTTCAAACAAATTGCATTTAAAAGTACTTTTTTTTTTTTTTTTTTTTTAAATCTATACGACGTTGTTAAAATTTTAAATGTGTGATTTTTACATGTGTAAAATTTGCAGTAGCGAAAATTGCAAAACCGAAATTTCAGGTAAAACTGTTGCCATTCGCAAAATGACGTATGCGTTACGCACAGATACGTTTGGCCTTTATAATATAGATATGGCACATGACTAATTATTTACTTGACATTTACTTCTAATAATTTAATCATTTTAAAAATCCTCTTAATTTTTATCATCCTTGGTTTATTAATTTAATATTTTAATATTCTATTATACTGTAAGCATTCATTACAATTTCGATTGTATTGTTACATTCGAATTATGTTTAAAAATGTAAACAAATCAATGACCAGAAATCTACAAAATTCTAAAATTCGCATAATCTCTAGTCCCAAGCAGTACGGATTTGCTAGTCAACTGCATTTATATTATCTCGGGATTTTGTTAAAGAAAAGAAAAAAAAAAAAAAAAAAAAAGAAAGAAAGAAAAAAATTATTTGGGAGGAACGACTTTCCACTTCACCACCCCGTTACCCTTCCCCCTCCTCCTCTTATAAATAATATTTATTTTAATATGCAGTATATTAATGCAAAATTTGTTTAAAACATTACAAACTAAATTCCGCATGAGAAAACACTACTATTTTTACTTTCCCCCCCTGTTTAGGCTCATTTTAAAGTCATTTAAATTAGAGATAAGAGAAAAAAAAGCAAAATATAACCTTACCTGCACACCCAACAGTGATGACGCCCTCCGCCCTGTGTGGCGTTGGAGTGCATTTTGTGGTTCGTCCCTCCCGCCGCATCCCGGCGCTCTGTGTTGCCCGAGTTGCAGCGTGGAGTCGAATGCCATCCTCTCTCCTTCCGTCAGTCTAACTATCGGTCGCTTCGGATCCGGGAGTGCTTGCTTGCTCCTACTGCTCAGCTCGCTAATACTTTCTGCTGGATTCGCTCGTATTGAATTGTGTCGTGTTGTGTTTGTTATTATAGCAACTCGCAGTTTGTTTTCGTGTTGCAAAGGAATTCACGCGCCCGCAAGTTTGTGTGTGTGTTTATGTGCACGCCCCTTTTGTGGAGTACTATGATTTTTCGGTGATCTTCGGCAGGACAGCAAGCTAGGGGCAATGTTTACGTACGCGGGGCCCCCGCATTACACGCCCCCGGCATCGTACATCGCACCGACGGTGGGCCCCATGGCTGGCGTGGGGACCATGCCGGGAGTGGCCCCCGCGCCGCCCTCTGCCCCGACGGGACAGTTACAAGGGGCCCCTTCGCCCCATTCCAAAAGGAGGAGGTTTGTGTAAGTATAGTTTTGTTGCATTTTTTAAACTTTCTATTTATTTATTTTTTTAAAGTCTGCAAATGTTTATTGATATTAAAATTTCATGCCAGCTAATTTTCTGACAAATAATTATAGTGAACGTGTAGATAAAATACGAGATATCACTGAATTTTACTGTTTATCTTTTGTCTTATCTTCGCTCTTTAGTCATCACCCTATTTATCTTTTCTCTCCATCTGTGGTTAATAGATTAATTTGTTTTATTTATCGGCACAGGCATTACTAATGGTCATTTAAATTTTTCTTACTGCCCGTTAGTGCAAACGAAAGAATGTTGTCTTTCAGAATATACCTTCTTAGTTTTGATATATCGATTCAGGTTTGCGGTCTGTTTTTATATCTGTGCTTTTTATTGAAAGCAATCGAATGTTCTCCCTCACCCCTTTATTTTATTTATTTATTTATTATTATTTTGGGAGGGGGGGTTGTTCAATTGTAGTTTTCATTTTGTTTTATTTTAACCGAGAGTTCATAATCTTTATTAAAAATGAATTTAAACACACATCCTGAATTAATTTTACATTTAAAAACTTTAAAAAATTCTTTAAAAAAAGGGTTTTATTTTTCCTTTTGTTATTGTTATTTTAAGGACACTTCATTATAAATTGACATTCGTCAGGTTTCATATGATTGTTTTGTATGTTTTTATCATATAAATTTTAACTCTAGACTGTAAAAAATAAAATACGAATCATATTATTTATTTGAATCGGATTTTTATTTCCTTCGACGTCAGTTTATTGATTAATTCTTTGTTATATAGGGTTTTTGTTGCCTTTTTTAAATTGCTTGCTGCAATTCAGGTTTAGAAACAGAGATTTGTTGCTAAATAAGATAAACAGCTGTGAGAATAATAAAAAGCTAACAAAACTTGGTGAACTAATATGCCTGTTTATGTATCTATTCAAAATAGTTTTTGATTACACGTATTAGCTAAATTATATCTGTTTGCACTTAGTAACAAATAAATGGCTTTTGTTGTCAGGGCAGGGCACGGCCAAGTAAAATTTGAAGCGGAAAAAAAATCCATTTAATAAAACTGCTTTACAAAATTCCTCTTAATTAAACCATATCTCTTTAAAAATTCTGCCTAATAACAGCCTCTTCATAAAATTTCTTTTAATAAAACCAAGTCCCTTCACAAAATTTCTTTTAATAAAACTAGGTCCCTTCGGAAAATTCTTAATAAAACAGCACCTTCATAAAATTCATTTTAATAAAACATATCCTTTCACAAAATTTATTTTGGTAAAATCAAATCCCTCCATAAAATCCCTCATAATAAAACTCATACCATCGTAAAATTTCTTTTGATGAAACCAAACCCTTCGATTAAATACTTCTTAATAAAATACATCCCTTCACAAAATTCTTTTTGATAAAACCAGGTCCACTTTCACAAATTGCTTTTAATAAAACATATCCCTTCTCAAAACTCCTTTTAATAAAACAGCCCCTTCACAAAATTCCTTTTAATTAAACAGATCCTTTACAAAATTCCTAATAATAATAATGTAAAATTATTTTACTAAAACCTATCCTTTCACAAATTTTTTTTAAAATAAGATTGCCCCTTCACAAGATTCCATTTGATTCTATAATAATATATTTTTTTAAATTATTTTTAGAATCTAAAATAGCTAATTTTTACTAAACATGCCATACAGATGTGACATAAATATAGATAAGTAATTTAATTTTCTTTAATTATTTTATTTAAAAATAGTATAATATTAACCGAAAGATTGTTATTTTTTAAAAAATTATTTCAATTTAAAGCTATTAATCAGAAATACATTTTATAAATTCCATAATAATTATAATTAATGTTATGAGGAACTGAACTATATTTATGGCAGTATCATTTATATATATAAAAATTATCTTCTATATTAATGAAATAACAAATCGCTCTGTGTGTGTGTGTGTGTGTGTGTGTCTGCGATAGTTAGCGAAAACTACGGTACGTACGAAGCTCAAAATTTTTCTGAGAGTAGCCCAATATCTTTCCTCATGCACCTGATGCTCAGAATTTCAAAATTCTATTTATTAACTGAGTAATTAATTAAATTCCAAACCTCACTCTCATAAAAAATCGCTTTTTTTAGCTTTTTTTCCTTTTCATTCTCTTATGGTTGGTTGGTTGCATAAAATTTTCGCAGAAATAATTTTAAAAACTGAGACTGACCTTTAAAATTCATAGACTGGCAAACTGTCAGTTTAAATGAGGATTTTTTTTTTTTTTTTTTTTTTTATCACAGCAGCTGTACGCATATGGAGAAAAAGATAGGTGTTGGCGAAGTAAACCGAAAAAAAGAAAGGTTTGCAAGAGGAAACCATTTATCGCTGAAATTTTAATGTCTCAAAATAAAGCACGAGGAAGGAATTTTGTATTAATAAGACGGATTGGAAGAAATGAATTACAGCTGAAGCATATTTTACGAAGAAATCGTAATTTTTTTAAATGTTTTTTTCTATTATATTATTTATTAAAATAAATGTTTGCTTTTAAAATAATTGAAATTGGAAAATTAAAAATAATTAAATGTCAAAACAAAATTAAATAAAATATTGAAAACATATGATTTGAAGTAAAAAATTGTATTACTAAAAGTTTTCTCTTTTTTTCAGAAATTTTTAATACTTTATAACGTAGATGAAAAATGTTTATGATTTAACAACATATTTATAATTCCATGTCAATATATAAAATATAGTGATGAAAAGATTCTTTTAAAATCATGCATGAACACTTAAATAACAATATTAATCTAAAATCTAGATTTCAGAGTGCAGACGATTTTAAGACATTAACGAAAAAATGTTGATTTTTCAAGCAAAGTCTTAAATGATGCTTCCATAATGATATTTCAAAGTGATATGATAAAAATAATTAAATAATTCTTGCCTATGATTGGTCTAATTGTATCTTTCATGCATTCTGATCGTGAAATTACAGGCAATAATGACACAAAACGCTATTTTTTAAACGAAATTTTAGTCATCTATTCAATAACAGTTTAAAAGGTAAAAAACAAAAACAAAGAAATACTGGTTTAAACCAATTTGAATTGATCGGAGTTTCAAAGCACATGGTTTTGTTGGTGCTTATTTGGAATTAATGTCGCGGATTTTAGAGTTACATTTTTTGCGTCACTCCAAGACATTATACTGCCACTTTATTAATTTCTTTTTACTATATGGTTGTACGCATATTTTTGGTATTTCGAACATTAGAATGTATGAGTCATTAGCTGTGTTGCAGTAAAAAACATTACACAACACTTTTCTATGAGTTTATTTTTTAATCATTGATTAAATTTAAATGTGTTCTATTCAATTTAAAATTGTAATATGGCTTTAATTTGTTTTGAAAACAAAAATAAAATAGCTGTTTGGCGTACAATTGTATGTATCCGCAAACGATTCATTCATCATAATAAATTATCAAATAGCTAAGTAAATTATCTATCAGAAATAGCCATAAAACGAATAGTAGCAAAACTGATTATAACCTTAATGTTTACACTAATATAAACATAACCCGATTCCAACCAGAAAAAAAAATGTCCACACTCCGATCCGTGATACACAAAATTTCCGTGAATATAAACCCGACCCTGACCTAAAAATTCTGTTTGGGAAAAACTATGGATTTTGATAACTGACCCGAACCAAATCTGAATCCCGCAAAAATGTTCAAGTGAAGCATAACAAGATTCAAACAAGGAAAAATAATTTTCGTGGGCATGAAATCTGACCCGAACCTAAATATTTTCTTTAAAAAAACCCGAAATATGTCTCGAACGAAATCTGAAACCGATAAAAATATTCCAGAGAACCATAAAACGATCCCAGCAAGACAAAATACTTTCCATGGTCATAAACCCGACTCAAACCTAAAAAACGTCGTTTGAAAAATCCTGAACTTTGACCCAAACCACATCTAAATCTGACCAAAGTATTCGAAAGAACCATAACCGGATTCGAGTAAGACAAAATAATTTCCGTGGACATGAACCCAATACGAACCTAAAACTCCCATTCAAAAAAATACCTGAAATTTGAATCGAACCAAATCTGAATCTGACAAAACTATTTCAAACAAACGCAACCGGATCCAAACAAGACAAAATATTTCCATGGACATAAACACAATCCGAACCCAAAAAATTTCTTTGAAAAAATCGCGAACTGAACGAAATCTGAACTTGGCAGAAATATTCCAGTGAAGCATGTCCTTATTCGAACAAGACAGAATTATTTCCGTGAACATGCAAGAAGACCCGAACTCAACAGTTATATTTGAAGAAAAAACTCGAAATCTGAATTGAACCAAATCTGGACCTGACAAAAATATTCCAAAGAACTATAACCCAATCCAAGCAAGACGAAATAATTTCTATGGACATAAACGCAACTCGAACCTAAAAAATTCGATTTAAAAAAAACTGAAATTTGACCCAAACCACACCTAAATTCGACCAAAATATTCGAAAGAATCATAACTGGATTCGAGTATGACAAAATAATTTCCGTGGACATGAACGAGATCCGAACCTAAAAATTCTATTTGAAAAAATACCTGAAATTTGAATCAAACCAAATCGGAACCTGATAAAAAATATTCCAAAGAATCGTAACCGGATCTGAATAAGACAAAAAACTTCCATTCACCTGAACCGAATCTGAACCTAAAAAAATTCTTTGAAAAAAATCACAAAATCTGAATTGAACCAAATCTGAACTTGAAAAAAAAATATTCCAGTGAAGCATGTTCTTATTCAAACAAGGCAGCATAATTTCCGTGAACAGGCAAGAAAACCCGAACCCAAAAATTCCATTTGAAGAAAAAGCCGAAATCTGAATTGAAACAAATCTGTTCCCGACAAAAATATTCCAAAGAACCATAATTGTATCCGAGCAAGGCAAAATAATTTCCATGGATATGAATACGACCCGAACATTATAACTCAATATCAAAAAATACCTAAAATCTGAACCCGACAAAAATGTTCTAATGAATCATAACCAGATCCGAACAAGACAAAATAATTTCCATGGACATGAAACCAATATATGGTTTGGTAACATTTAGGTTGCAATTACATTACGGTAAGTCTTTTGATTATATTTAATATCCCGTTAGGTTACAGTTAGGTCACGGTTAAGTTAAAGTTAGGTTAAAGTTAAATCGCATTTGTTTTATGGTTCGAATAAGGATATGTTACAATAAAGTAAAGGCTAGGTTACATTTATGTTATATTTAATTTACGGTAAGGTACTGTTAAGTCAAAGTTAGGTTCCAGGCAGGTTATGGTTACGGTAAAAAAGTTTACGGTTAGGAATTTATCTATACAGTGGACATTATGCATGATTTGATTAAAAATAACACTTACTTTTGTTAAATGGCTCTGAAATTATAATACTACATACCAATACTTTAGCTACGAGCGAGTATCGATTTCATTCATGGTATAGTCGGATTTAAGAGTGATATAATTAGTTTGAAATTCAAAATATTTCACCTGGGATTTCTATAAAAAAAAAATAATAATTAGTTACGTGACTTAACAGTGATTTTTGATAAATATCAACACTTTAACACGAAAATTACGCAATCGTTAGATACATATTCTCTCCCACATTTCTCATCGCTCATTTTGAGTATTTTTAGAGCTTAACATTAGCTGTTTTTTAAACCGATTTTTCACACAGTCAGTGGCCACGTATTTCAGACAATGCATTTCTGCATGTTTCGAGTTAATGATGAAATCATACAAATTTCAAGTTCGTTTAATATTGTTAATACGGACCCGGGCAACGCCGGGCGGGTCAGCTAGTATATAATAAAAAGATAAATGATGCTGAGGATTTTTGAAAAACATTTATAATTCACAAATAAAAGTTTTAGCTCATAAACTTTTCAATAAATCAGCATTAAAATAGTCTACTTAACTTGAATATAGTATATTTAAAACACAATTCAAAAATTTATTGGTAATTGAACTATAATTGAGTTATGACAAATTTAAACAACACAAATTTACAAAAAAATTAATTTTTGCGAAAGATCAAAAGAGAACTTTCAACTTTGTTTATTAAAGTTTGTAAGAAATGTAAATGTTAAAAAATCTCCAGAATCATTAAATCGTTCTTTCTCCTTCCACTTTTTTTTTTTTTTTTTTTTTTTTTTTTTTGGGGGGGGGGGGGGGGGGAGTTAAAAAAGTAATTTTTTTTTATTGATATTTTGTTCGAAATTGTCATTTTAAAGATATACAGAGATACTTTTGAAATGTTGGAGCAGAGCGGGAAGAGAAATTTACAGAGGATGTAAATACACTGTTTTGCTCCATAAAACCACGCTCATTTCAAAAAGGGTATTAAATTTGAAAATGCTTTTTCTAATATGAATTAGAAACTTAATTTTATGAAATAAAATATGCTTGCTTTTTAAATCAAGAACATAGGATACTGAAACTTCATTACCGTTTCTAGTTCAATGAGATTAAAATGTAATGAGAAACACGACATTATGCACGTGCTCAGTAAATTAACTGAAATTAAAAATCGATGTTTCTTGCCTCCGAATATTTTTATCAATTGACGACTGTTACCATATTTTGAATAATAGTATAAGGAATTTTATAATAACGGGGGATCTAAGAATGCAGCTAATAATAACGTAAAATCTTTTTTGGGAAAAAAAATTATAACAATATTTAATTTACATGTAAACGATTTTCTTGGGGGTTGGGGGGAGGGGGGTTACTTTATTGTTGAAGATAAAAAAGATCCGTACATTTGGATGTGTAGTGTACTATCAGTCAGTTTTGCCTATCTTTTGTGAAAAACACTTATATTAATGGATATACTATTGATAAATATATCATCATAATATATACCCCATTATGTATTTTCGAAATATGATTTTTTATGTTTTTATCTTTTACAAGGTGGAACCCGTCGTATTTCTACGAAAGTAAATGTTTAAGGAGGAACTGTTTCATTGATTTATCTCTGAGTATATAAAATTTGCATTACCGAAAATTGCAAAACAGAATTGCATGTGAAAGTGTTGCCATTCGCAAAATGACGTATGCGTTACGCACAGATACGTTTGGCCTTTATAGTATAGATATTTATTTTCAAAATATTACTGTGCATATTATGTTTGGTATTTCAATCAAAACGATACTAAATGAATTTTTCAACTGGATATGGACAGTGTCGTTCTGTAGAAAACAGTTTTTGCCTTTGGTAATGGCTTTGCAAAATTAATAATAATAATAATAATAATAATAAAAGTCTCCAGTATTTTTATTTGAAATTGAATTTTTAAATCTAAAACTAATAATTATTTGAACCTAGTCAGATGTGGCAATCCCAAAACCCTTTTATCTTATGCATGCTAATAATTTCTGAAAAATGCAGCATAGCAGCGCCACCAGTTAGGTGGTTTACACCAAAATTTAGTCAGCAACAACTTATGGTAACTTCTAACTGAATCTGAAGTTTGGTGAAAATCTGTGCATTAGTTTCTGAGATTACAGCTATTGCAAAATCTTAAAAAAGAAATCTGCATAACAGAGCCTCATGCTGGGTGATGCACATCAAACACTAATCAGGATTGATTTTTATCAAGTACCAACTGAATCTGATGTTTGATGAAAATCCATGCATTAGTTCTTGAGATACAGCTATAGCGAAATCGTGTAAAATGCAGCATATCAGCGCCATTTGTAGGGTGATTTACACCAAAAACTAAACAACACTAATCTATATCAGGGACTAATTGAATCTGAAGTTGTAGAAAAATCTATTCATTAGTTCTTGAGATAAAGCTATTGCGATTATCACGAATGCTGCAGTATGGCAGCACCACCTGTTGAGCGATTTGCACCAAAACGTAATCAGCACTATATCATATTAATTACTAACTAAATCTAAAGTTTTATGAAGCAGTTGTTAAAAATGTGAATAATACAGCATAGAAGCGCGCCGTCTGTTGAGTGATATACACCAAAAAATAATGAGCTCTAGTTTATATCAATGTTTAAGTCATAAAGTTTTGTGAAATTCCGTGCCTTTGTTCTTGAGATAGAGGGCCACAAAATTTTTGTCACAGACAGACATTTTGTAAAAACATGTTTTTCGGGTTCTCTGACTCCTAAAACGTGTAAATCCGTCAAAAACAGGATTTAAAAAAAAATTCACGAATCCAATATTTTCTTCTTTTAAAGATAGAAAGTAATATCTTAGAACAGCCATTGAAAGATATACTGCAATCACGTATTTACAATTTCATTAGAAAGCATTTCTTCTGATCTTGGTTTAGTCCAGTTTATTTACGTTCAAATTTCTCAATTCAAAAATTATATACATATTTGAAAGTTCGGTGCGGAAAAGCCAATTTTTCTTGACAGTCCAATTCAATAGTTTAAAATCTTTTTTTTTTTTTTGGTCGAGTATTAAAACTGGTTAACTTTTCAGAAAATTGTTATAGAAAGAGAAAAAATATGTACATACAGATTTAAAAAAAAAAAAAAAAAAAAAAAAAAAAAATCATGTTAGGTGCAGCATGTTTTAGTTTCCAATTTATATTAAGTCAGGAAATATTTTTAGTCAGGAGTAAATTGGCTATTTTGAAAATGTATGAGATATATATATATCGGATATATAAAAATATTGGGACATTTTTGATATTTTCGAAAATATTCTGATATTTACGAATCCTGTTGAAATAGAAACTAAATAGATTTTATTTACATTAAAAAAAAAAAAAAAGTTCTTTTTTTTAAATTACAGTCTAAACATCTAATGCAAATATATGAAATCATGTGATGCTTATTAATAATCAAAGAGTATATTACAAATATAAAATAATAATAATATATACTTTTTATAAATAAATCCAATGCAATATGCAGCATAGATTTTTACCAAAATTTAAAATTCACTAAGATCAATAGATAATACTCTCTTTAAGCATGTATAACGAACATAAAAAATTTAAACTGCTATTTTAAATAAACAAAACAGATCACTATTTGAATTATGAAGTTTTATGAAATGATTATAAACAGGTGTATGAAAAGCAATTGGATGAAAAACAACCGAAAACTTATATTGTAATTCACTTGTCAAGGGTACATATTTTACAAATATAAGCAATAAGCCAGTCAGTTTCTGTAATACAGCTCATATTCAAAATATTAGAATAATTACCTTTTTTTAGAAATTGAAAATATCGTTTGATAATTTAATGTCTTTTAATGAAAATATGCAAACGATATTTTTATTAAGAACTTATTGTTGATTAAACTTACTTGTTATCTTAAATTTAATATCATTTTTGAAAAGATTAATTGCAAAAAAAATTATTTTGAAAAGTCAAAATATTAGAATATTTATTCAAGTGGTTCAAAATATTAGAATATTTCACATTAATTCTCCTTTAATTATTACCAATTCTTAACTGGTGGCATCATTGATTAAATTCAGACTATTTTATTTAAAATCAGTATTCTTTTTTGCAATTTGTTTCTTTTTCGTCTTAAAATGGGCCGTGTGAGTGATATTCCTGAATCTACTAAACTTCGTATGGTTGATTTGTATCGGCACGGTAAAAATCAATGTTTTATAGCGAATTATTTACATTGTTCGCAATCGAGCGTTAGTAAAATACTAACACAATATTCAAAAATTGGAAAATTTCAAAATAATCGCCGAAATGGTGGCTGAAAACCAAAAACATCTGCTAGAGATGACAGGAAACTGAAGCGTATAGTTAAGAAAAACCGTTTTAAAAGTGTGCGATTCTTGCACCGAAAATGGAAAGAAGAAGGAGTTGAAGTTTCTACATCGACAACATTAAGACGTCTCCATAAATTTAAATTTGAATCTCGTGTACCGAAAACAAAACCTCTCATGACTGCAAGACAAAAGCGTATAAGATTGAATTGGTGTAAATCAAGACGTTTATGGAGCAATGAAGATTGGAAAAATATATTATTTAGTGATGAAAGTATGTTTTGTGTTTCATATGGTAATCAAGGTATTCGAGTTTGGAGAATGAAGCAAGAAGCATTTGATAAAGAATGCCTTAAACGTTCCGTAAAATTTGCTGCTAGTGTCATGGTTTTGGGTTGTATGAGTGCAGAAGAACCTGGAAAGTTATGCATCGTCTACGAAAAGGTTAACTCTCTGATATATCAAGAAATTTTAGAATATTACATGATTCCATCATCAGAAGATTTATTTGAAGATGATTTCATCTTTCAACAAGATTTAGCGTCCCCGCATACCTCGGTGTCAACTAAGAATTGGTTCCGCCAACGCAACATTAAGGTACTTCCTTGGCCACCAAATTCACCAGATCTTAATCCCATCGAAAACTTATGGTGTATAATGAAGAAAAAACTTCAAGAAAATCCTCCTTCAAGTAAAACTGAGTTAGTGACACGTATAAAGTCTATTTGGGCTAATATTGATAGAAATGTTTGTAAACACCTTGTATATAGTATGCAAGATCGATTGTACGCTGTTATGAAAGCTAAAGGGGATGCTACAAAATATTAACTACCATTTACTTCATATTCATAAGGTAATATTGTTGCGTAAAATAAAATATTCTAATATTTTGAACCAATCTAAATTTTATTCTAATATTCTGGTGTGTTTAAGGAAGCTGTATACCTAATTTATTGTGCTGTATTTTGTATTTTATAAATGTTAAAATCTTATCTAAACATTCCAGATTTAATTTATAAGAAATTTAATTGCATTTACTTAGTATAAAAAATAAATAAATGAGAAATAATTTTTTCTTATTACTTTTTCTCAATTATTCTAATATTTTGAATATGAGCTGTAGTTCGAGCTACAAACGAAGAAATTTGACATACAGTCGGCTCTCGTTAAATCGAACTCGTCAGGACCACAAGAAATGTTCGAATTATCCGAAGTTCGAATTATGAAAAATATGAAATGAAAACATGCTTTATATGGTACTATTAAAAAGGAATTAATGTTATAGTTGTTTTTTAAATTTATTTCGTCTGTTATCATTAGAATATGACTTATTAAATTAGAATATATAAATATATAAACTAATTAAAAGATTAGAAACAAGCACGATGGAAGAAAAATTTAAAGCGTCACTGATGGACAGACGGGGCTCTAAGAAAGTGGATATCAAATGGATTGTATTTTATGTATACTCGTTCGGAACAATTTTCACAAAAATCAAAGAAAGAAAGTTATTCAAATGATCTGAAATCCGTGAGAAAGAAAAATGAAAAATCGGAATTCTCGTTAGTTCGAATTAAACGAAGTCAAGGGAAAATGAGTTCGAATTAATGAAAATTTTTAACGTTATTCTGCCATTGAAAATTTCAGGACTTCATGTTCAGTTCGAATTAAGCGAAGATTCGAATTATCCGATTTCGAATTAACTGAGTCGACTGTATTTTGTACCCTACTGAAGAGATGAAAAATCAAAAGAAAATAGAAAAACAACGCTAAATTTGAAAAGCATTAATACGGAATAATAATAATTTATACCAACTTTTCCTATAATATATTTATATGCATACATACAGAGTGTGTGTACAGTTGTAAACGATTTTTAGGTGCGTTCGTAATTGTGTAAATACGTAGCACCTATTGTTGTCGCTCAGTCCGTCCGTCTGTCTGTCTGTCCGTCTGTCTGTCTGTCCGTCTGTCTGTCTGTCTGTCCGTCCGCATATAACAACGCAAAAACTACCCAACCGAATCGTTTGAAATTTAAAATACATAATTATTACATAGTTTTGTCGAGTCATTTCAAATTTTATGAAAATCGGATAGATAGATCAATTACAGGGACAATCAAAAGGATTCCGTTACATTACGGTCAATGGAGAAAAAAGTTTCAAATGCATTTTAATCGTTTGAAATTTAAAACATATATTTATTACATAATTTTGTCGAGTCATTTCAAATTTTATGAACATTGTATGGATAGATCAATTACAGGGACAATCAAAAGGATTCCTTTACATTACGGTCAATGGGGAAAAAAGTTTCAAATGCATTTTAATCGTTTGAAATTCAAAACGTATATTTATCACATAATTTTGTCGAGTCATTTCAAATGTTATGAAAATCGGATGCATTGATCAATTACAGGGACAATCAAAAGTATTCCGTTACATTACGGCCAGTGGGGAAAAAAGTTTTCAATGTATTTTAATGGTGTTACACTCATTTGAATATAATAGAATTGACATGAATCTATGAAATATGTACTAAAAATACATTTTGTATAATCTGTGATGCAAACGATATTTATTATTAAATTACAGGGCCACATAAATGTATTCTACTAAATAATGTTATACGGGGAAACATTGTTTGGGGGGTGTTTTAGTTCTATTAAACTACTTCACATTTTATGAATAAGATATACGTTAATGAAGTATAATAAAAATTACTCCCTGAATATTTACAGGAACACAAAGATTTCGACCACTATACTGTATCAGCAAGATCTGAATATTTTAAAACTTCGTTATCAACGAACGCACCTCATTTGCTACGCTTTACGTGCAATTTCCAACTTGTTGTTAACTGTTTAGACGCCGAATTAATATCGCAATGTAATAATAATTTTGTTTTTCCTATATTACAGCTTCAAATGTTTTAATTTATATTTACAAATTTAGAAAATACCAAAAATATATATTTTTTTGCAGTTTTTTTTTTGGCTGTTTTCATTTCGGTATTCGCATTCTGGAACGTGATTATTGGTCAACAACTTATGCAAACATAACAAATTATTTTCAGCTATATGCTATTGTATACTGTTCTTGAGTATTTTCTTGAATTCCAAAAACATTTAGATTCCTAGCGGTCAAATGTAAATAATATAGATATAACGATAAAAACAAATAATATACTTTTTATGCAAATTAATGAATTTACATATTTATTAATACGTGTGGTAAATGCTTAAACATAAATATTTTCATTTCAAAAGTTCAAATAAACTTTATATTTTATAGGCAAAATTAGGACATCGTTATTATGTTGGAAAATATATGTTTTGTATTGCAAATAATGCAATGTTCCCATTTGGGAACATTGGCGTTTAAACGGTTTAAAATGATTTTGATTCATATTAGTGATTAATATTATTTATTATTCATAATAAAGCCATTCCTACACACTACCTTATTGAAACAAAACTATTCACCTACCGTTGTCCTTCCACCGTGTCATATTATGCTGTCATTGATTTTCCTTTCCAGATATCACTTTTTTGTCTACATCTCTCTTTTGAATGTCAGATTGAATTATTACACGGAATCGATAGTTGCCTAACGCTTAAAGATTTCGGTTTAGCGCTAAACTATTTTTTCCCTCCTTCGACTGACAAAATATTTCTTTTAAAATTCCGCTACTCTCCTTTCACCTTTTCTTTATTTCATTTCTTTTCTAAACCCGTGCAATTTTATGGACTTATAAGTACTCTACAATCTTTTGTTGTTCGAGTTTTGGATATATGTTTTTTTTTTTAGATGAGCTTAGTTGTTGGCTAGCAATTTACACCGGGTTCATACTCATCAAGGGAATATGGGATTCCTGGGAAAATCAGGGGATGAATTTTAAGTTGTAAAAATCAGGGGAATCTCAGGGGATAATATAAAAAAATTTCCTAACCTGGGAAAACCTGCCAAAATGACAATCTATTCTGGGAAATCGGGGGCAATTGTTACTGTTCGCGTGTTTTATTATCATATGTAATATCAAAACATCTTTAGTTGTTGCTATAGAAAAATTGTACATCCCGAAAAATACATCAGGGGATCCTCAGGGGATTTTCTCTTGGATAATGAGTATGAACCCTGTTACAGACTGCAAATTTTCTTTTTCGCGTGCGTATACATGTGCTATATCTTTTTCGTTTTTAGACCAGTAAGTAATACTAGGAGTGCATATTAATTATGTAAAAAATTACAAATTAGTCAATGTGGCAATCCTAAAACTTTCTTCCACATCATACATGTTTATAATTACTGAAAAATACAGCGTAGCAACGCCACCTGCTTGGTGATTTACACCAAAATCTAATAAACAACAATTTATGTCAACTTCTAACTGTATCTGGAGTTTGATGAAAATCCGTGTATTAGTTTCTGAGATAGAGTTATTGTGGAAACCTTAAGAAATCTGCATAACAATGCCACCTAATCGGCGATGTACACCAAAAACTAATCAAGAACCAATTTTTATCAGATATTAACTGAATCTGAAGTTTGATGAAAAACCTTTTATTAATTCGTGAGAGCTATTGCGAAATCATGAAAAATAAGTAATATATAGCAAAAACTAATCAGCTCTAGTTTATATCAAAGTTTAACTGAATCTAAAATTCGGTGAATTTTCGTGCATTAGTCCTTGAGATACATTGTAGCATCCACAGTTCTGTAGTTCTTGAGAGTTCTTGTAGTACCCGCAAAATTTTTGTCATATTCAGACTCAGAGTGTGACATACAGGCTCACAGACAGACATTTTATAAAAAAAAATTCGTCAAGTCGTGTTCAGGAATTTCTAAAATGCATAAATTCATCAAAAACCGGAAGTCTAAATTTTTCATGAATCCAATACTTTCTTTTTCTATAGATTGAAAAAAGTTTAAAAAGACATTGTGATTGACAAGCCTGCACTATTAAAAAACTATTTCAAATAATCCATTTCTAAAGCGTATTAGGAATGTTTAAGAGACAGTTTGTTTGTATGTATGGCGGCCAATTATCTACGCTATGGGATATAGGCCCTAAGGGGTGGGTTGCCCTCCGTGGGGGGGTCTTTCTAAGGGAACCTAACCCGTATTTACGCAAGGTTCGAAGAAAACCACGGAAAACTCCGAACGGTTAGGCCGACGGTCACGATTGGGTTCGAACCCAGCACCTACCGTCTACTAGTTTGAGGTCAGAACCTCTCGGCCACTGGTGGGGCCTATTTAAGAGACAGAGTTGCCTATTTATTTCAATCACCAGGGAAAAAAGGGGTCCCTTATGATATATGCAGCTAATTATGGAAAGCAACCATTCTTTAAGCAAGTATTGTGCTGTAGATTAGCATAACGATACGACAGATTTTTCATTAGTCACTATTAATAACACATTTCTTGAAAATAGAGATTACTCTTTATATGCATTAATCTCCGATCACGGAAAAGGACATAACTTATAACTTTACTTCTACTGAACTGATTTCATTGTTCAGTTAATTAAATTATTTTCCAAAAAATAAATAAATAAATAAATAAATAAATAAATAAAAAAAATAAAAAAAAATACCAGTATAGTGAACATTCTTATGTGATATTTGTTTATTTCAAATGCAAGTCTTGAAATACACACTCGAAATTTCAAGATTTCACCCGTTTTTGGAAAAATTTTGTAAACGATGAGAAAAGTAATGCAATGACCAGTATGAAGTCATGACCACAAAAACTAAATGAAACCCAATTAATAAGGGCATATGACATTTGGTTAAAACTTCAATGATATTTTACCATGTGTTAACTAATACATATTGTTAAGTTTAGGGCTCTTTGATTTAAAAATTAAGTAATGTTTTAAGTGATTTTTTTTAAATTGTTTATTTAAATCAACTTAAAAAATTATATTTAAAATTTAGATCAAGATTATTTTGTAATAGATATTAAGTTTTGTCAAAAATGCATTGCGACAAATTTTAGGGGTGTGAAAAAGCTGAGAATCCATAATACATTCTTTTTTCATTTTATTGAAGTCGAATATCAAATTTTAAAACAAAATTCGGAATAAAAAATAGAGAATCCCCGCTGAAAAGTATTAAAAGATTAATTCATGCATTTAGTGCCTATTAGAAAATATTTAAATCTTGTGAATTTTCGATTTAATACAAGAATGTGGAGACTTTCTGAAAGGCTCTGGCAAAAAATATTTGCATTGCTATTTATGCAGAGTTCATCTTATTTTTATTTATTTATTTATTTTCAGTAGTTATGTACTTATTCACATTCAAAGAACAAAATTGTTCGATTTTCAATCCAATTTATTTATCAGAAGATTTTTAAATAAGCTAATGATATGAAATTTAGTGTGTGATATTTAAAAGGTTTAATGAAATATACAATCAAGTATTCCATCGAGCCCCTCCCCCCCTTAGTCAGATGCAGATCTATATTGGTTTTACACAATGCAAGAGAAATATTAAATTGAACATCATCATTATTGTTTATGAAATAGAAATAAACTTCCTAATCCTTTCACGTATAGGGGTTTGTCCATAAAACCACAAAATTTTAATTACGAAATGCAACAAAGACATCAAAATTTTAATATAAATATTTTCCATTTATTATTTAGAGAAACTGGAATCTTTCAGAACCGGTCGAGAAAGTGAAAGTGATTTATAAAAAATATCTGCGACCAAAAGGGAAAAAGTAATCAAGAAGCAATCTTGAGAGGGACCTCAGTTATCCAATGCAAAAGAAAATTATTTAAAAATTAAAAGGCGAAAGAGTTATTAGAAAAATGCGTCCCCATAGGACTAATATTAGCTCGTGAGTGTCTTCGCGGGCAGGGACAAGAGCCTTAAGGGAACACAGTGCCTTGACATTTGTTAAAATATTTTTTTCCTTTTTTTTTTCTTCTTTTCTTTAAATATTAATTGAAAACTTCTTTAATTGTGAATATTTTGACACCTCATTTTTACCTACATGACTATTAATGTAAATTTTGTTAATGAGTTTATCTAAATTTTGTTAATAGATGCCATTATTCATACAAATGAAAACTTTAAACTAATTTTTCTTCCTGCTCCTATTTTTATAACTTGCTTGTTCGTTAAATACTAAGGCTTTTTTTGCTAATTTAGATTGAAATTTGATTTTTTTATTATTATTATTTGTTTTTCATGGTATATTTAATATTTTTGTGCAGGGATTTAACATTCAAATTTATAGGGTTTTTTTTTTCATTTTTTACTATATACGAGAGAAAAAAAAAAAAAAAAAAAAAAAAAAAAAAAAAAAAATTAAATCTAAAATCCCATACATCTAAAAATTCATGGGTAGTTTTATGTAGTATATCTAATAAATGTGGAAAAAAAGTACCAAAAGTATTCATAAGTAGTAGGGATTTTAAAAATGTTATTTATTTAAATTTTAGTAAAATAGGCTGTTTTACGAGATTTTTTTTTTTTTTAATTTTATTTTTAGTATTAAGTATTATGCCATCATATATATTACAGTATTATTCAAAATTGAACAGATGGTTTCAAAGGTACCGTATCCCCTTAAATACAATGATAGCCATCAAAAACTAATTTTTGACGTGACATTAGGTTTAAACCATGCTTTAACCGGTTTAAACGGCCAAAAACACCAATACTTAATACATTGTCAATAAAAAAAAAAAAAAAAAAAAAAAAACACGCTGTTACCGCTGTTGATACAGCAAGATATAGCATTGCTTTTTCTTAATAATGATACTGCACTTCAGTTTAAGTTTGTATTTAAATTAAATATAAAAATATATATATATGTATTTTTTCTGATTAAATTTTCAAATTTTTTATGAAGATTTATTGTGTGGCTTTTTTCCATTCTTGATTAGGTATCTTTAGAAAAATATATTTTTTAATAAAAATATTTTCAAGCAAGGAAAACTAGTGTTTGCAGCAATATTGTTTTGTACTGATTAGAAAACATCTTTAAATTTGTTTAAGGAAAGTAGATACACCAATTTTGATGGATTATTTTCTGTTTCTAGCCATAAAAAAGTTTAAAATTTACCTTAGCAAAATATTAGATTAAACCTGAGTAATTTAAAAAGATGTATTAACTGTTCAGCTCAAAAGCATGCATTAACAATAGAGCAATTCATTAAAAAGATTTAGGCAAGTTTTATTTAAAAAAAATTATAATGCTACATTGTATTTACAGTTTTTGCCATCTGCAAATAGATTTCAAGAATCTATTTATGCAATTTATACACAAAAATTTTAATTTTTTTATGCAGTTTTTTTAGAATTTATAAATTAGTCTATTCAACTCTGCAAAATAACTCCTTTAATATTATTTTACTGAAATAAGGCTTTTGACATGACAATTTTGACAAAAAAAAAAAAAAAAAAAAAAAAAAAGCTATTTTTTTTTATGTCAATATAACATTTTAATATTTGAGTTTAACTATAAATTAATAACTATTTTCCCCATTAGTCTGTCAAAGGTGATAAATACAGGGTTGGAAAAAAATCATGATTTTTTTAAAAAAATCAAAGAAATCGGATTTATTTGATTTAAATCAGATTTTTTTTATTTAAATCGGATTTATTTGATTTTTTTAGAATTCTATTTTTAATTATTGTGTTTTTATGTTTTTACAATACATGGAACAGTTTTTTATAAAAATAACTAAAAAAGAATAAATAATGTTTATAATTTATGAAAATAATATAAGAAATAATTATATAATTCAGTAAATACTATATTCTAGTTACTGATTGGTACTAAAAATTAAACATCTAGGCTTTAATCTAAAGCCATTCTATTATTTTGTAATTGAATTATGCACACTAAATAAGAAATAAACTTAAATAAGTTGTAAATAAATAGAAAATGGTTTAAAAAAAAAATAAAAAAAAATCATTTAATGCAAGCTACTTATCAAGGGATAAAAATCACAATTAATGCAATAATTTTTAAGCAAATAGAAATAAATCAGAGATTTAACTGTTTGAACAAAAACACTAATTTAGAAGCTTTGTCCACTCCTAATTTATTACGAAGGCAAGAATGAACTAGTCTAAAAGAAGAAAATTGTCTTTCTACTCCAGGAGATGAAGTTACGGCTGTTGTTATTTGGTAAATAAATTCAATTTCACCGATTGTCTCTTTACTTCCCATTACATAAAAGGACTTCCACCAATCATAATCTGTCATAATATCAAAAAGTCTTTTCGCAAGCAATGTTAATTTTTGGAATGGGCCATTTTTTGCTTGTAAATGTGCTACAGTGGTGAAAAGATTTGGACAATTTTCTTTAATGAATGCCAAATCTTCCTTATTCTCCTCTGCACTAAGTGAAATTTCATTTCAATTTAAAACAGAGTGACTTAATACCAGCAAAATGACAGACATTAATAGCTTGTTCATATTTTGCTTTAAAACTAGCCATAGTCATACACATACACAAAAAATTTGGTTCAATTCGATGCATAACTTCATATACTTTTGGTCGGTACCAATACTGAAAATGGCACAAAAATCGCGCTTGCAGCGCCCCCTTCCGACGGTTTTTTTTCAAATTGAAGGAGGACCAACTAGCCATAGTCATAGACATACACAAAAAATTTGGTCAAATTCGATGCATAACTTCATATACTTTTGCTCGGTACAATATTGAAAATGGCACAAAAATCGCGATTGTAGCGCCCCCTTCCAACTTTTTTTTTTTTTTTTTTCAAATTCAGGGAGGACCAACTAGCCGTAGTCATACACATACACAAAAAATTTGGTTCAATTCTATGCATAACTTCATACACTTTTTGATGGTAGAATGGCGACATACACACAGACAGACATTTTGTAAAAACATGTTTTTTGGAATCTCTGACCCCTAAAACGTGTAAATCCGTCGAAAACCGGAAGTCATAAAAAAATTTTCGATTACAATACTTTCTTCTATTAAAGATAGAAGAAAGTAAAAAGGATGTTTTGTTACTCATTAACTTATATAAAACTATAGTAAAGATCATAAATAAGTCTTAATTGAGACAAATTATTAATAATTTAATACATTCAATAACAAACCTTAAAGATTCATAGTTTATAATGCATCTGGATGTAATTCATCACATAAAATGATACTGGTCAAACATACTAAAGAACAATTACACCTGTACTAGAGCTTTTCTCGCTGAATCACAGCCCATTTGATTTTTAAATAACAAAATATTTAAAGAGTGTGAAAAATCTGAAGTATGGAGAAACATCTGAAAATCAGGAGTCTTCAGCCAAAATCAGGAGATTTAGCAGCTCTTATCTTTATCTATTATATTTTCTAACTTTTTACCCAAAAATTTTTAAAAGTCGTAAGTATTGATTGAAATTTGATAGCGTAGTATGGCAAGTTTTAAAACTTGTTCCTTGCACATAGTATCCGATTTTTGGGGGAACATTAATGAATTTGTTTAATCATTAATTTGTGAAATCAAAAAAGATTGAAATCATCTAGTTGCCAAGATTGGCAAACGAAATGTTATTTATAAAAAGTTTTTGTTTCGCCTCATTGTCTAAAGTTTATCTCAAAGGAACAAACAATTAAAGGATTAGGAGGGGGACACCTGGACTTAATCTGTACCTGTCACATTCTTTCTGATATAGCAATCCTGAAAATACCAGAAAAACATCTGTTACTTATTTATACCTATTTCTTATTTCTCTGCTGATTAATTTCCAAAATTGATTTAAATCAAATGATTTTTTTAAAAAAAATCAGTTGATTTAAATCTAGATTTAAATCTTGATTTAAATCGGTTGATTTAAATCATGCCAACCCTGGATAAATAGCCAAATATTAAACATCAGAAAGCTGATAATATAAATATAAAAATTTAAGAATGATAAAATAAAATGCTAAGAAAGTTTAAAAAATAACTTTAACAGTTAATAGTGTCATATTAATTAAATTATGATTATATTTTGAAAAATAAATTTAGAAATTCTAAAAAGATAATTTAAGTAACGTTTTATTTCCTTTCCTGTTTGCCATACTTTAAAGAAGAAACAGAGCAAAAAGTATACGTAGTTTAAAATAAATTAACTATCTTATTGTCCATGCGTAAAAAAAGTGGTGAATTTTCCATAATCGGGTTCGTTATCCATATTAACGTTTTGTAACGGAAACTAGAAAAAAATAGGAATTGTGGTCATGAAAGCAGGTGTGATTTTCAAATTAAACATTGAAGGTTTATAAGCAATTGTTTTTACTTTTTTCTTTATTTATTATAATGTAAATAATCTGCTAAAAAAATAGTATGTGTGTGTCCTTTTTCCTTTTTTTTTTTTTTGGGGGGGGGGGGGTTGTAGGATATTTCAAATTAATTTTTAAAATATATGTAATTGTTTATTCGAAAAATCTCGTAAGTAAAATCTTCCAAAAGGAAATCAATTATTTTTCATTCTTTTCTTTTGATTTTATTCATATCGTCTATCAATCTTTAAAATGCACACTACTATCGCGAACTTAATTCTTTTTTCTTTAACATTATGTTTCTTTTCTCTCTTCCATTTATTTCTTCGGTTTTGAATTATATTTTATCGCTGCCGTGCATAAAAATAAATTCCACCTTGATGATGATAATAATAAAGCAAAAATCCAATTTGTTCCTCTAAATCTTTTAACTTTTAAAATTCCAATGAAACGTTAGATTAAACCTCCATTAAATCTGCGATATCGCCATAATGCGGTAAAAGCGCAGCGTGTATCATATTTAATACATCGGAGACCATTTGCTACTCTAAATCTAATGGCTAATTCTAACAGCTTTTAATGTAAGCTCTCAGATTCTTCGCTTGAAAAAGAACCAACTCGATTTCCTCTTTTTCCCCGATTAAAAACCGATCGCGCCTTGAAAATGACTTCTACTTTCACTTTGAAAGGAATGAAATGGTGTATTACCAAGAGACTCTCGTTCAATTAAAATGTAATGCCGCCATTAGTATTCTGTCGTTCTTTCTTACCTTTTCTTTTTCTCTCTCTCTCTCTTTCCATGAACATTATGGATAGGGTTCGGGTAAAATCTGTAAATTTGTTGTGTAGTATTTATTAAGAGAAATTGGTTGAAAGCGCCGTTTTATCATTTTACAGTTTCCCCTCCCCTTTCTCGCAAATTTGATCGTGTTTCCCGTTTTTGAGATTGTGGAATAATGTGTATTTCGAAAAATATGTTGGTTGCAATATATCGTTTAATTTTTCATTTATCTTTGCTATGTGTACGTTAATATTGGTGACATTTGTACTTTCTTCTATCTTTGCAAGAAAATAATGTATTCGCGAAAAATCTCGTCTTCAGATTTTCGATGGATTTACACGTTTTAGAATACTCTGAACACGATTTGATTGTTTTTAGAGAATATCTGTCTGTGAGTTTGACCGTCACTCTGTCAGCCTGTTTGTCTGTATGCGACAAAAATTTTATAGACGCTCTATTTCAGAAACTAATGTAAGAAATTTAACAAAACTTTAGATTTAGTTAAGCCTTGATATAAACCTATGCTGATTTGTTTTTTGTGTATATCGTCCAACAGGTAACGCCCTTATGTTGCATTTTTCACGATTTCCGAAATAGCTTTATCGCAAGAACTAACGAACGAATTTTGATCTTGCTTCAGATTCAGACGTTAACACAAGTTGTTGCTGATTAGGTTTTCATGTCAATCGCCCAATTGGTGGCGCTGCTGTGCTGCATTTTGTATGATTTACATGATTTTTAGCGATAGCCCTATCTCAAGAACTAATGCACGGAATTTTTTATATTTAGAATTCTCATCATGGGCATAAATTACCATTTAATTTTGGTGCTGTGATAGAGAATTTTGAAGTATTAACGTGTGTGAGATAGTAAAAAGTTTTGGGATTGGCACATCCTATTAGTTTTTTAATGTATTCCTCTAATGGCCTCGTATAAATTTCATTGTCATAAATGTTGATCTCTTGAAATTAGATGCAATATTTCTAATCGGTTTAGAATACCTAAAGAGCGATTAAAGATATTCTCAAATTTCTATTTGAATTTTTTTCCCCTTCAGATTTTTAATTTATTTCCCGTTTGAATTAAAGCGCAACACTAGTCACAGGAAAAGAGTCGGATAATAATGTAGGGTCAATCCATTTCAAGTGGTCCAGCACTGGTCGCTCAACCATTTTTAAAAAATCTGAAATTTTTTGTACAACAAATCTAACATGATGGAAGTTCAAAATGACCGTTATTTTAATTTTACTATTTTTTGTTTGTGCATGACGGCCATCTTTGTTTCATGGTGTGCAGCGATTTTCTCAGATACTAGGATACACAAAATTGTAAATATCTCGTCTTTTATTTGCCCAATTGAAATGGGTTTTGCAGAATTTTGTTCAGAATAAAATAGGCTAAATGTACGGTGGTAGAAAAATTTTGAAAAAAAAAAAAAAAAAAAAATACATGCGAAATTTTAGCACAAAATTTAAGATTTTTTCCAAAATCTATCTGTTTGCAAGAGGAAATTTTTCATGCAAGGAAAACTGTCAAGCTTACACAATTTTTTCTACAAATAGGTCAAAAGTGCGTGTACTCATACACCAAGTCCCAGATCTCGGAGTTGATTTCTCTTTGCGAAAAAAATTCCAAAATTCGTCAAAAATTTCGAAAATCGCACTTTTTAGGCTTTGATATCTCTGGTGGGGCACGAGATAAAAATCTGAAATTTTGGCCTTTGATAATATTGTGTAGTAGTGTTATGTACAAAAAATTTCAAGAAGGAGATTTGACTACAAGATGAGATATGACACAATATGTGGAAACAATACTGCCAAACTATTGTAACCTACTATGTAATTGTTCATGCCTAAAAAATTTTAAATTAATGATTTGTGGTACAAAGTTAAATGTTAATCACAAATATCTTCTTCAAATGCTTCTGTGTGATTTAAACAATTCAAAATGTATGTTAAGCCAATACATTATTTGTCCAGGTGAACAAACCTACTAAAAATGCTATTGCAACAATTTTACTCGCAATACATTTCAGAAAAAGTAAATTACAGACAATGGGTTGCAACTGATCGAGTTGACATGGTTTCAATTATTAAACCTAGAGAATTTCATTCAAGTTAACAAGGGATGACAAGACTTGGGTGGCTTCAAATAAAATTTTGAGAAAGGACAGCCTGATGGACTAACAACAGTAACTGGTCGAACTCATAACATCTCTCGTAAATAGTGTTAAGCTCTTTGTTGAGCATATATAGTATCTTTGTAAATTAAACATTTATTATTTAACTGTTTTCAACAAACGATATTTTCTGTGTAAATATTGTAATAAAAGAGACTAATCTCATTTCTACTAATGTACTCGTAATTGCATTTCTTAACATTTTTTAATCACCGTATCTCAACTTATAGTCAAATCTCCTTCTTGAAACTTTTTGTGCATAACACTACCTTAAAATACTTTCAAAAGCCAAAATTCCAGATTTTTATCTCGCGCCACACAAGCGATATCAAACTTCAGTGTGAGGAAATAGCTGCACGCGATGAAACAAAGATGGCCACCATGCTCAAACGAAAAATATTAAAATTAAAATAATAGACATTTTGAACTTCCCTCATATTAGGGTTGTTGTACAAAAGAATTTCAGATTTTTTAAAAACGGTCAATCAACCAAAATATTTTCGGGGCCATTGAAATGGACGAATGGCATTTCTAGTAGGTTTTGTTCATCTGGGCAAATAGTGCATTGGCTTAGCATACAATCTGAATTATTTAAATCACGATTTAAACAGTATTTGAAGATGATCTTTGTAACTTTGCATCATCAACCATTAGTTTAACATTTTGTAGGTATGAACAAACACATAGTAGGTTATAATAGTTTAGAAGTATTGTTTTTACATATTGGCCATGCCATACCTCAGCTTGTACTCAAATTTCCTTCTGAAAATTTTTTGTGCATAACACTACTACACAATATTATCAAAGACCAGAATTTCAGATTTTTATCTCGTGCCCCACCAGAGATATCAAAGCCTAAAAAGTGCGATTTTTGAAATTTTTGACGAATTTCGGAATTTTTTTCACAAAGAGAAATCAACTCCCAGATCTGGGACTTGGTGTATGAGTACACGCACTTTTGACCTATTTGTAGAAAAAATTGTGTAAGGTTGACAGTTTTCCTTGCATGAAAAATTTCCTCTTGCAAACGGATAGATTTTGGAAAAAATCTTAATTTTTGTGCTAAAGTGTCACTTGTAAAAATTTATTTTTCAAAATTATTCTACCACCGTACATTTAGCCTATTTTATTCTGAACAAAATGCTGCAAACCCCATTTCAATTGGGAAAATAAAATACAAAATATTTACAAATTTGTGTATCCTAGTACAGTCGGCTCTCGTTAATTCGAACTCGTCGGGACCACAAGAAATGTTCGAATTATCCGAAGTTCGAATTATGGAAAATATGAAATAAAAACATGTTAATATGGTACTATTACGAAGGAATTAATGTTGTAGTGTTTTTTAAATATATTTCGTCTGTTATCATTAGAATATGACTCAATAATAAATTAGAATGTATAAATACATAAACTAATTAAATGATTAGAATCAAGCACGATGGAAGAAAAATTTGAGGTGTCACGCATGGACAGACGGTGCTTAGGTGAAGGATAAGAAAGTGGAAATCAAAGGCATTGGATTATACGTATACTCGTTCGGAACAATTTTCACAAAAATCAAAGAAAGAAAGTTATTCAAATGATCTGAAATCCGTGAGAAAGAAAAGAAAAAAGAAAAATCGGAATTCTAGTTAGTTCGAATTAAACGAAGTAGAGAGAAATTGAGTTCGAATTAATGAAAGTTTTTAACGTTATTCTGCCATTGAAAATTTCGGGACTTCGTGTTTAGTTCGAATTAAGCGAAGATTCGAATTATCCGATTTCGAATTAACGAGAGTCGACTGTATCTGAGAAAATTGTTGCACACGATGAAACAAAGATGGCTCCCATGCACAAACAAAAAAATAGTAAAATTAAAATAACGGTCATTTTGAACTTCCATCATGTTAGGGTTGTTATGCAAAAAATTTCAGATTTTTTAAAAATGGTCGAGCAACTAAAAAAATATTTTCTGGACTACTTGCAATGGATTGACCCTGTAAAGTCTATGGGAGCGTTCTTTTCAAATATCTCGCTCAAATTTTAATATTTTTACATGTTTTTTGAATAGAATAGCTGAAGACTATCCGCAACCAGCGGCCTAGTTTTTACTTTTTCAATTTTGGTTTCAGATTTAAAAAAAAAAAAATAAAAAAATAAATAAATAAATTAAATTTCAAAACCGATTTAAACCGGTTCTGAAATTGAAACTGTCATAATATAAAAAATATATAAGCAAAATCGAAAAAGTAAAAACTAGGCCGGTTGTAGATCGTCCTCAGCTATCCTATGCAAAAAAAAAGTCATGTCAAAATACTAAAATTTGAGCGAGATATTTGAAAAGAACGTTCCCATAGACTTTACATTATCATCCGTGTCTTTTTCAGTGACTGTTGTGGGCCTTAAGGACAAAGTTAGCATCATCCGATAGTCTCAGGGTCACTAAATTAAGAAAAGGGGGCTGAAAAAAATGTCTATGTGCCGGTGGTCACTTATGGTTACCTTTTCTGCAGAATAAACTTTTCTACCGTCCCATAAACGATTCCACTTTTACTGATTGCAATATTTTAATATTATACATTTATTTAGTTCTAGAACAATACGAATATGAATTTTAAGAAAAGTTTATTGTTTGCATTTTTAAATAAAAATGCGGCCACTAGTTTACATAAAATGACCACTTGGAAAACTACTATTACTGACCACTGATGAAAATTCTTAGTTTTCTCCTTTATCTTTGGCGAATATTTTCAGAATAATGTTTATTCGAAGCATCTACTGTGAATATTTTTTTATTTGATAAACACATGGAAACACAGCAAATATTACACATAACATCTCCCACTCATGTCTTCAACTGTGCCATTAGCAGTCAACAGCAGAGGTAGGTGTGTTTTTTAAGATGCTCTTAATTTGAAAGTATAAGTAATTTTATTCCAAATGATCGTGTGTTGATTTTAATAGGCACGTAATGAAATGACGACCTTTAAACATATGATAAAACTTCTAAATAGCTTTTAGAATCTGAAACTGTGAGTAGGCAAATAACTTAAACATGTGTTTATCACTTTTGATCTATCTATCTGTCTGAGTAAATAGACAAACAAGTAAATATTTGTGTCACTTTTGTGTGTTGATAATGCAATCTTTCGGGTATTACCGGTTAAGCCTAGTTTTTATCCGGACACGCGAGAGACCTAGGAAAAATGAGTAAATTAGAACCTAGTGAATATACTAGCTATTAGCATTTACAGTGCATCTCAGAAGTAGATGGGAGAGAGATTCTTTTAAATAACAGTTCAAGAAATGAAATAAGCATATTTAATCATAACACATCTTTATAATAGCAAAGAAACGCAGTACAAGTTTTACAGAAATTTTGTTAAAAAAATATTAAAATCAAAAAGATTCTCCTTAAAATATATGAATATTTCGAGTATTTTGCATTAAGTTTGTTATTGTATTATTGATAAAGTTTTTCATTTTTTTTTTATTTTTACTAGCATACCCAGCCCGCTTCGCCGGGCTTAATTTGAAGGTTTATTTAATAATTTATGTGTATGGTACGCTTCTCTCTCAGCTCGCGACGGATCCCCCGGTGACTCTCCCCGGACCATCGGCACTCCACGTGCGTCGGGTGAGCGTCAGAACAAACTTTCAGCATATACATATGGGTGGTTGTACTTGAATGCACAGACCTGCGCGTTTTTTTCTATCTTGCTTTTATACCTCTGGACCGAGTTGGCGCATTGCCAAGATTTGCTTCCTCTGGACCGAGTTGGCGCATTGCCAAGATTTGCTTTCGCCTGTGCCTCAATTATCCTCAGAATTCCTTTTATATATATAGATTATTATTATTATTTTGTTCTTTTAAGGGTGTACTTCAATCCAAACTGCTTATTTTCTGGTTAATTTTATATTCATTTTTAGTCTCAAATGCATCACACTGGCAGATCCTCTTATTCAGAAACTGCATAATATGCCGTGCATGTCGATTTTTGTGATAAAGGCAGAATATATATAAATATATATATATAAAAGACAGCCAAAGTTGGCTTTTTGAACCGAATTCTGATCCTAAGCGGCAGATTTGGGAACGAAAGAAATGGTCATACTGAGAAAATAATTGTTTATAAATCAGATTCTAATGAATTGAGCTTAAAATGACACCAGACAGCCTCTTACACATCTCTTCAAAAAACACCTTAACAAGTTTCGTGTTTTTACTTTTAAAAATGAGTCTGAAAATGTATGAGAAAATTTCGAGCTGTTGAGGGTGGAAAAATATTCCTTCGAATACACCCGTAAATGAAAACGAAATTATGGCACTCTGCGTTCATCTCACAAAACTAATGGAATAAACACTGTCGACCTTTTCTGTTGCCTCCCCCATCCAAAACCCAAGCAGGTGCACATAAGGCAATCTCTCCAATCGATTCCTTCGTGCAACTGCCCTAATCTGTCGCTACCTGTTTTCCCTCTGGAGGCTCTTCAACAATCATCTTCAAGCACAGAGACACGCGATCAGAGAGAAGAGGGGGGCCTCCAGGGCTTTATTGCTCGTGTTTCCCTGGGATACAAGCTAGATTCCTTTGGGCAAAACCCATTTCTCATTTCTGGTAAATATTTTAAGCCTACACAAGTGTCGTTCAAAGTTTACTGCCCCTGGGAGACTTCCACAAGCACACACCATTTTCCGCGCATTTTATTTTGATGCGAGCACGATTACATCATTCGGACGAAAAGTTGCCGAATTGCGATCGTAAATTTTCATTCCTTTCATGGTTCCAACATCGAACATTTTTTTTACTTATTATTATTTACAAAAAGAGTAACTTTTTAAAATGTATATATAGCATTTATATTTAAAGGTTTTTCGACGTGTATTTTTTTTAATAAAAAATAATTATCAATAAATAAAATCGCTATAAAGCTGGCGATTCTCGCCTGTTGGAACCACCCATAAAAGGAATACCAGTGCTTGAACGGAGAAGGTGGGGGTTAAAAATAATTCGAAACACTTATCTCAGGACAGCAGGATGCTTCCACCCGTAAGGATGACGTCATTAACTTGATTTTTCATTCATAAAACGGAAAAAAATTACGATGATTGCGGATGTACAAATAGGGAGATATGCCCTATGCGGAGGGGAAAAGGTTCTTTTTAATATTATTATTTTGCCAGGAATCTGGACACCTCACTTTTGGGCTACGCCACTTAACTACCTTTCTTAAAGGGTGACGCAGCCAGTAGCTTATTAAATAAAGTTAGTGCTATGGGGTTTTTATTATATTTGCTTTCAGTTAAGTTTTAGAAGTAAACGAACATGCTTGCTACAACCTTTAATGAATGTCCTATAATTGGTCAAAAATGAACTCCACTGAAATTAAATAACAAAATTATACCGGGTGTTCTAAAAATAAGGGTACATTTCATTGAAAACACTAATCTATAGATTTCTTTTATAAGGTATTTGAAGAAATGCTCTCCTTAGAAAAAAGAATAGGCACCGTTTCCTAGAAACTGGGTGATAAAACACATGAAGATGTGCGTCAAGTGTACGATGGAAAATACGGAAGACAACCTCCAACAAGGGCCAATATCAGGCTACTTGGTGAACAAATTCAGACGAACCGCAAGCGTGGCGGATGAAAAATGTCCTGGACGACCATCAGCATCTGGCGATACTGTCAAGAGCATTTGTGTGAGGGAGTTGAAAGAAACCCACAAATAACCTGATATTTGCCCTTGTTAAGGACCAGACACATAGCACTAACTTCTTGTGGTCAGGCGTCGCTATTTTTGATCTTTCGTGTCGGCGCTTTGATGTATAAATTGCTTTTTCAATGAACTTTTTCGAACTTCAAGAGAGAAATCGAACTCGAAATCAGTTGACAGCTTTACGACTGAAGATGGGGTAGATACTTCCCCTTCCTTTGTCAATTTGGTAGGGTCAGTCCCTCAAAAATCATTCAAAGAGGTTTCACCTTTGTTCCGTTCGGAAACAAAGATAGATTTATTGCTCTTTTAGTGTAATAAAAAGTAGTGCTGTTTGCCCGCAGCCTAGAATAGCGGCTGAAAAATGTCCTGGACGACCATCAGCATCTGGCGATATTGTCAAGAGCATTCGTGAGGGAGTTGAAAGGAACCCACAAGTAGCCTGATATTCGCCCTTGTTAGTGACTGTTTTATTTTCGATGGTACAAATTCATATGCTTTATCACCCACTTTCCAGAAAACGATGGCTATTCTTTTTTCTAAGGAGATCATTTCTTCAAACACCTGTGAGATAAATAGATAGTGTTTTCATAGAAGTATATCGTTATTTTCGAAACATCCTACAAATACGTAGTTTTTAATTGTCATTTTCCCAGTGGTTGATCAGGCCAAAGAAATTAGTCAAAAGTCTAAAAATTAATCTTGGGCTGTGATTAACAATAATTTTTATAAAACTATCAATTGAAATAAGCAAGAAGGAAGTGGATTATCTTAATTTACCGTAATTATCTCCAACTAATCAAAAACGAAATGATTACGCTTTCTAATAAAAAGAAATTCATAAAACGACTTTCCTAACAGTAGACATCTGACAATAGGTGCATTAAAATCAAACAAAAATATGTCTTGTGCCACGGATAAAATTCATTTCCGTCTGAAACGCGCAATATTTCAAAAATTTGATCAACTACTGGAAGGATTTCATTTACTTGCGGGGATCGTCCTATCTCAGATTTTGGTGCTACGATGCAAACAAATTTGAAATATGCAGCTATAATCTTTACCTCTTAGATATTATTAAATAAGTTTTGTCTGTATATTTTTCCAAGAAACTAAAAACTGTGTTTAAACATAGAAAAGAAGAAAGAAAAAAAAAAAAAAAAAGATTATTCCCGTCTTCTTGCATGGAACAGGGCAGCCAAGCATGGTCAAAACGCAAATTTCACAGATCAGCGGTCGGAAGATAATTTTCCACAAGTTATAAGTATAGGAACTCGGTTTCAGTCTAAATCGCCGATAATAACACAAACAAACTCAAAGAATCAATGTTCTGCAGCCGTAACTACTAATTGGTTCAAAAACTCTAGGAAAAATAGAGACAAATCGCTAACTTCGGGGTACGATCACCCGTAAAGCAAAAATTCTCAAATTGTTCCGTCAAAACAATTTCACATTAGTAACTATAAGTTTCTATACTTCCGACGGAACATTGTTCAATATTGGGAGTAAATTTCCCTTCCTCCGAGGGTTTTAGCATCAGTCATTTTTACTTTTTTTTCTACCTGTACGAGTAGAAAATATTGAATTCATGGAAATTTTCGAATTCCTGTTTTCGACGGATTTACACGTTTTAGGGGTCAAAAGAATCTGTAAAACATGTTTTTTACAGAATATCTGTCAGTGACTCCGTATATGTGTGTGGCAAATTTTGTGGTCGCTCTATCACTCACTTCATATTGAACCTGAAATTGATGAAAATCCGTGCAATAATTTCTGAAAGAGAGCTAATTGCAGAAATCTTTAAAATTTCTGTATAACAGGACCCACTTTTTGGGTGATGTACACCCAAAAACTGATCACGATCAATTTTTATCAGATACTAACAGAATATGAAATTTGATTAAAATCCATGCATTATTTCTTGAAATACAGCTATTACAAAATTATGAAAAATACATTATAACAGTGCCACTTGTAGGGCGATTTACACCAAAAATTAAACAACACTAATCTATATCAGGGACTAACTGAATCTGAAGTTACATGAAAACTCGTGTATTAGTTCTTCAGATAAAGTTATTACAGTAATCATGAATAAAATAGCATAGCTGCGCCACCTGTTTAACAATTTGCATAAAAGCGCAATCAGCACCAATTTATATCAAGTACCGACTGTATCTAAAGTTTTATAAAAATACGTGGATTAGTTCTTGAGATAGGGATTATTGTATAAATTGTGAGTAATGTAGCATAGAGAGGCACCTCTTGAGTAATAGGCTCTAAAAATTAATCAGCTGCAGTTTATATCAAGGTCTAACTGAATCTAAAATTTTGTGAAATTATATGAATTAGTTCTTGAGATAGTGCGCCCACAAAATTTTTGTCACATATAGACTGACAAAGACAGGCAAACTGGCAGACTGGCAGACAGACAATTTTCTAAAAAACCATCAAGTCGTGTCTAGAATGTAAGGTATATAAATAAATTATTTGAGAATATTTATTTTAATTAATAAATTGAAAATTGATATATAGACATCTGAATTTCACGATAATTTCAAATTCACAAATATCTGCCTATATATTCCACACCACACACACACGTTGTATATATATATTCTCATTTTTCCTAAAATGCCACCTTAAGTTAGGAAGCTGTATTTAGGTAAGGTAGTTCGGAACATATTACTTTTTTTTTTCACCTTGTAGTCTGCCTGTAAAACGACTTATCCAACAAGGCAACAACTGCTGCTGCGAAAACGAGATTCGTAGCAAGTTGTTAATCAGCAAAACTACATTCCTTTTTAATTTATACAAAAAATACTTCCGTATCGGTGAAATTCAATATATTCTCCTGTTAATTGAGTCACTGAAAAAATGAGTTGGTCGCTTTTATAAATTATATCATTGGCAAAAATACTAATCGCGTTGTAAATATGTCTATCTGTTGCAAATGACTTATTTTTTTAAATAAGGTCGAATATTTGGTATGTATTCGGTATTCGGCTATACTGCTGAATATTCGGTTTGGTCAAATATCTCAGTTTGACCGAATATCAAATTATTCAGCCAAAGGCCAAATCGAACACACATACACACACAAAGAAAAGTTGTAAGTTTATAGGATATTTTTTTTATTATTATTATTATTACTTAAAATTTAAGGAGACAATTAAGGAAGCCTCATTGACATCTCACTTCTACTTTCTGATGGTGAAAACCATATTTTGATTATTCTATTAGGTAATGCTTAATCGTTCTTTTAAATTTTCCATTAAACTTGCTTGGGATTTCGCAATTGGGAAGTTGCGATGAAGCGAACATTCGATGTTTTCTAAGTACGTAAGGTCCATCTGTACTGTACATATGAATGTATCTTCTAAATAAATTTAATTGGAACTTTCTGAATGTTTTTTGAGGAATTGGAGGGTTGACTATCAGGATTGCCGGAATACAATTAAATCAGACACATACATACACTTAAAGAAAAAGATAACGTATGGAGGTGAGGGGTGCAGGGCAAAATCCGCTCTCATCTAACTATTCGAAAAAAGTAAGATATAACTTGAAATACTAAGAGACATTTGCGCTGGCAGAAAGAAAATCTAATGAGGGGCAATATTTTGAAACAGATATTTCTGTAGTTTATAACCTTGTCTTTTTTGTAATGATGTTTCAGATCTCTACACGTGAACTCGCCATCCCCTCTTACAGTAAACAATACGCAAAATTAGTAGTTTTATTCACTTTTTATTAAAAATACGGATATTTTCAAACCCATTTTCTCCTGAACTCAATGAGTGACAAATTAGTCCGAAAACTTTCAACGAACCGATTGAATATCCAGTTTGTAAACATCTCCCTTAATGAGGGACCATTTGTAAACAGCCCTCGCTTTATCCAAGCGCTCCTGAATCAAAGAGGACATCTAATAAACGCTAATTATTGAGTATTGAAATTTCAGAAATCAAACGATAGAGCTTCCTATTTATTCATTTGCAGATCTATTAATTCTAAACGAACTCAAAGATCTTGTTGACTTGCGCAAGTAGAGGTTTACGATCTTTTGGTCTCGATATAGAAGTACAGTTGTACATATGAATAGATTTGTTTGAATTATCAGAGTTAAATGAACGCTATTCATTTATGTATACCTTTCAATCAGGTGGAACTGAACTTCCCCGTTGATTTCATTAATGACCATTCAAATTTCCTCCGTTTGTGAATGATTTTATGCACCTCATTTTAGCAAATATAACGATCATTTGTTTCGTTGTGTGGCTCGTAGAAAATAGGGACTATCATTTATTGCAGCAGTCCTTCGTTATTCCATGCATGTCGTGAAAAATTAAAAGTGCGATATGTCCAAAGAAGCAATATAATCGAAGGTAGTAAAAAAAAAGTTTTTTTTAAAGATGAAGAAGTATAAATAAGAATTTTACATTTGTCTTCAAATGTTAGTGTCTCCTGTGGTTGGAAAAAATTGCTTTTTTATTGTAATGAAGTACAACTACTCTTTGGAAACATAGTCAACTACTACTACTTATTTTACGAAGTATCGATGACAAATTGCTTTTCAAAAGTAGTCAGTAAGTATTATAGTGTAGCTAGTAGTACATTACACTTCATAACACTTTGTTTCTTTCAGATTTTGTCAAATTACTCAATTTATAATCGAAAACAAAAGATTCGGATTTTAATACAGTGATTCCTCTTGATGTTGCGTTTGCTGGGATACAGTCAAATAAGTGCGGTATAACTGAATGCATTAAAAAATGAAGAAAATATACAGAAAAATGTTTTGTATTTATGTTCAAAAAGTTAGTTTATACACAAATTACAAATTTGATTCGCAAATTGTTAACAAAAGAAATTCTTCACAGAAGGAGCCAATTACGATCTCGTGATTTGTTTAACAGCACATTCCCCCCCCCCCCCCCCCCAAAGTAGTGTCAGTTTTCGCTACAAACTACTGATTTATTGTATCGTGCTACTTGCTAAACTACAGTTTAAAGTGCAATTCGTCACTCTGCAAACTACTGTAAGCAATAGAAATTACTGTTGTTTCGGCCCTTGTAGCGTGTTAATTCCTATCCCGTTGTTTATCGTATATTGAAGCTTTCTTAAAATATTTCCAACTGTGGTTTTATTTTTTTATATAAATTGGATCAACCATAATTTTACCCCTTTCCTCTTTTGCTCGCTAACCATTTATATCCTGAATTTTGAATAAAAAAAGGTTTTACCTGAATAATTTTTATGTTAATGTCTAAGGTACCTTAACACGTTGAGTGTCATGTCACCGGTGACTGACAGTGAAATATCCGCTTGAGCCGCTTCAGTCACCGATGACTGGTAGTCTGAAATATAACATAAAGAAAAAATATATACATTATTTTAAGTAATTGCTGAAAATTTATTTAAAATTTACTCAATTTAAATTTATTACAGGATTACACTTTCTTCATAATTTCTTAGAACAATACACATATATTTTTTAGTTTTATATCGTATATATACTGTCAGTCACCGGGCACTCAGTGAGTTAAACAACATATGTAATAAAAATTTGATTTTTAGATTTTTTTAAAATTAAAACTGATTTAATAAATAGGTAGCTATAGCCCTTTTTTTCCAAAAATATTTTACAATAATAATTAGATTACTGAACAAAACTGGAAATCAAACAATTCTTATGAAAGAAAAGTGTCAATAAATGTTTTGAGATCCAACCTGTAACAGAAAAGTATTGCAAATTTTTCATAAAACATTTTTGAATAGAATTAAAGCTTAGGTCAAGGAAGGCGAACCTTATGGCACTCGTGCCATAAGTGGCACGCTCCAGATTGTTTTTGGCACGGCATAGATTCAGATTCTGTCTCCAATTAGAGTAGAATTTCACAAAATGAATTAGACGTTGTCTCTGTTTATCTGAATTCGATTAGTTGGATTGGTTATCATTGGCATACAGATTGAAGAAACTGAGATGTAATATGTGTTTCAATCTTGCTCAGTATTGACTCACAATTTAAAAAATAAAACAGAATTAGAAGATTATCGCAAAAAATCAAAATGTATTTTAAGTAAAAATGCCTATGTTAAAACTGTAGCAACTTGGAATTCAATTCCAAATACTAAATGATTATATAAAAAGGTTTATATTTATATATTAGAACTTTCTTCTTTGATAATTTTTTCTACAAGGCATTCTTTATGGGAAAAATATAAAAAGATGAAGTAAAAATATCTTGTCAGATGAGTTAAATTAAACATGCATTCTCTTAAAATAACTAAATATACGAAGCTAATATAAATTATTTGGCATCTAAAATGAAATAAAAGTGAGATTTTTAAAAAAATTTCATTCCAGTGATTAAGTTACTGGAATTTTATAATGTGGCACATACATTACCAAGCTACAATCTTTCTTTGATTGTGTATCTAGCTGACACTAGGCTATTTGTGCCTTGCTGTTTTATTGCTGTTCCATACTGCCCTATTAGTAATAAATGTGAAACCTACAGTATCTTTAATTATAAAATAGCTTCTGCATATTATGTTTCTATATTGTTCAGGGGATATTAAAAAGTGTTTCACTTTGCACACTATGAATTGAGATTTTTGTTTGTGTGTCAAATAACGTTGATTTCCTTACTTTTGCAAAAAGTGTCTCACACCACTGCACTCTCTCCTATATATTTTTTAATTGTTGGAACATTATGATTACGTAAAACATATAATATTCTTGGAGAAATTAGACACGTGGATGTGAAAAGGTTTTTCGTCCCTGACCTAGGTAAATGCCTGAGAAAATAACTACATTAAAAAATATTTAGCTTTGTTTTTCTGTGCTTTTCTAAATAGGATTGGGCAAAATATTTTGGTATGAAAAATTCAATCTACTTTTATTAAAAGACCAAATTAAATACAATATACTTAAAAAGTACTGTCAGGCAATTTCAATATAAATGAGTTTGACTATGCATATTTTAATAATTATCACGCTATCTTACTTTCTCTCTTTACATTTTTTAAATCGATTGCACGAGAGGGAAAGGGAAAGGAAACCCTCGTACATTAGCGGTAATTTATAATCAGCTGTTACGTTATATCCGGTCTCTGATGCCCCAAGCTATGCATTTTGTAAGTATTACAGTATGCTATAAAAGTTATTGGCAAAGAATAACTGTTGTTCTCTCCGTTGCTTTTTTGACTTGTAATTAAAAGCAAGTTCGACGTCGTCGTATAACCCTCAAAAAATAATAAAAGAGAATAAAATATAAAAAAAGGCGGCTCCGCATGTTTCCGGTCCTGGCTTGGTAATTTTAATGTATAATCAAAATCTCCGAGGTAAAGAAAAAAAAAACTATATGATTATAAGGGAATTTTTTATTGCTTGTTCCCTTCGCTGCTGTGCTCTAATGTGGGAATCAGCAGCTGTTAGGAGAAAGTAAATTTTATTATTGTTTCTTCTTTTTTCTTTTTTGTTGTGTTCGTTATTTTTACTAAAGCTTTTTGTTTTTTAGAAAACGAAAAAACTAGGCCACCTACTATATTTGCGCTCAGTTTTCTAAAATAAATAAATAAATAAAAGTAATAATAGGGCATTAAAAAATCAACGAACATAAAAGAAAATCTAATTGCATTTTTTGCTTATATGAATTCTAGTAAAAATTACATTGTTATTTTTTCTGTAAGCAATAAGAATCGGAGGAAAGAGAGAAACAAAACCTTACTTTAACAAAAATTTATGAATAACACAATAAGTTTTTTTCTCCTTTAATCCCCTTTCCCCACACCTCTTTAATGTTTAATTTTGCGAAGATCTTGGTATAAATCTTATCATTTTTTTTTTTCTTTTTCTTTTTTTTTTTTTTTTAATTTCATTAACTATAGAAGTATAATCACAGTAAAACTTATCAAAACAAAATTTGTATATGATGCAAAACTTAACGAAGATTTCTCATTCTCCCAGAAAAAAAATAATACAATAAAATTACGATGCACTGTGTACCTACTAAAACGTAAATTTGTTTAAAACGATTTTTTTTTTTTTTTTTTTTTTTTTTTGTGCATTAAGTTATCATTTTAGGAAATTGAATCACAGAAATATAACACATACATTCATGAAACAAAAAGAAAAGGAGCAAAAATTGTACAGCAGGTATAAATTATACGAAATATTTTATCTATCTTATTAAAACTCTTAACATAATATTAAGGACCTTTCAGAAAAAAAGGATAAAATGTCCTGCATGTGACATTTGCACAAGTACCTATAGACCGAGAGGCGGCAGCACAGACAAGTACTTCATCGAGTTAACGGCTGAAATTTCAGAATTAGTTAAAACTGTAAAAGTATTGCATCATATACAAATTTTGTTTTGATAAGTTTTACTAGAAAAAAAAAAAATGATAAAACTTTACCAAGATCTTCGCAAAATTAAACATTAAAGAGGGGTGGGGAAAGGGGAAAAACTTATTGTGTTATTCATAAATTTTTGTTAAAGTAAGGTTTTGTTTCTCTCTCTCCTCCGACTCTTATTGCTTACAGAAAAAATAACGATGTAGTTTTTACTAGAATTCATATAAGCATAAAATACTATATTAAAACTTAATCGGTGTGCTAAGTCCTTTCTTGGTAGAAAACACCTGAAAACCGATTTTAGTGGCTCACTCGTAGTTTTTCTGCTCCCAGTCCTCCATATTTTCTTACCTTTGGGTGCAGGAAAATATAATGGTAAACCTATGCGTGAACTGCTAAAATCGAGTTTCCAAGTGTTTTCCACCAAGATAGGACTTGATTGCGTTTTAATATGAGAATTGAGTTAACTAATTCTGAAATTTCAGCCATTAACTCGACGAAGTGCTTGTCTGTGCTGCCCCCTATAGGTATTTGTGCAAATGTCACATGCTGGACATTTTATCTGTTTTTCATTGAAAGGTCCTTAATATTCTGTTAAGAGTTTTCATGCGGTAGATGAGGTGTTTCGTAATTTATACATGATGTACAATTTTTGTTCCTGTTCCTTTTCTTTTTGTTTCATGCATGTGCATGTATGTGTTATATTTCTGTGTTTCATCAGTAACTGATTCATTCTGAAATTTCAGCCGTTAACTCGATAAGGTCTGCGCTGCCACTTTTGGTCTACTACTTCTATATTACCTTTTAAGTTGTTAAAATATAAACTACTTATTTTTTAAAAAAAACCTAGAATTTTATGTTCACATATGTGTTTCAATTTGAGGATAAAATAGCATCATTAAAAGAAGAAGGGTATGTAGAAAAGATGTCCCACACATGACATGCTATGACCCGATATTGACGTATTTCCATTCTGGATAATTGTACGAAACAACATTAACAAATAATTGTAGTGCAATGAAAGCAAATCTCGTTTATAATAATAATTATTATTATACTATTGATATTAATTCATTTACTTATTGTTCTTTTCTTTTCTTGCAGGTAAGTACCATGATTTATATTCTAAATGTTGTTTTTATCTTCCCTATAAGCTGAGTAAGTAATTTCTTTTTTCCATTTATTTTAAATATTGAAACAAAATGTCAAACCGGCACTGTAGAGCCTTCATTACTTTTTTTTATTTTTACTGAAATGCAAAACTGTTTTTACAAATTCTAAATATAGAAAATTATTTTCAATCGACAGGAGTTACTTTTTTAATTAAGGGAGTCTGGGACACATTTTAAAATTAGTTTTATTTATTGAGTTAACATTTTGAAATTTTTACTACATCATTTGCAAGAAATAATTCACATAATAAATCCTCTCATGCATTTTTTAAAAAATAAAAAAAAATATTTAAATAAAAAGTTAGGTAATTAAAAATCGTTAACTCGAAATGTTATTTGTATTTTTTTTTTTAATTTTTTATGATTAAAAGAAGTAAAAGTATGTAAATTTTAATTTTGATTTAGCATTAAAAAATATTAATTGAAATAAAAATTATAAATATTTAAAGTAAAAATTTAAAAAAAAAATGATTTAAAAAGATCATATTTTTATAATATATATACATATATATTCAAATTTGCTGAATCGAATTTAAAGTAAAATAACTGAAAAAGACATACTAAGTTTGAACTATTTATCTTTAACAGCTCTTTACTTATAACAATTTGAATAGGAAAAATGGTGAAAAAGCTTATCATGAAGAAAAAATGCATTTTAACAAGGTCGTTTCCATGACAACCAGTGCTTGAAAGCTGGATTAAAATTAACCGTTTAGACGTCAAATTAATATCGCAATGTAATAATAATTTTGTTTTTCCCATATTACAGCTTCAAATGTTTTAATTTATGCATACAAATTTAGAAAACCCAAAATACATTTGTGCAGTTTTTTTTTTTACTGTTTTCATTTCAGTGTTCGTATGTTGGAACATGATTATTGATTGACATTCTGTGCAAATATAACAAATTATTTTCAGCTTTATGCTATTGTATATTGTTCTTGAGTATTTTCTCGAATTCCAAAAACATTTGCATTCCTAGAGGTCAAATGTAAGTAATATAGAGAAAACGATAAAAGCAAATAATGTATATTTTTTATGCAAATTAATGAATTTACATATCCCTTAATACCTGTGATAAATGCTTAAATATAAATATTTTCATTTCAAAAGCTCAAATCAATCTTATATTTTATAGGAAAAATAAGGACATCGTTATTATGTTGGAAAATATATGTTTTGTATTACAAATAATCCAATGTCCCCATTTGAGAACATTGTCGTTTAAACAATTGATTTTTTTTTTTTTTTTTTTTTTTAAAGAAATTCTAAAGATTTTTTCGTCTCGGATCACTTTAAATCTTCAAAAATCGCTCGTACTAATTGGTTGTTACAAAATTTTATAATGTAGCAGCAGTTGCCTTTTTATCTTTTGCTCACAGTATGGTTTCGGAAAATGAGTTAAACGATATTTAGTTATTTAAACAAAACTATCAAAAGTTACATGAATGACTGTTCAGATGGTTCACACGATCTATTATTTAATTTTTTAAAAAAAGTGCCCGATTAAACTGATGGCATTCAGTTCACAGCCTATTCACACTAATCATACATTATACTCTCATTTCAAAGAATAACGCCCCTCGAAAAATAAATCATGGGGGATTAGCCTTGCCCCTTTTCTGTCTATCAAATTTAAAGAAATCGGGTAGTTCTGCATGAAAAACCCATTTATCTAAATTAAGGGGGGGAGGGAACTAGCCCTCCCTTGTCCCCCCTCTTTATATTTAACCAATGAATCCTCAGAAAAGTGCATTTTCGAAATACCCCCCCCCCCAAAAAAAAAAATAAATAAATAAATAAATAAATAAATAAAATAATAAACTAATATTACTTTTAAGAATTATTGCGTTACGTACATAATATGTACATACAGAACTTGCAGGCAGGCTTTGATATCCTGTGAGCTAAAAACTTAATTGGGCTGTACTTTAAACTCTCTGCGAGACGGACTCTGTGTAAGTCGGAAATCTGTCTAACACAGGAAGATTTTCAAGGCCCTGCGAATCCGTAGACATAGAGAGAAATTTGTCTAAGGCGGAATATTGTCTATTACGGAAAATTTTCTCCATCCCGATCAATTCCAATTTAGACAGAGTTTACTGTAAGTATCCTTTACTAAAGCTTAAAATTAGAATTGTATCGTGTACTCAGTTTATGTCCGATACTTGGCCAATATCAAGTAAATGTTTTCAAATTCATTCAAATGTTTATATGTAAAAGATGTATTTCTTAAAATCTTGTGATTTAAAAATATACAAGATTTAATAACTTTTTTACAATATCAAGTAACTGAATAATTTAAATTTTTTAAAGCATATTTGAAGACATGAGAATTACGACATATTTTTAAGTAGTTATTCTAATATAAATGTGTTAATATAGCTTAATGAAAAAATATATACTCGGTACATAAAAAATATGTCTGCAAACGATGTTAAAGAAAATATATTCCGAAATATATTCCAATATGAAACGGTTCACATTTTCACAGTATAGTATCTGTATGTCATTAATTGTGTTATGTTGAATAACGAAAAAGTGTTATGTATTGCAGGTGAGAAAGTGATCCATTTCTGTTATAACATGGATTAATTACACTTTCATAGATGTTTCAGGATTTGGATTAGATTCTACAGTTATTGTAGAGTCATGCAAGTTTTCTTTTTTGGTCCTCATTTTGTCTTTAAAAATATATCATTTAGTTGTACTACATTTTTTGTTAAAGAGAGAAATTTGTAACGAAAGGTCAAATCTAATTACTCAGATAAGTATTTATATACTAATGACTACTTTATAAAGATAGGGGGGCTGGGAATGCTAATCGATCCCTTGGCAAGCAGTATCAACAAAGGATGATGTGATAACTTGCCCTGATAACAAATCATAACAAACACAGACTTCACAATCGTAAGTGCATGTTATCTCCAGTAATTTGTGAAAGAGATCTCAACGGCAAAAGTGAGCTTTTGTTTACTAATAGAGTTAATTGACAAATTAATATTTTCTGTAAAGCATCTTCACAGTACTTCTGTTGTCGTTTTACGTGTTTTATGAAAAAAAAATAATAATAATAAAGAACACACGTTTGGACATTTAGCTTTGTCCGTGATTTAATGGATTTTTTAACCTTCTGTAATGCACATTGGGCAATATTTTTGCTTTTCTGTTAAACGCTTTATTAAATAAAGTTGCAAATGTACAATTTAAGGAGTCACTTTTATTTATTTAATAGTACAGTTTGTGTATGTTATATATTTTACTGTTAAGAATTTCATTGCGAAATTATCTACGGTTCTAGTAACATTCATTCTATGCATCACATTGTAGTCACATTGATGACGTTACGTTACCGTAAGTGCCGACCGTGAAATAGCCGAAAAGTCCAGTTAAAAATAGTTTTTACGAGGCATAGCGAAGCGTGTTACCATCCCCGGCAATAACGCGTCGTAAAAGGACGTTGTTGGGACTATTATTTGCATCCAAATAAATGTTAATCAAATTCAGCCGAAAGATGCGCCTTCGCAGTTCCGCCGGCCGAACAATGGTATATCTGAATATATTGTTTTTCCTCTGATGTCTTTGTGTAGCTTTGCATTCAAAGGAAATTATTTTTGTCATGAAGAAGTTTTTTGGCTGCTGTTTGGCCACTTTGAGTGCGTGTAATGAAAAGGCTTTTGTTACTAATGTTGCGTCTTTTATCATATATTATAATACGAACAAATTTTTTGTCTGTCTATATGTGTGTGCATGTAAATTTTATCTAAAAAATAGTTCTAACGATTTTGAGTCGGTTTTCTGCCTCAGCATTTTGTGGTACGGAATGTACCATTAAGCTATATTAGGCTATATTATTATTACATAATATGTAACAAATTAGGTCATATGTTCGAGAAAATTCGATTAGTGTGCCATTTTGAGGTTGCTACAGTCAGTACATTTCAGTGGGAACGAAGGTTGATTCACTTATTAAACTGCTGAACAGTTGGCAATAACCGAAGTGGGAATCGGTTGTAAGTAAATTATAAACTTGAATTTATTTGACTCCAATGGATAGGTTTGGCTAAATGCACCATCTACCGCCTTAAAGAAATAAGTATCATAAGACCGAAACTAGCCTGTTTTGCGTCCGAGACAAACATGGATTTTGGCATCTTCTTCTTCTCCCCACTGTACAAAAAAGGGTTATCGAACGCAGGCACCCTATGCCCCCTCCCCCCCAAAAAGGGAAAAATTAAAAAATAAAAATAAAAATCATTTAATAGTACTTAAAATGCGTGCAAGAAATATGTAAACAACGCTTCTAAAGGATTAACATTAAGTTAAAAACTTACACTAGTCACGCGAAAAGCTGTACTTCTAATGTTAAATTTATGGAAGCGTTCCTTTTTTTAAATTTAACACTTGCATATTAATAGTTTTAATTAATTTTGCTTAAAATGGCTGACATTGAATTCTAACCGTATTAGCGTTTATTTTTTCGATTTTGGTTGTAGATATGTTAAATATCTAAAGTTGCTTTTACTTTCACAAATTTGAAAATAAAGTTCATTAGTGTTTAACATAGGTTTAAAATTAGATTCCAGGTTGGCTTTGTATTTCATAAATATGTACATTTTTGTATATGTAATGACAAACAAAATCTTCATTTGGCGGCTAAGGCGCGTGCCCCTTAGGCACCGCACTAGTTTTCGCCCTGATCACAGTTATATAATACAGAAATTTGCCACGACTTCAATATCTAATTCAAAATTCAAAAAATTTTCTTATAAAACATTCAAAAAATTTTCTAATAAAACATTCAGATTATTTTTCATCAAATTTTCACGGGTACTATCTAGTTATTATTATTACATAAAGAATATCAAATAAAAGTATGAAAGATGATTTTTTTTTGTATCGGAGTATGTTTAGATTGTAACCTAGGTCAAGTCGAATGCTCCAGGCGCATCCAATTAGGCCTGTTTGTAACCGATGTAACCATGAATGATAAAACGATATTATTTTCCTTGTTAAAGGACACACACTACCTTTGAAACCATCTCTTCAACTTTGAAAAGTACTGTACTAATATGTGATGCCACAATATTTAATGCTAAAAATTAAACTAAAAAATCTTGTAAGACAGCTTATTTTATTAAAATTTAGTTAAAAAAATAACTTTTTAAAAAATATTTTTTTAAATATGAATATTTTTGCTTCGATTTTGTTCCACATTCATTTGAATGTTTTACATAAAACTCTGTATGGACTTTCAGATGTTTGGGATTTTACATTTAATTTGTTTTTTCTCCCACTCGTGTATATTAAAAAATGAAGAAAATTAAAGAAACACCCAATTTAAATATTTTTTTAATAACTGTAAACTTGTTAAATCCATGCACAAAAATATTAAATACACAATAAAAAACAAGCGCCCTCCCCCCCCCCCCCCAAAAAAAAAAAATCTATCTAAATTAGCAAAAAAGTTTCAATATTTATCGAACAAGCAAGTTATAAAAAAAAAGGAACGGAGAGAACAATCAGTTTCAAGTATTCATTTGTACGGGTCATTGCGCTTGGATTTATTAACAAAATTTACAATATCTCGCGATACAAGTATCATCTTGGTAAAAATGTGGAATCAAAATATTCAAGTTAGTCTTTAAATTTATATTAATCGATATTTTGACAAATTTCAAGATAATATATCCCCTTAAACTGCTTTCATAAAAGGCGAAGTTGTTCGCTTATGAAACTGAATAAACTTATCAATACTGAATTGTTTAAATAAGTAAATAAAGAAAGTTTTGAGGAATTCTATTATTCTGTGCCGTGTTTTCACGAACAGTGGGTGGTCGACGAATTGAGAAATGATTATACTCGAATTGCGTTATAGGCGGCCTTTTCAAAGAAATCGCAGTTTTCTGCCCTCAATTATCAGAGGAGAATTTTTGAATTTTTTCGGTTAGAGCGAAAGCGCGGCTCATTGTTCGACGTCCAAAATGTTGCATATGATTTAGCCATTAATAGTCACGAATTCTTTTTTATGCATTTCTTCATTCTTCGAACGGCCTCACAAAAAGAGCTAGCTGCCGGCTGACTTCGTCGACATGTTCTTTTCAACCGGACGAATGGTGCGAGAAATCGCATTTGAATCGAATACGCTGGCATCGGCATGAGAACATTTGATTTTTTATGCCAGCTTTAAAAGATTCAGTGGAAATTCTCTATTGAGTTTCAGTTATTCGTGAACTTTTTAAGATGAGACTCCGAATGTTGAATTCCTTATCTGCCAGTCATAAAGTACAGGTATTCAGAATAAAAGTTGAATAAATTTTGCTGGATTAAAAATAAATAAATAAATAAAAATAAATAAGTGTTGAAATGCATCCACCGACAGTGATATAGTAGCGACTCCTGCCTTTTGTATTTAGTTTTTTAACCAAGACGAAAAAACAGGGCCAGGTATACAGGGAGATTTTTAAATTATACGTCAAAAATCTAAAAGCAGATCGAATCGACCGAAATAAGCAGATTTCTTATGGGAATGTCGGTGCGGAAATGCAGCATTTAGTTAGTAGAGGGCGCTGTTGAGTTCGGTTGATAAAATCACTTCACTAGCTTGATTCGTCATTCTCTGCATAGATTTCTAACAACATGCGTCGTTACACCAATGTCGACGAGCATGACAAGAGCTTGTCCACATCGATTTCATGTATGGGGCTGCGTAAGAAAATGGAACAGCTGTTCAAAATGTACATGGAACATTCTTTAGGTACCTTCTACCTCCCTTTATATTTCTGACTTATAATTTTGAAAAACTTTGTAGAGCATACTACATTTAGATTTTATCTAACAGTACCATATAAAGAGCTTTTTTTAAAGTGATAACATTGTAAATGAAAGTTGCCCTAACTAACGGAAAACGAGATCTGATTTACTAGAAGATAGCCCGTCAAAATGACGTGTTTGCATTTTTAAAGGATGATAAAAAAGAGAGAGAGAGAGAGAGAGAAAGAAAGAAAGAAAATTTCAACAGAAATCTGCATTTAAAACTATAGCAAAACTATCTGGTAGATGGAGGTGGGGATTATAATGCAGATTATATATGATTATAATGAAATTTAAAACGCACCCGCGGTTTGCTTAAATAAAAAGTTTTAATTAAATAGTGTTTTTGAAATCGTGAAAAGATTTCAAAGCGAAGTAAAATGTAGTGACGTCATTTACAACTCCCACTGTAAATCTGACCATTGAGAATGCTCAATTACAGCTATGGAACGGTTTCATTGGTCAGAAAATAGATTGCCTTTAAAATCGGAGGTAACTTTTCACAATGTTTCTTATAGATTTGAAATTCTCAAGAGTCATTCACGGCTGTAAAGAAAAAAAAAATTAAAGCAACCCGAATATAAAAATTTTAACAATATTGCATTTAAAACGCACCTTCGCTTTCCTTTAATAAAAAGTTTTTATCAATTATACACTATAAAAAATTTGACTCATTTGCTACAGCGTCACTCCACCGCTTTTATAGAAAACGATTACTTTACTGTGTTATGGAGCATTCTCATTGGTCGTAAAAGAGATATTTTATAAAAGCTGTGGAGTGCCGCTGCAGCAAATCGGTCAAATTTTTAACTGTGCACTTTTTGAAATCGTGGAAAGATTTCAAAGCGAAGTAAAATGTAGTGACGTCATTTACAGCTCCCACTGTAAATCTGACCAATGAGACCTATTACCACTATGAAACGTTTTCATTGGCGAATGAGTTTCTTTTTCTCGTGGATCGGTTGATCCCGGAATTGTTATACACGGAGGGGTTTTATATATATAATTAAAGGGCAATCAGAATATATACCTGCTCTGAGTCGCACCTTTAAAGGAACCTCCTAAACTCTTAAGATAGGCCAAGTAAAGACATTCAAAAACATGTAACTAAAATGTTCCAATGTGCCCTAACAACAAGTGTCTATACCCAGAGATACTCAAAGTTCATTGAATTGGTTCTTGAACTTTCCACAATGTACACAAACTTGTGTACATTATGGTGGTGAATTTAGTTCCCAGTATTTTTTTTCGTCTGCCTGTAAAACAACTTTTTCAGCAAGGTAACACCTGTTGCTGAAAAGATAAGCTTCTGGTAACTGCCTTTAGCGAATTGTCAGTATGCAAAATTGAAACAACTAGCACTTAAACAAATACTTTTACTAAATCTAAATTATATAATTTCATTTGTAAATAATTATTGTAGTTTTAAAGAAAATTGCGAAATGGTATGTGACTTCTTAGTACATAAATATAAGTAAATTTCATGCATTTAACTACGAAAAGGGCTGCATGAATGCGTCAAAAAGTTTAAGTGTAGATTTGAGAAAAGCACGTCCCCCCCCCCCCCCCCACTCCACACACATACACACGCGCACAAAAAGAAGAAGAAGAAAAAAATAATTTCATCCTCAATCTATGTGGCTAAATATTTGAGGGTGTTTGTCCCCAAATCAAAAAACGCAACTTTATGACATAAGTTTTAATTTATTTTTGTTCGTAAATACATAATACTAGCAAATTTTGTTGTTCATAATCTGTTTAATCGCATTATATTTCCCTTTTTGTGTGTGTGTGGGGGAGGGAGGCAAACGCAATAGATCTTACTGGAAATAGTGTGGAAGTGAGCGTTTTGAACCGAATTTTTTCGCGAAATAAGAATAACGACTTAAACAAGGAGAAAAATCTGTCACGTGATCAAAATCACTTATAACTCAGTAGATAAATTATTGATCAAAAATGGGAAATGTAATTAGATTCCAAATCGCCTCCAAAGTCAGGCCTTCCAATTTTATATCTTCTGTTAAAAAATGAATTTGTAAATGTGTCAAAACGTTTTACGCTTGTTGAGCAAAACAGCTAAGAACAGCCTAAGGCTGCGGGCACACACACAGTTTTTCGCACTAACTTCTTGCGCTATCTTTGATCTTTCGTTTCGGCGCTTTGATGTATAAATTGCACTTCTAGTGCACTGAATCTGAACTTCAAGAGAGGAATATCAGTTGACAGGTTTACGACCGAAGATGGAGTAGATAAAAGTTCCTCTTCCTTTGTCAAATTGGTAGGGTCAGTCCCTCAAAAACCATTTAACGAGGTTTCACCCTTGTTCAGTTCGAAAACAATGATTGATTGATTGCTCTTTTAGTGTAATAAAAACTAGTGCTGTTCGTCTAGACCTTAACGTTTTCGGCCAATATTCAAACTATTTGTCCAAAGATATTGGGCCAAAGTATTCGGCCAATTACCTTCAGTATTTGGACAACTGAACATTTGGTAAAAAAAGACGAACACTGAATATTCGTTTCATCCGTTTCCCTGGCAGAGTTGTAGTATTTAATCTCCAAACTTTAGGTCTACTTATAAAACTTGATCGTCCCTTTTCCCATCTCTTTGTTCCATCTTCAATCGATATTTTACCTTTATCTGCCATTACCCGTGTGTTCACAAGTGTTATCGGGGAAATTGCCTTCTCCGTAACACGCCATTTGTAAAGCCCTCCCGGGGGGGGGGGGAGGGGAGGGGGCGGTTGTTCCCTTGCTCTCTCTATCGCCTCAGGAGGAGAGAAATTCTTAATCAATTTCTCTGGTAAATATTTCAATTGTGTTGGCCGCAACTCTCCGCTCAAGTAAGGTGTTTGATTCAGCCAACGGAGTTGCGATCAGATTTATTTTTCTATCTTTTCGATATAATCTCTCCTTTTTTTTTTTATCTTAATTTTTATTTACAGTTGTTTCGTTTCATGCTGTCATACTATTGCAACTTTTAGCTAAAACCTCTTTCTAATATTTCAATTTATAAGGAAATTTTCGTAAAAAGTATTTAGAGGTTGAATGATTTAAAAAATATAAAACCATTAACTGTAAAATAATATATAAACCTTTGAGTTTTAATACAAAATTATCACATTCAAACATGAAAAAAAAAATTAAAATGAATATAATCGAAATTTGTAGAACCAAAGTGGAATCTTCAGGATCAGGCCTATAAATATTTTGAAACTACAAATAAAGCGTTTAGTTTGATCTTCGTATTAGCCATAAAAAAGCAAAATAATACGAATTTGGGGCTACCAACACAAATAAAACCAAAATAAAATGGAGAAGAACATTAAAAATAAAACCTAATAACATTATTAAAATGGATAGAAAAGACAAAAAATACCTGACACTATAGTTACCCCTAAAATGATATAGCAAAAAATAGACTGTTATGATTATAAATTAAATGCATTATATATCCATTGGAAAATGCCTTAAGCATATACTCTCAGAAGATCTACCAGTAAAATTTAAATTATTTATTTAATAAAAAATATTTAATATAATAAGTAATTGATTTATTAAATATTAAAAATATGTAAAATTTAAAATGGAGGAATCATTATAATGATCCCTATAATTGATAATGTGACGAGTTGCTCTTTCTCTGCTGTTTCTGTTGCTTTTTTCTCTGCTTCCTTTAACCGTAACTCCCAAAAAATGCATTTCCAAAGTTACATTCCTATGTGATTCCGAGTAGTCTTTGCATCCCTAACACATCCTGGAAGTATATTGTTCTGGTAGTAAAACACCTAGGAGTAATGCCATTGATGTGTCGGAAGCGCCCTCTATCAAAAAATGAGGACATCAAAGCTGTACGTCATTTTGAATAAAATAATTACCAAGGGAATGATTTACACGCAAACCGCAACAAAATCGATTAGTTTGTCCAATGTTTATGAGTGTTTAAAATTCCCCTCTCTGTTCACAGTTCAATTTTCACTAGTTATCCGATCCCAATGTTTTCGATTTTGTGCTTAAAATTTAAGTTAAAGACTAAACTTTAGTATAACTTGAACTCAATGCACAAAATAACGGTAAAAAGTAGTTGTTCGTTACTCTAAAGTCTAAAGCGCCCTCTATCGACATTTTTTTAACGTAACCTTTAAAATTTTTTTCTAAAAAAATCGTGATATAAAAAATGATTTTAATGAAAACTGCAAACAAATCGACCCTTTTCTCCGTTTTTTATCATCGTTTGAAGTTTTGGACCTCAAACTTTAATGGCTCCTAGCTCCTACAGAAGACGTTTGCGCCCCATGGTTTCCTGTTTGTTTAATAATGTTTGTCTCTATGTCTACTATCATCCCTCAGAGTTTGTCGGTCTGGTAGCGAAACACCCTGCATATATATATATATATATATATATATATATATATATATATATATATATATATATATATACTTTTATAAATACATCCAAAGTTATTCAGACAATACCATTAATATATATATAATACCATTAAAAGTAGACAAGATTCACCAATGGATTTTATCAACAAAACAATAAACCAAAAACGAAGAATTTGAATTGAATTGAATTATAAAAAAGAAAAAAAAATAGTGAAACGAGTAAATCTGAATAAATGAATAAATAAAATGAATTCAAATGTAATTTGTAGTCCTCAGAGCAGAATCATCAGGCCCCAAATGCTTTGGAACTACAAATGAAGTGTGCGGTTTCATCCACGTATTAGCCATGAGATAGCAAAATAATACGTATTTGGGGCTACCAGCACACAAAAACCAAATTATTAAACAAGGAACAGAGAAATAAATAGTTGAAAAAATGTATATATTAAAACAGTAGCGTGCAGCAATTAGTGTCAGTAACATGAGCAAAAATTAACCCTATTTTTGCACGTGGAAATAATAAACTTTACATTCATATATAATTTGGATAAAAAGTGAGAAAACAAAATATTGAGAACAAAAAAACTTATCTACAGCTCATATTCAAAATATTAGAATAATTACCTTTTTTTTAGAAATTGAAAATATCGTTTGGTAATTTAATGTCTTTTAATGAAAATATGCAAACGATATTTTTATTAAGAACTTATTGTTGATTAAACTTACTTGTTATCTTAAATTTAATATCATTTTTGAAAAGATTAATTGCAAAAAAAATTATTTTGAAAAGTCAAAATATTAGAATATTTATTCAAGTGGTTCAAAATATTAGAATATTTCACATTAATTCTCCTTTAATTATTACCAATTCTTAACTGGTGGCATCATTGATTAAATTCAGACTATTTTATTTAAAATCAGTATTCTTTTTTGCAGTTTGTTTCTTTTTCGTCTTAAAATGGGCCGTGTGAGTGATATTCCTGAATCTACTAAACTTCGTATGGTTGATTTGTATCGGCACGGTAAAAATCAATGTTTTATAGCGAATTATTTACATTGTTCGCAATCGAGCGTTAGTAAAATACTAACACAATATTCAAAAATTGGAAAATTTCAAAATAATCGCCGAAATGGTGGCCGAAAACCAAAAACATCTTCTAGAGATGACAGGAAACTGAAGCGTATAGTTAAGAAAAACCGTTTTAAAAGTGTGCGATTCTTGCACCGAAAATGGTAAGAAGAAGGAGTTGAAGTTTCTACATCGACAACATTAAGACGTCTCCATAAATTTAAATTTGAATCTGGTGTATCGAAAACAAAACCTCTCATGACTGCAAGACAAAAGCGTATAAGATTGAATTGGTGTAAATGAAGACGTTTATGGAGCAATGAAGATTGGAAATATATATTATTTAGTGATGAAAGTATGTTTTGTGTTTCATATGGTAATCAAGGTATTCGAGTTTGGAGAATGAAGCAAGAAGCATTTGATAAAGAATGCCTTAAACGTTCCGTAAAATTTGCTGCTAGTGTCATGGTTTGGGGTTGTATGAGTGCAGAAGAACCTGGAAAGTTATGCATCGTCTACGAAAAGGTTAACTCTCTGATATATCAAGAAATTTTAGAATATTACATGATTCCATCATCAGAAGATTTATTTGAAGATGATTTCATCTTTCAACAAGATTTAGCGTTCCCACATACCTCGGTGTCAACTAAGAATTGGTTCCGCCAACGCAACATTAAGGTACTTCCTTGGCCACCAAATTCACCAGATCTTAATCCCATCGAAAACTTATGGTGTACAATGAAGAAAAAACTTCAAGAAAATCCTCCTTCAAGTAAAACTGGGTTAGTGGAACGTATAAAGTCTATTTGGGCTAATATTGATAGAAATGTTTGTAAACACCTTGTATATAGTATGCAAGATCGATTGTACGCTGTTATGAAAGCTAAAGGGGATGCTACAAAATATTAACTACCATTTACTTCATATTCATAAGGTAATATTGTTGCGTAAAATAAAATATTCTAATATTTTGAACCAATCTAAATTTTATTCTAATATTCTGGTGTGTTTAAGGAAGCTGTATACCTAATTTATTGTGCTGTATTTTATATTTTATAAATTTTAAAATCTTACCTAAACATTCCAGATTTAATTTATAAGAAATTTAATTGCATTTACTTAGTATAAAAAATAAATAAATGACAAATAATTTTTTCTTATTACTTTTTCTCAAATATTCTAATATTTTGAATATGAGCTGTAGTTCTATCCTGTAATGTCTGGGTGACCGACAGCAGAACTATAGATGCTGGATTATAACTGTTTTTTAATATGCTGAATTATATACAGGATTTATACACAAGCTATATACAGGAGATGAATATGTACATAATTAATCATTACCAAATTATTCTTTAGCTTTCTGAAGAAAACTTCACTCGGGTGTTTCACACACCCTACCAACATCTAAAAACTTCAACACACTTACCCGTGCTCCTCACCTGTCTTCAATTCTAGGTGAGGGCGCTAGTCTCTCCACTTCGTTTTTAATTCTTTTAATAAAAGAGGTTGGGAGGAGAATGGTTGCATGACATATTCATTAATGTAGAGGACGGCGCAATAAAAATATTAATAAATTATAAATGCATATATATATATATAAGCAGATAAATTAAACCCTATTTCTTTTTAAACATGCTAATTCCCTGATGCTGCTGTATTTTTAAATCTTAATTTATTTTAAATAAATGGATTTTTTATTTTTTAATCAGTGAAAAACATTAACAGGGTTCACGCTATATGAAAAATCTAGAAAGTGAGAAAATTTTAAAGTTTTTAGGTATTTTTATTATTATTATTATTATTTATAAGAAAAGTTGGGAATTTACATATATTTTTTAAAAATCACGGAAAAGTTTTCGAAATAAGTTCAATTAAGTGAACTTTAATCTTTTGCAAGACCGAAAATTGCTCCAAATGTCAATGGAGAAAAACTACAGGATGGACAAATGTTTTCTATAATTTTTCAGACTTCCTGATATTATTTCACATTCAAGGCTTTTCTACTGTATTGCTTTCATTTAACAAACGGGAAAAGGTGGAGTTTACTCATTTGATGATGCTGCGTCGTTCAAGCATTGTAGCATTTTAAAGAATATCATTTTTAAATTTTCTTGAAAAGTGCTTGAAATTTCTCCTGGGAAAAGAGTATGAAATTTGTTTTGTATAATACAAATTTCTGATTTTTTTAATGCTGCTTCTTATTGAGTTATTTGTGTTAATTTTTATAGAAATGTATCTAAAGTATTTAAAATATGTTATTTTCAAATTAATATTGATAACCAATATACATACATTTAAACATTTTATAAAAGTAGATTCTATATATGCCTCTTTGGTCTTGAAATTTTTTTGAGATCTAATCGTCAGAGAAATCGTCATACATGTTTTGCTGGTATAAATATCACATTGTTTCTCGTAAGATTTGCAAAAAACAGTGAACTATGATCTTTGCTCATCTTTTACCTTCAGATGTCTGTCTAGACTTTTCTCACAGGGTCCTATTTTTGTGAAATTGTGATTTTTTTTCCCTTATATTTGTGAAAATTCTAGTCAGAATTTTGTGAATTTTAAATTATCGATGTCTTCAGGTTCTATTTTCCATATTTAAAAAGCTAAGTAATATGCTCTTGGTGAGATCAACTGCTTATTTACAAGTCAGATTTTATTATTAGATGATTAAATTTGTACAAAGTTCAATTTGAAGGTGGAAAAATTCTGTGAAAGGTCTATTTAAGAGACAAATAATTTTGTGAAGGGTCCTGTTTTAAGATAAATTATTTTGTGAAGGGTCCTTTAAAGGACCTAAAATTTTCCTAAACATATCCCTGATCTCAATACAGTTTTCCTAATGGCAAAAAAGAATAAAATTTTACCTAGTGCTATCAATAAGTCCAATCCTGCTATGTGCTATTAATTTTATCTTAACCTTTAACGTGTTACCAATCTCATAGACAGCTGCTTTTTTTTCTATCTTTTAAATTTTTATATTTTAACTCATAACTGTTTTTTTGACTACAAACGCTAGCAGAGTTTGTATAACTTTAGTTTTTTCACCAGAGACTTTTGAATTGGTGAATTTTAAGTATAACAATCCTGTTTAAAAAGTTTAGTACAAGAACACTATAATATGAGTTAATCACGCTTGTTATTCATCTTTCAACGGAACAGCGTAAAAGACCGCTTCACGGCAGTTATGTGATAATTTCTGTCACATAAGTTAAAGGTTAATACTAATAGAGATTTTACCAAAGTTTATAGTTTAGCACTGGTATTTTATTTTATTTTTTTAGTTATTTTTTTAATGTCTACTAACTGGCCATTGTCGAAATTTCTCAGTTACATTCTTCACTCTTTGTTAAAATCCTAATATCTCTTGGTATTTCAAGGATGGAGTAGAGGCGACGACGATGCTCTCCAGATAAGGCAGTGGATGAATGCTATCCTGTTCGATAAATCGCTCGATTTAAGACAATTTTTAAACATTCGCCTATAATCGGCCATGCAAAATTGTAGCAAAAAACCTTAAAAATCCCAAAATAAACTTCTCTTTGCCTTTTTGCTTTTTCCCCCAAAATGGAGAATTAGTTTTCTCTTGACGTTTTCTCTTTTCGTCCGGAAAGGGGGAGAGGGGATGTGTCTTATCCCTAAACAACCTGTTTAAGAAAATTTTGCAACACTTAAGCTGGAAAGATATAAAATTTAAATTTCTTTTCAGCAAGTTGTTCACAAAAGAAACTGTTAATGTTTAATTACTTTAAGTCATTTCGGAACAATAAATTAGATTCTTTTTAATCATTCGAGATACAGAAAATTCTGTTTAGTCTTCGCCCTGTATTGACCTCAAGAAAAAATGAACTTGTGTATGTATAAGGAACTCTGGGTAATAATACCTGGACTTGTTTATTCCATAACCTAAGGGCGTGTATTCTATTTGAATTAAGATTTAATTTCCCCATATTCACTGAACTACTCTGGCAATCGCGGTTATTGCATTCCCCCCTCTCTCTCTGCTGCAGCCGAGAGTCGTGATCTCTCTTGTCGATCGTGATTGCGGGGAGGGGAGGTGGGCAAGGGGCCCTCTCCAGATCCGGCAACCGACGGATGATATCTCGTTGGATGGATCCAGCAAGAGAAAAGCATCACCTGCCCGCGCGCCATTACTCTCAATTATGGTTCATCCATCTATGGCCAGATCGATAGAGGTGCATTCGCAGCTGCCGCTCGGGAAACCGGACCTACACGATTTCTGCGGCAGAGGAAGGTTGCGTGCGATTACCACACCGGGGGTATTAGAAAATGTAATTTAGATTCTAATTGGACGTTACGCTAATATCTCACCCCCTTCGCTCTCTTCTCGTGCATAAAATTCAGTTTTAGCCCGTGACGGATCGGAGTGAATAACTTGAATTCTTTTTTTCTCTCCCCCCACTCTCGTTTTCCATTTTAAAATGCACTTATTAGAAGGCGGCACGTTATTCCCTGAAATAACTCTTTTTGTTGTTTTAACGATGTCTTGGGATCAGAAAGATTTTTAGTTGGGTTCTTCGTCACACATCTCGGAAGAAAAAAAAAAAAAACAGATTTTTAAATACACCGTTGTAAGTTTCTTCTTCTTCTTCTTCTTCTTCTTCTTCTTCTTTTTTTTTTTTTTTTTTAAATCAATTTAACTGTGCATTTTCACAGAGCACAAAACTTTTTCGGAACGGATGTAGTATTTGCCCGGAATCTGCCATCTTGTTTCTTTGTTGGTCACTAATGACCACTTTATGCTTACTTTTTGAACAATTTAGAAATAAACTTAAACAACAACAAATTTCGAAACTGAAAATCAGCACTCCAAACATTATTTGCAAAAAAGAAAGAAAATAATAAAGGAAGGGAGAGAAGGAATTCATAATTAGCAAAAAATAAATATCTAAATTTTAAAGCAGTTAAATAAAGCAAATATTAATTTAAAAAATATATTTATTCCGAAATTACACTCAGAATAAATATATTTTGACTGTAATTGTTTGAAATGTTTCAGAAATTATACATAAAAAAAAAGACCGCCATCTCCAGGCAAATACTACATGATAGCCACTTTTTCTTATGAACTGATTGGAAAAGAATAATCATCAACACAATAATGATGTACTTGAAACTGCTTTCATTATTCAAATCCACCAATAAAATAATTTTAAAACTTAAAATTAACTTTTCAACAAAACTTATCAACGTTTTAAACCAATAGATGAAGAAATAAATATCACAAAGTTTGAATTTATAAAGTACGTAATATGTGTACGTAACATACAAAAGAAAAAAAACAACAACAGTTCTTAACTAAAATATCAAGGAAGTTTTTTTGAAATACATTACCTAACCCTAAAACATTAAAGACCCTTAAATTGTCGCCTTTAAAAAGACTTGCTGCCCTGCATATACGGAAATTTCTTTAAAATTTCGATTTCCCGATTTTTATCTTGTCCTTAAATTTTGCACACCAGTGTACATAGTATAGGATGAGTGCCAAAATGCCAATTTTCAAGGGATTTTTGAGCGAATATTCAAAAGGGAGTAATGTAATTCGAATAATTACTATCCCTGCATAACAGCTAGTCCATATAAAATCTCATTTAGGTCACACATGGTCACAAGAGTCACAGTCACTGGTGAAACAAAACATAGGAAATTCCATGCGTCGCTTTTATGAGTCTCAAATGACTGCTATATGTGACTCCACTGACAGGTCATTTCGACTACTGCTTTGTGTCGAGTCATCAAGTGACTTCACAATGTCGTTTTATTGAGACTCTCATGTGACTGTCATTTGAAGACTCAATTTCAAAGTCATTGTGAATGTTGCATTATGATAAATCAACAAATAATGTCACGTTAAAGTCACAAGACTCTGTCAAATGGTGACAGAGACTCTACTGTGAAGTAATCATTGTAAAAAAAAGTAAAAAGTCACCATGTGACTTTGGTGGGACATTATTTGGTAATTTATCATAATGCAACGTTCACAAGGACTTTGAAATGGAGTCTCCAGATGAGAGGTCACACGAGAGTCTAAATGAAACGACGACTCGCCACAAAGCAGCAGTCACAATGACCTGTCAGTTTGAGTCACATATATAGTCGTCATTTGATACTCATAAAAAAGACGCATGGAAATTCCTATTTTTTGTTTCGCTGTAAACGACTGTGACTCTTCTGACCATGTATGACCTGAATGAGATGTTATGTGGTCTAGCTGTTATGCAGGGATAGTAATTACTCGAATTATATTACTTCCTTTTGAAGATTCGCTTGAAAATCCCTTGAAAATTGGCATTTTGGGACTCGTCCTTAAATTTTGCACACCAGTGAATTTTCGACTACATCCAGACAAAATTTTAAACTTATACTGCATTTAGAACTGCAGTAACTGCTTATTTAAAATATCTAATATCATATTCATCCTTCAAAAGAATCTTTAAACTTATTTATCTCAGTTTGTGGTTTTCAGATTTTGTATTTTTTCAGAAATTAACAAAAGTGCTTGATTTTCTTTTTAAGTTGGACATCGTATAATATGTAAAAGATTATCTCATTTTTAATATTTTGGCTGCTTTAAAAAGTAATTATATGTTCAAAAATTAGTCACTTTTTTTGCTTTTTCTGATTAACCTTTTTTTTTTTTTTTAACCTCTAAAGCTGTTTTTATTTTTTTAAATTCCGATCTTTAAATATGTTCAAAATATTGTTAATGACCTATACAAAAAAAAAAAAAAAAAAAAAAAAAAGAAAGAAAGAAAGAAAGAAAATTGAATTTGACCTTAGGTTTTCAAAGATTTTCAAACACATGATGAGCACGCCAGATGTTCGAAAGTACTGATTTTAGATATATGTATGTTAATAAAAACACTAACGAGGAAGGATGAAAGAGAAAATGCCATTTGTGCTCTTTTCGTACAGAAATAATTAAACTAACTGAAAAAATAACTCGATTGAAAAAAAAAAAAAAAAAATCTCCAATATAGTGACCTGGCGACTGCTTATCTCTTCTATAGTATTTGAATTACTTTGCATTTGCATATAGCCGTTGATAATAGTTCAATAAAAATTTGTTATCAGTATTCAGGAATTCTGATCATAACGTGCGTCTATATTATACAACTCTGGGCGTCACTATCGCTGAATAATACACGGATCCAGCAAAAATCGGCTGCCTAATGATTCATATGAATACATTTATTTCTAATAGTAATATAATACAGATCCTTAAAATTAAATATAGTTTATAATAGCTCAATGTTTTATTTATTTATTTTCAATTGTAATGAGAAAATGGCAACAAAAAAATATCAATTACTACTATTTTCCAACTACTTTTCCTTAACTTTCTATTGAAATGGAGGCTACCAAAATTAAAGAAACAATAATATAATAATATTTTTTATTTCAAAAATAAATTGAGGTACAATTATTAAACAAATTGCATTTAAAAGTATTTCCCCCTCCCTTATATGACGGTATAAAAATGAGACAATGTGCGATGCTTTACAAGTTTAAGAAATTGCGATAGAGATTATCAATATTTAACAGTACATACAATGATACATCTTTTTATGGATAACTTATGCAACGAAACGTTATTTTTTAAAAAGACACTTTAATTGCTTGCTGAAAAGAAACAGTAAATCGGGGGCTAAAAAGAACTCCAGGAATTTACTATAAGTATTTTGTAGTGATATGGAAAACGAGACCATGTGCTATAGGGCAAAATTAACACTAGCCCTTGGCTTCCGAGCCAGTAAATGAGAAAAAGTGGCTAGTGGAAAATTAACTATCAGCGGCCACCGCCCGGCCACTTTTTTATATAGTGAGAATAAAATTTTCTTGCATTTCATCAAGGATTCCATTTTTTTTTTTTCCAATATATTTATATTAACATATTTATTTGGACTATTCAGTTTTAGACTATTTCTTATAAAAGTCTTACTGTTTATAATCCTTACTAATATTATAAATCGGAAAGTGAGTTTGTTTGTTTGTTTGTTTGTTCGTTCCGCTTTCACGCCGTAACTACTGAACCGATTGCTTTGAAATTTTGCAGACGTAAAGTTAGAAGTTCGGATTAAATAATAGGGTAATTTTTATTTATTTTATTCAAATATTTTCCTTAATAATTCAAAATTTAATTATTTTTCATACAAAATCAATAGGCATTTTTCAGATAAAATTTAACCATTTTCCTTTCCTGTTGCCAAGAAAATAAAAAATTGGAATAATAATTTTTCAGCGGCAATGAATTTTTAATAGAAAACTTCCACGCGAAAAACTATAATAAAATAATTTAAAAGAAAATAAATATGACGTCATGTTTGAAATAAAAATAAAAGGTGTATTTTTTATAATACATTTAACAAGGATATTTGTTTAGTTAATGGGAATTTTTGTGTAAAATATGGTGACATAAATTAAAAGTAAAAAGAATGAAAAAGAATTATATTTTTAATAAAATGGTTCACTCATGAAAATGTGACGTCATAGTTGAAATAAAACAGGTACTTTATAGCAGTCGTTAAAAATATAAGGGGTATGAATATCAGTAGCTAATGGAGCGAGATATCAGAAATATTTTTTACTTATACTAATTAATAAGTTATAAGTTACATACAAATGAATATTTTTATTCAAAACTCATAATTATCAATGGAAGAAATTTTTTGTGGGGAAGAGGTGGAAAATAAAATCACTGATTAATATATTTTTGGCTCGATTTTTTAACACTTTCGAACAAAGTTGAAAAGTTATTATGCTTTCGGTTTGTCTGTCTGTCTGGTCGCTTTCCAACTTTCGTATATATACTCCGATTTCCATGAAATTTTTGGACATTATTAACGTTTACCTAGCACGAATACCTATTGAAAATGAAGTTTCTACCATGATTAATTTATTTACAGGGATAGTCAAAAAATTTCCTTATATTACGGCATTATGGGGAAAAATCGTTTTAATTAAATTTAACGATGTTACAGCCTGTAGAACACATTCAAATTTATATGCATTTACAAAGTGCACTAAAATATGCATTTTGTAAAGTATGTAGTGAAAAGGGCACTTACTATTCATTTACAGGGTCAGACAGAAGAATTCCATTGCATAGGAATAAAGGGAGGAACAGTTTCCGACATATTTTAATTATGGTAAACGATTTCATGTATAATCAAATTGATATATGTTGCTGAGGTTTAATGTAAGTTATTTCATGCATAATACGAAGTGCATAGCATTTAGAGGGACACACAAAATATTTCAAATATTATATATTCTATCCGAAGTACTGTATATCATGGATGATGACTGTTGCATGGATGAAATGCATTTTGAATTATGATATGTGCTTTTAAGTTTCGCTAAATGTATGCATATTAAATGGAGAGTATAAATGGTAATAGTATAAATAGTTAAATTTAGATATACAGGGTTACACAAAAGATCTCGGAAAGGTTACTGAATATGAGCGTAATTTACTTAAAGGTGGTTTTTAAATAAAATATGCATTTTTATTTTGAACTGCATTTAGTAAACTAAGAAATGTTTGTAGTATATATATAAAATGATAAACAGGGTCCCGCAAAGAACTGGATACAAGGTTGTCTTCGGATGATAATTTCTGAAAATGTAATTTAGGTAGTAATAAGAAATATTTTTGTTTGAAATAAATTTTAGAAAGATACTTTCGTGTATTAAAGGCACTTGGAAAACTACAGGGCTGAACAAAAGAATTCAAGAATGTTTCTATCTATTATTATTAATCGCTGAAAGGAAAATTTTGACCAGCAAACAAATTAGCAACTAGGGATTATCAGAAGTTTTTTTACTATAAATTCGCGATAAAAAGTTAATTACACATGCTTTTCATCATCGAAATATTTTGCTTGATTGATCAATTATTTCTTCTTTAAATGTTATGTGAACGAAGTCACGGGTAACTGCTAGTTTTTAAATAAAAAAGTGGCTACTAGTTTAAAGAAAGTGGCCACTTAAAAAACTAGTCCTACCAGCCAGTGGCAGCTAATGAAATTTCCCGATTTTGCCCTATACCATGTGCGACATTTGCCCACAAGATTTAAATAGTATACGTTAAGCTGATCTCTCTCTCTTGCTCATTCCATTCGCGTACTCCAAAATCCGTTTTGTGTAACGGTCCGCAACCGTCCATTGTGCCCACTTCTCCCCTATTTAATTACGGTCGTAGCAACATTGCTCGGCAGATTTAAAAAATATTTCAGGGTCTTAGCTGTTTTAAGCTTAGCATAATAAAGCTTATTTCTCTGTCCATTTAAAGATATCAGTTATTGCGCTTGGATCTTTATTGTGTAGTAATGTCGATAATTTTTGTTATATTTTATTCATATTCGAACTATTGCTCAAAAGCGCTTAACTGTATGCATTTTTTATGTCGTTAATATTAGTATTTTATTAGTTAGTGAATGTAATTAGTTCTGTGAATGTAATGCGTTTTAACTGCAGCTTTTCACTGCTTGACAAGAATTTTATTCAACGCAACATATATATCTGTATACACTAATCCCGAGTTTCGATTATTCGTAAAATAAAAAATGCGGAACATTCCAACATTCGCAAATTATGAATTTGTTATTTGCAAAGTTTGTTTTATAAAGAATCTTGTTTTGCAAAGTAAACTCACTTTGTTCTGCCAATTCTATAAACTACGTGACACTGGACTCTTATTTATCTATAGCCTACTATATTACTTTATAGTCTAAGATGGGACAGGGCTCGTTGATTTAAATCAGCTTGATTTTAATCATGATTTAAATCACGATTTAAATCAATTGATTTAAAAAAAATCATTGATTTAAATAAATTTTTCTAAGAAAAATCATTGATTTAAATAAATTTTTCTTTACAATTATTTTTCAATAAATTTAAAATGTAAACAAACATATTAATGTATTTTAATGTAATTTAGCTTTGTATAATACAGATAATCAAACAGCTTTTAGAAAGATAAAGTTCAATTTTTGTCAAATACAATGTAAAGTTTAGAAGAAAATGCTGTCAAAATAATCTTGCAACAGAAAGGAAATCTAAGTAGAAATGTATTAAATATTGGAATATTTACTTATTAGTAGTTGAAAAACTTCCGCAATTTGAGATAAAATAAAACTGTATGACTGTGTGCTCCACTTTGGTGATGCCTATTATATTAAAGCTTGAGCGAAATCTGAACCATTTAGTGATTTTTCTTTTGAATCTAACATACTAGATCTCAGCCTTTTTAGTTGCGTTCCTAATTATGTAGATACGTAGCATCTATTGTTGTCGCTCAGTCCGTCCGTCTGTCTGTCTGTCTGTCCGTGTGTCCGTCCGCACATAACAACGCAAAAACTACCCAACCGAATCGTTTGAAATTTAAAATACATAAATATTACGTAATTTTGTCGAGTCATTTCAAATTTTATGAAAATCGGATAGATAGATCAATTACAGGGACGATCAAAAGGATTCCGTTACATTACGGTCAATGGGGAAAAAAGTTTCAAATGCATTTTAATCGTTTGAAATTTAAAGCGTATATTTATTACATAATTTTGTCGAGTCATTCCAAATGTTATGAAAATCGGATGCTCTGATCAATTACAGGGACAATCAAAAGTATTCTGTTACATTACGGTCAATGGGGAAAAAGTTTCAAATGCATTTTAATGGTGTTACACTCATTTGAATATAACAGAATTGACATGAATCTATGAAATATGAACTAAAAAATTCATTTTGTACAATCTGTGATGCAAAGAATATTTATTATTAAATTACAGGGCCACACAAATGTATTCCACTAAATAATGTTATACGGGGAAACATTGGGGGGGGGGGTTAATTATATTAAACTACTTCACATTTTATGAATAAGATATACGTTAATGAAGTATAATAAAAATTACTCCCTGCATATTTACAGGAACACAAAGATTTCGGCCACTATACTGTATCCAAAGTACGCTCTACTACACTATATTGCCATTGATTATTGGACACTTGCGATTTTAGACATTTTACTAAATATCTAGAAAAATACATGAGGAGTCATCTCGAAACTCTTAGTGTATAAATATAATAGTATACGTCATACATCTCCGTGAAGATTTTTAACCGAAACTCCATAGGGGACCGTCAACAAATTAAAAAAGAATGATTATCTTTTGAATAACCCTGTCAAAACTAATGTAGCAAAAGCGCTCAAACTCTAGATTGTGATTGAATGCCTTATTGTAATACACTGTGTTCATTTTTATGCAAATAGCATGCACACTCGCAGAGTAATTAAGGTTTTTATAAAAATGGTCCCAAATTTTTCCAAGTTTTTCCCTTATAATTTTCAGGGGGGGGGGGGGGGCTTTTATGCACGTTTGTGATCGTTTCTGAATGTTAAGGGATTTCTGTATTACCAAATCGTTTTTATGTGCGTTCATAATTATGTAAATACATAGCACCTACAGTTGTCGTCCGTCCGCATATAACAACGCAAAAACTACCCCCACCGAATCGTTTGAAATTTAATATATATATTTATTACATAATTTTGTCGTGTCATTTCAAATTTTATGAAAATCGGATGCATAGATCAATGACAGGGACAATCAAAAGTGCTCCATTGCATTACGGCCAATGGGGAAAAAAGTTTCAAATGCATTTTAATCGTTTGAAATTTAAAGCATATAATTATTGCGTAATTTTGCCGAGTTATTTTAAATTTTATGAAAACCCGATGCATAGATCAATTGAAGGGACTATCAAAAGTATTCCGTAACGTTATGGTCAATGGGGAAAAATGTTTCAAATGCATTTTAATGGTGTTACACTCATTCGAATATAATAAAATTGATATGCATCTATAAATTTCATATTATAATATACATTTTGCATAATCTGTGGTGCAAAGAACATTTGTTATTGATTTACAAGGCCACACAAAAGTACTTTGTTACATAATGGTATAGGGAGAACATTGTTTAGTGGGCATTTTAATTGTAATTAATTATTTACAATTTTATGAGATTGATATATGTGAGAGATATTTTTAAAACTTCGTTATCGTACGAACGCACCTCATTTGCTACGCTTCACGTATAATTTCCAACCTGTTAAAAGTGTGTGGCACCTTCGGTATACACTTTTATTTTCAATTGATCAATGATAAAAAATAAAGAATACTGCCCAGTTAAACTGATGGCATTGAGCTCACAGGCTACAAATACTAATTGTACATTAAAGCCTTATATTTTCAAGGGTTAATTCCGTTCGAAAAAAAAATTAAGAAGGGGAAACAGCTCTCCCCTTTCCTCTTTTTTTATACTTAATCATTGAACCTCCTATACTATCAAAGACATGCTTTATCATATAAAAAATCTATATCCAAAATTCAGAGCAAATTAGATAATTCTTAATAAAAACCCATTTAGCATTTATATAATTTAAAAGGAGTTATCCCCCTATTTTATACTTAACCATTAAACTTCCAAAACGATTCAGAGATTTGAACGAAATCTGAAAATTCTGCTTGAAAAACCTATTTATATAAATTAAGAGGGGGGGGGGAGGCATTAGAACCCCTGTTGCCCCTATTTATACTTATTCAATGAACACCTAATAGCAGTCACGGAATCGCCTCATCAGAATGATCCTAATCTAAATTTTGAACGAAAACTTAATTCTGCATGAAAATCCCATTTATATCAACTAACGGGGGGGGGGGCATTAGAACCCCTGTTCCCCCTATTTATACTTATTCAATGAACACCTAATAACAGCCACGGAATCGCCTCATCAGAATGATCCTAATCTAAATTTTGAACGAAAACTTAATTCTGCATGAAAATCCCATTTATATCAACTAACGGGGGGGGGATTAGAACCCCTGTTCCCCCTATTTATACTTATTCAATGAACACCTAATAACAGTCACGGAATCGCCTCATCAGAATGATCCTAATCTAAATTTTGAAAACTTAATTCTGCATGAAAATCCCATTTATATCAACTAACGGGGGGCATGAGCCCCCCGTTCCCCCTCTTATACATATCTAATGAACTCCAAAAACTAATCAGGGAAGCGCCTTATCAGGATATACCTATATACAAAATTTCAAGTGGATCCGATATTTTTATCATGAGTTATCGCGTTACGCACATACGCACATACATACAGAACGGACGGGCACATAAGCTCTCAGGCTATGATAGCCTGTGAGCTAATGATAAGTAAATTATTAAAAAAAAGGGGAAAAAAAACATCCGGTGCCCTAGGGTTGGGGAAAACACTGCTTTAAATTGAAAAGATCTTCTGTACACTTTCGAAAAATAATTTTTCAAAAGCTGTTCTTTTTAACTTGAACCTTTTCCCATATAGAAAAAAAAAATCTTGTATCCAGAACCTATTCAGCGACGGGAAGTGTCTTCTGTCATTATCTGCTAATTGTCCACTCGCGTTAGTTTAATCGGTGCGGTTTCTGACTGCCAATTATACCGTCGAATAAAAAACTGGTATCGCCGCTTTCCCTTTTCATTTTACCTGATCAGACGAAGGGAGATTCTCGTGTCAACTATTAGAAAAAAACACAATGAGAGGAAACGGAAAAAATAAAATAAGTTTTACTTTTTTATTGTTGTTGTGTCTGTTTGAGCTATAACATCATCAATAGCTGTAGATTTTTTTTTTTTTTTTTTTTTTTTTTTTTGTCATTTATAAATAAAGTGTCGACCGTATTTTATAGAAGAAACGACGCGGCGTTTTCGAGCTTGAAAGTTACTTTTTTCCCTTCAAATGCGGCGTTAACCTCATGTGCGGCGATTTCGATATTATTATTATTACTTACTCATACAATCGTTTCGGGGGGAAGGGGGGGATTGACGGATTTACACGTTTCAGACTTTGGAGATTCAGAAAAATATATTTTTAGAAAAAAAAAATGTTGTCTGTGTGTCTGTAAATGATCTGTCACCCGAATAAATTGAGATAGAGACTTGAAAATTGGTGTGTACTTAGTATGTGAGAATGGGAAGAAGCCTATTTAATATCATTAATCTTGATTATCTGGAACTATTGTTTTTTCGGATTCTTAAAATTATTATTTTGAAGAAAGGTATACAAAATTTTTCTAAATGTTTTATTTTAAGGAATGAATGAAGTCGATCGGATAATTAGTTGCCGAGATATTTGTAATCCTATTTTCCCCACTCTTCTATTTTTCATAATCCTGTATTTCATTCAGATTTCAATTCAAAGATATATTTTAATTGGATATCAAACTCTTAATCAGACGCAGTAAACTGTTAGTTAATGTGATTATCATTTTTCTAGGAATAAGGACATTTCTTTTACGCAGTTTGGTACCACTTGTTCATCCTGTCGACAAAACAACTATCGCCAAACTATAAGATTGAATGCCAATGTACAATTACTATATATTAAAAATATTTAAATATAAGTTTAAATTTTATTTTGGAATCGCAATGCATTTTATAAATAGTTTACACATGTCTTTTTTTTATATTTTATACTATGCATATCCATGATGGGTAAGTATTACGATGGCCCCCGACGAGTACTTTTTGTTCGAAAAATTGGGATAAAATAATAAAAATCATTAAAACTGTTTTCTACTCCCCTGCTCAACAACTTTCTGATTTTGCCAATAATAAAATCTGACATTTTCGATGATGATGTCGGACCATACAGCGTGGACAAAGAAAATTTACAATTCTCCTGCTCTGATATTGACGACTCAGATTTTGAGGCCTTCGAATAGAAGCTAAACAAGTTGGAAATTGCACCTCAAGCGTAGCACATGAGGTGTATTCGTACTATAACGAAGTTTTTAAAATATTAAGATCTTGGTGTAATAGTACACAGTATTTCGGATACAATATAGTAGCCAAAATCTTGTTTGTGTTCCTGTAAATACTATCTGCTTTCTATTATACAGGAAGTAACTCGTAGGAAATCTCAGCAACGTATATCATGTAATCAAGAGAATGACTTTCAAACGGGGTGATTCAACTGGGACTGAATAGTTTTGTCAGTGAAGATTAAGAAGAATGAAATCAGTCCCGGAATCATACGGAAAAAACAAGTTAGACCTAGTCGATCCTTCAGTAAAAAAGTAAGGCCCGAACCCGGCCCGGCTCCTGAGAAAAAAATAAAACCCGGGCCCAGCCAGAATACCGCTAATGGAAATCGGCCCGATCTCGTGCCGCGGCCCATGCAGATCTGTAGGTATAGCCATAGTGGTAGCTATAATTTCTCTTCGGTTCAGGAATTCTGTGTAAAAATAATCTGAAGTAATAACAAATTAAGTCAATTTAGAATTATGATAAAATACATATATGTAACGACTTCACAGGTGTCGTAGTCGTGGTCGTGGCATAAGAACTTGACTCGGAAAACTCTTGTGGGACCGAACTCTTTTTATTAGGCAGCTCTTCGTACAGATGAATCCGCGAGTCCGGTCAGATTTCCCGGAGCCAGATACGTCGATTATGGAAAAGTTTACATGGCCGTAGGTTCTGCAGGCCTCTCAAAACTGCAAATTCTCTCGTTTTTCGCGCGTGTTCTTGCTAATATGTTGGGGATTGTAATATTTTCCAGCAGAGGGCACAGTTGTGAATTAGGGAGGAACATTTAATTTAATTGGTTAAGAAATATCTGGGCAGTCTGACGTAATTTAGGCGCGGCTGTCCAGGGCTGCATGCTGATCCTACAAATTAAGAATTGCGTTTACGTCAGCTTTTTTAATCTTAAAGAACATCCAAAAATGATCTCTGACAGTAATAAATGTTAGGCTGAGAAAGAAAGTTACCAGGGGCAAAATAGCTTTAAGTTTAAGAATTAAGGTTAAAAGAAGGGGCCTTTAAATTTTAGATTAAAGTTAAAAATATTAATTGGGAACTTTAAACTTTTGAATTTTAATTTTAAATTAAAGTTTTAGAAAGGGGTTAGTTTTTATCCTTTCATATATATGTCAGTGGGGAAGGGGTGGGGGGAATGTAAAATGTTTTGTTAAGGAAGGAGGAGCCAGAAACCTTATTTGTTTTAGTAGCAATTTTTAAAAAATCGCGAATATCATTTGTTTAAAAAAGAAAAAAAAATCTTTAAACTGGATTTTTATTCTTATAAAACTAAGCGACATAAGTCTGGATAACAAGAGCATCCCTATGGCGTTGCGTTGGATAGTATTGCATAAATAATATTTATAAGCATCTTCATGCCTTGAGCTCTGACAAGTAAAAAATTCTTTCTTCTACAACCTTAGTTTCAGTTATGATACTTTGGAGTTTATGAAATATTGATGCTTCCCAACTGCCGTGCTTGTCAAAGCATGGATAACTTTTTTTTTCTTTTTTTTTTAATATTAGCTTGTAATATAGAGACCACATAAAACATTAAAAAGGTGTAACTTTTTAACACGTTCACTGCCGCTTACGTGAAGATGTGATGATAGTTAATGCCGCACTGTAGAAGTGGGTTTTTCCCAGAAGCCGATTTACCTTTTATAACAAAGAATCGGTGAAAGATTTTCCCGCGCCAGCGCGTGACTGGCTATTGGACATTACCCCACATCACGCGCTGGCGCGTGATCTGCAGCGAATCTGTTAAAAATTAATTAATTCCACATATCCTTTTTCATATCTTATTTTGAACACTTTTGTAATTTACACAACTTACGTATTTTTAACAAGTTTTAAAAAGAGTTTCAATCTTTTTATTTATTTATTTATTATGTAAGAAACATTTAAATTTATTTATACACATTTATTAAATCCTCATGCTACTCCAGTATTATAAGTCTAAAAAAATTTAAACAATCTATCAGACCGCTATTTAATTTTTATTTGTAATTTTCAGTTTATTTATAGGTAGTACGAGTACAAATTTGTTTCGTTTGAAACCTTTGAAATAGTAAACTTTCGAATAATAATTTGAATTTTAATAGTTAAGTCATATCATTTAATACAGAAAATGTATACTGGAAATTAATCTACTTTACATTCATCTTTCAACCAAGTGGTCTCAGAGACCGCTCTTTGTAGCTAAGTGAAAATATCTGCCATAACTTAAGAGTTGAAAATAATTGAATTTGTTTTATACAAGTTTCTACTTAAAAAGTGTGAAAAGTTTTTCATATAAAATTTAAAAGTTCTCAATATTTAAGTCTGTTATTTTACTTTCAAAGCTAGCTAACTCTATTGACATTTTATCATGTTATACATACATTATAACAAGATTCACCTATGCTCTTATTTCGCGATGTCTACATTTTTGATTCAGCCGAACCGATTTCAGTCTTTTTTTTTTTCTAATGAGATAGATCTGGCTGGGAAACCAGTTTTGGTGTCCCGGGCTATTGTCTCATTCACAAAGGCAGGAGTGCGTGACGGCCTTTTCCCTCTCTAGTTCCGCCTGACCCTGCCTGCTGGGGGCAAACGGCCCTTTTCTACGCTCCGTTGGGCCCTCGTGCCTCCCTCCCTAATCTAATGAAGCTACACCACTCACATTAGAACAAACGCTGCTGCCCCATTGCTTTTCACTGCTACTTAACATGTGGTGGGATCTGTAATAATGCTTTACACCGTTTGCTCTCTAATGACGCTCGGTTTTTTTTTTTTTTTTTTTTTTTAATTAAGTCGGGGTGCATCCCCCTCCCCCTTACACTTCGGTTTTTGCCAAAGCGTGGTGCGTGTTCCACACTCCCACCCTCGGGGGCTCGTCATGAATTATAAGTCAGAAATAATCACCTCTTTGTTCGTTTTCTTCGATGTTTTGTTGTCGAATGCCCAAACTGTTGTTTCTTCGAGTGATTGTAAAAACTCGCTTAACTAGTTTTAATTAATTTGGCTAAATGAGGTGCTGGAAAAGTAGCGAGGAACTGTGCAATTGATAAGTGTTTGTTATCGTTTTGATGTTACTTCTTATTATTATCGCTTTGTTATTATCTAGTTAAATTTCCACAAGCAGGGGCGACCTTCTCTTTAAAGCGACACAAATGCAAATAACTTTTTAAAGCCTTATATTTCAATGTCATTACAGGCTCCTAATGAATACATGGGATTTGAATGCATTGCACCCTGCACCTGAGCACCTATTTCAGTAATGACTTGCCATGGAATTAGGATGCTAGTCACTCAACGGCCGAATTGCTTCAATCTTAGGTTTATAGGCGTTTGATGCATTTTTATATTCAAAATATCTCCTCGAGAAATTAATATCTTTAACTTCTTTTTTCCGTGTACTCTTCTTAAAAAATGTCCCCTCTTTGTTAGTTTTTAAAATATTTTTTAAATCTATGCATAATTTTATAAGAATTGTTAAAATTTTACTTCTAGTTCATCAGCTTTTAAAATATAAAATATTAAACTAAACATAGATTTTAAAAATAGTTTGACAACTAAGAAAAAAAGTGACGTCCTTTAAAGATCACTGAAAAAAGTACTTAAAAATACTAATTCCCTGAAGAAATATTTTGAATATAAAAATGCATCAAACGCCCATACATTTTACATTACTGAGGAGTATTCGGCCGCTGAGTGACTAGCACCCTTAATCAATTTCATTCTGCAAAATAAGCAGTATTCTTGCCAGGGACCGATTTACACATTTAGGGGCCCTGGGCACAGAAGCTTATGGGGCCCCCTTATCACCGATGCTTACAGGGACCTTGACTAAATATATATATATACATTACATAAACACATGTATGTATTATTGAAAGCCGTACTTATTAAGTTCATTATTGACTTTATTATATTTTTAACATATCCATTAAAAAACTAAATTTGATAATTATTAATTTGCTTTTTAATAATAATTTCATTAGTACTAAATTCAGTTGCGTAGATGTTTTAATAAATTGTGTGTTCCAAATTTCTGTTTTCTATATAATTTCATATATCTGGGATGCTAAAGCATGCAACAAATGATAAGGTTTCTACAGTACTAGCTATTAATAGAATAATATTTTCTTTCAAATATAAACACTCACTGAAAAAAATGTATATACATATTTTTCTTTTTTAATAGATATACATCTAATTTTGGACAATAATTAAAAGAACTTCAATAGCATTTTGGGGGCCCTAAAAATCGGGGGCCCTGGGCCTGTGCCCCGAATGCCCTGCCATAAATCAGACACTGATACTTGCAACTTGATCGCGCTACACCTAGACCGGGAGATGATAGCACAGACAATCATCTCATCGAGTTCACGGATGCAAATCTAGGATTAGTTAAATCTCGATTCGCATATTAAAGCGGAATCGGTCTGCCAAGTCGTATCTTGGTAAAAACACCTAAAAACCTGACTTTACAACTAACTCACAAATTTATCATCATGTTTACTGTTCCCAATCTTTCATGTTTTTGAGTGCAAGAAACCACAATTGTAAACCTATTAGTCAACCGCTAAAATCGGGTTTTTAGGTATTTCCCACCAAAATATGATTTGGCAGACCTATTGCGTTTTAATATGTGAATCGAGATTTAACTAATCCTAGATTTTGACCCATGAGCTCGATGAGGTGATTTTCCGCCTCCCGGCCTCTGTATTTGTGTTCTGGGAGCGACTTGGCGATCAAAAATTCAGACTTTGTGTTTATGTTCATTACGGTGATTATAATTTATAAATTAACTTCTTTTACAAAAACATTCGACGAAGGCGAATGCGAGTTAAACAAACTGATGATTGAGATCACTAACCTCTCTTTTCTTTGTTAAAATTTGAACAATCTTGTCTTTAGTGTTTTCGAAAGTTTTAAAGTTTCTCTTTACAAAATGGATGAGGATCAAAATCTGAACTTTGAGAGGTCAACTTACACGCAAAATAAAAGAAGTTCAGTCGGGAGCAACTACTGCGATAGCCGAGTGCATGCGTAGGCGGTGTAAGTCACCGATGCTAATGTTTTTATTTCTATTCTTAATCGAGTTGAATCTGTACGAAAAAACCGAAGCGGTTCATTCAGGAACAGTTCTTTATAAACTGAATTCATTGTTGATAGTTGTTGACATAATGGATCACTGTCGCTCTTATTTTTTATGCGACTTTAATGACGAAAAGATTCTAAATTCATCATATTATTAATTTATATATTTTTCCTGTATTTTGAGGACCCAGTTAAAACGTGATTTTTGAGACGCAATCAAAGAGTACTTCTGAATCTTTCATTCAAAATAGTTAAATATGTTTTAAAACGGCCCTATTAGAGGGATGTTATCATCTTTTTTACATATGGTATTGGCGTTATGCAATCTTACTGACTGTGGATATTTTTTGATAATCAAGTACAAAGTCATAGTCCGAATCTATGTATGTCAGTTGATACAAATTTCAGATTTATTGGGTTGGCTAAAAGTGTGCAAACCTTTCACGATGAAACAATTTAAAAGTTAGAATCTGAAGTTTTTTGCTTTGTAGTAATTCAAAAATCAAATGAAATTTATGTGTGTGTGTGTGTGTGTGTGTGTGTTTGATTTGACTTTAGATGTTTTGTGTTCGTAACTATCATCGCTTTACCTAGCAGTGTTGTTGTCTATCCCCCCCCCCACCACCACCACCACCACCACCCCCCAAAAAAAAAAAAAAAAAAAAAAAAAAAACTATTTTTATACTAGGAGACAACACTACCCATTTTTAACCTCTTTAGGACTGGCGACAATAGCACGTGATGCATAAATTGATCAGAATCCTTGATTATTCCCACCATTTATTTTTTGCTATGAATTTTGCTTTATTTAGTCAACGTATTTTCTCGACTCAGTTAGCTAAAAATTCCTTTTTAAAAAAACTGGTGACAAAAGTTTAAAAGATATCTAAAAGACGCTCTTTCCGAAGGAGAGTTAAATTAAATATCATAAGTCTTGCTAATGCAATCCGAAATGGGCTAAATTTGGGCCATTTTTAACAAATTTAACCCTCTCCTTTTTTGTTGTTGTTTTTTATCTGACCTTGTTTTGTCTTCAGAACACTTTTCTTAAAATTCTTAAATCAGTGTCTTTGTTTGCCCTTTGGGATAGGCTTTTAAGGTGTATTTCGATTCAAACTGCTTAATTTTCCGATTCATTTTTAAATTCATTTTTGCTATCAAATGCATCAAACCTGCAAATTGTCTTATTTAGACAAAGTGCCGTGATTGTCGATTCTTTGATATATGCAGAAAATATTGCAAAAAAAGCAATCAAAAACGGCATTTTGAACCGATTTTTTCCGAAGCGGGAGATTTGGGAACAAAAAAAAAGGGTCATACTGAGAAGATAATTGTTTATAAAGCAAATTCTAATGAATTGAACGTAAAATGACATCACACGGCGCCTTATGCGTCTCTTCAAAAATCCCCTCAGCAAGTTTCATGTTTCTACTTTTAAAAATGCGTCTGAAATTGTATCAGAAAATTTCGAGCTGTTGAAGGTGGAAAAGCGTTTTTTCGAATACACCCTTAACATCTTTGACTTTAACAGCTTGGGAAGTTCTTGTTTTTACGAACAAAAGCCATTTATGTAGGGCTCCCCCCTCCCCCCCTCCCCCCCCAAAAAAAAAAACTTTTTTAAGGAGTATGCTTGTAATATCTAAAGTTGGATTTTATTGCTGCAATTGTTTTATTATCGATTTCTAATTTATTTTTGTGTGCTTTCGAAGGTTCTGTCGAATTTGTTTGTCAAAAATTGTAAAATTCTCAAATAAATGACTTAAAATATGATAAAACTCTTTCGTCACATAACTGCATTTATTTCTACCGAATAGATTAAATGTACATCGTGCATTCATATTTATAAAAAATGAAAAGAATTTTTTATTTCAATATTTTTAAAAGCTTCGGAACTTTTTTTCAACCTTCAGTTCTTTTATTAATACCATTTATGCCGTATTCACTCGACGCGGTCAATAATGTATGAGTGTGTGGGAAAAGTCTCAGCTGGTGAATAGCTCACAGCCACTCAATTATTCACCGTGGCCGTTTCGGGAACTAATTTTCTTGATTAATGAGAAGCACTACTACTACCACTACTGCTATACTATTGCGATGTCTTAAAACTACCAAGGAGTCGTTTTCAAAAATTCATTACGTCTGTCTTCTCGACTGTTGCCTAATGATTTTTCAGTATGAATTAAAGAATAGCCGAATGCATTATTTCCCGAGATTAATTCTTCTTTCTCATTATTAGAGAGGTTTTCCATTAGTAAGATAAAATCTGAGCGAACTGCCTACCTTAAATTTTAATTTTCGATTAAGGAATGAAAAAAAAAGGAGATCATTAACATTTTTTTTACAAATTGTTTATTACCGATTAACTTATTTTTTTTCGGATTCAAAGTAAAATTTTTTTGTTGCTGAAGGAAATTTAAAGAAATGAGATTAATTTTTATTAGATTCTGCGGAAAAGGTAGAGGGAACAGATATAACTCGAAAAAAATAGTATTTATTTAAGATTAATGCTAACAGAAGGTTGCCGGTTTTATAATAAACAATTGACATTGGCTGGTGGTATTTCTTCATTTTACTGCCAAAACATTCTGTCCTACACTACCTGGCCATTGATGAACATCCACTTGCGATTTTAGATATTTTGTTAAATATCTAGAAAAATACATGAGAAATTACTATAATGGTACAAGTCATACATTTCCGTGAAAATTTTTTCCAGAAACTCCATAATGGACCGTCAAAAAATTAAAAAGAATGTCTATATTTTGAATAACCCTGTCAAAACTAATGTAACAAAAGCGCTCAAACTCTAGATTATGATTGAGTGCCTTATATTGTAATACACTGTGTTCATTTTTATGCAAATAGCATGCATACTCGCAGAGTAATTAAGGCTTTTATAAAAATGGTCCCAAATTTTTCCAAGTTTTTTCCTTATAATTTTTAGTGTTCTTAGTATAAAATAATATTTTTTTTTTCTGAAAATATGACAAACAACATTGCACACAATACCCTATAATTAGAATTTAAAAATAATAAAAATTGTTTGAAAAATGAGTAGGTTTACTAAATAATTTTTCACTGCGCATGCGTCAACGATATCAAAATTTCATTTGCATATTATGTTTAGCTAAATGTGTAGAACAACTTTTGTGAAAGTCGCAAAATCAGAGCTTGAAAATTCTGAAAATAATCGTCAATTGAATTAGCACAAAATCCGTTATTCCCAAAATGAAGCAAAAAAATGAGGGATTTTATTCAAATGTAGTAGTACGTCCAATATTGTGTATTCTATATTGACACTTATCAATGAATATATGGATACAATCCATTTTGGGAATAGCTGATTTTCAACTTATTCAATTGACGATTATTTTCAGAATTTTCAAGCTATGATTTTGCGACTTTCACAAAAGTTGTTCTACACATTTAGCTAACATAATATGCAAATGAAATTTTGATATCGTTGACGCATGCGCAATGAAAAACTATTTAGTAAATCTGCACATTTTTCAAACAAGTTTTAACATTTTTTAATTCTGATTACAGGATATTGTGTATAATATTGTTTGTCATATTTTCAGAAAAGAATGTTACTTTATATTAAGAACTCTGAAAATTATAAGCGAAAAACTTGGTAAAATTTGGGACCATTTTTATAAAAATCTTAATTTCTCTGCGAGTATGCATGCTACTCGCATAAAAATGAACACATTTTATTACAATAAGGCACTTAATCATAATCTAGAGTTTGAGCGCTTTTGCTACATTAGTTTTGACAGGTTTATTCAAAATATATTCATTCTTTTTTAGGTTTTTGACGGTTCCCTATGGAGTTTCTGGAAAACATTTTCACGGAAATGTATGACTTGTACTATTATATTTATAAACTAAGAGTTTCGGGATAATTCCTCATGTATTTTTCTAGATTTTTAACAAAATGTCTAAAATCGCAAGTGGACGTTCATCAATGGCCAGGTAGTGTATATAGGTTTTAATGTACACTTTCAGAAATAAGTCTCACTTTTGACAATTCAGCAATCCTTGAACTATATTTCATCGTTTTTTTTACGGAAAAACCATGTGACTTTTAACAAAACGCCAACTCTCAAAAATTTAACAAAACTGTTTCCTCATTCATGGCCAGACTCGATGTATTTTAAGAAAATAGATGCGATAGTTGTTTGCCGAGGGGCGCGCTTCTGTACCTCCTCAAATCCTGCGATTTTAGCTTGCAAATATGTGCTTTTTTTATATTCCTGCCGCAATTTGCTTAAAAAAAAAAAAAAAAAAAAAAAAAAAAAAACATTTCTTAGAGCTTTTTAGAAAATTCTTAAATGTAGGTAGTTATTGTTTCTGCATTAGTTATTTCTTTAGCTGTTAAAAGTTTTTAGGAATGTTCTTTTATTTATTTATTGCTGTCATTCGTTATGGTTTAATTCGAAGAACGAATTAAGAACAAAATTTCTGTGTTCTATAAAATCATTCAAAAAGAAAATTTGGTCAATATAATTTGTAAATTCTGGCGTCTCTTTTTCATTTAAGAAATATAGTCTTAGAAAAGTCAGATTAAAATATGCATAATTGATCTTTCTCATCTCTATAAATAGTAAAGCGTTAAAATCTTAATCAACTACTCAAAGTAATAAAATCTCTCACAATATATGCACTGTAAAATTCTTTAATTCTGAATAAAAAAATTAACCAGACCATGTTTTAATCATTCATTGGGTAAAAAAAATTTCTCTTTTAATAAATTATATTAATCAAGCTGTATTATAATTATTCATTAACCATCGGAAAATCTTAATGATAAATTAGCCTTATTAATCTTGCAAGAATTATAACAGATTTATAATTACAATCTGCCTTTTAAGAATATAATACACAGCAGATTCCATTAGATGCATTTAAAATCACTTTCATTCGACGACTCTATGACGTGGTAGCTTGAGTGATGGACTCCCATACTGGAGGTCGTCAGTTCTAATCACCCTGAATATAATATCCCCCTCCCCTGTCAATAAAAACAAGTGCTTCTAAACTGTTCGATAGATGGCATCACCAGCTTACTAATTGCACTTTTGAAGAAATTTGTTTCCTCAAGGAAGCGAAAAAAGCACTTTCCTCAATTTCACGAAATGTTTGCTCGAAGCTTTCCCAAGAAACGGTTTCGTCAAAATCGAATTAAATTTTGTGATATCTGGGTATCCATTTCTGAATGCATATCTGCCTAACAAGGAAGGTCTCCATTGGGGGCATACTTAGAATTTTTTGAAAAAAATACGAATTAAACTACTCATGTAGGTAATAAAGGATCAGTGAAAATTAGCGGCGGAATTACGTTATTAGATATGTAAAAAAATAAAATAGTTTGGAATAATTGGCGTGAAAAGCTGAAAACGACGCGGGATTTGGCGAGCAGGGCATTTCCTCGCCAAAAGCAGACGATTTTAACGAATCTGAAAATTGATTTTAATTGACTTCACTGTTAAAAATCTGCAGCATTTACCGCAACGTCACTCCACTACTTTTATAGAATATCTCTCTTCTGACCAATGAGAATGCTCCATAGCACGGCGAATTGACCGTGTCATACACTGTTAAAAATCTGCTGCATTTTGTTGCAACACACTCCACCGCTTGTATATAATATCTCTATTTCAACCAATGAGAAAGCTCCATTTCACGGCCAAGTAACCGTTTTCCATACAAGCAAGGGAGTGCGTTGCAACAAAATGCAGCAGATTTTAACAGTGTATTTTTCAATTTGGAACAATTTTAATCAATTTAAATTGTGTTTTAAATGATAAAATATATTAATTTCATTTTGTTATAAGTACATATAAACGTATATGACAAAATTACACTTAAAGTAAAGTAAAAATGCAAAACTAAAATTACTTAAACTAAACTTATTTAAATAAATTGAACATAGAAAGTTTTTTCTTTAAAAAGTATTCGAAGCGTAAAAGCGTATTTTTTAAAATTTCTTTTTTTCGCCAACCGGAGATAAACCGCCAAATAAACGAAATTTTTATTATTTTTTTACGGACGTTATAAGGAGGTTCCGCCGAAATTTTTTTTATAAACATATATAACTATATGAGAAGAACATTCTGTAATTTTTTTAGATTTTTCTGAGTATGCCCGTATGGAGACCTTCCTTGTAAGTTAGGTGTGTTTTTCAGGTCCCGATTATGACAAAATGAGGCTCTGGGCAAAGACAAATTAGGTGGCCCCTTTTCAATCATTGCAACATTATTCATATAGAACTGATGGTTACTCATATATGTATGTGTAATGCATAAGCATATTTTCGCACCTTTGATATAAATAGAAAAAATTGCTATCTTCGTCAATTTTAAATTAAATAACCTAATAAAAGTACAGTAGAACCCCGTTAATCCGGAAATCTTTCTGGAGGAATACCTTAAGATTTCTTTTTTTAAACTCTGATGTTATCTTTCAAAGAAACAGCAATGTATCACTAAGTTTGTCAATTCCATTTTTCCCAATTTTCTATTTAAACCATTTACAAATGTCATATAAAATCACTGTACAATAAATTTTTATTTAGATCTTTGCAAGGAAGCACTGTAAAATGGTCCCTATAAGACACATTGCCTGATATAGATCGTTTTCCGATCTTTGTCAGCCCATAGCTCTGTTTCCTTGTTTATTGTGACAAAACGCTTCGACAATATTACTTGCAGAAATTTATTTATATGTGTAAAGATGCAACATTGAATTCAGTCACTTTTCTCCTGTGGCTTCGAGGAGAAGACATCATAGAGTCCTGGGGGGGGGGGGGGGGGATTTGAACTTTTTTACCATAAAAAACTTTTTTATTACAAAATAAACAGTTTTACTTTCTGTAAATATTCAATAAGTTTAACATAAAGGTGATTTTCTTTAAGTAGGTTTTATTTTATTTCATTCTTTTCTAATTCTCCGGATTTTCGATTATCCGGATTGGGTCTGGTCCCAATTAATCCGAATTATCAAAATTTTACTGTACAATTTTTAACTTTAGTACTGAACAAAACTTTTTTATTTTTCTGATTTAGCAATTTATTATATTACTTTAAGATGAATTTAATAACTTCAACACATGGAATAGTTGGAATTGGAAAAAGAAAGTAAATATTTTATAATTTAATGTATGGGTTTGGGGGCCCATGGGCAAACATGCAGTAATAAGGGCTTGGTGTTTTTTAATGTACGATATTGAATAAATACATGTATGTTTAGTTCAGTTGTGCAGAATAATGAGAGGACATAAAGGAACAGCTTCTGAATAACCTTTTCAAAAAATGTTTTTGTCTTTTTTGCAAATTTTTATGCATTTGCCAGACAGCGTACGCTCAATTCAACTGAATATATTTCGATTTCCTTTGAAAGGCATACTATTATTACACTTACTCGAGTAATGAACTAGAATTTTCAAAATTAACTGAAATATTTTAAGACGTGTGAAGTGATTGGAAGCTTTCACCCTTTTCAACTCGTACATATATGGGTTATTTTCAAAAAACTTGTACATTCTATGTCCCCCAACTTTACGAATTTTTAATAACTAAAATAAAGTTTTAAAAATAAAATTTAAGCATTTACATTACTTGTCTGACTGTTTAGAGTAAATGTGGGCTAAATATTATCAGAAATTAAAAATAATATTAGTGTAGTTATGGTTTCAATGTGTCAGCTATAGCTAAAATGCTATGTCCCCTCTTCCCTTTTTACTTTTTCAACTGCTATAAAATTATAAATAAATTGTCAAAAGTGTTAATTTTTTCAGTTGTGACAATTGTTGTATGTCTTATCTGTAGCATAGACCATATAACATATTTTTTAAAACTTGTTTTTTTATAAAAATGGAATAATTTATTGTTGTCCCCAGATTTTTTCCCCTCTGTTACTTCCACTCTGTTACCATATTTATGGTAATAAATTATTACTACTAAGTGTTCAACACAAGCTTTTGCAGTTCTTCGAACAGTCTATTTTTAGATGAGGCCACCATTTTTTAAATTATTAAGTTATTTTCACCGTGGTGTTGAACTAAAGCATTTACAAGATAAGGATGTTTTATTCAGTTTCCCCCCTGTTACCACCTTATTTATGTGATTTTTTTTTTTTTTTTTTTTTTTTTTTTTTTTTTTTTATATATACTTCTATAAAATTTTAACCATAAGATCAAATAGTGCTTCTTAAATAAATAGCCTTAGTTTTTCTTGTTTTTAATTCACTTTGTGCTGATAAAATTATTTGCAGTTTTTTTCCCCTCTGTTACCATGCTTATGGTAACAGAGTGGAACAAAGTGGAACAGAGTAAGAAACTATACTAAAAAAACAAATTTATTTAAACACTGTTCTTGAAGGCTGCACATTGTCGTTTCATGTTCTTAGAACAGAATTAAAAATATGCATTTTTCTTTTTAAATATAAAATAGTAGTTTTTGTGGTGAGCTAGTTGCCATAAACATTAGGCTTTAATTTTCTCAAACAAAATGCTTCTTTGATTGTAGTCATTTATATTTATGAATCAATACTACTTATTTATGAAAAAATAATGCAGCATGAAATACTACTATTTTCGAATATTAATTTTTGTAAAAGCCTTTCATTCTTGCTTGGTCTGTTTCAAATTTTAGGATATTTTATAACACATGATAAAATTGTATTAAAGAAGAAAGATCATTATTTAAATAGGAAAGAAGTAATAAAAAAGATACACCGCGTCAAATATTACTATTTTCAAATAGCAATTTCTGTAAAAATTGTTATTTCTTTGGTTAAAGCGTCATCCAATTGGCACGCGAATTTGTTAAAATTTGAAAATCTAAGGCGAGCTCAGCTGTTAGAAATTGAAACACAGATTATAACATATGATAAAAATTTATAAAAACAATGCCACATGAAATACCAGTATTTTCGAGTAGTAGTTTTTTGCAAATATCTTAAATTCTGCCTTGATCTGTTTGAAACATTGAAACTCCATGATAGCTTATAACACATAATAAAAAGTTATATAAAAAAATTGCCTGGCTTTAACCCCACTATTTTTTAATAGTATTTTTTGCAAAAATCTTAAATTCTTGCTTTAAAGTACCATTACCTCGACTAATATATGATAAGATTTTTTTTTCTTTTTTTTTTTTTTTTTCTTTCTTTTTTTTTTTTTTTTTAACTAAGCAGTGCGTTTGTCATAGCACATGATATAAATTTACAAAAGAGAATGCCCTGCCAAATACCACTATTTTCCAATAGTAATTTTTGTAAAAATTTTTAAATTCTTGCTGGATATGTTTAAAACATTAAGATCGTATACAATACATGATATAAACTTATAAAAAAAAATATGTCACATCAAATATCGCTCCACTATCAATCAGCGTTCCCTTCGGTTACTTTTTTTCCACTCTGTTACCGTCAATTTAAGCTGGTTTATTTCGCTAAAAATTTTATCAATCATCATTTTGAATAATTAATTGTGTAACTTTAACTAATATTTTGTTTATGTAATATTTTTTTATAATTTTACGGAAAAAACGTGAATGCACATTTAATTAAAACTTATGATTTTTCCAAAAAAGTAACAGAGAGAAAATCTTTTGTATTTTACAAAAATAAAAATAATCATAACAAAACAAAAGTTAGAATTTTCTGAAAGTACCAATCATGTAATTAAAGGAAATGTGATATTTACTGTTTTAGGTGTTTTATTTTTTTTAATAAAAATTTTTGACTGTTGGTAACAGAGGGGAACATTTTACTGTTGCTAGTTCATACTTTATTTTTTATTTGACATTCCAAATCAAAAAGTGAACTGCTGTTTTCAGATTTATATACAAGAAATGTTTTAGTATCGTCTAATATTTTTATAAGTTGCATTTAAAAAAAAAAAAAAATTATTTGTGAAAAATTTCCCAAATGTACAAGTTTTTTGAAAATGACCCATATATAACGTTCAAATATAACACATGATATCTTTCCTCAGTTCTTTATTAGAATGATCAAGTTAAGATAAAGTATAAAATATAAATTACAATGAAGTGCGAGATACTTTCACTTTGCTCATAGTTGCCAACCTCCGACTTTTTTTTTTAAAATAAGAAAATATATTTTGAACGAGAAATTTTTTTTAAGTAAACGTGTCTTATATTATATTAGACAGTCATTTGAAATATATTTTATTTCGTTAACTAAGTAAATTTCTGGTTCAAAGTATATTTGTTTGATTTTAAAAAAGCCGGAGGTTGGTATGTGTGTTTGCTTAGCACATTCTGCAGTGAAAAAAAAAGATAATGAAAGAAACTCTAAAAAGAAAAATCTATAAACTCTGAAAAAGCCTTCTCATTTAGACAAATAAATACCCACCTTATGTTGTTATCTCTCCCTAACAGATAAAGGCATTTAAAAACAATTATTTCATATAATTTTCGTGTAAAAAAGAAGAAAATTTATTAAAGTTCGAAGTGTCTCCAAAAATGGGACACTAGGAACTCTTTCCGACTCGAATGAAAATTGAGAAATTATCGACTGACACCGGAATTCACAAACAAATTTTTTAAATATTTCGAATTCCTTAATTTTAGCTTGTATTGTAAAAGCTAATTTTTACTGGAATTTTATTGGTGCCGTTTGCAAGTTTGGAATAAAAATTAGGTATCCCAGACCGGGCACAGTGTGCCGGAAAGGGTTAAGTGATAACATTATATATATGAACAGCCCCTTACATACAAAAACCCAAGTTAAATAAAAAAGCGCAAATGAAAAAAAAAACTTTGAAATGATGTTTGATTTCTGCATATTTTTCGAAAACTTTCAGGATTGGGTCATTTGTTTGTGTTTTAAAAGTCAAACGACTTTTCTCGTGTCCCAGAAGCCCCTCCCCTCCCTTCTCTTCAATCTTTACATCAAATATGCGACCTCAGTTGAGTGTGCGTGATGATGCTTATCACCATGCAAAACACAGTTTTTATACGATGCTGCTATTTCGTAAATAATAGTAGGTGAACTTTTAACACGAAGATTCGAATTGTGTGACAATGCGCAAGCACGGTAATTGTGAAGAGTTGAAAACCTTATGCAATTGAACATTTATTGTCATTTCTGTAAAAACTTTTTGAAAAAAAAAAAAAAAAAAAAAAAAGTGCACATTTGTATTTTTGTATTTACTTTATTTTACCCAACTTCGTTTTAGAAATTTATAATCGATTTTGCACTGACTTTCTGATAAAAATTAGAGACACGCTGTGTTTCCGATGAAAATATAGAACACTTTAATATTTTAAGAACTAAATTATAAATTGATAAATTTGTTTTAAGAAGTCTGAGGACTCTCAAGGCTTTAAAACGAACAGCTTTAATCCTTTATCTACCGAATTATGAATTCATGAAAATTTTGCATTTTTAAGCCTCCGATTTCCCCACCGTAATGTTAAGTCTATGGGTGTGCGATGCATTTGTGTATTTAAAATGTCTCCTCGGGTAATTAATAGTTTTAACTTTTTTTTTTTTTTTTTTTTTTTTTTTTTTTTTAACTGTATACTCTGTCTAGATGTCTCTTTTTTTTCTTAATTCACAAAATATTTCAAAATCTATGCTTAGTTCTATATACTGTGTCAAAATTTTACTCACAGTTCGTCAGTTTTTAAAACGTAAAATATGAAATTAATCATAGATTTTTAGAAGCATTTTGAGAACTAAGGAAAAAATGAGACATCCTCTAAGAAGAGTATAAAAGAGGGAGGATAAAAGATTAATTTCCCAAAGAGATATTTTAAATGTAGGAGTGCGTCAAACAGGTGTAAATTTTCCAAGTGGGTGAAAACAGTCCGAGCCAGGATTCGAACCAGGGATGTATTGGCTAAAGCCGCCAATGCTCTTCCAACTGAGCCATCCCGGACACGAACACTGGAGGAGTATTTCACCCAAATAACCTTAACGATCGCATAATGTTGTCTGGTATGGATCAGCTCAACAGAATAAATCGAAGGTCAATATCATCAAACTCCCATAGACTTAACATTATGGAGGGGAATTCGGAAGCTGATAGATCTGCACCCTTACGTAAAATGTACGCTTTTTAAGTGAGTGCTATGTTCTTTGGAAGATGAAATGTTTTCACTAATATGGAAAAATAGGATGGAAACATACCAGAATGTAACTATTTAAAATTTGTAAAATAAAATTTCATTTTTTCCAAGTGAAAATAAATTTCTAAAAAAAAAAGAGGGAAAAACTGTTTTCACTTTTCTTAATTTTTCCATTCTTTTTTCTACTGCAGATAATTTTTTATGTTGAATTTTATATGTCGCATGATTTCTTACAAAAAAAATCATAAAAAAGATGAATTTGTTTCTTTTTTCTTTTCTTTTTTTTTTTTTTTTTTTTTACTTTTATGAATAATTTTTGTTTAAAATTTTCTTGGATTCCGCTGTTGAAACGACGTATATATTTTATTTATTTAATACTTAATTCCGTAACGACAGTTGCTGCAACAGAATGGTAATAAAATAAAAATAATATTAGAACTTCGAGGAGGAGCGCTCCCTCTATAATTCATAATTTTTGTGTTTTTCCCTCCGCGTCTGGCCAATCTTTCTACTCTTCTCAATATTATTGGATCGCTTCTTTTTTTCCCTTTTGTGCGATCGCCATCTCGCTTTTCCTCTCTTAAAGTAATGTATATATATTTTTTCTTCTGCTTTTTCAAAAATGAAATATTGAAGCATCGCAAAGATTTTATTGACCAGACATCCGCAGGAAATGGAGCTGTAGCTGTGCATTTTTTAAAGTATAACTTCGATTACATCAGTGGTTTTTTGCGTCTGTCATGATGTCATTCTTCGATTAGTTACTTTATGTAATAAGGTCTGTTAGCATATTTACATAATGATGAATCTCTGTAATAAGTGCTCTCAGTATATTTACATAGTGGGCGATTTCACTGTTATGTGTGTGATTTTTAGAGTGTTTTTTTGTAAAAGGAGACCAATTTCAAAGTGATGTTATGGAGATAGTGATTCACTTTTTTTATTTTTTACAAGACACATAGCGAATCATTTTTGTAGTGACAGCTTTAGTCTAGAGTAATAACAAATAATAATGATAATAATAAATAGTGAAATTGTTGTTACTTGTGTAATTCAGAAATGTCACATACGTAACAACTTTATTATTATTATTATTAATTTTAAAAAATTATTACTTTAGACTAAAGATGTCACTACAAAAATGATTCTCTATGTGTCATATAATAAAAATGAAAAAAAAAAGTAAAGCACTAACTAAATAACATAATTTTCAAATTGGTCTCATTTTACAAAAAAAAAAGGGGGGGGGGCTGTTTTTGTTTTTTTCTATCCTCTTTAAAATTTCCATTCTTTTTCAATTTTAGATAATTTTTTATGTTGAATTTTATATGTCACATGTTCTCTTAAAAAAAAAAAAAAAAAAATCTTTTCATACAAAATGATGAATTTGTTTCGTTTTTTACTTTTATGAATAATTTTTGTTTAAAATTTCTCTTGGATTCCGCTGTTGAAACGACGTACACTTTTTATTTATTTAATACTTAATTCTCTAATAAAATTTGTGCAACAGAATGGTAATAAAATAAAAATCATATTAGAACTTCGAGGAGCAGTGCTCCTTCTATAATTCATAATTTTTGTGTTTTTTCCTCCGCATCTGGCCAATCTTTCTACTCTTCTCAATATTATTCTCGATATCGCTTCTTTTTTTCCCTTTTGTGCGATCGCCATCTCGCTTTTTCTCTCTTAAAGTAATGTATATATATATTTTTTTTTCTTTCTTTTTATCACTTGCTTTTCCAAAAATGAAATATTGAAGCATCGCAAATATTTTATTGACCAGACATCCGCAGGAAATGAAGCTGTAGCTGTACATTTTTTAAAGTACAACTTCGATTGCATCAGTGTCTTTTTCCCGTCTGTGATGATGTCATTCTTCGATTAGTTAGTCACTTTATGTAATAAGGTCTGTTAGTATATTTACATAATGATTAATCTCTGTAATAAGTTCTGTCTGTGTATTTATTTACATAGGTGGGCGATTCCACTGTTACGCGTGGGACTTTTATAGTGTTTTTTTTTTTTTGTAAAAGGAGACCAATTTGCAGTAGCGTAGCTATGTTTTTTGGCGCCCGGGGCCAGCAAGAAATTTTGCGCCCCTACCCCAATATAGATATATAACAATTTCTTTCAATTTGACGCCCCTAGGCCTCGGCGCCCGGGGCGGACGCCCCCCTTGCCCCCCCCCCCCCCTTAGCTACGCCACTGCCAATTTGAAAGGGATGTTATTGAGATAGTGTTTATTTTTATTATTACAGGACACAGAGAATCATTTTTGCAGTGACAGCTTTAGTCTAGAGTAATAACAAATAATAATAATAATAAAAAAATAGTGAAGTTGTTACGTCTGTGATAGGGAAAGGTCATACACATAACAACTTATATATATATATATATTTTAAGGTTACTACTTATTATTAGACTAAAGATGTCACTACAAAAATGATTCTCCATGCTTCCTGTAATAATAATAATAATAAAAACTATCTAAATAACATAACTTTCAAATTGGTCTCATTTACCCCCCCCCCCCCCCAAAAAAAAAAAAAAAAAAAAAAATCTAAAAGTTATGCGCGTAATAGTAAAAATGCTCTAGTAATGAATTTACCTTATAAAATCCGTCATATCCTTGTTTTCAAGTGGGAAAAGGGTTATTTTATTTATTCTTGAATTTATATCTGGATGTTAACTTTGAGTAATAGATTAGAGTTCTCATAGGTCAAAGGAGCTACATGATTTATCGAAACAATGTGAATTTAGTTACGATTGTTTGGAAATTGAGAAATATTAAATTAATTATGTTATTACTTACCCATCATACGTAGTATAGGGTAAGTCTTGCAATCGTTTTGAAAATCGAAAAAATTTTTTTGACGGATTTACACGTTTTAGATAGTGGAGATTCCGAAAAACATATTTTTAGAAAAAATTTTCTGCCGTCCGTCTGTCTGTCTGTCTGTAAACGCTCTATCTCCCGAACAAATTGAGATAGAGACTTGAAATTTTGTATGTAGTTAGTATGTAAGAATGGAACGAACCCTATTTAATATCAGCAACCTCGATTATCCGGAACTATTTTTTTCGGACTCTCGAAAAATTCGTTTTGATGATAGGCATATAAAAATTTTCGAATTTTTTTTGTTATAATGAATGGACGTAAAAGGCAATAAAATAACACACATTTTGCATATAGAACGAAGTCGATCGGATTATTAGTTGCCGAGATATTTGTAATCGTGTTTTCCACATTCTTCGATTTTTCATGACCCTGTATTTCATTCAAATCTCAATTCAGAAGTATATTTTAATTGGAAATGAGACGCTTAATCCGACGCAGTTAATTGTTAGTTAATAGAATTATTATTTTTGGAGTTATAAGGATGCTTCTTTTACGCAGTTCGGTACTACTTGAGTAGTTTGGCGTTTTATATAATTTGTCGAAATTGGTACATCAGCAGTTCTTTAATATAGCATTACTATGTATATTAACAATATTTAAATTTTGTTTATGAATTGCAATGCATTGTATAAATAGTTTCACATGTTTTATTTTCATATACATATCCATGGTGGGTAAGTATTACGGTGGCCCCCAACGACTAGTTTTAACTTTGGACTGATTGTGTGATTTTATGCGATTTCGTCACATCCAGAAAATACCATCGAACTGGATACTTTTAACTGCATCAGCGTGAGAACACAATAAGTAATTTATTTATTTAAAAAAAATGGTAAACCCTATTCGATTCTAAATCGTTTTAATATTCAGGCCTGCCCATTTTTTATGCCTTTACGTTTAGAAAATAAACCGAAAAAATTTCTCAGGAAACTTCGCGTTGCTGAGCAGAGAATTAGTGGAACCACTTTAAAAGTCTTTACAAGCTTTTAAGTACACTATAATCATTTTTTTATCATATGTATTTTATTTGAATGATAAGTGATTCACCTTATACGATTGTATAATCGTATTCTTTTAAAAATATCTCCGCAAGGATCACCTGTCTCTTCCTTCCAGGAGCATGAACTCCGGAGAGTGGATTCCTCTCCTAATTGCTGCCCTCTGTCGATTTTAAGCGCCATTCCTATTCAGCGCAGCATCCTCATCTCCCCGAAATCTAATAATTTCCCCGATAAACGCGAACAGATTTACGAGCGAGGCCTGCTGAGTTACGGTGACCCTGTTATCTGTTGTTTTCTTCCACACAGATCCCAAGCAAACAGTACTTATCGGGTAATTTTTCTCAACGTGAGACGAGTTCCTAAAAGAAATATAGATGGTGCTTTTCTCTCTCTCTCTCTCTCTTCTCTCATCAGTCGAAAATGTGAATATTTTTGCGTTTTGATAGTGGAGATTCTTTCACCTGTTGCTTCAAATCGGAATACAGTGCCGGGGACATAAGGGGCTATGCATGTGTAATGTTATCAACTTTTTGCTAATTTTTTTTTTAACCCTTTCTCTCCCTTCCGACATCATCTGTTATCATTTGTCGAGTCCCAGCTCACCAGATAGGAATACTTTGACAGGAGGACTTTAAATAATTAAAATTAATAAATGTTTCGCTTGTATTCGAGTAGCTAAATTTAATATCTTGTCACAAAATTTTATCCTCCACCCCCCCAAATAAAGAAAAAAAAAATCATTTAAATACCTTTTCTCCTCTCTTACAAAATCCGATCGAAGAAAAAAGGGAAGGGAAAACAAAACTTACATCGAACACACTGATTGCTTTTACTTAATAATTATAATTTTTAAAACATATTTTTGTATTAAATAAAAAATGAAATGTAGAATATGCATATTTTTCCTTCAATAATTTTCAGTACAAAAATGACAACATTGTTTATATATTATCGTTACAAAGTAACTCTTGTTGTATTTTTCAAAATCACAGTCTCTTCTTCTTCTTTTTTTTTTTTTTTTTTTTTTTTGTCTCTCAGTTAAAATTAATCCCTCCGAGCGAATCTGCATTCAACCGTAATATTTTGCTACATCGTCTTGCTTCGAATTGACGCGACGTAAACAAATTCATCAAGCTTTTTATTCTTTTTTTTTTTTTTTTTTTTTTTTTTTTTTTTTTTTTTTTCCTTTCATCTTCACGCAATTGATTGATTACTGCTCATAAAGAAGCCTCTTCAGACGATTTCTTTGGAATTTTTTTAAGAATAAAAAACAACTGAGGAAGTCTGGAAAAAGGGATACATGAACAGTGTAACGTAAGGAGGAGAATACAATTTTGTCCACGTGTATCATAAATTTGTTATTTCCTAATATCTTGTTATTCTCGCGTACTTAAAAGTACTCCAGTCCCATGCAGAATACTCATTATTGTTTACTTTATTTTGCAACAATTTAATACTTAAAATATTACAAAAATATGCAGTCAAAACATATGTAGAAAATAACATATACAAAATATTGCTAAAACATATTTAGCCAAATAATTATGTAGCATTATAATTATTTGCTCTTATGCTATTAGATCACTGTGAAATAACTTTCAAAAAGACGTGTGTTTGAAAACGCTCATGTAGAAACAGATTCGATGCTAAGCCACAGTTTTTGCAATGGCGGCATTCCGGGCAAGAGGGCTATAAAGAGATTAGACAAAACGGCCAGATGGCTATTTTTTTAAAGCGATTTTTATTCATTGTTCATGACAAAAATTCTGCTCAAAAGTATTTTCTTTGTAAGAAAGAAGATAGGTCAGGTCAATAACTTCTGAAGAGAAAGGCTTAGGCAGGTCGTACACTGCACTCTTAAAAAAACTTTCTTCTTTTGACGGAAAATCTACTGGCAGCAGTGCTGCCGGTATATTTCTTTCAATTGCCGAATATCCGTTTATTTCTTCTCCCTTCCAAAAGGTAAAATATTCGTCAATTGAAGAAAGTTAGGAAAAAGTAAAAGCGGCAGACGCTGGAATCGAGCCAGTTACCTCTGAGTTAGAAGGCGAACACGTTAGTACAGGACTACGACTGTACAGTAGCAAAACACTTTTAAGTAAATGCGTTCGTTTAAGATGAGTGTGGTTTTATCAGTTTCTTTAAAAAGCTTTTAATTTTGAAGTTAATTTCGGGAAGATTTCATATTCAATGAGATTGTGGTTGAAGTTTTTATACGTTAGTATTAATGTAGCACAAAAATGTGAACTTTAAATATATATACGTAGATTGCTAGAGGTAAAATATAGATGTTCAATTTTTATTCCATAAGATTTTTTATGAGTAATATCGATTTTTTTGCATTTACTTTTTTAAAATTTAAATATCTTTTAAATGTGTTCATTTAAAGTATATTTTAAATGCGAAGGTCTTTCCTATCTTCATTGATGAGTTCTTCAGCTGTGTTCGTCCACCAACTCTTCCACATCCTCATCACCAAACGCCCAAACCCATGGACTTTCCAAAATCAATAAATGACTGCACATATACTAGTATAGGCTAGATCTAATAACATTCTTTGATCCCTTGACGGACCGCTCGCATTCATTAAAATATGCCGAAAAATACTCGATCGATTTTGGATGGACTTCGGAAAATTTTGAACTATCGAAATCCGGGACAAATTTTTCGCGAGAAAAATAAATGAAAACCGAAACCGACATCAACGAAAACCGAGGCAGATTTTAAACTTCCATCTTTACATATGCAAAAAACCAAGTTAAGTTAAATAAAAGAATGTGATGATGTGGTTACATCATTTATTGCGCGCCGCACAGTCAAGCTGGTCATAACTCTTGACATTCTGTCTTCAGGACTTTAATTGGCGTCTCATTTAAATTCTATATGCTAAACAAGCCATAATTCGTTCCAAATTTCTGTAAATTTACTGCGCATAAAACTGTTTTATCCAGCTAATTGATATGAGGATCATGCCCATGCGAAGATGCGATAGTAAAAGTAGAGCTCGATAAAAGCAGAAAAAAAAAAGTTTTAATTTTTATTAGACTGTTAATGTGTGCCCATAATATAAAGTCGCAGAATAAATGTCTTTTTCGGGGACAATGTGACAGAACCTGTTTTCGTGTCCGACATGTTTTTTTGCGAGCTATTGTTCGATAAACACTTCCTTGAGGGAAGAATTCTGTTCTTACGTAACAATGAGCCTTAATATTCCTCTTGAAAATTTAAAGCCTGTCGTGCCGAGGTCTTCCAAACAATCAATGATTTAATGAGAAAACAACTTTTGAATCTTTCACTAAATCACCTTGGCATTTTGTAAATTTTATCTGCGATTCTGCAATTTTTTTTATCTGTAATTCGCATCTCCATTTTGTAAATTTTATTACGTTTTGTTGCTGAATATTGTAATACAGTATATCTTTATAATGCACATTGCGAGACTAAAGGTTGTGCTTATTATAGAATTTTACAACATACGCATAATACGTCCAGGGGTCTGTCTGTCCAGACTTTTCTCACAGGCTCCTGTTTTTTTGTGAAATTGTGAATTTTTCCCCTTATATTTGTGAAAATTCTAGTCAGAATTTTGTGAATTTTAAATTATCGATGTCTTCAGGTTCTATTTTTCATGCATAAAAAACTAAGTAATATGCTTTTTGGTGAGCTCAGTTGCTTATTTTACGAGCCATATTTTATTATTAAAGGATTAAATTTGTGAAAAATTCAATGTTAAGGTTAAAAAATTATGTGAAAGATCTATTTAAGAGACAGATAGTTTTGTGGAGGGTCTTGTTTCAGGATAAAATGTTTTGTGAAGGGTCCCGTTAAGGATAAAAAAAAAAAAAATGTGAAGGGTCCTGTTTTAAGATAAATTATTTTGTGAAGGGTCCTTATAAAGGACCTAAAATTTTCCTAAACATATCAGTGACTACATACATCATTAAAACTTACCTTGTAAACGTGGTCCAATATACAATAGATCTTTATATTAAATTGGACTAGAAAATGTGCAGATTACCAATTTTTGCGTAATATAGATAGTTTTACATATTATTAAATAAATGTATTAGCTTAAGAAGTTAACGAGGAAAATGTATCAAAATTAGCTCTCTAGAGAATAGTGATATTTTACAGCGCAGAATGCAGCTGCTTTTTAACCCCTTTGCCATAAAAAAGGCTTTAGAATCCTTGTTTATCCCCACAGTAAAATTTTACTGTAAAAGATGCCTTATTTAACGGAGCATTTTAGGGTTGTTAAATACCTGGGTTTTTTCAGAAGAAACCCAACCCACTGTGTTTTTTCAGGGGTTTTTGGGGTTTTATCAGGGTTTTTTCAGGGTTTTTCGAGGTTTTTTGGGGGGTTATTGGAGGTGGTTCAGAATGCTTGAAAAAAAAGTACTTATTACTAAATTTAAAGTAGCTAATTGATTATTGCAAATATATATAAATCAATGGCAGTAATCAAAATTATGATAGATAAATTGATTATTAGTAATAATTTATAAAGTAAGTATTTATTATTACTAAATAATAGAATAAGCCAAGTAATTCTACATGACTACATAATTAAATTAGGATTCTAAGCATATATGATATTTTGTTATGTGTTTCTATTGTATAACATAGAACGGATTACACATCAAAGTATTTTTTTAATGGGAATTTTTTTTTTTTTTTTTTGTTACTTATACATGCCACACAGATTAACTAACAATTATTTCTTTTAAAAGTTGTGATGGTTATAATTAGGATATTTCTTTTCTTTGGGGTGGGGGGTGATGGTCATAAACTTTATGAGTGGTGTACTGATATTAAGAAATATATTACAATATATTATATATGTAATATAAATACATTATATATGTAATTTAAAGTTGAAATTTTGAAAAACCCACCCGGGTTTTTTGGCCTGGGCAAAATTATAACAACCCTGGAGCATTTTCACGATTTAACAAGGCACAAATTCCTGGTTTTTTAAAAACCGGTGACAAAACATTAAAAATTTTGTAAAAGGCTCCCGTCGCAAAGGGGTTAAGGGTGTTCTTGAATCAGAACGGGCAACTTTGTGACATATGCATTAATTTTTGTCCGGAAATGCATGAAAATAGCAGGTGTTATTCAGAAACTGTCTAATTGCACTCTTTTTTAACGTAATAGATATTTTATAATAAGCCTTCAAAGTTGACGTTTTTGAGAACATTTCCGAACGAAAGTAGGAAAACCGGTCGAAAAGCAGGAGAAAAACGTGTGATCGCGTGATCGAAATAACTCATAACTGGATAGGTAATTTAATGATCATAAAATGGAAAACTAAGCTCGATTCGAAATCGCTTCCCTACTCAGGCATTCTAATTTTATATCTTTCTGTTAAAAAATGAATTTGTAAATGTGTCAAAACGTTTTGCGCTTGTTGAGCGGAGCAGTTGAGAACACCCTTAAGGAGCTGCGCACTGAAACTCCCCGATCTCGAAAATCCCTTGTTAACTTGTGGCAAAATTTTGAATCAGGTAAAATTTTGTTTAAGACCCAATTAGTGAAAATCTTACAATTAATGATCTTTAAAAATACCATATAAATCAGTATAACACGGCCTATTTCCATTTTCTACAGATAATATATAATGAAGATACCAATTTGAATCTATTTACTTTAAAAATATATTTAAACTGTGTTAAACAAAATATGTATTCTCTTGAGATGTCACTAAAAAAGAAAAAAAAAAAGTTTTAATGGCACATTTACAATTAAAAATAATTAGGTGAAGAGAAACCACATTATAAAAATATATTAGTGATATTTCATAATTTATGAACTCTGAATGTAATTTTTATTGTTTATAAATAGTCTTTTTTATAATTTTATTGTACACTAAAACCTCCATAACGGACACTCCCGAATAGCGGACACCTCTATTTAACGGACAGTTTTCCAATCCCCACTCCCAAAACCTAAGTTTTTATATGTTTAACCTCTGAATTACGGGCATTCCGAATAGCGGACACTATTTTCGGCGATAAAGGATGAAAAAAATATTTTTTAACGAGAAATTAAAAGCAAAAAGGCTTCTAAATTTATCAGGGCAATGTGTCAAAAATTTGGTGATCATGGATAAATGTAGAGAATAGGTTGGAGAACTCCCTTCCCCCCTCCACGAGCTCAGTGAGGAATTCAGGGAGTTGCCTGGGAGGGACATATTTTAAGCATTGAAATGTCCCCCCAGAAGATTTTGAGATTTTATGCTTTTAATGGTCAAAACTCCCCCCTACCCACCCGGAACTCTATAACCTCCAATAACGTCACACTGAAAAACAAATTACATGTAAACGCAAGCAAACTTTTGTAACAGATTTTTTTCATAAGAATTTAATAAACAGTGGATAAGTGCACAGTTTTATTTCAGTTTCATTGCTTAAAAAATAATTTTGATTTCTGATTAATCATATAATAGAGGTTTTGGGACACATAAAAGTCAAAGAAACATTAAGCATTTGTAAGCGATTTTTGAATCTCTGAGGTTTTTCCCAATAGCGGACAATTTCTGCGTTCTCGAGGTGTCCATTATTTAGAGGTGTTACTGTATTACTTGTAAAATGTAAAATACTGTAATTTAAATATTAGCGCATTTGGGACTTTTATTCAGTACAGAATGCATTTTTTGCTTAAGGGGACACAATACTTTCAATTTGGTCAAAATATCGATTTTTTTTTTTTTTTTTTTTTTTTTTTTTTTTTTTTTTTTTAGTAACTGAAAGCTTATTTAATTGTAAATGTTTTGAGGCCTCATTTTTGCCTATACGACAGTTACATCGCGAAATATAAATTTTATTAATATATATCCAGTGCTATGACCCATACAAATGCAAACTTTATACTGATTTTTCTCGATGTTCCTATTTTTATAACTTGCTTTTTCGATAAATACTAAAGGTTTTTTCTTTCTTTCTTTTTTTTTTTTTAATAATTTACATAGAGATTTGATTTTTTTTTCTTTTTACCTGTTCTCTATGATGTATTTAATATTTTTATGCATGGATTTGACATTCAAGTTTATAGGTATTAGCATTGAGAGTTTGTTGAATTTTCTTCATTTTTTTAATCTGCACGAGAGGGGAAATACTCATACTAAATGTAAGATCTTATATATCTAAAAATCCATGCACAGTTTTATGTAGCATATTTTAATGAGTGTGGGAAAAATTATTCGAAACAAAATATTCATATTTATAAAAGTAGTAGAGATTTTAAAATATAGGGTGTTCTACAAGATTTATTTATTTTATTTCATTTTAATTTTTAGTATTAAGTGTTATGCCGCAACATACATTACAGTATTATTATAAACTAGCCGCCCTGGCGACCAGTTTGGTCTCCAGGTCTTAAGATTTGGTCATTGGCTTTTTCTGTAAAAGGCCTTTAATGATATTTACCCTTACATTAAACCAAAATATCGTTCATTTAATGTCAATCATTTAATTATATATTAAATATTATGTCAGTTGGCTTATTTACATTTCATTTTGTCAAAAAAAAAAAAAAAAAAAAAAAAAAAAGTTTTGAGAGTTGAGTTGTATAGTATTTCACCTAGTAGAATGAAACTGAACTTTGATTGGATTACATGCTCGAATTATTTTTGCATGGCAAGATTGATGGTTGGAGAACTTGCTATATGAATTATTACCGCCATAAATTATTATTTTTCAATCATTGGAGAATGAATCTTTTTTTGTTTACTTTGGTGGAAACAGATTTTGGGAAGTTAATTTAAATTTCACTGAAGTGATCTCAATTTATACATGTACTTCAATGTAATTCATCTCTCAAATATTATTTTTTCAAGCGATCTCTATAAAAGTATAACTTTTATACAGCTTTATCCGGAAAAATAATTTTGATTAAAACTGGCCGCTTGGCCTATGAAAAGCGAAAAACGGCACCACGACAAACTGTTGATGACAGCCAAATACGCTTATAATAACAATAATTTGGCGACTTATTACCTGCGCTGACTAACATGAAATTGGCTTATAAAGAGTGAAGTGGGTAAACCCGGAAGTGGTGATGACAGTCACATGGCTTAGGCTTTTATTATATAGATCAAGGCCACCTTATCATAATAACAAGGCCTCGCATTCAGGAGAAAATATATTGTTGAAATTGTCCCTATAGTTGCCAACTTAATATATGACTTTGTCTCATAAGTAATGCCACCTGATGCATACTACTGCTAATAATCCATGCACAAATTTATAGGAAAAAATTCAGTTTCTCACATTAGAGGGCGCTACCAACGGGAAAATCATGTGGTTTCTGACCGCGTGTACTGCGGTCAAAGGAAACTTGGCGAATGACAAGCCTTGTTATTATGATAAGGTAGCCTTGATATTGATGATGATGATAGAAAAAAAATTTCAAAGGTACTGTGTCCCCTTTAAAAAACAAAGGAGGTATTTAAATAGAAAAAAAAATATTTTTATTACCTTAATACGTTATTTTTTTTTAATTTACTATTATTAAACTACTTATCATTATAAAAATTTCAGATACATATTAGAATATCGGATATTTTATGAAAATATTTTATTTCCAAACCATATACCGCAGGCCCATCAATTTCAAAATCTTGTTTCTACTTGGATTTTCTTCTTCCGGCGACCAAGTGATAATGAAAAAAAAAAAAAAATCTTGTGACATGATTAAGAACTGTTGTAATTGAGGCATTTTGGGGATGGAGGGAGTTTAGTCTGACACTCTGGAGACCAGGTGCAGGCTAACACTTTTTTTTTTTTTTTTTTTTCTTTTAAATTGCCTTTGTATTATCTGAGAGGTTTCAATCTCTGAAATATTCCTTTAATGGATAACACTACTTTCGACACCTGGAAAATAACTGATTTTGATACATTCATTTATTTTTTTTTCTCACCTGAGAAAACCATATATTGGAATAAAATTCGAATTCGAGGTACTTATTATACCAATCTTTAATACATATACACATATAAAGACATAGTCAAAATGGTGGCGTTGCGCTGGAGCTACCTATGACAATGATAATGCCAAAAACGAGGCATTCATCTTAACTTTAACCACAAAACGTTATGATGATCAAATATTTTTGTCAGTATTGTAAGACATAGATATTTCAGGTGCTAAAAGAAAACATGCTTCTAATTTTATAATTTAAAAGAAAAACAAAAAGTTTACGAAATTAATCGAACGTTAGCAGTTGTGTTTTCTTAGGAAATTAATAGTCTTGTTTTATACCGAAACTATACAATAGTTTATTAAAGTACTATTTCAGAAAATAATAATTTGTAATGTTTAATTTTTTATGATTTTTATCCATAAAAATTGTTTGAAGAGATCTTTTAACTCAATATCTCCTTTTCTACATAATTGAATAGAATTTAGAATTTATAAATCCTATTTTCGGCCAGAAATGAAAATGTCTAATATACATATATATATGCATATATTTTAAAAAAATTTAGTAAATACGTAAATATATATATTTATACATTAATTATGTGTGTGGCCCAAGTTGGCTGTTTGGCTCTTACCAAAACTTTTTATTTTCATTGTTTATGGTTATCAATCATGACTGACTGAAACAAGAAATGCATATATGGCTAAACTTTGAAGATGTTTCTTACGTGCTCATTAAAAGCTACAAATCTAACTGGAAACTTTAGTTTGAACTGCAAAAGTGTTTCGAATATTCTTTGAGGAACTTCTAGTAATACAGATGGTCATTTGCAAAAATCATTATAAAAGATAAATAAAGATATATATACTTAAAACCTTTTTTAATTACTAGATAGAATTTGTATAATTAAAAAAATTATTTTGTGCATTATTTGATGAATTAATTACATTTTATGTTATAAAATAAAAAGTTTTGGTCATTGACATAGAGGCAACTTGGGTTAATATATATTATGCATACATTAATTACTCAAGAACATTTTCGTTTTTTGGCTCAAAATAGGACACTTGTCGAAATTCGGTTTTGTTTTCAGTTTCGGACGTAAAAACCTGTTTCGGCCGATTCTTAATTTATGTAGCGTTTCATTGGCTCATAAAACAGCTTTGCAATAATAATAATGCTGTCAAAGAAATGCAAGGTTTTAATTAAATTTAAAACTACATTGTTTCAAACCAGCATCATTCACCCGCTCAAAACAATTAGAAAGTAATCTAGAACAAATACTACATTTTCGAAAACGAGGCCACATGCTTTTTATTTTATCAACATATTTTCTGGTTCTGTTTGCCCACTAAGCCACGCATGATTAGTACGTGTGCAGAAAAACAAAGCGTTTTCCCTTATTATCCTCGCGATATCTGTTCACATAATTCTTTAAAATGTAACAAAATTGGTCAAACTTCCGTCACTGTTGCCACCAATTTGTTTATTTCGGGAAAAAGAAACTTCTGAATTTCCTGTGTGCGTTCGTTTCCGAATTGGATCTCCTTCTCGTTTTAGGCATGATTCCTCCTCCCTCCCCCTCCTCCTTCCATTCATCCGTCTACCTGCTTTTTTCCATCAGTTTTCCCACGCTTTCATACATCATGAGCACGAAGTGGGTTTGTCTACTTCGGAGTACTTTTTATTTTAGGTTTTTTTTCTTTTTGCGTTTAATTTTTCTCGTGATAGCTTCTGCAAGCGAAACCCGCGCTTTGGATGTTGCAGATATTTGCTTTTGAATAGTGATTTCTGTAACTTTAACCTCAACAGTTTAACGTCGTTTAAATCCTTTTTAATTGATTTACATTTTTAAAGCCCCAACATAAACAATTCACGGTTGTATTTTTTTTTTTTTTTTTTTTAACAAGGTGTCATACCAGGATATACATTGGCAGACAGATAAACTGCATCATCTATGGAAGGGGGGGGGGGATGGAAAAGTGCGCAAATAACATGTTTTATATTTGTATTTCATGTATGGATAAGATTGTTAAATTAAAATAAACTTGTATTTTCAATCTGCCATAAAAATTAATTTTTTGAAATGCATAATTGCATAATTATGCTGAATAACTTCTAAAAAGATTTTTATTGGTCAAAATATGGAACAAAGTATTTAACCACATATGCAGTTAATAATAATTAATTTCATATAACTGAATCATGTCTGAGTCAATTCATCTTTACATAAAACATGATTTTTGTGCACTTTACATTTTTTTAAATAGTGATGCAGTTTTTTTTGTCTGTCAATGTATGTATTTATATGTATTACAAAGCTCTAAACGGAAAAATCCGCGAACAGGAACGCTATTTCAAAATCATTGTTGACTGAGTGAAAACTTTTTTGATTTATAGAAAATTTATATCTAACCAGGGCCTTACGAAGAGGGGAGCGAAGGAAGCGGTCGCCTCAAGCGCGGAAGTTGGGGGACCGCCTAATTTATACTACCAACCTCGGTTGTTTCCTTTTTTTTTTTTTTTAAAGAAAAAACATGTATACATATTATTATTTTTTCTTTTTTTGTGATAAAAACATTCGTATTCAAAATAGCACGTGGCTTCAATCTTAGAATACAAAAGGGGCTGCAAACTAATATACTGTGCTGTTATATACATTTTTTCCACGTCTGTGTACCAGATCTTCTTTCCCAAAATGTAAATGCAATTTTATTTCATATTATTTAGTTGTTGAGATTAAACGCTTTAAAATCCCCCCCCCCCCTCCAAAAAAAAAAAAAAAAAAAAAAAAAAAAAAAAAAACCACGCGAAATATGTATTTAATAGGATTTGCTTGTGTTTCTATACTTTTAAATTTTGTGACACATGTTACAAAATTTTAATAGAAGGGGTGGGGTGCCAAACTGAAACTTTGCCCTGGGCGCAATTTTCTCTTCGCACGCAGCTATATCAAATCTTGCAAAAACAATTTAAACCAGCTGGATATGTCAACCTCAAAACTTTCCTCGATCTCATGCATCTTAATGTTTCACAAAGTAGTTACAAATATTAGTACTTAAATATTGTTCAGTACTATGCAATATATACCAGCGTTGATTTTCATCTAAAATGTCTGCTACAGTCAATTAATCAGAGTAAAAAAGAAATAATCTCGACCATGATAGTTATTAATATTTAAAAAAAAATCGTTATGCTGTATTGTATAGCAATAGAGAGCACGATAAGTTTTATATACTAGGGATGCACCGGATATCCGGCTCCTACAGGATATCCTGCTTATTCGGCTCTCAAACCGGATATTCGTTCCGGCCGAGTATTTTAATATCCGTTGCCGGATAGTAAAACATTTTTTAAATTCTGTTTTTTACATTTAAAAAAATGTAAAACTAATTTGCTCCTTGACAACCTTATCTTATTAAAAGGCAAAGTTAACAAAAATAAATATACTTGTATATTTTCACAATTATGAAATTATAATGTCTATATGTAAATGAAGATATGTTTAAAATATGACAATATTTTGTCATAACGTATAACAGCAATTGTAAAACCAAAACTAGAATATGTACTACAACTTCAATTTTTTTATTTCTCTTAAAAATTGTTCTTAAATTTCAGTAATGAATTAATTTTACACCTCTCAAAAGTTTTATTGTAATTTTCACCTGTCAGAATTTAACTGCAATGTTTAATTATTCTGTCATAACTGTAATTGTAAAACCAAAACTAGAATATCAACTACGATTTCAACATTTTTTTTGCCGTAATAAAGTAGTTGACTTTTATAGTTCTTCTCAAGTGTTCTGCTAATAACTTTATTATTAATTTGAGTTATGAATATCAACAAAAGAGAAAGGTATTATAAATATCTAGTCTAAAAGTTTTATGAAGTTGCTGTTAATACATCAAAAATTCTGAGTCAGAAATGTGTACAATGGGGCCATCTTATAAGTGGTAAAGTATTGAGGATTAAAAACCATGTAGAAAAATAAAGTTTCCAGCAAACTGAAGAGTTTATTTATGAATATTCATACTTCAGATTCAAAGTGTGCTTGTTTAGAAAATCAAGAACAAAATGGTGCTGATATTGAAGAAACCATTCAAATTTTGCTGGAACATCAATTGCACAAGTTAAGCAGTCAATAATAGAAAAAAAAATTGGTAAAAACAAAAGAAAAATATACAAATTGCTTTTTTTTTTTAAACATATTTTAGTAAAAATTTCCAAAGCAATTAAATTACGCCTTGTTATAAGTCACCCAGTCATGTTAAAATTGCAAGTGACCTTTTAAATAAAGTTCATTCTGAAACTTGCTCTGCAATGCAAAAAGAGCTTAATAGGAAATACGGAATAGGACTCGCACTCAGAGTCAAGAGGAGTAACATACATAACTATCCCATTTTTGTTAATTATGTGTCAACAGGGTAAAAACTTTTTTTTCTCTGTTAGTTAATCGATACAACGCATCTATAAAAACATCAAGACACTATCTAAATCTGGTGAGACTAAAGAAAAGGTAGAAAAAATATGCATGTAAAGTTAGAAGTTTTAAAAGTAAAAATGAAAAGGCAAAATAATATTACATTTCAATATTTAATTATTACTATGTTTTTAAGTAACTTTGACTTATAAGTGAATTGAAATATATTAATACTTGCATAATTTAAGATTACAATAATTTTTTTCTTTTTAAACAAGCAATAAAATTGAAATATTATTAAAAGTGAGAAATTATTTGGCCGGATACCGGATATTCGGTAAAATTTTGTACCGGATATCCGGTATCCGGCAAAAATCCACATCCGGTGCATCTCTATTATATACAAAATTATAAAATGCGCGAATCGGCATTTACCATTGTTGGAAAGAAATAGACCTAATCATCAACCATAATTTCCTGAACCGGCACAATATTAATCGAAATTTGACAAATCAGAACATCGGTGTGTTCCGGTACATTTCGAGCCTTGACTATTACTAGGATCAATCATGAATTTTTGTGCTGTCATCCCCCCTCCTCCTTTCCTATCCAAACTTAAAGTTTGAGCACCTTATTAATACGTACTTACTATGTGCATTATCAAATAGAACATAACCAAATCTAATCAAATTTCAATTAAATTTTCAACAAGAAAGAAAAATGTAAATTGTCCACTAAAAATTAAACCAATAATTTTTATTATTTTGTAATTTAAATGTCAATTAAGTTCAAATAGAAGTTTCATTTACTTTACGAACGCCCCATTGAAGGGAACATCCCCCCCCCTCCCACCACCACCACCTTAAAAAAACGCGTTCACAAATGCTGTTACACTTGACAAGTTTGTTTAAAATTTTAATAAAAACTGTAATAAGCTTTCTATTTCTATAGGCTTGGCAAAAGTTACAAGTCTAATTGGGAATTTTATGTTATTTATTTATTTTATTTTATTTATTTTTACAAACGAGAACAATATTGCATTGCCTATTTGTGATAACTTGGCAAAATTATAGAACTAGTCGACAAATACTGAAATTTAACTTGGCAATTTAAGATCCCCCTTTCCCCTCAATAAAATCTTAATTCAAAGAAGATTTCAAAGCCTTCTTTTCGTCTGAAAAGAAATGAAAAATCAAGTTTAATATTTTTTTTCTTTTATTGGTCATTACTTATCTGCCTTATGTTACACGTGTCAGTTAGATCATGTATCGATCAGAAAAGAACTCTTTTCCACGTTGTTCATCTGTCGTTAACCGGACCGACCATTAGTGTAATTTTCAATTACGTAAACGTCATCCATCATAGCTCTACCTACGAAACTTCGGAGGGTAAATGTGTAAATTATTTTTTCGGTGTCACTTCAAGTACTTTTAATTGATAGTGTCTTTGCGTGTATGAATATTTCTCTTTTGACCGAGTGGAAGTAAATATGGATATATATGTTTCCCGACCTGTCAAAGGGTGTATTTTGTGTTTTATCAAGTACCGTAATTCATAATCATTCTGTATACGGAAGCATTTACATGAATTAGGCCTATTAAAACCATAATGGCGGAACTCATTAATTTTGAAAATTGTCTCTTAGCAGGGCCGTGCAAAGAGAAAATTGCGCCCGGGGCAAAGTTTCAATTTACCGCTCCCTCCCCCCCAACTTCTTTTTGTGACAGTCGAAAAATGACTTTGGTAGTATAAATTTGGCGCTCCCTAAATTTCCGCGCCCGAGGCGAACGCCTCCTTTGCTCCCTCTTTTCTCACGCCGCTGTCTCTTAGTACGAGAGTATCTTTGCATTTGAAACTATTGATATGAATAACAGTATTATAGACTGAAAGCGACACCATAGACAATCAGCTCATCGAGTTCATGGCTGAAATTCCAGAATTAGTTAAATCTCGATTCGTATATTAAAAAACAATTGATTTGCTGTATCATATATTGGTGGTGAACACTTAAAAACCCGATTTTAGCGGTTCACTCGTAGAACCATTAGGATCTTTTGCCCCCCATTCCTCCATGTTTTCATAATTTTGAGTGCAGGAATGCACAATGGTAAATCTACGAGTCAACCGGTAAAATCGGGATTTTAAGTATTTTCCAACAAGATATGACTTGGCGGACCGATTGCTTTTTAATATACGAACTTTGAAATTTAACTAATCCTAGAATTTTCAGCCATGAATTCTGACAAACCCATTTAAGTATAATCTGTCTATATTAAATAACTCATATTAATCCTGTTATAAAAAGAAGGTTTATATTATTTTTTATATAGTATTTAGTTTTTAAAAGATCGAATTAATTGAATTCCCGTAGAAATCTATCTGCACAAAATCTATGATTGGTTAACGAACAATTTGGTTAATCAACACTATTTTGGAGCGGATTGAGTTCGTTAACCGATCACACACTGTACAATATAGAAAGATTTCATTTCCTTTAAAGGTATTCTTAAATCAAAAAGGGCAACTTTATGACATAAGTTTTAGCTTATTTTATGTTCGGAAATGCCTGAAACTAGCAGGTGTCGTTGTTTTGAAACAATCTAATCGGACTCATTTTTCCGTTTATTTGAAACTCAATAGATCCTTTAGAAATAGTGTCAAAGTGAGCTTTTTGAAACGAATTTCTCTACAAAAGCTGAAAAACCCGTCAAATAGGGAGAAAAATGCCTTGTCATGTGATCAAAAACGCTTATAACTCGATGGATAATTTATTGATAAAAAAAATCGAAAACAGTTCGATTCGAAATCGCTTCCATAGTCAGGCCTTTTGATTTTGTATCTTTCTCACGCCCTGATTGCCGAATAAACACGAAAAACAGGTCCCTTCGAAAATTTTGAAGGTGCCGAAACTGAGAAACAGAGGCCTCAAATTTTACATTGAATCAATTTCTTTTCAAATTATCTATCTTTCAATATGTATTAAGAAGTGTTTCTTATAAATAGTTTTCATAACAAATTAATTTTTAATGCAATAGATCAAATTCAACCTATCGCAATTCTTCAGTTTGTTCATTATTTTAGATGTAATATTTAATTTATATTACTGAGTTTAAGTAGTACTGAATTTGGCTTGTATGAGCAACATAAAATATTGATAATTCATTGCCAAAATTGAGAGAAGTATTTCAAAATGTTGATATTTTATGTTGTGCATATATTCTGGATTCAACCTTTTTATCCAACTAACATTTTGACGCTCATGCCACGCAAAATCCTTTTGGCATACTTTTCTCGATTATATCCCATTTTTGTGTAACGGGACGGGAACACAAATTTTTTTTTTATGGAATATATGAATTAGGGATATACCGAATATTCGTATCTGTTCGGTATTCGGCCATGTTACCGAATATTCGGTTAGGCCGAATATCAAACTATTCGGTTAAGCCGAATATTCAGTTTGGCCGAAAATCAAAGTATTCGACCGAATCCAATACTTAATAAAGCCTTTTAAAACACATTTTAAAAAACTTTTCACAATTTCTACTTTTAACTGTCAATTTATTAATATATTTAAAATAATTAGAAATAAAATTATATTTAAATAATATAGAATGTTTTTACAATATTTATTTGCTGTTTGTAAAGTTTAACTTAAGAAAATTTACCATGAGAAGGATTAAAATTATGATTTATTAGGATTCTCCTAGGAATAAATGATGCGAGTGCAGATGCAAGTTCCTAAATTCTATTAAGTAAATAATCTGTTTCTTGCTTTTCCCATAAGTCCTTAAACAAGGAAGGGGAACTTTTGAGATTAGTAATAGCTATCAAAGCAGACAATTTTTCGTTTATGAAACCATAATCATAATCAACTTATTGAATCATAAATGCATTGTATTTCATCTCACTCTAGGTCAAACTTGTGTTTTCATTTGTTGCATTAACAATAAATAAGATATACCATAACTATATTTCCAACTCACATGCTTTGATATCTGTAAAATATGATATGGTGGGAAGGATGGAAAATGCCACTATTCATAAGAAAAGAACTATGAGCTAGACATTCCTTTATTCAGAATTAAATTGAAAGTATTTATACTTTATATTGAAAAAATCTGCCTTGAGTTATTTAAAAAGAACAAATATGAGACTGTACAGTTTTTCTTCAACTATTTTTTCATTATTTCTCTTTGATTTCAAAATGTTTGAATGTTCAAAAGTTGTTATTCGTAGAAGAAATGAAATGTAAAATTTTATTAATTGAAAAAGTCTCATAATTATGCTTCTTAAATAAAAAAAGGCAGATTGTTATCAATACTGAATGTTCTTATAAAAAGCTCTTGTTTATCAAAATATAAGTTTCTCTTATTAAATATTATGTAAAATTGTTTTGAAAAGTAACATTTTAATACCTTTAAACTTTGAAATATAAAAAGTATTTGGAAAGCCGAATATTCGGTATTCGGCCCAACAATTACTATTCGGCTAGCCGAATATTCGGTATTCGGTTTAGCTGTCGCCCGAATATTCGGTATTCGGCCAAAATCACTATTCGGTGCATCCCTAATATGAATTTTACTGAGCCACTCTTTGGAATAATTTTCGTAAGCCTTGGTAACTTTTCGAGTACGTTCGATTTAGAAAAATTTTCTTGAATGAAGGGGGCCCTGAAATGAAAATGACGCTGTGCTTCCCATAGCTTCAGAGGTCATACCTTCAGATAGCCCTGATCTTTCTGTTAAAAAAATGAATTTGTAAATGCGTCAAAACGTTTTGCATTTGTAGAGCAAAGCAGTTGAGAATACCTTAACAAAATATTTATTTCTTGTTTTTTTTTTTTCTTTTCAGTTCTGATGAAGAAGAAGGCCAAGGGCCTAAGTACTCTAGAATGGACGAAGACAGTATGCAAGACAAAGAAAGATTTGCCCGGTAAGTTTTAGCAGCTTTCTTCACTTACACATTTCATAATTATTGCACATATTACACCTTTTTCTTTTTTTGCATGGTTTCCGTAGATTTTGCTATGCTTTGAGTTGTAATTGCACTTGTTTAGAAAAAAGTAAAGTAATATTTTATTTAGTTTCTGAAAATATTGAATCACTTAATAATAACTGCATAATAATGTTATCCTAAGTGTCGCCATTATTATCCTACCAAAACGCATTTCTGATGTAAAAAGCAGAAAAACATTGCTGAAAATTTCATATTGTTTCGAAAATTCGAGAAAATCTCGAAAAATAAAGAGAATGTAATTATTTTGTGAAATGCACTTTGTTTAAGAAGATGCATAACGCGCATGCGTTATAAAAGTTTAACCGAATGCATTTTAAAGTTTAAGCGATTTTTTTTTTTTTTTAAATTTTTAGGACATTTTATTCCACTTAATTATAATTTTGACGGTTTAAAAAAGTTTGAGGCTGTTGTTCTCAGACATAAATTGGTTACTTTCTAATACATTTTTGAATTTAGTTTTGTTTGCAAACGCATGGAATTTCTCCTTTAATTCCGTACTTTTTTAACGGGGCCATTATAATATTACTCTTGTGTCTGTCTGTCTGTTACAGTCATTTTACTCGTAAACTGTGAAAAGTTCAAATTGTGAGAAATAATAAAGACTATTGACTCACATATTTATAGATTATTAAACATCTACAAATGTATTTGGGAGGGGAATAGGGGGTGGAGTAATTAAATTACGTGAAGAAAAAAATTCCTTTCTTTGTATATTGTGTAGGGTATCTTGAAAGATTTCGTTGCGCTGAACTCAAAAATATATTTATTTTAATTTTAGGTATTCTCTAACAACAAATTATATGCGCTTACGGGAGAAAAATAGGAATGTTGAATGTTCCATATTTTGGAATGGAATGGATTTTATATTCATTTAATTCTTTCAATATTCATTTTCTATGTTCATAAAAATAGATAACAGACTATCATGAAGGTAGCGTTAGGTTATTTTACCTTCACGCAGATTATAACTATACTAAAAAAAAAAAAAAAAAAAAAAGGTAACGGTTTTTTTTTTAAATTTTTTTAGGGGGGGGGGGTATAAACAATGATAATGACAAATCTCCCTATTCTGCCTATTTTCCTATAAAGACATTTTACAGCATCAAGTGTCAGATCCCTCTGTCCCCTGAAGTGATAACGTTATGTATGTACATCCCCAAAGAATACATTTTTAAATTTTCCTGTAAATGAAAATTATGAAACAGAATGATCTTTTTGTTGAAAGCTGATACATTAAATTTGATAGTCCTCTTGTTTTTTTTTTTTTTTTTTTTTTTTTTTTCTTTAAACTTAGATACAGAATTTTAAAAAAATCGTCGATCAGGAATTGAATATTTTTCAACAAAAATAAATAAGAATATAGTTTTTGCAAGTTCAAAATTTTTTGGGGGAAGGGTAAGAAACTTGCATATTTTCGTATAAAAAATCCCAGATCCAGTGTCAATCTTCATCATTTTTTATATCCTCCCTTAAAAATTTTCCCGCCCTCGCCCTTGAGCAATTTTTTTCTTTCTTATTACAGATCTTCTTGGTGTCATTCGGTCGGACTTGTACGTGGAGAACTTAATGAACACATGAGAGCGTGAAGCGACGGAAAATATTCACGAATACTTACGACTCTCGTGAAATACTTATGTAAAATACGATAATCTCCGATATGAATCATTAACAAGGCGTATGATTTTGGATGGAAACGACCGTTCCGAGACGTGGTCGGATGTCTGAAGTGATGTTAATTGGCGAAGTGTAGTGTGAGGGCATTCCTAATGAATCCTTGCGTGGACCGGCGCAAAGGTGCACATAAATTACGAAGGATCTCTTCAAAAATGCACGCGCGACCTTTTTATCTGCTCTTCTCCGGTCGTGTGTCAACTATTAACCACCGAAACAGTCATAAATAAATAATAATATTTATATTTTCTTCTATCTTTACAAGAGAAAAAGTATTGGATTTGTGAAATCTATCGAATTTTTGTTTTCAATGGATTTACACGTTTTAGGTGTACGAGATTAAGAAAAACATGTTTTAACAAAATGACTCACTGTGGTTCAGTGAGTATGGGATGTTTTAGCTTTTCTTTTTTTATTGCGACTCTCTAGCAGAGTCCAGGTTCAAAGATACCGACCTAAGTTCCGAATAGCTTCCGAATAGTCTTTAGCTGAAGCAAGGTTTCGGGAAGGGGGGGGGGGATCAAAAATTAAAACCGGATAAATTTTTAAAGGAAAATTGATTCAATCAAAAACACCGAAAAGCTTGAAAAGTGTGAGTTGTGTGCTCTGAAGCTATCGAATGACCGCAGATGCATCGAGCTTATTATTTTTAAACCATTAGTCTACCATTTGGATTGAATAAACTCGAATCTGAATCCGAATAACTTTGTCTGAAACTTAAATCAGATAAACCTTCGTCACTTGAATCTGAATTTTGCATCTCAAATTCATTTGAATTTAATTTTCCAAATGGATGTTGTAATTTGTTAAATTGCTTTTTTCCGTTGCCAAAAATTGGGTTGAGTATTGCATTTATCATTTTTTTCTGCACACAGAAACTTTCCAATTCTTTGAATCGGATACAATTTAAAGAGAAGACACAACTGAGACACCACGTCCGTACACATTAATTTTATTCTAATATTTTGTACTCATTTATTATCTGTAACTGAACTTTATCTAAGTATTTATAGATACTTTACTGAATGTGTTTGGTAAAATTATGCGAGAACATCACACAAGTTAGATGTGTTTTAACTCTCAGAAAAATTTTAATTTTCAGCAAAAAAAAAAAAAAAAAAACCCATTAACTCTTTCTAGCGCGGAGTAAATTTGTTTGAAGTAATTAACTTGCACCAGAAATTGTAAACGAATCTATTAAAAATATAAAAAGAAAATTTTAATTAAATATTTTTGGTGCTAATAAAATTAAAATTAAGGAGGCTCAGAGCTTAAAAACTTTTCAAAAAATCGATTTTTTTTTTTTATGATCTAGTTTGAATATTCAATTAATCCTTAACTCAATGCAAAAATCCGCATAAAAATATTTGCATTTTTAACGGAGTTATAAGCATTTATGTATCAACACTTTCATAGCCGCACCCATATAATTTCAACTGTAAGTCGCGTTTTCTCAAAACTTGATTTCTGACGACTAACACCAAGATTTAAAAAAACTATTTGATGAAATGGCTTTTTTTTTTTTTTTTTTTTTGGGGGGGGGGGGGGTATGCATATAACATCATTATCTATAGAATGAATTAATATATTTTAGGTAGTTTAATATTTTAAGTATTTTTAATGAAAAAAAAAGTTGTATTTTTTAAGAATTTTTTTAATTTTTTAATTTGAAAATTTTTTTAATAGTTTTTTTTTTTTTTTTTTTTTTTTTTTTTTTTTTTTTTTCTTGAATGATAGTTAATTCATTCTATAGAGTAAAGTTTCCGGATCATTTTAAAGCAAAAATTAGGTTCTTATGCCAATTCAACGTTAAGATATCTTGGTGTTGGTAATATAACATTTTTTTTTTTTTTCGAAAATTGTGTTACATAAATTTTGCTACATTTATTATTATATTACATTGAAGTACTTCATTTTATAATTTTATAAGACTACAAACATGCCTTTAAAATATCAGAAAGTTTAAATGATTTACACTGAATACTTCTGCTTTTATATGGACTCGAAGCGAGAGCTCTGTTTACATGTTTTTCCGTATCAATCAAGCCCTGAGCCCCCTTAATAAAATAAAAATAAATCCTTTTGTAAGAATACCGCACCGGAAAGGGTTAACTCCTAAAATACTCGAGCAATTTAGATTTAAATTTAAAAAATGTGGTAGTGTATAAATATAAGGTCATATGTGGCAGACAGTTTAAAAAAATATAATAATAATTAGTTTTAGAAGGGGGAAAAAAAATCTGAAAAATGGAAAGTATCTCACAAATTGTCATTGTTGTAAAATAAAAAGGTTCTAGTCGCAGAAAAAAAAATCTGTCATAAATCTTGAGCATAATCCTATGCACGTGGGTTCAAAATCTCATCAAAATTGGTCGGATAGTTTCAAAGGAAATGGGTTTTAATATTTAAAGCTCGAATATTTCCCATAGGATTGCATCCAAAAGTACATTTTTCTCCTGGTTAGTTTTGCGTGATCTTGTCGTCTTTCCACCTTGGCGTATTGCGTAATCCTGCAATCTGTTCACCTTCGTGTATTGCAGAATGTTTCGTATTGTTTACTTCAATGTTATTGTAATTTTCTCGTTTTTCTGCATTTTATTATCTAACTAACTCGACGCGATGCCTTGAAATGATAATGGTGATTTATTGTCCACAATACCTTACAATCGATTGTTTTCATATTACTGCTTCTTAGCCACCAATTTTTCAACAGTTTATTTTATTGCTGAACTGTGCTATCCTTAAAATATTTCAAATAATTTTTTTAATTAGATATTCCATTTTTTTTAAAAATAAATTATTTATGCATTAATTTGAAGCACAACAAAAAATATTCTGCTGTTATGTCGATTTATTTTATTTTATTTATTTTTTATAGAAATTAATTATTATTTTCGCACTATATACAATATTTATATACAATTTTATCTAACCTACCGGATATCTTAAAATTGTCTGATTGTCTTAAAACAGGCTAATTTTAAAATTCAATAACTTTCAAATTGTGAAACTAATAAATATTTATATTGCAGGAGAGTTGTATTAATTCGATATCTACTAGAGTTTTTAATTAAAAACAGTTTTCATCTACAGTGTACGCCGGTCAGTATATTGGAAATCTTTAACTTGGTAGCCCTATATAATTAGGAAATAACAATAATTCCTTTTATGGATTTAAAATTACATATAATCGGTGTAATTTGACTTCGAACCACAACAAAAGCCGGAGTCGGCTTGTTTCTTCATGACTCCGACTCTTTTGTTCAAAAATGAGCCCGGTCAAATTCTGACTCTCCATCTCTTTAGCCCTGGTTTTATCTACTAAAATTGTGCGACTTAAGTAACAAAATAAAAAAAAAAAAAAAAAAAAATGTTTTGGCACACTTTTTTTTTCGAATTAACTGACTGATTCCAGGTACAAAGCGCCGTTATTCGTCTCTCATTTTTTTATTTTCGTTGTTGTATTTTTTCCCACTTACTCGACAATTAATCTGAGAGTAGGCTCGCGTGTCCATATGAAAATCTCATTATCGACTTTTTTCTTTTTTTTCTTTTCCTTTTTCGCTTTTAGTGCGGCTGTATGTGTGCGCGCACTCAGTGAGTGCGTACTCAGAAGATTGGTGTTTTAAGTGCGGCTCCGAAAAGCAGTTAATGGGCGGTGGGGTCGGGGGGGGGGGCTAGTAATTATGGGCTTTGACGGTGCTCGGGAATTAACGGTAAAAGTAGGGGAAATTTTCAAACCGATTAGCTGCATGCAATGCCACCATCAGCTGTGGTGGTTCCGAAAATCAGTTCCCCTGAAGTTTCCGTATAGTGTATTTAACAATTGAATTCTTTATCAGTTTCACTGATTTATAAAATTATTATTTTTTTTTTTTTTTTTCATTCTGAAAACTGAATCTTCGACGGGAAAAGTTTTGTGGTAAGCTGTGTTTAGCGAATAGATAGTATAATAAAGAAACATCGTGGGCGAAACAGGGCCGTAGCTAAGAGGGCGCTATGGGCGGCTCAGCCCCCCACCCCCTAAAATATTTTGAGCCCCCCGTGGGAAACATTCCTAGGTCACTAAATGAATTTCTCAACAACTATTTTTTTCAACACTCCCTCATTTTATTTGTATTTATGAAGCTAACACGTTGTTTAATTTTGCACCAGTTTTACACTCAAAATTTCCATCATCGTATAATTTTCTTAACATAAAAAGAAGTTATTACAACAGTTTAGTAAGAAACATTGTACCTAAAATGTGAATAAGCAGTCATTTATCTTTCTGCGTCAGAAAAAGAAAAAAAAATTATGACCCCCCCCCCCTCCCCCTAGTGTTTGCTTCTAGATACGGTCCTGGGACGAAAACCTGATCGCAGTGCTTTAATCAACGTACTTGAATATAAATAAATAAACTTTGGACTTTATTATTAGTGGATTTAAGCTTTTAGTAGATAATGTATATGTATTTCACAAAATAATTAATGATCAATATATCCTGAGAAGCGAGGGTTTTGAGCGAATTGGGCAAATTCAAAGTAATTGAGCGCTTCATATTGGTTACTTTAGAATTTATGCCATAGCTTTATATACAGCAATCGCTTGCCTTTGTGCTAAAAAATTTTCTCCCGAGACGATCATCGTCCCTCTTCTTAGAGACTGTGACCTACTCTGTTCCTCCCAACTCTTTAGAAATATCTTTCTATATTGAACTGTCGTTACGATGTTTTTATGAAAATCCTAATTAATTTCTTCTATAGGCGAGTAGTTTTACATAGAGTCAGCTCAGTGCGCATACTCAAAATTTTGGTCCATATTATGGTAACGTACGTCACATATTTCAAACAAATACTAGTTTGGAGATGATGGCAAGTACTTCAAGTCTATTTTTGTACAAAATTCGCGAATGAAACATTGTGTAATTTCACAAGCTTTCGTCGGTAATGTGCTAAAATTTTCTGAAGCTGTTCCAGGTTTTTAATTTTGGCGATCCATTTCTCAGGTTTTGGCCAGCATTTTGTTAAATTTCGACAACAGTGAATTGTTGTTTGCGAAGAGAGAGGCTGCATTTTTAATCTGATCATCAATACTTTACATTTCTACATACGTTTTAGAATCTGTGCTTTGTCAAAAACCCCTATAAAAGCCGTTGGCTTGGTATTGTAAAACTTAGTAACAAAACTTAAGATTATTTCATATAATGTTTTCTTTTGTTGCTCAAAAACTTAGATTTTATAAATGTTTGTCTGAAATGAAATGTTGTAAAAAATGATGGAAACACGAACAAATGTTATCACTTTTTATAATATTTTTTATTACTTTAATGCCATTTGCAGATTGTGATAGAGACGACACTTTGCACTGTTCACATTATTATTACGTAGTTTAATATCCTGATGCATCTTTCTGCAACAAATACAGGATTTCAACAATGCGGATTTAGATCGTGAATTTCATTATGTACAGTTCATAAATGAATTATCAACCATTAAAATAAAAAACATTAATGTTTGTAACTGAGTGTCTGTTTGGAAGAATTTTCCCACAGAGTTTTTTTTCTTCTTCTACTTGCGTCATGCTGTTTCTCACGCTTTTAAATACGTCATTATTCATGCCCAGTCGTATTTGAACTGCCTCATTCACCTTATGCTTTTAAAGCTGCTTTCATCACGACTTGGTTAACCGAAATTTCGCATTTGCATACTTAATTACAAAAGCGCTTTGTTCTTCTGCCTGCTTCTGCCGTCGCTCTGTCCGTTTTCGGTTCTTTACGTCTTTATTCGTGTGCCAGAAATTCGCTGTAAATTTACTGTTCATGTCTTTCATTTTCCTTTTTACTGTCTGTCTTCTGGATTAATTAGAGTTCTGCGTATGTTTACTAGCAACTGCCTGCGAAATGTTATTTTTTTATGATCTCGTAGCATTGTCTTTGATGAAGTAGTTCGATAATGTTTTAGAGGTTTTAGCGGACATGTTTGCTTTTTAGCATCAAATAAAAGATAATGCAATTAAAGTTATTGTTATCATTAATTAGTGGTAAGATTTGTGACAATTTCCCTTTATTCCACATACACAATAGTGTAGATTGATTGCATAATGCTTTAGAATTGACTTAATGTAGACGATTCAGTAAGTTAATAATTAAAAATGTGAAAATAAGCAAAAAGTAATGTACTTCTCTCTTTTGGCAAAATAAATAAATAAATGTAGATAGGGCGAGAGTATTAGAGGTTTGCACGGACTGGAATTTCCTGCCCCGGTCCGACCCGGCACGAATAAAAATTATCTTGGCCCGTCCTGGAGTATAAATAAGTTCGACACAAGCCCCTCCAGGCCCGTTTGCATTTTCACAGTTTACGGGTCGGCCCATCCAAAAATCAGTGAAAACAGACCCGGCCCGTGGAAAAATCTGATCCGGCCCAACTCACTTTCTACAAAAAGTTCTCATATTTCTTAACATACAATTAAGATTAATTTAAAGAATACTGCATATATATGTATGGGACAGTTTTGCAGTAGATTTTTAAATTGCAATATGTTTTCAAGACAGAAAATACACAACTGCAACATTAATGATTTCTTAATTTTAGACGTTTCAGCATTCAAATAAGGATTTATTACAAAGTTAGTTTAATATAAGAGAGAAAAAAATGATTAAAAACATGCAACTTTGAAACTGTATAGTCTTATAATAGAATCCGTTTCAGTATCTATGCTGAAAAGTAGATTTGTAAAAATATTTTTCTGTATTGATGTTGCCTAATTAGCATTGTCTCGTGACGCACGTTTATACTTATTCTCGCGAAAATCGTATTCATTGGAAATGAGTCAAATTTTATCACTTTCGCATAATTTTTTATAACAGGCTTATAGACACGCTTAATTTTATTATCGTCCCGGCACATTTATTTCGTTTGTCGGTCCGGCCCGTGCCGTTGGAAAAATTGTCTTAGTTAGTTCTGTTGGCTCATTTGAAAGTTTGCCTTTATTAGGTACGGGTCTCGAATCAGACCCAGGAGAGTGTAGAGCTCTAGGGAATACTTTTCCCATTTCTTAAGTACCTTGTTTTTTTCTCTTGACTGTGAATTATTATAAATCAAAAATCATTTAATCCTATATTTAATCATACATTTCAGTCTTTTTTTTTTTTTTTTTTTTTTTTTTTTTTTTTTTTTTTCTCTCTTCTGTTGAAATTCCACCTGCAAAATTCACTCTCTCATATGCTAATTCGAGCAACTACACGAATCGCGTACATAACAAAGGAAAAGATACACTCAATTACCAGGTATTTCCCAATCATTCCAGTTTTCAGCTTTATTCGCCCCAAAACAAAAATTCTGAATAGTGTTCTACTTTCCGGCTTCGTTCTCATTTACTGTTATTTCCCGCGATTCCCTGACAATGAGTTTTATAAATCTGCAAAAATGGTTTTACGACAGCCATACATAGGAAACGGATGCCCCCTTTCGTATTACGGCTAAAACTGCTTGTATAATATTGGCGGAACAAAATAAATTTCCTGTGCTCCCCCCCCCCTCCCTTACCTGCTTTAATTGACATCCTGGTCTGTTGTCAGGTGAGCGTATCGAATAACGCTGTATCACAATCTTTTCGGCACGCATAGCTCTTGAAAAATGTCTGTTTTTATCGATTTTTGCTATTCGTCTAAATGAAGCTGGCTGTCTTCTTAAATTTATGTGTATAAATCTTCGGCGATTGTTTTTTAAGATATATATCTACTGGTGAAATGGTCGGATGTCTTTATTTCTTTGAGAATGATCAGACTTTTGGAAATGCTTTTTTCGAATTTGGGAAATTTGTCTCTTTAGCCATTTACCTTATTTTCTCATGTCAGGCTTGAAAAGATTAGATTGTTCTTGACGAACTTGTCTGAACATGAGCAATATTTTAAATAAATGGAATGATTGGATGGAATTTCTATGATTGCGTAGAAATTTCTCATTTCTGAATGAATTTCGGTGCTGCATCAAAATCATGTAGGGATTTGGGGACGTGTAAATTAAATTAAAAATTCACTGCATCATGTAAATTGTATTACTGTGGAACGTTTCATCGTTTAAGCTGAGGAACATAAACTCAAAGTCAAAACTCTTTAAATAATAATAAAAAATAGTACAAACAAGAAACGCAGTGGCGTATTCAGAGGGTGGGCTGATGAGCTGCAGCTCTTCCGAAGTTTGTAAAACATATCAAGTTTAATTCTTTATTTAGCAAAATATAATGAAACCTGCTAAGATGAATTAAAAAAAAAAGTATTCCGTTTTAGGCAACTTTTTATCTATGGAAAATGTGTACAGAGACCATGAAATAACCATTTCAAGCAAGTGATCTTTATACACAGGTGCTATTTACGCGGTTTTTACTTTGAAAAATGTGATATATAGTGATTAAAAGTGCATTATTAGTTTTAGTTAATTAAAAAATATTAGTGAAATGTTTACACTTGCTATTGATCAGTTGAAAAATTGTGGTTTAAGAAAATGTATAAAGTGAGAGATCTTCTGGGTGTAAGCATAGATGCCAACTTCTCCGGAAATTCCGGAGTTTCTCCGGAAAAGTACGATAAAATACGGTAGTACGGTAATAAGGTAGAAAATACGGAAAATTGCGGCAAAAAATCGCGATATTTTCGATCATTCGGGACCAAAAAATAACGATCTTTTTCGATCATTCATTGCAAAAAATCGCGAAATTCGACAATAGGTCATTGAAATACATCGTAAATACATTTCCGTCAGTTTTTCGCCACAGCAGATCACGATTTTCTTCAGTTACTCTCAGGAAAAGATCGCGATTTTCGTCAGTAATTCGTGGTAAAAAATCTCGATTTTCGTCAATAAGTCATGGCAAAACACCGCAATTTTTGTCAGTCGCGATTTTCGTCAATCATTCGCGTAATAAAACCACGATTTTCGGCATATGACACAAAATCGCGATTTTCGTTGATTAGTCTCTGGAAAAGATCGCGCTTTTCGTCAGTTAATCTTCGGAAAAAAACAGGGATCTTCCATAGTAGGTCTCGGCAAAAGATCGCGATTTTCGTCACTCAGTCTCGGGGAAAAAATCGCCATTTTCGTGAGTCATTCCGACAAAAGATCGCGGGTTTCGTCTGTCAGTTTCGGGAAAAAAAATCACGATTTTTGTCTGTCATTCCTGAGAAAAGATTGCAATGTTCGTAAGTCACTCTGGAAATGATCGCGATTTTCGTCAGTCACTGCAGGAAAAGATCTCGATTTTCGTCAGTTATTCTTGATAAGGTCAGTTATTCTAGACCGTGATTTTCGTTAGTCATTCGCGATAAAAGACTGCGATTTTCGTCACTTATTCGCGATAAAAGACCGCGATTTTCGTCACTTATTCGCGATAAAAGACCGCGATTTTCGTCACTGATTCGCGATAAAAGACCGCGATTTTCGTCAGTCATTCGCGATAAAAGACCGCGATTTTCGTCAGTCATTCGCGATAAAAGACCGCGATTTTCGTCAGTCAGTCGCGATAAATGACCGCGATTTTCGTCAATCCTTCACTTAAATCACGATTTTTGCCAATTATTCGCGTCAGAAGATCGCGATTTTCGTTAATTACTCTCGGGGAAAGATCGCGATTTTCGTCACCTCTGCAAAAGATCCTATTTTCGTCTGTCAGTTGTGGGAGGAAATCACTTTGTTAGCAAACCAGTCGCGAAGAAAAAAAATATTTCATGAATTTCACAGCTAGTATAGAAATCATGGATTTTTTGCTCTGTAAGGATAAAAAATGTTCCATTTGCATAAATTTATTAGATTTTTTTTAACAACATAAAAAAGTGACAACATTTTTTTAAATTTTGTTTGTATGAATAAATACAAAAGCTGTCAGGATTGAGAATTAAGAAAGTATGTGTAAAAGATATTTTAAAAATACCTCAAAAAAATTATGTGCAACTCCTCAAACGACTCCTGAAAGGTGACTATTTTACTCCTGAAGAGTGTCCAAAACTCCTGAAATTTAACTAGTTCACTCCTGATATGGTATTTACAATGTTGGCATCTATGTGTAAGCCTTAAATTATTATTATTATTATTAAATTTACTTAAATGCTTGTTATTCAGTTCACCACTGTGATGTTATTTCCATAGCATTACAAAATATTGACTTAAAAGTTTGTTCTATGGTTGTGTAACTTTTTGATTAGAAATAAGTTTTATTTAGATATATATAACGTATCATAAATTGAATTGAATTACTCTTAATCTCGAATATACAAAAAGTTTCTGATCAGTCTCAGTTTATAATTAAAAAGAATTTCGAAAATACCATTAAATTTGGCAGTTTAAGCCAATTTTCGGGACTAGGCAGTCTTGGACTAGTAATCAGCTGCAAACTGCTTTTTAAAGTGTATCCCATTTATGAAAAAATGAAAAACGCTTTTAACTATTCTACAAATGTCATGCATGTATGCTCCAAAATGAATCCTAGAATGTTTTAAAGGAGCTGTGTGTGTGTGTATGCATGCGGAGGAGGGGAAAGTCAGAACACGCTTAAATATTTTTAAATTTACTCTTTACTGTGGCTTTATTTACCATTTATTGAGATATCTTTTAGTAGATAATTTTCAATTTAAAAAAATGTGGTATAACATTGGAATTATGCTTTTTAAGACGAAAATCCACGTAAAACGAAAATTTCTCCAGTCCCATGTTATGCCATCATTGCATGATTGATTGTATAATAGCTGCGCTATCTGCCATGATAAAAAACTATGTAAAGCGGAATTTATCCTGTTCTTTTGCTTAAAAACTTCTGATGTACAGGGATATGTTTAGGAAAATTTTAGGTCTTTTAAAGGATCCTTCACAAAATAATTTATCTTAAAACAGAACCCTTCACAAACATTTTTATACCCAAACAGGACCCTTCACAAAAATTTTTATTCCCAAACAGGACCCTTCACAAAGCATTTTATTCCAAAACAGGACCCTTCACGAAATTACCTGTCTGTTAAATAAACCTGACACAGAATTTTTTCGCATCCAAATTCAACTTTTCACAAATTTAATCATTTAATAATAAAATCTGGCTTGTAAATAAGCAGTTGAACTCACCAAAGAGCATACTACTTAGATTTTTATATGTGAAAAATAGAACCTAAAGACATCGATAATTTAAAATGCACAAAATTCTGACTAGAATTTTCACAAATATAAGAAAAAAATTCACAATTTCACAAAAATAGAACCCTGTAAGAAAAGTCTGGACAAACCCCTGCTGTATCACAGCCTTCTCCGAAATAAGTCTAGATATGCCTCAGGAGAAACGTATAAATAGTATTCTTTAAATGATTATTCTATCGTAACAACGCGAACAATTTCAACTATAAAACATAAAAAAAAAAAAAAAAAAAAAAAAAAACTAATAATAAGAAACAATATGTCTAAATTAGATGAGAAAATGGAGGTAGTCGACATCGATATCCACCATCTTAGAAAGAGTTCGAATTCGAAATAAATTTTGACCATTTTTCTCCTTTCACAGATGGCTACCGGAGACAGTCGTAACGCATTCGTGACTTCCTTGAGAGATTGGATTGAAGAAGTTTCCCTTAAAAATAAATAAATCACGGTATAAAAACTTCTCCCCGTTTTTGTTTTGGATCGACAAAGTTACAGTTGGGGCAAGTTGTTTCTTATCCAAAATTCATTTGTTTCCTATTTTTAAGATTGGAATATTTGTTTCTGAAGTAATATTTTATTCAGAATAGTTTAGAATTCCTTTCTTTCTAGTTATTTCGTGTGTTTATCCGAATGCAACCGATTTTTTTGTAAGCAACATTACTTCGTTTAATTTTATCTTTGTTTTTGCGTTCTGTGTTTGTTAAGCTAAATGCACAATTTAATTGTAATCTCAAGATGAACAGAGTTAAATATATATACATATATATATATATATATATATATATATATAAGGAAAATTCTTTCACTGTGGAAATTGTGTCATTTTAATGTTATGTGGAATAAAAAGACAATTCTTTCCATTTTATATTTCAAATTATATAAATGGAGAGGGAATAAATACACCTCTCCACACACACACACTCCATTATATGCCTAGAAATGACATATAATTACATAAAAATTAACTTATTATTTAAACGCTTCAAAATTTAACAATTTTACATGGAAAAACTTTTATTCTCTAATAGAAGATAAATTTATCTCTTGAAATTTAGAATTGCTTTGAATGGATAATTTACTATCTGAGATAATCAAAATTGCAAATTTTTATGATGGTCACCCATAAATACGAGTTTTTCTAACAGTGCACACACACTCTCTCACAATTATCATTCATTCATTCACTCACTAACTTATAATGCTTTTGTAAATCATTATACGAAAATTATATTGGTAACCAATCGATTCGGAGTTACGCCCACTATCAAAAGGTATACACAAATTAAACTTTAGAAACCATTAACACAAAATAATTAAAACTAATATATTTTAATATAAGCATTTATTAATGAAAAGTATTTTGTTTGAAATTAACTTCATTAATGTGTCATTTATTCTTAGTTAAATGTGCAAATAATGAAGAATATTAAATGAAAACTGGGCAGCAACAAATTTCTTATTTTTGGATGGTTTAAATTATTGGCTATTTTTGGAATGGAAAACTCGCAAAACTTAAAATTTGTATACCAGCTGAAACATTTTAAATTAGAATCAACATTCTAAACTGAAAAACGTAGAAAAAAAAAAGCGCAAATGTCTCATTGTTTCACTGTTGTAGACAGTTTCTATTAAAAAACATTTCGTTAAATTCTAAAATTAAAATTTAAATAAGGAGCAGAAAAGCCTAAATCTAAATTCGATAGGCGGATGGAAATTGCCGACATTGATATCCACGCATAAAAGTTCCGATTCACAATAGATTTTGGCCGGTTTTTTTTTTTTTTTTTTTTTTTCCCTACAAATGGATACCGAAGGCAAGTCGTAATGCATTCGTGACTTACATGAGAGATTCGGCTGAAAAAATCTCTTATATTAAAAATAGATAAATAAAATAAAATAAAATAAAATAAAACGCGGTATAAAAGTTTTCCCTGTTGTTGTTTTGGATCGCCAAAGTTACAGTTAGGACGAGTTGTTTCTTATCCAAAATTACTTTGTTTCCAAAGTAATATTTTATTCAGAATTGTTTAGATTTTCTTTCTGTTTTTAATGTCTTGTTTATCCGGATGAAACAAAGTTTTTCTTGAACAACTTTTCTCCAATTTGATTGGTCTTGTTTTCCCCCCCCCCCCCTCCCCCTTCGTTTGTGATTTTAAATTTACAAGATCTTAGCGCTTTAGTCTTAGTATGAATAGACAATGAAAATTGCTTCATTTTAGCGTTATTTCTGTGTACGATTGCGTTAAATCACGATTTAAATCAATTGATTTTTTTAAGTCATTGATTTAAATCAATTTTTCTTTTAAGTTATTTTTTAATAAATTTAAGATGTAAACAAACATAGTATTGTGCTTTAATATAATTTAGTTTTATATAAAATATATAATTAAACAACTTTTAGGAAGATAAAGTTTAAGCTTTGTCAAAAAGTAAAATAAATGTGAAGTTAAAAGCTTTTATATTTTATTTGAATCAAATTAAAAAATAATTTCGTAACAGTAAAGAAATCTAAGCAGAAATATATTAAATATTTGAATATTTACTCATTAGTATTTAGAAAAACTTCTGCAAATCGAGGTAAAATAAAATTGTATGACTTTATGTGTTGTGCTCTGGTGAAGCTTGTTGTATTAAGATTTGAGCAAAATATGAACCAGTCATTTATTTATTTATTATTATTATTTTTAATTTAATACAATCGATCCCGTTTAGAATAATGGAAGGTATTTTTGTTTAAAGTTATCGAAAAGGCTGATACTAAAAAACTTAGAGAATTAATGATCAACTAGCTTTGTGCTGCAATAGATTTATTTGCTTCAGTAGAACAAAGATTTTCTGCCTTTGGTTTGGTACTTTCAGAAATTAAAAATCAACGGATAAAACTTTTAAACCGCTGTCATCGAAGTACTCAAGGCCAGAAGACACAAATTGTGATGTATTCACTAATTGACAGACTTCTCACTGGTGTTGGAATTCACCCCGGAAAATTTTGAATAGCAATTTCCTTTTATTTTATTTGTGGAATATCTATCATCTTATAAAACAATGAACTTACTGAATAACTTATGATTAATTACTTCTTGAACTTACTGACGAGAATTTGGAATCTCCCGATAAAAAATCAGCCAGATGAGGCAACACGGCATTCCTTCTCTGGCTAAATTTTTATTTAGGGAATCCAAGTTCTCATTAGTAAGTTTAAATAATTATTGTTTTATAAGATGATAGATATTCCACAAATAAAATAAAATTTCTATTCAAAATTTTCCTGTGTAAAATCAAACACTGCTGAGAAGTCAGTCGATTAGTGATGACATCTCAATTTGTGTCCTCTGGCCTAATATTTTGATGGCAGCAGCTAAACTCATTTTTCTCAGTCAGCACTTTAAAAAACAAAAGTTAAAAACTCAATTTTGTTTAAAATTTTTATGTACTCCAAAAGCTGCATTTTAATAAAAATACTGAAGGTTGAATTAATTTTTGACATCTGATTTGTAGTTTTTCATGCATTTTGTGTAATCAAGATTTATTCTGAAGCTAAAATTTTATCTTGAAATAATATGAATCATGTATGTAAATTGTATAATATTACTAACTAGATGGAACCCGTCAAAACTTGACGGCACTACAGAAATAAAAGGTATTTTCCAGCTATCAAAGGATTTTTTAACGACTAATCTTCAGCAAAAATTTTAATAAATAAAAGAAAAACCTGCATTTTATATCCAGGCAAATGACCCGCAATTGGCAGAGTTACATTCAAACATGCTGCTATAGAATTAGAATCTCTCTCATTTGATAATTTTCCATTTACAAATACAACACCAATAAATTGTACATGACATGAATAAATCATAAATTACCATCATTTCTCATTTCATACAAAATATACATACTTCACTTACTTTGCAGCAAAATAAGACTGAATTTATAGTTTGCCATTTAGCAACAACTGTAACAATAATCTTCTCAGTGGTTAATTTGTTTTTACATTACCCACCCCATTCAACAAATAAATATTTGCATTTTTAAATAACTTTTCTATTACATTTTCATAAATCAAAAATACATGTCGATTTCACATATTAAAAAAATTAATGATATTTATTCTGGCTAGGTGAAACCCGTCAAAACTTGACGGCAACAATATGAAAGAACCAAAGAAAAAAAAGTATTTTGCCGCTATAAAAAATTAATATTTCTTAAAAATTTCAATATGCTTTTCCATTTACCAACGTAACACCAACATGACATGATCCCAGGCGCAGAATCGGTGCAACGCTGCGACACACGTCACAAACTCTTGAAAATGTTTGAAGATTATTTTTCTACTGTTAAAGTTTTTTTTAAAAAAAATGCTAGAAATCATTTACTATGTACAAAAATTTGTCTAGGTACCATAAAAAATGCAAATTTTGGCAAATAATCACAAAAATAGCTATTTTCGTCAAAATACTCCTCCCCCCCCCAAAAAAAACATCACCCGGAAATTTTTTAAATGGATGTGAAAGAAAAAAACAGCAAATTTTGTCAACAGATTGCAAAAAACAACAAATTTTATGAAAAGATCTCTAAAAAATTTGTCAAAAAAATGCAAAAAAAAAAAAAAAAAAAAAAAAAATTGTATCCCAAATAAAACAAATTTCGTGAAAGTATTGCAAAAAAATCAAAATTTTGCCAAAACGTCTAAAAAAATTAGCAATTTTCATGAAAAAATTTCGAAAAATAAAGCCAAATTTGACAAAAAAAAATCCCTAAAAAATGGCAAATTTGTAAACATATTCTGAAAAAAAAAATTCAAAATAGTGTACGAAAACAAAAAGTTTTGACAAATGATTGTGAGTAAACAACAAATTTCGTCAAAGGATTGAAAAAAAAAGCAAATTTCATCAAATAAACACAAAAAAAGTAAATTTCGCAAAAAACCCCAAAAAATTTTGCAAAAAGATCTTCAATAAAACAGCAAATTACATCGAAAGAACTCGAGAAAAGCGATAAACTTCTCCGAAACTGTCCAGGTATCATAAAAGACACGAATTTCGTCCAAAGATCTCAAAAGCACATAAATTTTGTCTAGGTAATCGCAAAAAAAAGGTAAATTTTGCAAAAAATAGCAAAAAAAAAAAAAGAAAAAAAAAAAACAACAAATTTTTCAAAAAGATAACAAAAAAAGACAATTTCTCAAAAAAAATCATGAAAAAAGGATAAATTCGATAAAACGGCAAATTACATCAAAAGATTGTGAGAAAAAAACAACAAATTTCAAAAAACAACTTTCATTAATTGCAGGGGGAAAAGATGCAACATTTCTTTGTTCATCAAAAAAAAAAAAAAAAAAAAAAAAAAAAAAAAAAAATCACAATTTCTCGATCTATTACATGAAAAATAGAAAATTTGTCAATCAGTTGAAGAAAAAATACAAAAATCGACAGTTGGTTATGTGGGGTAAAAATTATAAAATTCATTAATGAATCATGGATAAAAAGTCATTTAGTTATGTAAAAAAGCCCACAAAAATCTTGTGATTGATCGAGACATTTCAGAATGTTTTTTCTGGGTAATCTTATGATGGGAATACTGCAGTTCAGTGTACCTATTGAACTGTGTGCTGAGTGACATATGTTTATTCCCTCATTCTATAGGCAATTAAATATATGTATGGAATTTTTTATCGCAACGTAATAAGTATATTTTCAACATAGGATCAGAGTAAATTAGTCTTTTCAACAAATAACCTGGTAAGTGAGAACAAACTTTCTTATTGATAGGCAATGTAACATTGGGTCGATCGAGTTTATTTTGATTTTGCCCTTGTTTTTGAAGGACATAATTTAACCGTTTTTTCTATTGCATAACACTTCTTATTGTGTAATTTCTTATTGTGATCTTCATTTCTGTCATATGAAAAATTCATTTCTATTTTGCCTATAGCATTTCCATAATGTTAATAAATTTCTGAAAAAAAAAAAAAAAAAAAAAAAAAAAAAAAAAACGAAAAAACAACAACAAATTTCTAAAAAAAGGATAAATTCGATAAAACGGCAAATTACATTGAAAGATGGCAAGAAAATACGACAAATTTCACCGAAAATCCCAGAGAAAACAAATATTTCCTGGTATCATAATAGACATGAATTTCGTCAAAAGATCGTGAAAATACTTTAAATTTGTCTAGGTACTTCAGAAAATGCAAATATTGGTAAACAGATTGTGAGAAAACAACATATTTTGTCAAAAGATGAAAAAAAGGGGCACATTTCATCAAAAGATCTCAAAAAAGGTAAATTTTGCAAAAAAAAAAAAAAGTGAAAAAAAATGACAAATTTCTGAAAATAACAAAAAAAACCAACAAATTTCACAAAAAAAAATCACGAAAAAAGGAATAATTTGATAAAACGGCAAATTACATTGAAGGATGGCAAGAAAAAAACGACAAATTTCACCGAAAATCCCTGAGAAAACAAATAATTATTTCCTGGTATAATAAAAGACGTGAATTTCATCAAAAGATCGTGAAAATACTTTAAATTTGTCTAGGTACTTCAAAAAATGCAAATATTGGTAAACAGATTGTGATAAAACAACACATTTTGTCAAAAGATGAAAAAAAGAGGTACATTTCATTAAAAGATCACAAAAAAGGTAAATTTTGCAAAAAAAAAAAAAAAAAAAAAAAAAAGGTGAAAAAAAAGACAAATTTCTGAAAATAACAAAAAAATGAAAAATTTCACAAAAAAAAGATAATTTCGATAAAACAGCAAATTACATCGAAGGATCGTGAGAAAATAACAAATTTCACCGAAAATCCCTGAGAAAACAAATAATTTTATCCAAGTATAAAAAAAAACATGAATTTTGGCAAATAATCACAAAAAATAACAAATTTCGTCAAAATACCCCCCCCCCCCCCAAAAAAAAAAAAAGAACACCTGGAAATTTTGAAAATAGATGTGAAAAAAAAAACAGCAAATTTCGTCAACAGATTGCAAAAAACAACAAATTTCTTCAAAAGATCTCTAAAAAATTTGTCAAAAAAACTGCAGAAAAAAAAATTGTCCAAGTATCTCAAATAAAACAAATTTCGTGAAAATATTGCAAAAAATCAGAATTTTGCCAAAACGTTTAAAAAAATTTCGAAAAAAAAAGCAAATTTTGACAAAAAAAAAACTCTAAAAAATGGCAAATTAAACATATTGTGAAAAAAAATTTCAGAATATTGTGAGAAAACAACAAATTTTGACAAATGATCGCGAGTAAACAGCAAATTTCGTCAAAGGATTGAAAAAAAAGCAAATTTCATCAAATAATCACAAAAAAAGGTAATTCTGCAGAAAAAAACAACAAATTTTGCAAATAGATCTTCAATAAAACGGGAAATTACATCGAAAGATCATGACAAAACGACAATTTCATCGAAAGACTCGAGAAAAACGATAAACTTCTTCGAAACTGTCCAGGTATCATAAAAGACACAAATTTCGTCCAAAGATCTCAAAAGCACAGAAATTTTGTCTAGGTAATCACATAAAAATGTAAATTTCACAAAAAATAGCAAAAAAAGACAAATTTCTCAAAAAGATAACAAAAAACGACATTTTCTCAAAAAAAAAAAAAAAAATCACGAAAGAAGGATAAATTCAATAAAACGGCAAATTACATCAAAAGATTGCGAGAAGAAAACAACAAATTTAAAAAAAAAGCTTCCATTAATTGCTTGGAGAAAACATGCAACATTTCTTTGTTCATCAGAAAAAAAAAAAAAAAAAAAATCACAAAATTTCTCGATCCATCACATGAAAAATAGAAAATTTGTCAATCAATTCGACAGTTGGTCATGTGGGGTAAAAATTATAAAATTCATTAATCAATCATGGAAAAAGTCATTGAGTTATGTAAAAACCCCACAAAAATTATCAATCAGTAGAAGTCCCCACAAAAATCTTGTGATTGATTGAGACATTTCAGAATGTTTTTTGCATGTCCAAATTAAATATATATATATATATATATATATATTGTAGCTGCAGATTTAAAAAAGTAAGTTATTTATAAGGCATCTATTTTGATCTCTTATTATTTTGTTTATTTTTTGCAAGACCTACGTTTATTTAGTTGAGTAATACGAATTTAGAATTTGCAATGTTTTGTCTTTTGTTATTTTTTATCAATTTTCAAAATGATAATGCAACAAATGTAAATGCTATAGGCAAAATAGAAATGAAATTTTCATATGACAGAAATGAAGATCACAATAAGGAATTACTTTAGAAAAAAGAAAAAGATTGAAAACAAAAAAAGAAGTGGTTAAATTATCATAATAAATAAAATAAAATAAAAACGGTTAAATTATGTCCTTCAATAAAAACGGGCAAAATCAAAATAAATAATATTATGAAATATAAAATTAAGCATCGATCGAAAGATACTATCCGAGAAAAGTTTTTGCGAACATCGTAAGGGGGATATTTAACTTCAGTGTACCCATGGCAAAATAGAAATGTATTTTTCATATGACAGAAATGAAGATCACAATAAGGAATTACTTTAAAAAAAAAAAAAAAAAAAAAAAAAAAAAAAAGATTGAAAACAAAATAAGAAGTGTTATGCAATGGAAGAAACGGTTAAATTATGTCCTTCAATAAAAACGGGCAAAATCAAAATAAATAAACTCGATCGACCCAATGTTACTACATTGCCATTCAAAAAAAAGTTCTCACTTACCAGGTTATATTGTTGAAATCCTATGTTAAAAATATCCTAATTACGTTGCGATAAAAAAATCCATACATATATTTAATTGCACATTTTAAAAGCACAAAATAGAATAGATCCATTGGCTCTGCAACAATAAACAACGAACGCGGGCATATCACGCTAACATTTAGAGACAGTAACTATCTCTTCTCTCATTGGTTCTGTTGTCGGATCTGCGCAAGCAGGAATGCGCAGAGAGCAATAAGATTACGTTTCATTACTGGTTTGGATATATGAAATTCAATCTCGCCGAATATCCTCCATGGTGCATAGAAAACTCGTCATGTGAATGAATCAAATCCGGCCTTTGTTTACATATCTCGAACGCTCGAACGCCGGAAAAAAATGACTTTATACCTCAGAAGATATTACAATTAGGGAAAAACCGTAAGCAGAAAAAGCGTTTATTTTTGAAAGCTCTTTCTAATGACATAACATTTAGGTTAGTGCAATTAAAAAAAACCCACCAAAATTTCTAAAACATGGCCGTCAGAATTTCTTCTTTAGCGGATGCGTACAACCCCGGAATCGTTCTACATACAGGGACAGACAGAGTCACAACGGCTATTATTATAGAGGATATAAGTAATACTTATAACATGCATGTCTATATGTAAAACTTATATTTTTAAAATTAAACAAAAAATCATAAAATAATACTAATGTGACTTTTTTTTTTTTTTTTTTTTTTAATCAAAAAAATCCGATAATTTTGATTTTTATTAAATTAAAAAAAAAAAAAATCACGAACCTTGATTATTAGCATAAATAACAAAACTAACAAATATTATTGACAGCTCATTTTGCATTTCTATTAAGAAAAATTAATGTTCATCGCCTAAATGATAAATTACAGGATGTATGTATATGCTATCCAATATTTTTATACCAGGTATTTTTTTTTCTCTTCTACATTCTTTTACAACAGCTGTTGAATAGATGTTATTCTTTCATTCTTCTTTAACTTCACTATTTGGTATAAATTTATTGTCACTAAAGTAGAATCAGAAAATAAGATTCTGGTTTATTTGCTCTCTTATTGTACATAAATTTGCTATACTTGCCATTTTTATTTTATATGAAATTATGAATAATTTGATTATTTAAAGGAAATTATGACATCTCAAATTAAATTAAATTTAAACATAATGTTTAAATGAAATATTTTTTAAAGCCTTTACAAACTTATTGTAATTAATGTTTTACATTTATCAGGAATTAAGTTTATAAACTAGTTTTTAAAGTTATTTATTTATTTATTTATTTATTTATTTTCATTTATTCATATAGGCAAATTAAATACCTGCAGGAAAAAAATCCAAATTAATCTTAGATTTTAATAATTTTATATCATTTTAAACATTTTAAAAAAGATGATTTTAATCAATCATTTTTTTTTAAATTATCATTTTCATTAATCGCTGATTTAAATCAACCGATTAAAATCGTTGGCACTCTAATATTTTTTCATTTAAAAAGGGAAAGTGTTTGCATTCAAATAGTCTGATTTCTTAAAGAAGGTGTTCATTTTTAGTTTTTAGAACAATACAAATTCTATGTTGTTGTAAGAACTTTACTCTTAAGTTTTGTGATTATTAAATAGCTAATATACCAATTATATTGGTTTTACTTTGTTACTTAATTTTACTACTTTTCATACTTTTATATTTAAATTATTTTTGTGATCATAATAAGTTCATCTTAACATTATATTATTATAAAAGTATGAAGCATTGCTGCCGACCATAAAATAAGCAAATAGGTGTTGACACCAAGAAAAAAGTTGTGTGCCTGCTTAGGGGGCATTTGAGTGAGCACAAAGTCTGCTGGTTGAGTAATTGAAATAATTATTTAACTCTCTAACTGTAGTTTGATATTTTAAAAATTTTAACAGTATGTTATTAAATTACACTCTGCCTTATAAAATCTAAAATAAGGTTTGTGTTGTAAAATTTATTTGTTGAGGTTCTAAATCAAAATGCTTTTCTGTTGAAACTGATCAAAAGTACCGCTAAATGTAGGGGGGAAAAAAAATCTTAGTTTTCAATAACTATGATTTTTGAACTTTTTTGCTATAAGTTACATTAAATTCCCTCTGAACCATTATCGAATTACGAAACTGCCTTTCATTTTAACAATGATTTTACACTCTAACTTCTTTCATACCTATGAAATAAATCTATTAAATTGTTTGTAAATATTTCTGAAAAAATGTAGTATAACCAGATTCATTGAATATATTTATACTATTGAACCGTTTTAAAGTTAATTTAGAAATCAAATCTTTTAATTTTTTAAGGTAAAAGAAAAGCGCTGAAAAGTATTCCGTTAAGTAAAATAAATAAAATAAAAAACCTATGACATATGTTTGAAAGTAATGCAGCTATAACGCAACAGCATTACTCCCAGATGAGAGCCATGTTTTTTTTTCTTCTTCATCATCTACGGAAATTATGTTAACGTCTTTCTCTGAAACATTGCTAACATTTCAGTGATCTAACTATTTTTGTTTAAATTTATAAAGTAATATATTTCTAAAATTAATAAATATGAATATTTTATATTACATCATACTTTTTTTTTTCTTCCAGAGGGGATGTTAGGTGTAATATCGAGAGGAAAATGTATGTATAGTTTTCTATATGCAGTATACGTATATATATGTTAATTAAAAAAGACAAATTATAATGCACAACAGAATGTTCTGGAAGGAAATTTGCTTTAACCGTGGGGGCACGCGTTTCGCGGCGGTTATCTGGGGGTAAACATAAAACTAAAATAGTTATACTAAGAAGATAAGGCTAGAACGTTAACCAAATTAATTTGTCGCACAAATAGTTACACTCAGTGGCAAAAAATACCACTTATCTCTTCTTGGTGTGTACTTCTGGTATTTCTTAGTGTCATTTGATACTTACTTTGTCATTATAAATACGACCCCTGGGAGATTAATTTAATAAAATTCGGATTTTTGAATATCTGTAATTTATAAACATTATATTGAGTGTTGAAACAGTTTTCCCTTGACTCAATGATAAATTGTTTCTATTTAAAGGCATTCAAAGGTTACCAACAGCCTTGTCTATCCAGTATTTTCACGGAACATGTTAAGTTGGAAACTTGTGCCACTGGCATTTGACGATATTAATATTTTTTGATGATCGATCGTAATAAGCAAATGCTGTCAGTTGATGACACCTGATGATTGATTGTTCATCGCTATTGATTGGCTGATTGCAATGCTGTCTTCATCGAATTTGCCTGCATAATAGTTGCCCATCTGTGATTGAAGATCACAGCAACTTCATCAGCCTATTAGATTTTGATATCTTCCTTCAGTCTAACATGCTATATTGTTCTTGTAATTCTCAATCTCCATGAAACTGGGCAAGCTACATATTTGCAGCAGAAATGCTGGAATAGCTAGAGATAAATACTGCAGAATAGTATGTTACTCTTTTTTTTTTATTATGAATCTGCGTTTAAACAACTAGTTGCATGCATTTGAAGGATTTATGAAAGTTATTGTAGAATAATAATTTTCTTAAATTCACATCCTGTGCTCTTATAACTCTGGATATTAACAATTTTGAACTTGTATTCTTCGGGTCAGTGATTTGGTTTTCATCACATTGTCTCTTTTCCCCCTTTCTATTTAGTTTTTATCTTGATTGATCTACTTTTCTCCTGTATAAATAGATTTTTTGTCACTGAGCGTACTTTAATGCATAAAAAAAATATACACATGCTGAAAAGTTAACTAAAGTTTTTTCAATCTTTAATTGAGTATTTTTAATATTAGAAGGGCTCGAATGTAAAACATTGTAACGAACAAAAATACAAATTTCGAGATACTGAAGATATGTTTTCTTGAAAAATCTACAATCTAAATTATTGTTACTTCTAAAACCGTTGATTTGTCAGAATTTTATTTTCAGTAAAGGCCATTCTCATTTTAGAAAAAAGCTACTTTTTGTTACATTCCTTAATTCATTTTTATTTGAAAACGCATGAAATCGGCAAGCATTCTTATAAAAAAGTATGTAATCTTATGCTGTTTTCTCCTTTTTTGGTAAAAACTGGAGATCTTTCAGAAAATGCTGTCAAAGTGGGCGCTTTGAACTAAATGTCCTGACGCAACAGTGCAGGAAAAGAGAAAAATCTGTCGTTCTGTGACAAGAATAACTTATAATTCGATAAATAATTTATCTAACCAAAAAGTAAAGATACCATTCGATTCCAAATTTCTCCAGCAGTCTGCCAATTTTATGCCTTTACGTTTAAAAATGAGCCAGAAAATGTGTCAGAAAGTTTGGAGTTGCTGAGCAAGAAATTTGAGAGCCTTCTTAATTGTATGCAACATTTTTGTTTCACTATTTTTATTTTATTATTGAACCTCTTGAATTTTAATTCTAAACTCGTTTCACATACCTAAAATTTATCTTATGTTGGCAACATATAAATAAACCTAGTACTTAAACAAAATGTCAAAATGTAGTGCTTTTTTTACATGAAGTAAATAAATAAATGTCAATTACTATTGTTTTATACCCGAACCCTTTGTATATTTTCGCATAAACAATAAACAAACAATAACTTTCAAAGCGGACTGGGGATAATTCTGTCTTTTTTCTCGATTTTTAATATGCGTCACCGAAAATATGTTTTAGCCTTTTTTAGTATTCGTTAGTTACATTTCGCGGGATCAGTTTTATCAGAAAAGCTATTATAATTTGTTACTCTGTTTAATGTTTGTCCTATTTTGTTTTGTTTTCTTACATTATTTTGTCATAAAATGTTCCCTCTCTTGTGCATTTTGGTGTCTATATTATTGTTGATATTTCTACAATATTTTTTATGGCAGTGTTAGGGGCTGTGCAAATATAACGTTATCAACTTTTTTTTGTAATTTTTGACCCCCTCCCCGCCTTTCGATGTCATACATTGTCATCCCTCGACTCTCCTTTCCCCGGTAATGACATTGTTATCAAAGAGTAAAATTTTTTTGATTTCTAGAATTAATTTCTTTTTTTCGAAGTGACATACAAAACTAGTTATATTTATTTTTCGCATACTTTTTATTATTTAAATGAGGGAAAGTCAATAAAATATCACTTTGCATATGAAAAAACTTTATACCAAGTAACACTCTAAAGAAATAATTACTACAGTAGACTTCCTCAAATCCGCACAGCTTGGGACCAGAGGTTTTGCGGATTTTAGAATTTTGCGGATTTCTGGTCATTGCTTTGTTTATATTTTTTAAAACAGTAATTTGAATGTAATTAACAATGCAATCAAAAGTATAATGAATGCTTACAATATACTAAAATATTAAAAAAAAGTAATAAACTAAAATAATAAAAATTTAGATATTTTTTTAAATGATTAAAATACTAAAAGGAAGGGTCAAGTTAATAATCAATAATGTACAATTAAATATTCATTATAAAAGAGAAAATGTGTTTTTCCTAAATTATTCAATGAAACTTGCCTCATAAAGGTACATTACTAATTCACATCAGGATCATAAAATAATGAAACTTTATTTCAGGTTTAGCCAGACTTAATAACTAAATAAGCTTGATTAATACATAACTATATTTGGTAAGATTGTGATTAGCAATATCTTTATTTTTCAGAAATAAATTATTCTTTCTTCGTGAAAATACATGAATGCAATAACCTTAACAAAAATTATAAATTAAAAAAGTGTATGGGATTGATATAAAACTGAAAAAATCAATTTTTGCACCTACATCTGAACTGAATGTTTCATTGTTTACATCCGTAAAATATGTGCGGATTTTAGAGAGTTGCGGATTTTAGGAGTGCGTATTTGAGGGAGTCTACTGTAATTAAAAGAATTTTATAATAGTTTTTAGTTACATAATGCGTTCAACAGTAATAATGTGGTGTTGCATTTACCCCGAACGAAAGAGAGAGAAAGGGGGCAGATAGAAACTCTTATCACCAAAACATGTGGGCAACATTCCTTTTTTATTTCTTTTACTTATTTGTAAACACATGCTTCATTTCAAATCACTTCACCTATGGTTTCTCCAACCGTGATTATGTATGCATACACATCTGAAGAAGAACAGGAAAGTCAAACATTGGAGTATTTCATATTTTAGAATTAAACAACTTTATAATAAGTCAGTAATTATAATAATAACTTTTTATTTTCATAAAAATAGATAACATACTATTTTGTACCAAAAACATCTTGCAGATAAAAAGAGAGAATTTGGATTGGATCAAAAATGATATCGATATCAAAAGATGACCCCCCCTCCCCCCCCTCGTCTTCCTAGTGACATCTTACGATATCATATGCCAGACCTTTCCTCCTCCCTAAAATGATAATGTTATATTTGTACAGCCCCTTATATTTTAGTAACTCTATGCTTAATTTTAAGGCTTAAAATATTTGCATTTTTAATTTTTTCTGCCTTATGCATTCATTCGCATTACCTAACTCTTCTGCCTCATAGAAAATAAAACAAATCGCCGCTTCTCATGCCCTGATAACATTTAATGCAGAAGTAAAAATAATTTTTTTAAAAAATAAATGTATAAGTTTGACAGAGATAAAAATTATGGATTTCTTCATTCCCAACATTTAACAATTTGAGTATCAAGTCAGTCATCGGTGACTGACAGTCTAAGGTATGATTTAAAATATATATATATATATATATATATATATATATCTTATTTTTACATTGTCAAATACCGGTGACAGAAGTAACCTAAACGGGAAGTTCAGTTTCAATCACTGTGGCATTGAATGTGTTAATACAATAATGTCATCTTTAATAGCAATAGTTATGTATATTAAAATCTTACAATCCACAATTTATATATACTCAAGAAACATATAAACTATTAATTTGCGTTACTACATTAAAAATTACGTAGTAACATATATACATAACTTTGCAACAACCTAATGACTCTTCATTTTCTCTTTATCGGAACCTTTATAGCTTATACAATTAAAATGTATGAAAGTAATTCTTTAAAATTGCCGACAAAATATTTTAACAAACAAAATATACTACTACAAAAATCTTTTTTTACATTATGGGCCAGATGAAATTTATTAATATGTGTTAGGGAGGAAAGGGAGTATGATTATATGCCAGTTATGCTTTGTAACTTCAAATAACTATTGTTCTGATAGTACAACAAAGTGGTCTATATTTCTTAAACTTTGTTAAAGCTGGACTGAAGCATAAAAATGAGTTGTCCAATGATTATGACAGTTTAAATCAAAATCGGGGAGTTATTTTGTTATTTTATCTCCTACCTCACCGTCAGTAGCCATAACATAAACTAAAAAAAGTGGAAGCAGGACGTTTCGGTCCCGCCGTTTCGGTCCCGAGACGTTTCGGTCCCAAGACATTTCGGTCCATGGCCATTTCGGTCCCGAGACATTTCGGTCCCTGGACTTTTCGGTCCTCAGACATTTCGGTCCCTTCTCCAGCAAGCTGAAATTTTGTGCACGGGAAATATCTGACATAATTTTATAGGGAACATTTTAGAGTGTTGAATTCAGGGGCGGGTCATTCCCCCCAGAGCTATCAATGCCCCCCCCCGGAAATTTTGAGATTTTGTGTTTTCAGTGGTCCCCCCAGGACTCTATTGAATCCCCCCGGAGCCACAGAAGTCCCTCCCAGAGAAAAGTGTCTGAATTCAACACTGGTTTTTTAACTGAAAGCCACATAAAGTTTTAGTATAATGCGATTAATTAGAAGTAACAAGTACCCAAAAACCGCTTACACGTATAACTCGGATCCAAACTCAAACATATTGCAGCGGATCCAAACGCCATGCAAATTTCATATGACAGAAATAATTGTTTTCAGGAGTGAGGGGAGGATTGTTCTGTGGATTTATATAGAAGTTCCTCAATCATGAAGATCTGGTAATTTAAAAACACGTATAAGTCGAATTTAATTTGCTTAAGCAAATGTCCATAGCCTACACATTTTCAGTTGCATATAATTTGTACAATATGTGTTTAATAATGAAAAAAAAATCTGCAAATAGTTTTAGAAATCTCTATTTCATCCTATTATTTAACGGCACATCATTTTTAGATTATGGCATTTTACAATTTTTTTTTTTTTTTTTTTTTTTTTTTTTTTTTAAGGGGTTTTTAACATGGAATTGTGATAAAGCCTCATTATTTTTTAAGTTCTGCATCGGGATTGACTAAAACATTTTATTTTTTAAATAATTATTTTATTTCGCTATTAAAAAAACTATTTAAAAGTTTGCGTTAATCTTTTTACATATAACAATTATTACTACGAAATAACTTTTTACGTGTAACAACCTTTTTACATATAACAATACAGAAATTACAAATCCTTTTTAATACATTAAACACTTTTTATGCTTATTACATTCAAAAACTACGAGCGAAATAAACACAAGTCAAATCTGGGAGGTCCGTCCGCATTTGAACTCCAGAGTAAAAAGGACATTGTATTATAGAATGAAGGATTTCATCTGACAAGTGTATAAAGATCAAGATAAGTAGAATAAAGCTAACTACCTAGCTTTTCTAGCTATCTTGTATAAAGATGACTATTTGTTCAGATGGGCGTTGACAATTGATTGACATGCAGAATTTTTGCTTAAAAGAGGTTAATAGTAGTACTTAGCTGGTACTTATATGCATAAATTTCAAATTTTATAGGAACACCAACATAAAAAATTATAAGTGTTTAAAAATTCCCGGCACTCGGTTTTGATTTGTTTCTTACTTAATGTTATGCATTATTTTATTAAATGATTAACATAATCTTAGAAAATTTTATAGCATTAATAATTATGCTGTTAAATTAAAAAAATTTTAAAAATTAAATTATTTTTATCAAACATATTTATTAATAAGAATTCAAAATTATTTTAACTATTAATTGTTTAAGTGACTTATTTATCAATTACTTGTTTAAAATATAGTTTATAGCTCTTATTATAGCAAAAATGAAAAAACATATTTTTTAAATTTCAGCTACTATAATGTTATCAAGTTCATTAGGATATATAAAAATTATAAGGATTCTCAAAATAAATATGTTATTTATTCATTTATTGGTTAGTTTATGAAATTTTTCTTACTCTTTAAAAATAATTAATTAATATATGATTGCTTTTTGCGAACTGTAAACTATAACTTTGTTTCAGAAAATTTAAATCTGCATCTGGATAATAATGTTACCTAACACTGTTAAGAAATATTTTTACGCATTGTTACAGTGTTGCATTATTATGTTTAATTAATTATTACGTTACGTTACTGATTTTTCAATAATAATAATAATAATAATAATAATAATTTCCTTTTTTGAAATAAATAATAATTTTTGAATAAAAACTTATGGTGATGAATAATTGCTATAAATTAAATCTCAAAACAGTTAGTGATTTTAAAATTAAAATCAAATTAATATTTTATTAAATATATGTATTTTTAATTTAATGAATCTTTATTTAATTAAATTGATAAAATTATTAATACGCATTTCGAATTTTACTTTAAATAAACTCAATAAATAATCTGTTTTATATTCAATTTATTATTATGTTTTGTAGTAGTTATAAACTGAAACTTATTGTTTACCTGTTTATTTATTTTATATTTAAAGTTACTGAAATTTAAAACTATTAATTCAATCAATAATAAAATTAAAATAAGAATTGTCAATTTTTTTTTCTGTGAAAGGGAGCGAAAAGGTAATGCAAATAAATAAATAAATAAACGATAAATTAAAAAAGCTTAGTTTTGTCAGTTAAAATTTGAAAATAAAATTATTTAAAATAATAATTACATTATTATATAAAATTGAAAAAGAATCATTTTATTACAAAGAAATAAGGCCACTTTCAATAAAATTAATTCACAAAAATTGTCTTCATGAAGTGAGAAAACTGTGAAAAAAAAAAAAAAAAAAATTGCAATCAATAATTATTACATAAAAAAGGTCGTTGGAGAATTTTTATTTTTTAAACAAAAAATTTTCGTAGCACACCTAGTTAGGAAATCACTAATTTAAAGATTCTAAGAAAGTGTGCTAAAACAATCAATAAAATATGTATTTTAGTTTTTTGTATAGATAAAATACCTAATACAAAGAATATATGATAAAACTTAAAATATTCATTATGTTAAATCCTTATATCCTTATATATATTATAAATGTGAAAGTGTGTCCGAAAATTGGAATGAACTTGGCTTCAAAACGGATGGATTAATGTCTTTGAATTTTTGTATATAGATAGATTATTGGTATGAAATGAACATAGGCTAATTTTTATTTATTTTATTCAAATATTTTTCTTAATAATTCAACATTTCACTATTTTTCATACAGAATAAATTGAAAAATTTTCCATAATATTTAATCATCTTTCTTTTTTCGTTGCCAAAAAATAAAAAAACCGGAATAATTATTTCTCTTCTGTAATTAATTTTCAACTGAAAGATTTTTACGTGATAAAAGAAAATGAAATAAATAAATGGACCCTATTCTGTTTTTCGGTTCGAGGTTAAAAACCGCGATTTTACCAATTGTGACGTCAGAGGAATACTGTTTTTCTTCTTATATCACGCAGACGATTATATAAAATTTCTTTTACACTTAGAAGACTTCACAAAAATATAACTTCACACTTTACAAGAATATAAATATTTTAGTAGTTTTTCCAGATATTAATCCGTAATAAAAATGAACGTTTTTCTTTCTTACGGTTCGAGGCTATAAAATTCAACTTTTTACCAATTGTGACGTCACAGGAATACTGTCCATTAGGAATTTTAAAAATATCAATGTAACGTCATATCTGAAACAAAGTGTAAGTTTCTAAATTTTCAAAAATTCTATTTTTTTTTTTTCATTTTACGGAAACTACCCCCTTTTTGACACTTTCTAACATGGTCTAAAAGTGTTTATGACTTCAACCTGTCTGTATACCGGATGCCGAGTGCCTGGGGTCTGCCGTCTGTTTGTCCGTGTTTCAACTTGAGTAAATATAGTGGGATTCATACGAAAATAACATACTTTATTGAGATTTGCTATAGCATGTGCGGCATTCAAAATGAACCAGGTAGCAATTATAGCTGAGTCACAGGAGCACTCAAAAGGAGACTTTACATTATGATATACGGCGAAAAAATCATTTGTGGTGTATTTTGATAATGTTACATCATTTTAAATGTAATGAAATTTGCATGCATTTTTAAGGTTCACAAGAACATGGTTACTATCGAATATGTTATGTATAGTACTTATAGTGTACTTACAGTGAGGTCAAAAGTATTTCAATATATCATAGTCTGTGAAGAAAAACCATTTGCAACATATTTTAATAATGTTATTTTATTAAGGTTGGGTTTTTAATAATATTGAAATTGATATCAGTTTCTAAAGTGCACTAAAACAGGATTTCTGTAGAAAATGGGGTGAAAAGGTTTAACATTCTTTTACAAGATAACAGAAAAATGTTCAGTAATATAATAGTCTACGGGGGAAAAATATTCTCAGCGTATTTTAATTGCGTTGCACTATTTCAAACATGATGAAATTAATATACTGAGATAATCAATACAATGATAAATACTGAAATTTACTAATATGCTTGCAGTAAAATATGATTTGTATCACATTTGTTGTTCATTTACAGAGACGCATAAAAGATTTTGGACCTGTGTCCAGATTTCAGATATTGTATCCAAAGTATTGTCTATTAGAAAAGATTGCGGAAGAGCTTTTTCAATTATAGTATGTATTTTAAGGAAAACTAATGCATCCTGAAGTTCAGCTACATTTGGTATAATAAGAGATGTTTGTAGAATTTAAATAAATCATGTATCGGACTATACAATAAACTGGATATATGGTCACCTGTGCAATAGCGATTCCCGGAAATATGAATTCAATAATTTGAATCAAGTTTTTTGCTTGAATAATTTAAGCCTAAATATGCGGTCATATAAATATTTGCACGTAATATACAGGAGTGTACAAAAGAATTCAAGTACGTTTCTGTCTATTATTAGAAATTGCTAAAGGTGAATTTTAATCTTCGTTATACTTTTTCTAACTAAGCAAAATTTTAACATTGTATTTAGAATATTTACAAGCAAATAGATCACATACACAGATGCAGAAAAGAATGGGCCGGCGAAATTATGTATTATGGAAATGTTGGATATTTTTTTATTACCTAGGTTTAACACATGATTTTTCTTTCTTTGATATGGTATGGAATTCTGAAATGCACTACAACATGATTTCTGTACCATTGGGGTGCGTTACAGGTGTTCTACAGTATAAATGGTTGCAATTTCATTTTCGCGATCGTTAATATTATCGAACACATTTTCCATTTATTTGACTGAGTTCTTTAAGTCCCCTAACTACCTAACCTAAAACTACTGCATAGCCTGGTATAAGATATGTGTTATATATATTTTAAATTATTGTTAATGAAATGTTTTGTTTAATTAAAGCGTTTATCTTTTCTTTATGCTACGTGAACGACGTCACGGGTAACAGCTAGTATATTATAAATGTGAAAGTGTGTCCGAAAATTGGAATGAACTTGGCTTCAAAACGGATGGATTAATGTCTTTGAATTTTTGTATATAGGTAAATGATTGGCCTGAAATGAACATAGGCTAATTTTTATTTATTTTATTCAAATATTTTTCTTAATAATTCAATATTTCACTATTTTTCATACAGAATAAATTGAAAAATTTTCCATAATATTTAATTATCTTTCTTTTTTCGTTGCCAAAAAATAGAAAAACCGGAATAATTATTTCTCTTCTGTAATTAATTTTCAACTGAAAGATTTTCACGTGATAAAATAAAATGAAATAAATAAATAGACCCTATTCTGTTTTTCGGTTCGAGATTAAAAACCGCAATTTCACCAATTGTGACGTCAGAGGAATACTGTTTTTCTTCTTATATCACGCAAACGATTATATAAAATTTATTTTACACTTAGAAGACTTTACAAGAATATAACTTCACACTTTACAGGAATATAAATATTTTAGTAGTTTTTCCAGATATTAATCCATAATCAAAATGAACCTTTTTCTTTCTTTCGGTTCGAGGCTATAAAATTCAACTTTTTACCAATTGTGACGTCAGAGGAATACTTTCCATTAAGAATTTTAAAAATATCATTGTAACGTCATATATGAAACAAAGTATAAGTTTTCAAGTTTTCATTTTTAATAACACAATGTAATTTTGAGTAAGTGCTAAAAAGAGACGACTGTGACGTCACATATTGAAAATAAAATAAATACCTCTGATGCTGCAATGAAATGAGATTGAATTATGATATCAAAAGTTATTTTTTAAAGAAAATTAAGTTTATCGTCTGAGCGTGGTTAATATTTAATTTTAAAATGAAATAAGTTTTTTTAAAGGTTAAATATTAAACGACTAGAAAATATTAATAATTTATACATATCGTAAATGACGTAATGATCAATGAAAAAACTTTTTATCATTTTTAGAAAGTAAGAAAAGCTCAACTAATCAAAAAAAATATTTGTGTGTGTTAATTCTGAAAATTGTTCAATTCTGAAAATATAAATAAATATCACTTTAAAAATGCACTTTCGGGCTTAAAATCTAAAGATTTAATGTAATTGTGAGAAAATACATTCCCTCAGTCAATATCTCAATTTGGCATAATGTGCTCAAAGTGTACTGGAAACAGGTTTGTAAATGGATATTAATTGCACATTTTTTTAGCTCTTAAAAAGTAAAAATATGTCGTCACTTTTAAGAATGTTTTTTATAATAAATTTCTATAAATTTTTACGGTATGCAGAGATTATATGTACAAATTATACAAAAATGCCACCTAAAACACAGTTTTGTAGTATATTTTTCCTAACACTGTTTTTTTTTTTCCATTTTACGGAAACTACCCGCTTTTTGACACTTTCTAACATGGTCTAAAAGTGTTTACGACTTCAACCTGTCTGTATACCGGATGCGGAGTGCCTGGGGTCTGCCGTCTGTCTGTCCGTTTTTCAACTTGGGTAAATATAGTGGAATTCATACGAAAATAACATACGTTATTGAGATTTACCATAGCATATGCGGCATTGAAAATGGACCAGGTAGCAATTAGAGCTGAATCACGGGAGCACTCAAAAGGAAACTTTACATTATGGTCTAAGGCGAAAAAATCATTTGTGGTGTATTTTGATAATGTTACGTAATTTTAAATGTAATGAAATTTACATGCATTTTTAAGGTTCAGAAAAACATGGTTACTATCGAATATGTTAAATGTAGTACTTATAGTGTGCGTACAGGGACCTCAAAAGTATTTCAATATATTATGGTCTGTGAAGAAAAACCATTTGCAACGTATTTTAATAATGTTATTTTATTAAGGTTATTTTTATAATATTGAAATTGATATCAGGTTCTGAAGTGCACTAAAATAGGATTTTTCTAGAAAATGGGGTGAAAAGATTTAACATTCACTTACAAGATTGCAGAAAAATGTTCGGTAATATAATAGTCTACGGAGAAAAAAAATATTCCCAGCGTATTTTAATTGCGTTGCGCTATTTCAAACATGATAAAATTAATATACTGAGATAATCAATACAATGATAAATACTGAAATTTACTACAATAAGCTTGCAGTTAAGTATCACTTGCATCACATTTGTTGTTCATTTACAGAGACGCATAAAAGATTTTGGGCCTGTGTCCAGATCTCAGATATTGTATCCAAAGTATGGTCTATTAGAAAAGATTGCTGAAGAGCTTTTTCAATTATCATATGTATTTGGAAAACTAATGCATCCTGAAGTTCAGCTACATTTGGTATAATAAGAGATGTTTGTAGAATTTAAATAAATCATGTATCGAACTATACAATAAACTGGATTGGTCACCAGTGCAATAGCGATTCCCGGAAATATGAATTCAATAATTTGAATCGGGTTTTTTGCTTGAATAATTTAAGCTAAATATGCGATCGTATACATATTTGCACGTAATATACAGGACTGTAAAAAAGAATTCAAGTTAGTTTCTGTCTATAATTAGAAATTGCTAAAGATGAATTAATATTCGTTATACTTTTTCTCACTAAGCAAAATTTTAACATTGTATTTAGAATCTTTACAAACGCATAGATCATATCAAGTTATGCATTATGGAAATGTTGGATATTTTTTTTATTACCTAGGTTTAACACATGATTTTTCTTTCTTTGATATGGAATTCTGAAATGCACTACAACATGATTTCTGTACAATTGGGGTGCGTTACAGTTGTTCTACAGTATAAGTGTTACAATTTCATTTTCGCGATGGTTCATATTATCTAACACATTTTTCTTTTATTTGACTGAGTTCTTTAAGTCCCCTATAAAAAAACTACTGCATAGCCTTCTATCAGATAAATGTTATATATATTTTAAATTACTGTTAATGAACCGTTTTGTTTAATTAAAGCGTTTATCTTTTTTTTTAATGCTACGTGAACGACGTCACGGGTAACGGCTAGTAATAATAATAAAGACAGTGTAAAATTTTATAACATTATTTAATCAAATTTTCAACTTGCTGAGATTTTATTATCACAAGTTACAATAGATTAAACTTATTGGACTATTATATTCAGCTTTGTATAAAATTTGAGGGAAGGGGGACTGGAGAATAAAAATATTAAAAAAAGCCAGAACAATGTTGAGCTTACAGCGTTTAGTAGGCCTTCATCAATCAGAAACCAAGTTATAAGGTGGCCGGTAAAGAAATAGCAAGGGACCGAAATGGCCAGGGACCGAAATGTCTCGGGACCGGAATGGCCAGGGATCGAAATGTCTCGGGACCGAAATGGCCAGGGACCGAAATGTCTCGGGACCGAAATGGCCAGGGACCGAAATGTCGGGACCGAAATGTCGTGTACCCAAAAAAAGTATTTAATTTAAAATGTAAACTTAATAGATTCCTGTTTGAATAATGCACTGAATATTTTAAGTTAGTGATGTGAAATCACATATATATTTTTTAACTATCGCCGTTTACTTTTATTAAACTATCCCCTTTTTTAATTCATTGATTAATTTATTTGGATTATTTTAAACCCTTGTTTTCTTCCTTATGTCATTCCATTCTAAATAAATAAAAGAAATAATCAAGCTATCTTTATTAAATGCTCCCATACAAATTCTGATTATTAGGGGAGAAAAAAGATTAACCACATCTTTACCTAAAAATAAAAAAAGAAATATCTTGGCCGCAGAAATACGCCTGTTCTTCTCGAGTTCGTTATAATATGGCATTTATGCATTTGTTTCTTTTCGAAGCAATTGCCTTTCTATAATATTTTGTCTATTTAATGCTCACTGGTTTAACAAAACTGTTAAAAGTTAAAGAAAAATAGAAGTTGTGTATTCTTATAATTAAAATGAGTAAAAATGAAAATAATTTAATTACATGCCTGTAAATAAAACACATCTACACTTTTTGCCACTTTGGAAAGAAAAAAAATTAGCGGAAATCTGTTTTTTTAAATCAGATTGGTTTTAATCCTTTTTTTCTCCCCATGATTTTGTCCATTTTCGACGAAAACTTATCAATTTTAAATTTCTTTTGCTCTGTTATTGATAGCTTTTCAATCAAAGACATTGAAACTTTTAGAAGCAGAATATTATGAAAAAAGGTATTTCAATTAAAATCTTCGTGTGGAATTGTTAATAATTTTTAATTAAGCATTTATAAATAAAATAAAATGAAATAGATAAAAAACTTCATATTTTTATAGCGTCATTTAAAAAGTGCTCAAAGAAAATCCGTGTACTGTTAACCTTAACGAGATATATTTTAATAACTTTTGATCTAAAAAAAATATTAACAACTTGATTAGGTTTATATTTCAAAAAATTGTTATTCTCTGAGTTTTTCTTCCTTTTTTTTGTAATTAAAAAAAAAAAATTAAATTAATTAGTTACAAAGAAAGATCACAACGAATTGGTATAAACAAATATTTTATGATGTACATCTGTTTTATGCGCCACTTGCATCTATTATATTTCAGTTTTATGTTTCTGAGATTCATTTTTAGAGCCTATTGTTTCCGGTCAATTATTAATCTCTTGTTCTCATGTTAAACTCCTGGCTTCATCAAATTCTATTCATTGCTGTCAGTTTATTTTAATCCCCCGCTTCTCACCTATCTGACACGTGCATCGAGTCTTTTGTCCAAGTTCGGACTCAAATTATCGGATGCACGAAATGCCTCTTATTTTTAGCACATAACCCGTCCACTCGAAAAGATAAGTGCATTTGGGTCATTGTAACAAACTTTTTTTTTTTCTTAACATCATCGGATAGTTCTTTATTCAATTGAGTTTTGCCCATCTACTAATATTAAGGATAGATTCGAAAAAATATTTTTTCACCCTCAACAGCTCGAAATTTGTCGAAATTTTTTTTTCGACTCTCGTTAATTCGAACTCGTCAGGACCACAAGAAATGTTCGAATTATGGAAAGTATGAAAAACATGCTTAATACGGTACTATTACAAAGGAATTAATGTTATAGTATGTTTTAAATGTATTATGTCTGTTATTATCAGAATATGACTTAAATTAGAATGTATAAATACATAAACTAATTAAAAAATTAGAAACAAGCACAATGGAAGAAAAATTTGAAGCGTCACTGATGGACAGACGGGGCACTTAGAAAGTGAATATCAAATGCATTGGATTATATGTATACTTTTTCGGAACAAGTTTCACAAAAACCAAAGAAAGAAAGTTTTTCAAATGATCTGAAATCCGTGAGAAAGAAAGGAAAAACGAAAAGTCGGAATTCTCGTTTGTTCGAATTAAACGATGTCTAGACAAAATGAGTTCGAATTAATGAAAAATTTAACGTTATTTTGCCATTGAAAATTTCGGGACTTCATGTTTAGTTCGAATTAAGCGAAGATTCGAATTATCCGATTTCGAATTAACGAGAGTCGACTGTACCATTTTCAGGCTCATTTTTATAGAAACATGGAACTCGATGAGGTGATTTTTAAAGAGATGTATTAGAGGCCGTGTGATTTCATTATTCGCTCAATTCATTTGAATTTGATTTACAAACAATTATTTTCTCAGTATAACCGTTTTTAGGTGCGTTCGTAATTATATAATACGTAGCACCTATAGTTGTCGTTCAGTCCGTCCGTCTGTCCGTCCGCATATAACAACGTAAAAACTACCCAACCGAATCGTTTGAAATTTAAAATACATAATTATTACATAATTTTGTCGAGTCATTTCAAATTTTATGAAAATCGGATGCATAGATCAATTACAGGGGCAATCAAAAGTATTCCATTACATTACGGTCAATGGGGAAAAAAGTTTCAAATGCATTTTAATCGTTTGAAATTTAAAATACGCAATTATTACATAATTCTGTCGAGTTATTTCAAATATTTTGATAATCGTGTGCATAGATCAATTACAGGCGCAATCAAAAGTATTCAGTTACATTATGGTCAATTAGGAAAAAGTTTCAAATATATTCTATACGTTTGAAATTTAAACTACATAATTATTACATAATTTTGTCGAGTTATTTCAAATTTTATGAAAATCGGATTTATAGATTAATTATAGCAGGGACACTCAAAAGTATTCCGTTACATTACGGTCAATGGGAAAAATGTTTCAAATGCATTTTAATCGTGTTACACTCATACGAACTTAATAAAATTTATATGCAACTATAAAGTACATATTATAATATACATCATACATAATTTGTGGTGCAAAGAACATTTGTTATTGATTTACAAGGCCACACAAAAGTATTACATTATATAATGGTATAGGAAGAGCATTGTTTGATGAGCGTTTTAATTGTAATTCACTATTTACAATTTTATGAGATTGACATATGAAAGTAATATTTTTAAAACTTCGTTATCGTACGAACGCACCTAATTTGCTACGCTTCACGTGCAATTTCCAACTTGTTTTTTTTTTTTTCGTTCCCACACTCCCGTTTCGGAAAATTCGATTCAAATCGCCAACTCTGACAGCATTTTTTCCGCAATGTTTTCTGCATTTATTAAAAAATTGATAAGCACGGCACATTGGGCACTTTCTAAATAAGTGAATGTACCAGTTTGATGCGTTTTAGAACATTATTGAATTTAAAAAATAAATCGGAAAATAAGCAGTTTGGATTGGAATATACCCTTAAGAGATACCTTATATCTTATTTATACCTTAAGATTAACCTTTCTATCAATTATTTTCAGTATTCTTTAACCCTCTATTTACGAAATTATGTATCAAGAAATTGCTTCACCTTAGTAATTATTAAGGATGCACCGAATAATGATTTTGGCCGAATACCGAATATTCGGCTAGCCGAATTGTGACTATCAAACCAAATACCGAATATTCGGTCAGCCGAATAATAACTCTTCAGCTTGACGAATACTTTTAAATTTCAGAGTTTGAAAGTATTTAAAAAAAACCCAGATTTTTAAACAATTTTTCATATCATTTAACACACATACTTCCATATTAATAAACAATATCTTTTTACACATTAATTTTACGCTTAAAAAAAAAAAAAAAAAAAAAAAAAAAAAAAAAAAAAAAGTATGTTTTGAATTATTATTTAAAAAGAGAATAGTTTTACATCTTTTTTTTTTTCTTTCTTTCTTTTTAATAATAAACTTTTAAATTTCATGGTTTCCTTCCTGAATTACAACAAATGAATAAGAGTTTTTTTTATTCTAAAACAAATATGTTAAAATCAAAGTGAAGTCTTGAAGAAATTGGAAGAAAAGAAATTGCAATAATGTACTGTTTATTTGTCAGGAAAGAACAAAAATTGTCAAAATTAGTTAATTTCTTACGTGATATTTTACAAATAACAGATAAAAAATGTTGAATCATTCTTCTTTATTTAAATATAATTCCAGTTTTAATTATTCTAAATACTTTTATTAATTGACAGTTAAAAATAGAAGTTGTTTTAAGATTTAAAAAAATGTTTTTTAAGTATCCGTTTTGGCCGAATATTTCGATATTCGACACACAGAATTGTTTAATATTTTGTCTAAACGAATATTCACTAGTATGACCGAATACCGAAGATTCACTAGTATGACCGAATACCGAATATTCGGTATATTCCTAATAATTATCTTATTTCACTTCTGAAGACTGCAATTAAATAATAATAATAATATGAAATATAGATATTATTTTTCATTAAAAACGATTAAATAAATAGCTAGTTCTAGTTGTTTTTTGTAAAATATTTGAAATAATAATCATATTAAATAGCAAAAAATATTCGATTGGAAATCTCACAATTCTTATAAAAACAATATAAATAAATGTACTATGGTGCTCTGTGTAAACGAAAATGTTTTTGCAGTTTAAAATTTATCATAAATATTTTTTAGCAAAACAAAATATACAACCCTTAAATGGTTGCAAATATCAGTACTTTGAACTAGTCGGATGTGCCAATCCCAAAACTTTCTTCTATCTCACCCATCTTAATATTTCAAACAGTAATTACACATATTAATACTTTAATATTATTAATTCAATTCTATAGAAACTTTGATTTTCATCTCAAATTTCTGCTTCAATCAATTAATCGGAGTAAAAACAAGTTAATGTAGATCATGATATTTATTTAAAAAAAAAAAAAAAAAAAAAAAAAAAAAAAAAAAAAAAAAGTTTTCGTAGCGTTTTAAATAATTTATTGCATTAAAAAATTAAATAGGAAGATCTTAAGACCCTTTCTTTCTTCGCCCCTTGAAGGAGACTTGTATTCAAACAAAATATATTATTCTCCCCCCCCCCTTTGTACTTTGTAATCGTAAATTAGGATGCGTTCTATTATTTCCATTACGCTTTTCTTTCATACGTTTGAATTAAAACATATTGCATCCCCCCCCCCCCCCCCCACGCACGCACACACTTTCTCTCTTACATGTTTTGCATTAAAGTTTCTGATTTTAAAATTTAACCACTTGAAAATAATGCGTTTTCGAATATAATGTGCGCGGAACACTTTCATGTTAATTTCTGGCGTGCTTCATTTGCATTCGCTGGCTTATTTATCAGCTGCTCGTATATGATAAATTGAAAAATCGCGTGCTATCGTATTAATTGCGCACTTAATTAATCCAAATCCGGTGCCATTTCTGAAGCATTTCGAGTGTGTGTGGCGGACGAAACAGCTGTCTCTCGAGAGGCGTTTGAAAAGAATGGAGAGAGAAAGAGAACAAGCACTACTAAATAATACTTCTCTTTCTTTTGATTGTTTATTTGCTTCTCTTTTGTAGACAACCTTTTTTTATTTATTTTCGCAGATAAAAGCTAGTTGAAATGCTTTTCAGGAAGTTATAATGAGATTTTTTTTTTTTTTTTCCTTCCAGAATGTCAGATTGTAGCGAAAATTTCTAAAAGAAATAGCAACATTTTTTTTTTATCTCAAACTTCCATTATTTGTTGTTTTAGAAATTTTCTTATGTAATTCGAAAGATAATGCTATCTAATACATGTTGAGATGCATCTTCATTCGTTTTTTTTTTTTTTTTTTTTTTTTTTTTTGGGTTTCATTCATCTGACGAAACCCTATTAGCCTCACTCCCCTGTCTGTCACAGAGTCCATACAAAAAAACTGCATAAGTCAGAGAGCTCAAATTTTGTGTACATACAGCTGAATACCTCTTGTCACACAACAAATCATAAAATTTTGAAAAATTCTTATTATTTTAATTAAATTATTTCAATATCATCAGTTTATTTTTGCTATTTAAATTTTAAAAGATAACCTTAATTTCAATGTTTTTCTTGTTGTCATCATAGCTTGAAGGTAAAGCAGAGCGATAGTAAACAGAAGGTTCTTAGTTCAAACCCCCCTGCTAGAAGTTGAAATTTTCGCATTAAGATGGATTTAGTTAAAAGAAATTTCGTATTTTTTACCAATTTAATTGTTTATGTTATTGTTATTATGCTACGATAAATAATCACTGACATTCATAATATATTTTTTTTGGAAGTCAATTTTATTTTTGTTTTGAAAACTATTGCGATTTATAAATGATTTGGCGTTTTAACTTTCATTCATTATTATTACTAGCCGCCCTCGGCGATCAGTTTGGTTCTCTTTAAATTTATACTAAACATTGCATCATAATACGTTTATTCATAATTTAATTTTACCAGCTCATTTGTGTGCTAAATCAGAAAATTCTGCTAGAAAATTCAAAAATTCTGTATTTTTATATTGACCAGGTACAGGTCATAATTCGGCAAACAATCTTCCCGTGGCATTTTTTCGTATTTCATTAATTTCATTTAAAATATAATCCTTTCTCTTGTAGCCTCCATGAACTTGTCAAAATTAATTTTATTGTTTCGGCAACGATATTTTTGTTATTGAAAAGAATAAATTTTTTTGTTTGTTGTTAATATGCAGAAAGCGTTCTATTTATTTTTATTTTACAAATAACTTAATAAAGTGAAATGATTTTAATTAATTTTTGATATTATGTAAAATAGAATGATTTTAATTAATTATTTGATATGCTGTAAATAGAAATTACGCAATACCGGCTAGTATACACTCATTTCATTTATAATTCATAACTTTAATTTTGTACTGAAACGTTTAAAATTCATGATTTGTATATAAATATATATAATATATATAATTTGTTGTTGTTGTTATAAGTAACAGAAAACTGAAAATAATAATATTTTAAAACTGCATAATTGCAGCGAAAGAGAAAAATGTAAATAAATCATACTTACCTTTGTCAAATTCCTTCTAAATTACTTTTATACAATAACCGATGATTTGCGTTTTATTCAGATATTTTTGTGCTGCATACGTTAGCGTAATATATAGAAGATTTTTTTTTTTTTTTTCGTTTTTAGTAATTTAAAATTTTACTCATATATCCACTAATTATTATTATTTAATTTCGGGTTTTCAAAAAGCTTGAAATTTTGGGTTCTATTTAATTAATTTGATTTGAGCATTTTTAGTTTGATTAAAATAAATAACTTCCTTTTATAATTATTTTAAAATTAAATTTCATGGTGCTAGCATTTGTATAAAAATTTAATAATTATAAATTAACGACTTAGATTTATTAATGTAAGTATGAGTTGTCTTAAAAGAAATATTAAGCGAAACTTTGTTTCAAATTGAAAATAATTTTTAAATGCTTAAGTTGGCCAAATTCATTTGTCTTGTTTTTCTAAATTTTAATTGATAATGTTCCCCTAGTTCGGCACATTTTTTTCGGTGTTTAGATAATAAAGGTTGTTTAAAAAAATAGGTAAATAAATAAAAAAAAATTGAGAGAAAAGGAGGAGAAAAACATATAAATTTTATAAGAGATTTTATTTTCGATACCTGAAATATGCTAATTTTAAACAATGTTTTGCGTTTATGAAAACTACAGAACTTTTTGTCATAAGCAAAATTGTATTTTGAAAGCAGGATCTTTCCGTAATATTGGTTTATTCTCTGTTCTGTAGGATCACTAGTGATAAACAGGGCCTGATTACCCCACAGGCCAACTAGGCCATGGTCTTGAGCCCATTGGTGAAAAGGGTCCAACTCATTAAAATGATTTTTAACAAAATTCTTTAAATTGCAGTTTTTTGCAATTATCTTCACAAAATAAATAAATAAAACAAAAAAAGGTTAACTTGGCAATTATGTGATATGAATTTAATACTTCGAGGGGGGGGGGGGGGAATTCTAGCAACTACTTTGGTGCGAAGGGGACTGAAAAGGCGCAAAGCCTTGGGCCCCCCAGAACCTCAATCGGGCTCTAGTGATAAATTTCGTGATCTTTGCATTCTAATATTAATAAAATACTAAATCAATTTAACTCCCCTTTTAAAATTTAACTTGAGAAGTGGAATTAAGCCCATTTTGTTTTCCTACCTTTTATCCCCCTTTTTTATTTATTCCTAAATTTTCAATTTTTTCAGCCTACTTTAATCTTTGTAAAATGGCGTGAATGTAAACATTTGCTTTCTGAATTAAACAACATTGTTTTTCTCTCCTCGGCTTGTTTTTCAATTTTACACCGGCGTGAATAATTTCTCAGACCCGCCAGAAAATGCGAACGTTGCTTGCTCACTCGGGGCATCTAATCTCTGATACTCAGTGTCGAGAAATGGTGTTCATTATCACTCGGGGAGATAAAATCTCGCTTTGTTGGGTTGCGTGCTTGTAGGAAAAAGTATCTTTAATGTCCTTTTAGAGCTTTTCCGCTATCCCCCAAACCTTTTGCCGCTATCTTCTCTTATATTTTTGTATTATTTTTTTCTGCGAATCCTCCATTCCAATAATGCGTCTAACCACATTGCCGATATTGCCAATCGATCTTTGTTTTTTTTCTTCTTGTTCTTTTTTTATTTATCGTTTGGCGGCTAAAGATTCTGAGAGGAAAATAAAAAAATAAAATAAAAAATGGAGTAATGCTTCTTTTTCGGTTGTGATCCTCTCTGTTTCCTTGTCCAGGAAGGATTTAGGCGACTTATTTTATCTTGTAAAAGAACATGTTTCGGAAAGATAAACATAAGGATAAGGATTCTTTTCTCTCATCTGTTTTCGATGATGCAGAAATTATATGAGTAATAATTTTACTCTTTATAGAACTTATCATTGTGGCATATCTTATAAACAGTTTTTCAAAAAAAGAAGAAAAGAAAAGAAAACTGATCTAAATAAAAATAAATAAATCTGGTATTTTTGTAACTACAAGTGTATTTGAGTGATTTATCTTGTTTAAGAATGTTTGTTATATTCGTAATCATGCTGCTTTCTTTTTCTTTCTTTCCTCTTTTTTTTTCTTTCTTTAAGCTTAGGGGCTCTGCAAATATAACATTATCATTTTAGGTGGGGCTGAAATATGATATCGTAAGATACCTTTAGGGGAAGGGGGGGGTGTCTGTCTTTTGATATCGATATCATTTTTGTTCCCGTCAAAATTCTCTCTTTTTGTTTGTAGCATGGTCTTTGCTACAAAATATCATACTATCTTTTTTCAGCCTGTTATCTATATATTTTTTTAAACACAAAGTTATTATTAAAATTATTTAATTTTAAAATATAGTACACCCAAATGTTTGACTTTCCTGTTCTTCTTCAGATGTGTATGCATATATAATCACAGTTCAAGAAACCATATGTGAGGTATATTTAAAATGAAGCATGTGTTTACTAATAAATAAAACAGAAAGAGAAGGAATGTTGACCACTTGTTTTGTTGATAAGAATTTCTATCTGTCCCCTACCCCTCCTCCGTTCGGGGCAAGTGCCGTTCATGATTTTATTACTATTGAATTCATTATGTAACAAAAAGCTACACTATGAAAAACTTTTAAAAAGTAAATTATTTCTTTTAAGTGTTATTTGATAAAGTTTTTTCATATGCAAAGTGATATTTTATTGACTTCTCTTCATTTTAATCATAAAAGTATGCGATAAATAAATGTGACCAGTTTTGTTTGTCACTTCGAGCAAAAGAAATAACTTCTAGAAATCAGTTTTTTACATTTTGATAAATATCAGAATGGAGGATAAAAAAAAAAAAGTTGATAACGTTATATTTGTACAATCTCTTACTAATATTTTAGTTCGACAAAATCTTCTTTTTTGTTTTATTTGACTGTCATTTCCATGTTCCTTTTTAGGTGCGTTCGTAATTATGTAAATACGTAGCACCCATAGTCGTCGTTAGTAGTAGGAAAAGGAGAGTACGGGCTCAGCCGCAGGTGGGGCTGTGGGGCCGCCCCACCTGCTCCTCCGGCTGCCCCACCTGCGGCCCCGCCACCATCCCTCCTGGCCCCTCCTGCGGTGCCTCTTGCTCCCACCGTGCCACCGCCACCCTCCTACCCCCCCCCCCCCACTATGCATCCCCCTCCACGAACGCCCCCTAGTGGAAAAAAGGAACATTCTATTATAACAGGATAGGTGAACAACCTTCCCTAATTAAAAATATTATCAATCACATCTCAACATTGAATCATACTATAAGATGAAGATTAAATTTGTATTTGAATTTTAAACAACCGTAATTTTAATGAGTATTATTAATTAAGCGAAACAATTAAAATTTCAGTTTTTAACCATTTTATTTAGATTTCTTCAACTACAAGATGAGATTATCAATTTAACTCAAGAAAGTTAAACATATATTTGAATTTTGCTTCATAGACATCTTAATGAGTAGTATTAATTAAGTAAAAACAATAGAAAATATCCAGTTTTATAGAAAAAGACTGATTTCTTACGATTTTTATCAACTATATGATCAATGTAACGACTTAAAAGTTGGAAGTTAAACATGTATCCTAGTTTTTCAACAGCTATAGCCTTAATGAGTATCGTTAATTAAGTAAAAAAAACAATGGAAAATATCAAGTTTTATGGAAAAAGACTGATTTCTAACGATTTTTATCAACTTAAGAGAGAAAACTTAAACATACATTTCAGTTTTTCAACAGCTATAACCTTAATGAGCATTCATAATTAAGTAAAAAACAATGGAAAATATCGATTTTATAGAAAAAGACTGATTTCTTACGATTTTTTCAACTCAAACTTCAGAATATCAATTTGATAGAAAGAAATTTAAGCATGCATTCCAGTTTTGGACAACCATTTCCTTCATGAACATTAATAATTAAGCAAAAACAACGGAAAATATTAAATTTTTAACTGATTTCTTCATATTTTTTATTTATTTATTTATTTTTTAATATAAAATCAGAATACACAACTTAAAATAGAAATTTAAACATATTTTTTAGTTTTTGAACAGTCGTTACCTCAAAGAATTTCGATAATTGAACAATTAACAAAGGAAACTAATGATTTTTTAACGAAAAAAGACGAATTAAACGAATTTGGTTAACTTTTACTCTAATTGGAAATTTCATCGTACTTTATGTATACCAACTAAGTAGAATTTTAATGCATAAACGAATAATTTAAAGAAATCCCCAACACACAAATGTGAACCTGCAGAGCATTTCTTATTACGTCATATCTAAACTAAAACTTTTTTCTGCAACCCCACCATGCATGCATTCCAGGTAGGGGAACATAACAAAGAATCTTGACGTCACAACTTACAAAGGTATACAAATGTTTACGTTCAAGAAAAAGTATCACATAGAGTGAAAAAAAAGAAGAGATTTAAGTTATTTATCCATTCTAGTTTTATAACAGTTACTACAACATCTCCAAATTAAAATTTGGAAGTCATAATGAGTATAATTAATTAAGCAAAATAATAGAAATATTAGTTTTTCAGAGGGGAAAAGACGAATTTAAACAAATTTTATTAGTTTTACACTAGTTTAATAATAATTTTAAGGAGGAAAAAGACGAATTTAAACTTTTTTTTTTTTTTAGTTTTACACTATTTTTTCTCATCTCCAACATGGATATATCAATTTTAACAGAAGAATTAAACGTATATTATAGTTTTTAACAACAAAATCTTAACAAGTATCATTAATTAAACAAAAATAAATATCAGTTTTAAAGAAAAGACGAATTTGAATAATTTTACACTAGTATTTTCAAAAGCAACATGGAAATATCAATACTTATTCACATATTTCACTTATTCACTGTATTCAATACTATATTTAATAAATTTGGATACACTTTAAGAATTTCCTAATCTATAATTAAATATTAGCTGTATATTTAATGTTACCCATGTTTTCAACATTAGTTCATAATCGTGAATTTTGTATTTTAAATACCATGTATTCAGGTTCAGATTATTTTCACTTGAAATCATACAGAATTTTTTAACAGAGTTTGTTTTTGAAATCATTGAAGCAACTGTATTTAATATTTTTAACACCAATTTTCTAAGATTTTCTAACATTTTCCGATTATACATTCTTCAGAAGTACATTTCTAAATGCTACAATCACTTTACATATCGAAAAGATATCATTGAAGCAACTGTATTTAATATTTTTAATACCAATTTTCTAAGATTTTTTAACATTTTCCGGTTATACATTCCTCAAAAGTTATTACGTATTCTAAACAATAGAAAATATTAATTTTAAGAATAAAAAGACGAATTTAAACAAATTTTATTAGTTTTACACTATTTTTTCTCACCTCCAACACGGATATATCAATTTTAACAGAAGAATTAAACGTATATTTTAGTTTTTAACAACAAAAATGTAATAAGTATCATTAATTAAACAAAAATAAATATCAATTTTCAAGAAAAGACAATTTTTTACACAAATTTTCAACTTTGAAATACATTTGCTTACATATATTGTTACAGTATATTACTAAACTTAAACTTTTTAAAAAGTTTGAATGTCTTTACAAAGGTTCATACTTATATTTTTCACGTCTTGACTGCATTCGAAATCTTACAACAAAAGTATACTTTTATTATTATTATTATTATTATTATTCTAGAAAACCTAAAAAATCGTTTCTTGCTGCTTTAGACACTTGACACATTAAAACTACTCTACCCATATAATTAATCAAATTAGGACATGATTCATCTTACACTTCAAAATTTCTGAATTTTTACAATACTTATTTTCATCAAACTTTATTCTTGATCCTATATATTTTAATAGCACAGAATTTTAACATCTGTTTTTATCTACTTATCAAAAAATTATTAAAACACCCAACAACATTTTCCAAATATGAATATTATCTTTACAATTTAATAATGCAAAACATACACGAATACAAAGTTTAATTTTTACAAACATTTCATATTTCAAATCAAACTATTCGAAATTTTCACAACATAAGAGCAAACATTAGACGAACTTTTTAACATTAATATTGCTTACATCTTTTCATCATAACTTTTAACTATGATAATTATCCATTTTTAGGTTGATTGTCGAAAAACTGTAACTGAAATTACATAAACTTAATGTAAAAAACCATGTTCTCACACAATTTCTTGAAATTCAACAAAGAATTGACTATTACTCCAATACTTATCTACTTCAATCTCGACTCTCGATAGTATATAGATATTGCATCATTACATACTTACAACTCTTTTCAAACGTTTATCAGAAAATCAAGTCAATCAAAGTCTAGTAGTTATTACATACCTGTTCCTCAGAAATATTACTATCATATGAAACAGTAAAGAAAATTAATAGATATTTAATATTTAATAACTTCATATGTGAAATTACTGCTGAATAAGAATACTAATAATCAAAAAAATCAACTGTTGGACAAAAAATAGTACAGATTACCGAAAATTCAAATCATTTTTTCTACAAAATTACAAAAATTAACAAATGAATGACAAGTTAGAGAAATAACTAAAAAAAAAAATAATGAACATATTTACAAATTTATTAAAATCACACCTTTTTCTGGATTACAAACCACAATTTCTTGAAAAATTTAACACCGAATTTGTAAGATTTTAATCCTAGTATTACATACACTCAATAAATATTCAAAATTAAAAAAAAAAAAATAATTTTTTAGTCTCATTAATAAGCAGAAATTCTATATTAAAAGAATATTTTCATAGTAGTACTTATAAAAATGAGAGTTTACAAACTGATTTTCATAATTTTATCACATTTAAACTTAATATTTTACATAAAACATTATTTAATCAAATTTTATGCTTTCTAATTCAGTAAAATTCAATACTTTTTTAGTTTTTAAACCAATACCACAATATTTATTTACATCAAACTTGATTCTTCACCTTTTATATTTCCACATTACACACGTGAGATAAATACTAACTTGGATCAGGAGTTGAAGTCAATTGATTCCATTCGATTTTCATCATGTACGCATTGCTCCTACACGAAGTTTCTTACTGCTGTAATCATCTAATGTATTAAAACTAATCTACTCATATTTTTAATCAATTCATCAGATGTTTCATCTCGCACTTCTGAATTATCGTGCATCAAGTTGCTTAAAATATAAATACTATCTTTATAGTTTTAATGATATATAGTATACATGGTTTATCTTGAGTTAGCACTTCCATAGTATTAATCAAATTATATGTTTCATCTTGCACTTGATCTTAATGTTTTCATCTTGCATCTGAATTATCATCCATCAAGTTTTTTAAATAATAATATATTTATAGTTTTTGATTATACATAGCATGTACAATTACAATCTTTAATTTTAACATTTCATATTTCAAATAACCTATTTCCGAAACCAAGCTATGTGAATTTTACCACAATGCTTATTATCATAGAATAATTTGTGTTTCACACTTTTCTAAAAATTATCAGATATGTACCCCTCAGAGAAATTACTATCATATGAATAAATGAAGAAAATTTAATTTATATTAAATGTACACGAAATTGATTGCAATATACATGTATTTAATAAAAATAAATAGGCGATTATTTATACATTAAACCTTTACTAAATATATATTTCTTTCATTATACAGATGTTTCAACAAGATGAATCAAAACAGCAGCAAACTTCAGAAATTAATGACCCGAATGATTCATCCCTAGCACATGTAGCGTTAACGAATAACACATATGTGAGTACTTATATGAGAAATACTAGAATTCGTATATGAAACGTAATTAGAGTAAATACAAAATGATTTGTCTTACTACCTACACTTTAACAAGTGCTTTTTACCTATATTATTGAAGAGAATCCTAACTGTGTCCATTTATTTCTACTACAGATGTGCTCTATTTGCTACAAACACTTCTTAAGTAAATGGAATTTAACAGAACATACAAAAATCTATACAGGTGAAAAACCTTACACTTGGAAAGATTACCATAAATGCTGTTTTCAAGGAGACGTGAATCAAAAATACACACATCATCATATAAAGCATCATCAGATATATATAAACTTAGCGAAGATATTCAAAAATTAGTCAGACTTTTGAAGAATTTAGAAATAAAGGAAGATATTTAGGCTATTTATCCATCATATTTTCACAACATTTACCACAATATCTCAAACTTAAAATTTGGAAGACATACACACTGCTGAAAAGTAATTTTGTGATTCTTCTAACCAGTATGAATGTATAGATGTTATTTTGCAGTGTATTCTTTAAATGCTCACATTAAATATTCTTTTATATGCATATATCGTTGTGTTTATTTTTCTAATACCTATTACATTAATGAAATACATAACATTTTAAGTGAAATAACACTCTCACAACTTAAAAAATGCATAAGAACATACAAAAATAAACAGATGTATGAAAAAATATGCAAGTTTACAAAATATTTTCATTGTTTTCTAGAAATATTAACAAAAAATATTTACAATATGAAAAAATTGTAAAAGTGAAAAGAAAAAACATAAATGTAAAAACAAAAACCACAAAGTGAAAAACTCATAACAAAGTTTTTGAAAAAAAATATTTACAACAAAATTTTTTTTACAAAAACCAAAACTTCCAAAAATATTTTTTTCAAAAATTTTTTTTTCAAAAACATTTTTTACAAAAATTTTTTTTTCAAAATAAGTTTTTACAAAAGTAAAAAAAAGAAAATCACAACGTTAAAAAAATGAAAAATTTTTGTTAAAAAAAGTGTAAAAAAATTGCAAAAAAATGTTGCAAAAATTTCAAAAAAAGTTATGAAAAAAGCTTCAAAAATTTTGTTGTTTTTAATAGCAAATGCAATGGTTTCGCCATTGCATACTGCATTAAAACCAACGAAATTTTTGAAGCTTTTTTCATAACTTTTTTTGAAATTTTTGCAACATTTTTTTGCAATTTTTTTACACTTTTTTTAACAAAAATTTTTCATTTTTTTAACGTTGTGATTTTCTTTTTTTTACTTTTGTAAAAACTTATTTTGAAAAAAAATTTTTTTGTAAAAAATGTTTTTGAAAAAAAAATTTTTGAAAAAAATATTTTTGGAAGTTTTGGTTTTTGTAAAAAAAATTTTGTTGTAAATATTTTTTTTCAAAAACTTTGTTATGAGTTTTTCACTTTGTGGTTTTTGTTTTTACATTTATGTTTTTTCTTTTCACTTTTACAATTTTTTCATATTGTAAATATTTTTTGTTAATATTTCTAGAAAACAATGAAAATATTTTGTAAACTTGCATATTTTTTCATACATCTGTTTATTTTTGTATGTTCTTATGCATTTTTTAAGTTGTGAGAGTGTTATTTCACTTAAAATGTTATGTATTTCATTAATGTAATAGGTATTAGAAAAATAAACACAACGATATATGCATATAAAAGAATATTTAATGTGAGCATTTAAAGAATACACTGCAAAATAACATCTATACATTCATACTGGTTAGAAGAATCACAAAATTACTTTTCAGCAGTGTGTATGTCTTCCAAATTTTAAGTTTGAGATATTGTGGTAAATGTTGTGAAAATATGATGGATAAATAGCCTAAATATCTTCCTTTATTTCTAAATTCTTCAAAAGTCTGACTAATTTTTGAATATCTTCGCTAAGTTTATATATATCTGATGATGCTTTATATGATGATGTGTGTATTTTTGATTCACGTCTCCTTGAAAACAGCATTTATGGTAATCTTTCCAAGTGTAAGGTTTTTCACCTGTATAGATTTTTGTATGTTCTGTTAAATTCCATTTACTTAAGAAGTGTTTGTAGCAAATAGAGCACATCTGTAGTAGAAATAAATGGACACAGTTAGGATTCTCTTCAATAATATAGGTAAAAAGCACTTGTTAAAGTGTAGGTAGTAAGACAAATCATTTTGTATTTACTCTAATTACGTTTCATATACGAATTCTAGTATTTCTCATATAAGTACTCACATATGTGTTATTCGTTAACGCTACATGTGCTAGGGATGAATCATTCGGGTCATTAATTTCTGAAGTTTGCTGCTGTTTTGATTCATCTTGTTGAAACATCTGTATAATGAAAGAAATATATATTTAGTAAAGGTTTAATGTATAAATAATCGCCTATTTATTTTTATTAAATACATGTATATTGCAATCAATTTCGTGTACATTTAATATAAATTAAATTTTCTTCATTTATTCATATGATAGTAATTTCTCTGAGGGGTACATATCTGATAATTTTTAGAAAAGTGTGAAACACAAATTATTCTATGATAATAAGCATTGTGGTAAAATTCACATAGCTTGGTTTCGGAAATAGGTTATTTGAAATATGAAATGTTAAAATTAAAGATTGTAATTGTACATGCTATGTATAATCAAAAACTATAAATATATTATTATTTAAAAAACTTGATGGATGATAATTCAGATGCAAGATGAAAACATTAAGATCAAGTGCAAGATGAAACATATAATTTGATTAATACTATGGAAGTGCTAACTCAAGATAAACCATGTATACTATATATCATTAAAACTATAAAGATAGTATTTATATTTTAAGCAACTTGATGCACGATAATTCAGAAGTGCGAGATGAAACATCTGATGAATTGATTAAAAATATGAGTAGATTAGTTTTAATACATTAGATGATTACAGCAGTAAGAAACTTCGTGTAGGAGCAATGCGTACATGATGAAAATCGAATGGAATCAATTGACTTCAACTCCTGATCCAAGTTAGTATTTATCTCACGTGTGTAATGTGGAAATATAAAAGGTGAAGAATCAAGTTTGATGTAAATAAATATTGTGGTATTGGTTTAAAAACTAAAAAAGTATTGAATTTTACTGAATTAGAAAGCATAAAATTTGATTAAATAATGTTTTATGTAAAATATTAAGTTTAAATGTGATAAAATTATGAAAATCAGTTTGTAAACTCTCATTTTTATAAGTACTACTATGAAAATATTCTTTTAATATAGAATTTCTGCTTATTAATGAGACTAAAAAATTATTATTTTTTTTTTAATTTTGAATATTTATTGAGTGTATGTAATACTAGGATTAAAATCTTACAAATTCGGTGTTAAATTTTTCAAGAAATTGTGGTTTGTAATCCAGAAAAAGGTGTGATTTTAATAAATTTGTAAATATGTTCATTATTTTTTTTTTTAGTTATTTCTCTAACTTGTCATTCATTTGTTAATTTTTGTAATTTTGTAGAAAAAATGATTTGAATTTTCGGTAATCTGTACTATTTTTTGTCCAACAGTTGATTTTTTTGATTATTAGTATTCTTATTCAGCAGTAATTTCACATATGAAGTTATTAAATATTAAATATCTATTAATTTTCTTTTCTGTTTCATATGATAGTAATATTTCTGAGGAACAGGTATGTAATAACTACTAGACTTTGATTGACTTGATTTTCTGATAAACGTTTGAAAAGAGTTGTAAGTATGTAATGATGCAATATCTATATACTATCGAGAGTCGAGATTGAAGTAGATAAGTATTGGAGTAATAGTCAATTCTTTGTTGAATTTCAAGAAATTGTGTGAGAACATGGTTTTTTACATTAAGTTTATGTAATTTCAGTTACAGTTTTTCGACAATCAACCTAAAAATGGATAATTATCATAGTTAAAAGTTATGATGAAAAGATGTAAGCAATATTAATGTTAAAAAGTTCGTCTAATGTTTGCTCTTATGTTGTGAAAATTTCGAATAGTTTGATTTGAAATATGAAATGTTTGTAAAAATTAAACTTTGTATTCGTGTATGTTTTGCATTATTAAATTGTAAAGATAATATTCATATTTGGAAAATGTTGTTGGGTGTTTTAATAATTTTTTGATAAGTAGATAAAAACAGATGTTAAAATTCTGTGCTATTAAAATATATAGGATCAAGAATAAAGTTTGATGAAAATAAGTATTGTAAAAATTCAGAAATTTTGAAGTGTAAGATGAATCATGTCCTAATTTGATTAATTATATGGGTAGAGTAGTTTTAATGTGTCAAGTGTCTAAAGCAGCAAGAAACGATTTTTTAGGTTTTCTAGAATAATAATAATAATAATAATAATAAAAGTATACTTTTGTTGTAAGATTTCGAATGCAGTCAAGACGTGAAAAATATAAGTATGAACCTTTGTAAAGACATTCAAACTTTTTAAAAAGTTTAAGTTTAGTAATATACTGTAACAATATATGTAAGCAAATGTATTTCAAAGTTGAAAATTTGTGTAAAAAATTGTCTTTTCTTGAAAATTGATATTTATTTTTGTTTAATTAATGATACTTATTACATTTTTGTTGTTAAAAACTAAAATATACGTTTAATTCTTCTGTTAAAATTGATATATCCGTGTTGGAGGTGAGAAAAAATAGTGTAAAACTAATAAAATTTGTTTAAATTCGTCTTTTTATTCTTAAAATTAATATTTTCTATTGTTTAGAATACGTAATAATAACTTTTGAGGAATGTATAACCGGAAAATGTTAAAAAATCTTAGAAAATTGGTATTAAAAATATTAAATACAGTTGCTTCAATGATATCTTTTCGATATGTAAAGTGATTGTAGCATTTAGAAATGTACTTCTGAAGAATGTATAATCGGAAAATGTTAGAAAATCTTAGAAAATTGGTGTTAAAAATATTAAATACAGTTGCTTCAATGATTTCAAAAACAAACTCTGTTAAAAAATTCTGTATGATTTCAAGTGAAAATAATCTGAACCTGAATACATGGTATTTAAAATACAAAATTCACGATTATGAACTAATGTTGAAAACATGGGTAACATTAAATATACAGCTAATATTTAATTATAGATTAGGAAATTCTTAAAGTGTATCCAAATTTATTAAATATAGTATTGAATACAGTGAATAAGTGAAATATGTGAATAAGTATTGATATTTCCATGTTGCTTTTGAAAATACTAGTGTAAAATTATTCAAATTCGTCTTTTCTTTAAAACTGATATTTATTTTTGTTTAATTAATGATACTTGTTAAGATTTTGTTGTTAAAAACTATAATATACGTTTAATTCTTCTGTTAAAATTGATATATCCATGTTGGAGATGAGAAAAAATAGTGTAAAACTAAAAAAAAAAAAAAGTTTAAATTCGTCTTTTTCCTCCTTAAAATTATTATTAAACTAGTGTAAAACTAATAAAATTTGTTTAAATTCGTCTTTTCCCCTCTGAAAAACTAATATTTCTATTATTTTGCTTAATTAATTATACTCATTATGACTTCCAAATTTTAATTTGGAGATGTTGTAGTAACTGTTATAAAACTAGAATGGATAAATAACTTAAATCTCTTCTTTTTTTTCACTCTATGTGATACTTTTTCTTGAACGTAAACATTTGTATACCTTTGTAAGTTGTGACGTCAAGATTCTTTGTTATGTTCCCCTACCTGGAATGCATGCATGGTGGGGTTGCAGAAAAAAGTTTTAGTTTAGATATGACGTAATAAGAAATGCTCTGCAGGTTCACATTTGTGTGTTGGGGATTTCTTTAAATTATTCGTTTATGCATTAAAATTCTACTTAGTTGGTATACATAAAGTACGATGAAATTTCCAATTAGAGTAAAAGTTAACCAAATTCGTTTAATTCGTCTTTTTTCGTTAAAAAATCATTAGTTTCCTTTGTTAATTGTTCAATTATCGAAATTCTTTGAGGTAACGACTGTTCAAAAACTAAAAAATATGTTTAAATTTCTATTTTAAGTTGTGTATTCTGATTTTATATTAAAAAATAAATAAATAAATAAAAAATATGAAGAAATCAGTTAAAAATTTAATATTTTCCGTTGTTTTTGCTTAATTATTAATGTTCATGAAGGAAATGGTTGTCCAAAACTGGAATGCATGCTTAAATTTCTTTCTATCAAATTGATATTCTGAAGTTTGAGTTGAAAAAATCGTAAGAAATCAGTCTTTTTCTATAAAATCGATATTTTCCATTGTTTTTTACTTAATTATGAATGCTCATTAAGGTTATAGCTGTTGAAAAACTGAAATGTATGTTTAAGTTTTCTCTCTTAAGTTGATAAAAATCGTTAGAAATCAGTCTTTTTCCATAAAACTTGATATTTTCCATTGTTTTTTTTACTTAATTAACGATACTCATTAAGGCTATAGCTGTTGAAAAACTAGGATACATGTTTAACTTCCAACTTTTAAGTCGTTACATTGATCATATAGTTGATAAAAATCGTAAGAAATCAGTCTTTTTCTATAAAACTGGATATTTTCTATTGTTTTTACTTAATTAATACTACTCATTAAGATGTCTATGAAGCAAAATTCAAATATATGTTTAACTTTCTTGAGTTAAATTGATAATCTCATCTTGTAGTTGAAGAAATCTAAATAAAATGGTTAAAAACTGAAATTTTAATTGTTTCGCTTAATTAATAATACTCATTAAAATTACGGTTGTTTAAAATTCAAATACAAATTTAATCTTCATCTTATAGTATGATTCAATGTTGAGATGTGATTGATAATATTTTTAATTAGGGAAGGTTGTTCACCTATCCTGTTATAATAGAATGTTCCTTTTTTCCACTAGGGGGCGTTCGTGGAGGGGGATGCATAGTGGGGGGGGGGTAGGAGGGTGGCGGTGGCACGGTGGGAGCAAGAGGCACCGCAGGAGGGGCCAGGAGGGATGGTGGCGGGGCCGCAGGTGGGGCAGCCGGAGGAGCAGGTGGGGCGGCCCCACAGCCCCACCTGCGGCTGAGCCCGTACTCTCCTTTTCCTACTACTGTCGTTCAGTAAATCTGTCCGTCTTTCCACATGTAACAAAGCAAAAACTACCCTACCGAATCGTTTGAAATTTAAAATATATAATTGTTGCATCATTTTGTCGAGTCATATAAAATTTTATGAAAATCGGATGTATCGTTTAATTACAAGGAGGATCGAAAATATTTCATTACATTACGGCCTATGGGAAAAAATAGTTTCAAGTGCATTTTAATGATGCTCACTCTTTCGAACATAATAAAATGAACATTCTGTGCAATGTGTGCTACAAAGAACGTTTGTTATTAATTTACAGGGCCTCACATAAGTACTATATTGCATAATGGTATAGGGGGAAATATTGTTTAAGGCGTGTTTTAGTTATATTAAGCTGTTTCACATTTTACGAAGTTAATATACGTTGCTGAGGTTTACTACAAATTACTTTCTATATAACAGAAAGCAGATAGTGTTCACAGGGACGGACAAGATTTAGGCTACTCTCTTGTATCCGAAGTATTGTATACTATTACATTAATATGTGAATATTTTTAAAACTTCGTTATTGTATGAACGCACTTTATTTGCTACGCTTGGTGTACAATTTGCGACTTGTTTATTTTTGAGATGATCTTGAATCATTTATTTTACAATATAACTGTCCTTAAATTTTATGGGCAAGGAATTGATGAAACAATATTAATTTTAATAAAAATCAAATTATTATTATTATTTTAATTGTCGAGTAAAAAAAAAGTTTGCTGTTTTGAATAGGATTGATTACACATAAATCATTATGGTAGAAATAACGATTTAAAAAGTTTATTTTTTGTTGATGCATTTAATAAACTACTAATTGCTTTTGGAATTATTTAACTTTACAAATTATTTTGAAATACCTTTCTTATTCAGTAAAATCTACGAAAACGAAATCGCAAAAATTCTCTTTTGGCCAGGTTTCGTTTGCGCGATTTTATAAAATAAATATTACTGTTTAAAAAAATCTTTAAAAAACAAACTCATAAAAAGAAAATTATCCATTTTTTTTTTCTTTTTTTATTGACAAAAAGGGTAGGAGCTTCCTATGCATCAGGGTTCGTGATTTTTTTGATTTTTTTAATAAAAATCAAAACAATCGGATTTTTTTGATTTAAATCGGATTTTTTTTATTTAAATCGGATTTTTTTTATTTAAATCAGATTTTTTTGATTTTTTTAAAAATTGCCACACATTATTATTATTTTATGATTTTTTGATTAATTTAAATAATATAAAGTTTACATACATAGACATGCATATTATAAGTATTATCTATTACTAATATTACACAATTTACATAAATGATTCATACTACTTCAAGGTAAAATTTTAGGCTATGAAAAAAATCTTGATTACACAAAATGCATGAAAAACTACAAATCAGATGTCAAAAATTAATTCAACCTTCAATATTTTAATTAAAATAAAAAACATCTGCAACACATTAAAAATTTTAAAAAAATTGAAATTTTAACTTTTTTTTTTTTTTTTTTTTTTAAGTGTTGACTGAGAAAAATGAGTTCAATTGCTGCCATCAAAATACTTAAGGCAAGAGAACAAAAATTGAGATGTCATCACTAATCGACTGACTTCTCAGTAGTGTTGGAATTTACACAGGAAAATTTTGAATAGCAATTATTTTTTACTTGTGGAATATTTATCATCTTATAAAACAATAACTATTTAAACTCACTAATAAGAACTTGGAATCCCTAAATAAAAATTCAGCCAGAGAAGGAATGCTACAGTGTTGTTGCCGCATCTGGATATTTTTTTATTGGGGGATTCTAAATTCTCATCTGTATGTTTAAGAAGTAATTAATCATAAGTTAATCAGTATGTTCAGTGTTTTATACGATGATTGGTATTCTACAAATAAAATAAAAGTAAATTGTTATTCAAAATTTTCTAGTGTGAATTCCAACATAAGTGAGAAGTAAATCAATTAGTGGATACCTCACAATTTGTGTCCTCTGGCCTTGAGCATTTCGATGGCAGTGGTTTAACAGTTTTATCTGTTGATTTCTAATTTCTGAAAGTATCAAACCGAAGGCAAAAAAACATTTGTTCGATTGAAGCAGATAAATCTATTGCAGTAAAAAGCTAGTTGATCATTAATTCTATTTTTAATATGAGCTTTTTTGATAACTGTAACAAAAATATCTTCCACCATTCTAAAGGGCTGAGATCAATTATATTAAATTAAATAAATAAATCAATTGCTGATTCAGATTTTGCTCAAATCCTTATATAGCAGGCTCCACCAAAATACAGCACATAAAGTCATACAATTTTATTTTACCTCAACTTGCAAAAGTTTTTCTAAATACTAATGAATAAATATTCAAATATTTAATATATTTCTGCTTAGATTTCTTTACCGTTGCAAGATTATTTTATAATTTGATTCAAATGAAACTTGAAAGCATTTTTTTTTCTAAACTTTACATTTATTTTACTTTTTTACTAAGCTTAAGCTTTATCTTTCTGAAAGTTGTTTGATTATATATGGTATATAAAACTAAATTATATTAAAGCACATTAATATGTTTGTTTCATCTGAAATTTATAAAAAAAATAACTTAAAAGAAAAAGTAATTTAAATCAATGATTTTTTTTAAAAAATCAGTTGATTTAAATCGTGATTTAAATCATGATTAAAATCAAGCCGATTTAAATCAACGAACCCTGCTATGCATGCTTGCATATACATGCATCTAATTTATTTATGCAATCGTTGATAAAAGAATAGGAAAGAAGTTTCCAAATACAACTGCTTTTCAAACTTCAAAAAGTTAAAATTTAGTTCCGCTCCGCAGCAATAAAATATAATCCAAGCTTTACAATTAAAATGGTTTAATTCTACAGAATAAATTTCTTATATATAAATCATATCTACAACATCGATAACAGCAGGTATTAATAGATAATATGTTTAACTAATGGTATAATTTTCTCTGTATCCAATCTCTTTATGAGGAAAAAATAATCTTCTTCTCTTTCGCCTTTGTTCAGGTGTGTTTTCTTCTTGTCTATTAAAAAGCGTCCTTTAAAAAATTTCCCCGACTATTTCTTATTTTTCTCCGACGATTTTTGATATCACATCGTTAATAAACAGCCATACTTACCTACTTACTATACTGCACTCTTATTTTTACTAATATTAATCTTGAAATACGAATTTAGTACAGGTGAATTATAGAAGTATGCTATAACATATGCGAAAAACATATTCATTTAGCTTTTAAAATGGCCGCTTTTGATCAGATAAATCTATTTATCACACCTAGTGTTACAAAATAAGTTTTGTTAAGCCCATAGTTATAAATTGGCTAATATGAGTGCAAACAATGCAATTTTTATCCTAAATTTAATTACTATAGTAAACTTCTTATTGTAAGCCCTATTTTACAAAAGAAAAAGAAGTTTAAATTTTCGAGGGGGGGGGGGTCTTACAATCGAGATTAAAAATATTTTTCCGTAATTTATAAGTAAAAAAGAGTAAATATAGAATTGAGAATCGTCTGCATGTTTGGAGAATTTTCATTTTTTTTTTTTTTTTTTTTTTTTTTTTTTTTTAAGTCATCTACCCGTCTCTTAAAATATTGTTTCCCCCCAGCTCACAAAATTAAAAATACTTTTGTTGTTGTTGTTTTATTTGTTGTTTCATTGTAACAATAAATAACAAATCATATAATCTCCGCGAAACTACCTTTTCCCCCTTTGCCCTGCTCTGATACTGACACATATGTGTTAACCTTTAAAACTCTGTAATAAAATAAAATAATAAAGAATACTGCCCAGTTAAACTGATGGCATTGAGCTCACAGTTATACAAATACTAATTGTACATTAAAGCCTTATATTTTCAAGGGTTAATTCCGTTCGAAAAAAAAAATTAAGAAGGGGAAACAGCTCTCCCCTTTCCTCTTTTTTTATACTTAATCATTGAACCTCCTATACTATCAAAGACATGCTTTATCATATAAAAAATCTATATCCAAAATTCAGAGCAAATTAGATAATTCTTAATAAAAACCCATTTAGCATTTATATAATTTAAAAGGAGTTATCCCCCTCTTTTATACTTAACCATTAAACTTCCAAAACTATTCAGAGATTTGAACGAAATCTGAAAATTCTGCTTGAAAAACCTATTTATATAAATTAAGAGGGGGGGAGGCATTAGAACCCCTGTTGCCCCTATTTATACTTATTCAATGAACACCTAATAGCAGTCACGGAATCGCCTCATCAGAATGATCCTAATCTAAATTTTGAACGAAAACTTAATTCTGCATGAAAATCCCATTTATATCAACTAACGGGGGGGGGGGCATTAGAACCCCTGTTCCCCCTATTTATACTTATTCAATGAACACCTAATAACAGCCACGGAATCGCCTCATCAGAATGATCCTAATCTAAATTTTGAACGAAAACTGTTAATTCTGCATGAAAATCCCATTTATATCAACTAACGGGGGGGGGATTAGAACCCCTGTTCCCCCTATTTATACTTATTCAATGAACACCTAATAACAGTCACGGAATCGCCTCATCAGAATGATCCTAATCTAAATTTTGAAAACTGTTAATTCTGCATGAAAATCCCATTTATATCAACTAACGGGGGGGGGATTAGAACCCCTGTTCCCCCTATTTATACTTATTCAATGAACACCTAATAACAGTCACGGAATCGCCTCATCAGAATGATCCTAATCTAAATTTTGAAAACTTAATTCTGCATGAAAATCCCATTTATATCAACTAACGGGGGGCTCATGCCCCCCGTTCCCCCTCTTATACATATCGAATGAACTCCAAAAACTAATCAGGGAAGCGCCTTATCAGGATATACCTATATACAAAATTTCAAGTGGATCCGATATTTTTATCATGAGTTATCGCGTTACGCACATACGCACATACATACAGAACGGACGGGCACATAAGCTCTCAGGCTATGATAGCCTGTGAGCTAAAAACTGATGAATTTAATATTTTATAGTAACAATAAATGAATAATTTATCACCTAAATGATCCCAATACTCATATCAAATTTTCTGCTTCTGTCAATTTGCTCCCCTAATTTGATTGAATACTAAATACTTTAAGTCACTTCAGTCTGGTATGTGGATTCTGACTACCTATTCATAAAATGTACAAAAAAGAAAGGAAGGAAAAAAAAAAAAAAAGAGAGAGATATTTAGTTTAAAAAATGGGCGCGTAAAAAAACAATGCAAAAAAAGAAAGAAATAATAAAGAAAAAACATCAATAGGCATAATTGCTTTAGCTGATAGCTGTTTGAACTTTTCATAAAATGAGCCTTACTATTTGGAAATATAAAGTTTGTATTGTACAGGTTATACATAATCATTGGCAAATTTTCATCGCAATCCATAAAAAATATGCCTACATAACATTTAAAATCTATATATTAAATTATTCTTTTATAAATTTAATGCTGCACCCAAAGTAAAATATATCATAATGATATTGTGTGTCATTTTGCATAATAATTTTATTACAGTAAAAAAATTTATTTATTTTTTCCTTAATTTTATCACTTTATAAATAAGCTATGATTATGATTTTTTTTTTATATAATTTTTTTTAAATTGTGTCTTTGCAGGGAAAACCACAGCGAGATCGAACGAAGGCGGCGGAACAAGATGACCGCCTACATCACCGAATTATCGGACATGGTGCCCACTTGCAGCGCCTTGGCAAGGAAGCCAGACAAACTGACCATCCTGAGGATGGCCGTGGCACACATGAAGACGCTCAGGGGTACGTATCAACATTATCTCGTGTTTGTTACTCGATTCATTTATACAGTAGGCTATGTTTATCATATATCTCTAACAAAAGCTAATCAAATAAATAAGAGCATCATTAGGATAATAAGAAATCATTGGAATGCAATAGAAATATTGGTGAATTGTTTATAGTCCATCCAAGAGCCGACCGCACAAAACTCTAAGTCATCGAGCACAAGAAAAAAAATCCTTAATATTATGGAAGAGTAGTCAGGGGAATCTAATGATCCATGTCTGCCGGAAGTGAAGTGGTGCATAAGCTAAAAATGAATATCACTAGTAGTTGACTCGTAGACTTATCATTATGTTTTCCTGCACCCAGTTTTCCGTGTTTCATACTTTTGATTGTACGGCAAACACAATGATAGACCCACGAGTGAGCCATTAGTGGTATTCATTTTTGGCTTATGCACCACTTCACTTCCAGCAGACATGGATCATTAGATTCCCCTATGACTACTCTTCCATAGTATAAAGGATTTTTTCTTGTGCTCGATCAGTGTTGAATCCAGAGGGTTGCCGGGGGGAACGTTCTCCCCCGAAAGATTTAAGATTTTGGGTTTTCAATGGTCAAAATGTGTAATTTCATTACCAAAGTCTCAGAAGTCCCTCCCGGAGGAAAGTGTTTGAATTAAACACTGTGCTTTGATTATTTAGGGTTTTGTGCGGTCGGCTCTGGGACTATTAGGGGAGGAGGGAAGGGATTTGAATTTTCGCAAAGTAGCAGAACATTTTAGAATGAGAGATATGGCTTTGAAATAATATATATATATATTTTAAGTTTTTAGACAAAAACGACCATTTTTTTTCTTTTTAAGATGACATGTTTGTATTTATAATATATTGTAATGTATTACGTATTACTTAAACAAACATACAGTAAAACATCTTAATAGCGGTTACTCGGGAGCGCGGAATTCGCCCGCTGTTTAAAAAATAAATATACACATATACAGGGTGTTGGGGATGAAAAAGTGTCCGTTATGGAGGTTTTACTGTATACATTTAATTTTTAAGGAAAGTTTTCGTATAATGCGTAGTGTAATGCAGAATAAAAGAAGAGAGGAAGAAGAAAAAAAAAATCTGGAACGGTGACAACGCGAAATCGTCTGCCTGTCGATTTAATTTGCTGATCCATCATTCACCATTTCTGCATGGCAGCACTTTCGAGATGTTATGTATTCGCGGCCGTGGCAAATCCTCCAGGTGCTTAGAGATATTTTCCCCTCCACTTCGGTAAGGTTATCGAAAAGGGGCGCAATCTAATGAAGGGCTCGGCACTCATCGTCGGATCTTCTATCTTCTTTTTTTTTTTTTTTTTTTTTTTTTTTTCCCACAACAGTTTTCTGTCCGGGGAGAATTAAAACGGAGGAAGAAAAATATAAAATAAAATAAAACTACAGAATACAGAAATAGAGCCATAAAAAGGAGGCCATTTATTAAAGGAATACAAGGGTCCTTTTATTCAATTAAATGTCAAAATTGACGTAGTTGGCGTCGGCATTTAGGAGCAGCCGGAAATCACTATTTCAGACATGAGTGGAGACTTTCGCCTCGAAATGACTCTTTTTTGTTTATTTATTATCTGAAGCGAAAAGGCTTCTGATTATTAAAAGATTTGATTTGTCAATTAAAGAAAAATATTTTTAGACGATTCTTTTTGCCTATTATTAAATTTTAAAAAGCGATTTATTTATTATATTTTTAATAGAAAAATTTCTTTGCCCATGTATGCTTACAAGTAACTATGTTATTAATTATTTTACAAATTAATATTTAAGGAAATACATAAGTTAGACCAGTAACTTTGCATCTTTTTTCTAAAATTGCATTTTAGATCTACTTTTGCTTAAATAATTTTACGCGAAATCTAGTTGTAATTGGTTTCTGATTCTGATAGATACATGGTAGAAATGCTTGTTTTCATACAAAAATGAATAATTACTTTTATTTTAATTTTTTTAGAATATTTTGTAAATTTTTGCTTCAGAAGTAACCAAAAGTTAACAATTTCATTGATGATCTTTAAAATTTCCCTGCCTCGCTCGATATTCTCTCACGGCACACTGTTGTTTACAGGGGTGATTCTCGTCCGAAAATTCCGAAATTTCCGAAAATTTAAGGCATCCTCTTCCGAAAATTTGAAATTGGGTTATCAGTTCCGCAAAGTTGCCAACTTGTACGGTTTTGCGCGCGGAAAAAACAATTGCGTAGAAATGCAAATTTCTTGATAGGATCGTCGAAATAGCATTCATTTCGTCAATATTTCGTGGAAAAACGACGATTTCGTCAATGTTTTTGTTAATGAACTTTGTCAAAAAATTGATGGAAAAAACGGCAATATCACCAAATATCGCAGATCAAACGCTGATTTCTTCTGAAGACGGCGGGAAAACGCCGATTTCGTCTAAAGATTGCAGATATAACGCCGATTTCGTTAAAAGATCGCGGGAAAAAACGCCGTTTTCGATAAAAGATCGCTTAAAAATATTTTGTCAAAAGAATATTTGAAAAAAATACGCCGATTTCATCAAAAGATCACAGAAAAAACGCCGATTTCGTCAAAAAATCACGGGAATAAAACGCCGTTTTCGAGAAAAAATCGCGTAAAAAAGCAAATTTTGTCTAAAGATCGTCGAAAAAACGCCGATTTCACTCTAAAAAAACATGAAAAAACGACGATTTCGTCAAAAGATCGTTTGACTATGCCCCCCCCCTCCCCCCCCCCCGCCCCGCGCGCGCCGATTTCCGAAAATGCGATGCGAATTTCCGAAAAAAAAAAAAAATCATCCAGAATCACCCCTGATTGTTTACCAAGGCACATAGTAGCAGATAAAAACTCCTCATTTAGAGAAAGGAAAAAAATGCTTCTAATTACAGAAAATAATTAAAATTTGCTTTTTTTCGCAGGTAAAATGAAAACTGCTTAGAGGTATCAAAAATTCAAACTGTACACATTCAACCAATAGTGAATTTAACCCTTTGCGGCGCAGAGCAAATTATTTGCTTAAGTGTTGAAATTTATGACTGACATCGGAATTTGAAAACGAATTTATATGTAAATAAGAAAAAGCTATATTTCACGCATTCAAAAACTGTAATTTTATTTTACCAAAATTCCGGTGCCAATGTGGCGTTTGGGAATTAAAATTAAGTGGTTTCATAGATATACCACCGCGCCGTCCCGGGGGACATTCTTCCCGCAGCATCAAACAGCCTGGGAATATTTGCGATTTTTGTATTATTTAATGAAAAAGAAGGAAAAATTCACCTTTCTCCCGGAAATACATTAAGTCACACATACATACACCGTGGGGGGGGGGGGGCGGATGTCTGAATTCAACTTATAAAAAGCTCTGTAATTAGATTATTATTATTATTATTTCATTCATATATTTTTCTTTTCTATTTGTCATTTGAACGTGCAAAAAAAATACATAAAAGAATGCGAAACACCGCGACGTTTTCCGCAAGAAAAACCAAACTTGAAAACGAGCGCTCGCGGCAGGGGCGCAATGTTTGTGTTGTCCAGTGGCGCCGAATTATTGACGAGGCGCTCGTTTCGGCAGTGACGTGGCTTGCGAGCACGCCGCGATTGGGCGATAGAAATCAAATTTAGTTATTCGTGCTGTGCCACGCAATGTTCAATATTTAATGTGCTTTTACGTTTAGTGTCATCTGCACCTCCTGAATTGGCTCCCCCACGCCCTGGCGGAATAGGGCGCCGCCCCCTTTACTCCCCTTGGGGCTCATGTTGATCCCCAGTACGAGTTTAAAAATGTCTCCCTTTAATGACGAGGCAGGATAGGTCTTTATTTGAACACGAAGACTACAAGCCTTAAAATATCCAAGAGAATGGTGTAAATCTACAAATTCGATTGGGATCGGTTGTGTCATATATTTTTCATTAGCGTTGGAGCGCGGTGAATTTTTTATGAGGCTTAGAGATGATTATATGCTTTTTAAATAATGCACTTTACTCTCCCTGAGTTAATAAAATTAATACAGAGTAGTGAAACCTTTTAGCAATGAGATTTATTTTCTGTATTATATCGTGTAAAGAAAGCATTGTAATAATGATAAAAACCCGATTGTGGAACTATATTGGTACATTTTGAAATTCCTTAAATCTGTTTTCCGTATTTTATGTGTGTAGGTATTTATGCGTGTATTTTTTTTCTTCTTCTTCAAGTTTTCTGCTTTCAAGAGTTCGTTTTTGGTGTCGGTATTTATATGTGTATGGATGGATGGATGGCATGTGTGAGTAAACACGATTGCGGTCAAACTATGCTTTCGATTGAGTTCCTTTTTGGTGAATATGTTACTGGCCACTTTCTCGAGAGTATTATTAATTTTTCATATAAATCTGCCAACAGATTTGGTATCTAAACTCTTTTGTAAGGAGTGATAAATTAAAATGCGAAATAGTTTATAGTTAACTACAAACAGGTCGACATGTTTCAATTTTTTTTTCTTCTAAAGAAAAAAAAAGGGGGGGGGATGTTTTAAATTTTTAAAATTATGTATGAAATATAAATATGCAGATTGGAGCAACGATGAAATCAGTGGGGTACAAAAAGTTCTCTCGTTGGGTGGGTTGCTAAGTGGGAGAAGGGTACGTCCTGATTGATATGTTTCGCCCTTCTAGTAACGATCGGAGTGCATCCCGCCCCTTAGGGCCTATATCCCATAGTGTAGATAATTGGCCGACATACATACAACAACAACAACAATCTAGTAACGATCAAAATTGTGCAGAAATTCCACTCAGTGCTAGGAGTTTATCCTCACTCTAAATCACTGGTTCGAAATTTGGGACCTATACATTACAGAAAATCAATCTGCTTTTAAGAGAACAAGTCGAGAATACCTAATAATTGTTGAGACATTGAAATAAAAAGTGTTGAAATGGGCCCAAAAATAATTTATTTATTTATGTCCTACGAAAATAGCAAGCGTAAAGCAGGGCCGTAACCAGCGAGACATGCCAGGGGGGGCTCTGAAAATTTTCTGGGGGCTAACATTTTTTAACAATCCATATCTTAAGCAAACTAAATATAGCAAAAACTGATAAAATGGGCCTGCCTATAGTGTCTAGAGTGTAAAACCTCTCAATAACGGAATTTTTCTATAAGGAAATTAATAAATGCAAAATAGTTCATGATCATCAGAAAATAAATACTTTTTTTTAATCAAAAATAAAACCTTTTTGAAAAACTACAGCAAGGTTTAAAATATTATTTTTACTCAATATATTTAATAAGAAATTAAATTAAGAGAATGCGTATTTACCATGCGTATTATTATATTTATTTTTGTGTACATTAATTTGACTTTTTGGTGTCTATGCAAGTCCAGCCAAGTTCAATATAAGTGTTTAATAGATACATATCCAATTATCTATGAAATTTTTTCTGATTTAATATTTAGTTTAAAAATTTTAATCTTACTATTTTTGTAACATTTTATCTCATGTGTTTAAATGTATATTTTCAAGTAAGATTAGAAACTATAACTATGGTTAGTATGAAATAATGCGTTTGTACTGGCCATTATGGGGGGGGGGGGACCAACCAAACACACAGATGTTAAAATATAGGATTCTAAGTTAGAGTTGATTGATTTAAAATCAAATTTATTTTCGCAATGTTTTTGCTGAATTTTGTTATAATTTTTAAAGGACAATTATTTTTTATCTTGGTTAGATTGGCACCGACTCCAAAAAATCAAATTAATGTACATAAATATTAATAATACACATGGTAAATACAATGCTCTTAATTTAATGCCTTGTTAACCCCTTGGGGACGAGCGACACGTATATGTGCCGCAAAAAGGCTTAAGAATCTTCATTTATCCCCACCAGTAAAATTATAATGTAAAATTAGCTATATTTAATCGGAGCATTTTCTCGATTCAATAAGACAAAAATTTCTGTTTTTTTAAACCGGTGGCAAAAGATTAAAAATCTTGTAAAAGACTCCCGTCGCGAAGGGGTTAATTACAGGCGAGTCTCTATATAACGAAATCCACCGTTCCAGTAAAAAATTCGTTATATAGAGAAATTCGATATATAGAGAATGATGTTAAAAATCGTATTTAATGTGTGACATTTGAAAAAATATTATTTTTGATGTTTTGAATTAAGAATTTAAAATGTTTAAAAGTAAATATTAACCTGACATTCTATTTCTTAATTATTTAAGCTGTTTCAAAAAAGAGAACAGACATTTATTTGAAAATTTAATGAAAATCAAATAAGGACGACTTGCATTAATTTCAGACGAAGAAATCTGTAATTTTTTGTTGTTTTGATTTTAAAGTTGTTACGCTCTCAAAAATAAATGCTCAAATTTTAGCAAGGAATGAAAAATTGTTGTTAACATTTCCCTCCATTTGAAGGAATCTCTTATGTGTCTCTCATTGATTCTTCTCTTACATGTGTTTCAATCCACTTGGCTCTGTTTTGAGAAGGATGTGGAAAGGTGTGTGGGAAGTGGGATGAATTCGTTGGATTTAAAAAACAAGGAGAAAAGTAATACATAAAAAAACTCAGAACTGACGATAAATAAAAAATAAGTGATGGAAAATTGATTCCATATGATTTCGAAGCTTTTTAAAACTAAATAAATTGACCAATTTATGAAAAAATTCGTTATATGGAGATAGATATTTCGCTATATAGAGACTGTTTTTAATGTAATATGCGAAAAAAGGACCGTTCCCACTAAAAATTCGTTATATAGAGAAATTCGATGTGTGGAATTTCGTTATAGAAAGACTCGACTGTATTATGACTTTGCAATAGTTTTTGAAATCGGTTTTCTTTTTGATAAAAAAAGAAGTTTATTTTTTAGTTAAAAATTAACAGGATTTTTTGCATATGTTATGGTAGAAATTACATACTTAATGAAACTTAATTTATTATTCTTATTTTAATTTCCTACATTTAATATCTTTAACTAACGGCAAATCGTAATTTATAAAAAAATTTTAATATTTTATTGTCTAACACTATAATTATTTATTAATATTTCATACATCAAATAATTGCAGATATTTTTGTCGTAATCTTATAATAAACTTAACCTTAATCATGTTTTTTTGCTTAATTTTTTTATTGTTATATGACAAATTAAAAAAAAAATGTTTTCATTTAACACACAAACAAAAATGAAAAAAAAAATAACTAAAAATAAAATAAAATAAACTTTTTTTTTTCTAATGTACACCCTTGTAGCCCATAACATGAGACAATTACAGGCTTTTTTTATTCCACGTGTATAAATTGACTTTATCTTTTTAATTTTCAAACGTTCTAGTTTCAAAGTGATATTTCATCGTTAACTAAATCTACTGATAAGTACGTATTGTCAACAAGCAAACCATTAAAATTTAGAAACATGGGTTTTTAATGACTAGTATGTCTTAGTCAAGATTTTGAACATCGCTTGACTAATTATCGGTCAACTTGAACCATGTGTCCATTTCCATTCATTCTGCGTAAGATTGTTGCTTTGAAAATATAACGATGTACTAACACATGTGGTGACCAGTTAGTGCATCTGGACTTAATTTTTTTCAGGAGAAAGAAATGTTCCATTAAAATGTGTTTCGAGAAATGCATAATACCGCTAGCAAGATAACAGAAAACAACTAATCTAATAAGGTTCCGAATACAAAATTCTAGGCGTATTCCCATTTTATTCAAGGCAGTTAAAATATCTAAAAAATTTCTCTTACTTTTTTTTTTTTTTTTTTTTTTTTTTTTTTTGAGAAAAGTTAAAATATGGATTATGTTAAAAAAAAAACAAGGTAGAAAGTAAAGAAATCGTTAGAGGGGGCTCTAGAGGATGCTAGGGGGGGCTCAGCCCCACCTGCCCCCCATCTGGTTACGGGCCTGGCGTAAAGTGAAATACGAAAAAGTCTTTGGAATAATCTATCACGATAAAAATGAATCTTCTCCGTTTTCATTTAAATTTTCAACTGTTGTTATCTTTCATATCTGTAGTGAATACATCCGCTTGCCGATAATCTTCCTATAATTATCATTAATTGCTGTAGAAAACTTGTTTAAAGTTTCTGTTTGAATTCGTTCGGTTCAGTTTCAAGCGCCTGCGCTCTTTTCTATTGTCCTGGCGGATACAAAATCTGTCCAACTTAGGTGAATAATAGGCTACCTTGCCGCTGTATTACTTGGGCGAACAAAAGGTAAGGTAATGATTTTATTCTACTGCCTCATCAATCTTCAGTGGCCGGTTACCATGGAGACAAGGGTTACTACTTTCTCCCTGTTTCGCCTTTTACCTTAGCTGAGCGGAGAACACGTTTTAATCTTGTAAAATGGTTTAGAGATGTCCGAGATCACATTTTTATCTCTTTTTAAATAGGATGTATTTATAAGCCGCTTAGAATATTGTGTTAAATAATTATTTCTCTTTTTTAGCTCCTCTTTCTCTTTAGAGAACAGCTGCACTTTTATTATTTCTTTCATATTTTTTCCTCCTTAAGAGTTGAATTTTTTTGTCTTTTATCTTTTGCATATTTAGAGTTGATTAAATCAGAAAACATTGTAGTCTTTAATATTTTTAAAAAGATATTTAGAATAGATGGAAAAAGAAAATAAATTTTATTCTTTGCCGAAATTTTTTTCTAGTTACTATTACATTGTAGCTAGTATTTAGTTGCATTATGAGCTGGAAAATATTTTTTATACTTCTCTATCTCGCTTTTGCTTTAAGTAGACATTTAGAAGCGTTTAAAAAAAGTGTTTTCAGTGTATGCGAGATGAAAATAACTAAATAACAAATCTAAATAAACTTTATGATGTTAGCGGTTTTCTTTTTTTTTAAGTAAAAAAAAAATTGTAATTCAGTTTTTTTTTAAACTATTTTAAATTTTAAATACGTTTAGATGTACAAACTTTATCATTTAGCCTTAAAAATTACTGGAGAGTAAGTTTAGAAAAAACCAAATGAGAATTTTTTTGCCCTTAAATATGTGATTTACGAAGACTGGTTTTACATTTAATTATGAATTCTGTTTGCTTATTTTTTCCCTTGACTGGAAAAATAACCATGTCTTAGTTCCTTTCAACGCAAAAAATTTCAAAAATAAAATAAATAAATAAAAAAGGCGGGGAAGGATAAAAATCTAGTAGCCTTTATATACATATTTTTTTTTTTACATTTCCCGAGGGGTGGTACAAAACTACAGCAGGCGAAAATGGTCGTTTTTAAGCGTATTTCAAATTCTTACCTCATTTTAAAATTTTTCTTGCAGTAAAAAGTTTTTTGTGCGTACAGGAACCTATTCAAAATGATAAAATTAAGACCCCCCACCTCCCCCCCCTCCCAAAAAAAAAAGGATTTTGATGCATTTTTGGTGTATTAAAAAAATACTAAATAAACAAAAATATACACACATAGACTTCTATTCAGAAATCTCTAATTTCCCCCAAAATAATCATATTAAAACTAAACTGTTTATTATGATTTTAGGCATAATTAATATATATAAATTTATGTGTGTTTTATGCTATATAAATACACATTGTGAAACAAACTTGCCCCGAGTAGCAGTGATGTCATATTGACAATAACAACGATCCAATTAGTAAATTTAGCATTCATACATTTTTTTTTAAACTATGATTTTATTTTTAAACTTAGCATTACACAATTTCAATTTTTATATTATCGAATAGGGGGAAAAGTGTACTTAAGCATTAATTTAATTTTTCTATGACTATATCACTATACAGTTATAGATTATATTAGAATATCTGTATTTTAAGTTTCAATATTTTGTTTGATTTATGATCTCTCTTTATGCTTAAATGCAAAAAATTATTTTTGTAAACATAGGTGCCAATACTTCCGACTGTTTTGACCACAAAAATTTTTGCCTTATTTAATCGATGCATTACGTCAATTTGCAATGATAAAATTTATTGTAAATTTTTTGTGGTTCAAAAAATTCAGAAGATAATAGCAGCTACGCATATGGTGTCAATTACTAAAGTTTTCATGATCGTCATTCAACTGCAGGAGTTTTAATTAGTTTTTGTTCTTATAGTTCAATAAATTTTTCATTCATACTAGGATAGATGACTGCAAAAATTAGTTAAGCGGTGTTAATAGAATAATGTAAAATAAATACAATTAGAAATTAATAATTAAATCAATTAATTAATAACCTTTTTTCAAACAAATTTATTACTGAAAACATTATTGGCACATTTCACTTAATTCCTTATAAAAGAGTACGATAGCATGATAAAATCAAAACTAACTAGTGTCAGATCTGTCAAAATCTTTGGGTTTTTTGTGAGGTAAATCTGGAAACTACCTTTCTCTCTTCCCTTCTATACAATTTCTTGTTCCATAGATTGTTATTATAAAAGAATTGTTAATTTATTTATTATTTTATCCTAATTTGTTATTTAATTTTCCTCTCTTAGGTACAGGGAACACTAGCACTGATGGTACATACAAGCCTTCATTTCTCACAGATCAGGAGCTTAAGCATTTAATTCTTGAGGTACTGATTGCTTGAAGTTACATGTAGTTTTTACACAAAGTTTTGATTAACTTAACAGACCAATTAACTAGAGAGTAAAATATTATCAATTTATTTTGTTTTATTTCATTGCTGTAGAATGGGCCCTAAAAAGAGTTAATTTAATGTAAAGAATAAATAAATGAAATATGTCTTGAAAAAATGAGTTTATATATTAATTATTATTTATCATCTAAATATATATGAATTAAATTCGTTTTTGTATTTCTGTCTCTCATATTGTTTTTCCAACTGTATTTTTATATTTGGGATTTCATTTTTATTATACATAGATGCATATATACATAGATAAAGTAGACTAAAAATTTAACCTTTAACTGCTGTAGCAAAAATCGTCACATAAGTATTGTAAGTAGCATCTGAGACCACTTGATCGAAGGATTAATAAAAAACTAAATTGACTCATAGGCAGCATTGAATTCAGAGTGTGGCCCAGAGGGAAATTCCCTCATTCCTGAAGATTTGAGGTTCTGTACTTTTTAATGTACAAAAGTGCAATTTCTCTACCAGATCTCTCAATTTCCTCCCAGCTAGAGCCACAAAAATCTCTCCCATAAAATTTGAATCTAATATTGTTATAGATGATTTTTAATTAAATTTCGTGTACAGGACTATTGTAATTAAAATTTCTGTATTCAAAATTCTGTAGAAATAGTACTAGGGCTTCAAACATGACACAACTTTTTTAGCATATGTAGATAAACTTGAAGTTATAAGTTAAACTGTCAAAATTGAAAAAAAGGCAGCCATCTGTGAAGCTGTTAACAGCAGTTAAAAGGTTAAGATAAGATTATGTTTAATTGCATTAATAAATTTTTTAATTAAAAAAACCCCATAAATTGTGAAATTTCTTCTTGAAGATCACGAGATATGTTCAGTTAAAAAAAAAAAAAAAAAAAAAAAAAAAAATTAATTTTATAAATATTTTGAATTTAACTAAAATTTAAGATTCACAAATTGAAATATTTTGTAAAATTTTTTGAAGTTTTTTTTTTTTTTAATTAATCGATATATCAAATTTTAAAATTTTTGAGCCATTGTACCATCTTAATAGCTTGATTTTGTGTATGATGATTTTTACCATACTTAAAAAAATATTTTTATTAATTTTGTAATGATTTATTTTCTGCTTATTTTAATCTTGTGCAGTTTTTAATTTTTTGTTCACTGATGCATTAATTCTTCCAATATTTTTAGGCTGCGGATGGCTTTTTATTTGTGATAGCTTGTGATACTGGGCGTATTATATATGTTTCAGATTCTGTAGCACCAGTTTTAAATCAGTCACAGGTAAGTAGATTTTTAATTAAAAAAATTATTTATTTATTTTTATTTTATTTTTGTAATTATTATTTTTCTCTCAGACAGTTGTTATATTTGTTTTTAAAAAATTATACAAACATAAAGATCTCTTTTAAAATGTCACAAGTTTTCTGTTAAAAATGGATGCTTTTCTATCAAAATTGTTAAAATTAAAACTATGCAATGATGCATAAAACATTTTTATTCTTATTTGAATGATGGGATAGATATCATTTTTGTGCAATAAAAATTATGTATGATACCTGTGATTATTTATTATGTTATAGCTCTGTAGCATTATCTTTAATTTAAAACAAATAATATTCATGCAGGTTTACTCAACATCTTTTAGCATTTTTTTTCTTTTCTGAAGAGCTTTTTCAAATAAAAATCTTTGTAAACAGAGGCAGTTTTGGAAATTCTTAGGATTGGTTCAAAAATGCAAAGAAAATATTGGAAGCATATGAAACAAAGGGAGGGGGGGGGGTGTCTGAAAATTTAATAATCAGATACTTTGTTTGTAGACAAATCCTTGGAGCTTGTTCTGAATTACTATGCAAAAGACTCATCAAATCAAAGGCAAATTTTTATATTAAGCTTCTGAAAGTAATGTAATGTAAACAAAGTTCTTCAAGGTTTCTGTAAAGGGAAATGAAGTTTTCATAAAATTTTGTTTGGAAATAGCATGTTTTATTCTATTTGTTCAACAAATTCCCTATATGTTGTGCATTGGGGTAATTTCAGTGATGCTACAGTCAAACCATTCAAAATAATATTTATTTTGAAAAACTTAATCTCTGTAATTCACATATCTTCCTCAGGTATATTCGGATTAGTATTTTTTGCAAACTGTCTTCAATTTTCTTTTTTGATTTAATAAATCTATATATTTATTATTTGTTTCAATTTTTTAAAAACAACTTTCTAAGCTGTAAATAGAAACTAACAGTCATATGTGCAGTTATATTTCTTTTTATTGGTTGAATAACCGTTAAAATGTGTCAAAATTAGTATAATATGTCCTTCTTCCACACGCGATCGTCAATTCTTTTTTTTTGCCTATGTAGATCAAGAATTGTAGAGGGTGTTGAAATCACACATAGTGTAAGTTTAAGGACAATACTCTGTTTAATAACATAAAAATCACAGACACAACACACCAACATATACAATTCTACATATATATTAAACTTTCAAATTTCACGATAACATTATTCTTCTGGGTGACACATGCAGAAGAATTCCATGATCGCTTGTTACAAGCTCACACTTCACCACCACACTGCTTCCTTCTGTTCGAACCCAGTTCTCTTTGATGAAGATAGAACAGTTGGCAAGAGTTTCCCCCATTTGGCGAGCACCAACAACTGTATTTTCAAAAATGTCAAAGTTTGCACAGTAAGGGTGGGCCGAAAAAACTTTTTTCCGATTTTCGATTATGGCGGGTGCGGAAAAGTGGCCACTGGTGGCACTCAGTTCATACAAAAAATTTGAGATTTTTTGGACATTTCCTTACCCTTCTGCAAACGGCTTGAAGTTTTGCAAAAATGCTCATTTTTGAACTTTTTTCAAAAGAAAATTAAAAAATGTTAAATTTCTTTTGGTTGTATTTACTTGAAAAGGCATATTTAATGTACCAAATGTTTAAATAAGATCTGATCATGCATTATTTAATATCTATGTGTATTATAACTTAGGCTATTTTTATAGCTTTTTCGCGTATAGTAGGCAAAAGTTGTATTTGTTTGAATCGATCGTTAGTTTCTATATTATTTATGTCCCTTGGTCTTCTTTATATTTTTTCTACATGTCAAACATCATATATTTGGGGAACAGACAGCAGTCTACTTCAAAAACAAATCTAGAAAGTGAGAAAGTGGTGAAGCAGGACTCTAAGCTAGCGCAATGACTCGTAATACTCTGGGAGTGAAGGATGAAATAGTTGAGAGCCAAAATGCGATAAAGGATTCTTATTATTTATCCTGGCTCAGTTACCTGCGACATTTGTTCAGTGTTAACGTGAAACCCTTTTGTAGTGATATACAGTGCTTTTTGGGTCGTTTAATGTGCCATTATAGTGTTTTGTGCGTTTTATTATGACGAGCTTAGAAATGGCTAGTATAAAGGGCCATGAAAATGCAAAGACACGCGATAGCATGAAAAGTAACTTTTTGGGGGCATCATGCATATTGAAAGAATTACAATTGCCAACCTATGCTGATAATTATGCGCCACTACTACTGGTTGCTTCACCATGTTGAAGTTTTGACAGCAGAGAATACTAATCTCGTCATCAATAACTGTGAAGTACTCTCACCTCCAGAGTTCTTGAATGAAGACAACCGATGCTTTGCGTAAGAGGGCGACTGTTTTTTAATAACGGCATCTACATTTTTGGTTTGTACCGCCTGGGCTTGTTTTCTGCCAGGTTCTGCAGCTCTAGTCAACGACAGATCACCATCTTCACGTAGTAATCTTTCTTGTAATCCTGTGTCAGCTATTCCAAGAACAATTCTATCTCGGACAACACTATCAGTCTGTGCTCCAAATTCACATGACCTCACTAACTTCTTTAAATCGGTAAAAAATGTATCAAAACTTTCATGAGTGTCTTGAACCCGGTTATTGAATACAAACCTTTCAACCACAACGTTTGTTTTCGGGCTGAGATGCTTTTCAAAGGTTTCAACAACTTTGTCATAATTATTTCTCTCATCATCTGTCAGCTCAAATGTATTGTAAAGTTCTACTGCTTCTTCACCCACAGCATTCAAGAGTAAGGCAACTTTCACGTCAGGTTCTTTTTTATCATGACCCGACGCTTTCATATAAATAGTAAAATTTTGCTTGAACTTCCTCCAGTTCTCAGCCACATTGTTTTCTAGGCTTAAGCCTACCGGTGGTCGGCTATATTCACTTGCCATGCTTTACTTAACTTGTATTTTTTTAAAAATATCCACTGTCCGTTCACTTTCGATGACTACGCCATGTTATATTTTTAAATTAATTCGAACTTTATTAACTATAACAATTATTTATTAAATAATATAAACTGCAACATGCTGCTTAGCTTTAGCTAGCAAATCATACCAGATACCAAATTACATATTACAGTATTGCCATTCATGCAGTCATAATATGTTGCCACACAATATTAATAAAATAACAATATACAACACCTCCACCACAATTTACAATATAAGTAAAATAACATAATATAGCAGATAAAAACAAAGTCAGGAGAGAGAAAAAGAAACTTGGAAATAAGATACAGGCAGAAGAAGTTACTGAAAGAAGGAAAATTAAAAGCATACTTTTTGATGGTAGAAAGGATAAAAGTATATTCAGAGGGAAAAAAAAGAACAAGCGGCACAAAAGAACAAGGAAAGGCGAGAAACACATCACCGTGTTGTTTGAACCTGGTTAGGAATACTCGGGTCACTTGATACCTCATTCCGGTCACGGAAAAGAAATAGCAAAATCATAATACAATCTTCCAACTCACCACAAGTTAGACTTTTCTGAACTGACGAGGTATCAAGGTAACGGAACAAGGTATCAAGTGACACAAGTATTCCTAACCAGGTTCAAACAACATGGTGATATATTCCTTGCCTTTTTCTCGACGGTGCCGCTTGTTATTTTTTTTTCTCTTAATATACTTTGATCCTTTCTACCATCAAAAAATATGCTTTTAATTTTCCTTCTTTCAATAACTTCTTCTGCCTGTATCTTCTTTTCGAGTTTCTATTTCTCTCTTCTGACTTTGTTTTTATCGATGACGACATTCGTATCCTCTGCTGTCACAACTTCTACATGGCGAAGCAACCAGTAGTAGTGGTGCATGATTATCAGCATAAGTTGGCAATTGCAATTCTTTCAATATGCATGATGTCCCCAAAAAGTTACTTTTCACGCTATCGCGTGTCTTTGCATTGTCATGGACCTTTATACTACCTATTTCTAAGCTCGTTGTAATAAAATGCACAAAACACTAAAATTGAACATTAAACGACCCAAAAAGCACTGCATATCACAATAAAAGGGTTTCACATTAACACTGAACAAAAGTCGCAGGTAACTGAGCAAGGATAAGTAATAAGAATCCTTTATCACATTTTGGCTCTCAACTATTTCGTCTTTCACTCCATGAGTATTACGATGAGTCATTGGGCTCGCTTAGAGTCCTGCTTCACCACTTTCTCACCTTCCAGATTTGTTTTTGAAGTAGACTGCTGTCTGTTCCCCAAATATATGACGTTTGACACATAGAAAAAATATAAAGAAGACCAAGGGACATAAATAATATAGAAACTAACGATCGATTCAAACAAATACAACTTTTGCCTGCTATATGTGAAAAAGCTATAAAAATAGCCTAAGTTATAATACACATAGATATTAAATAATGCATGATCAGATCTTATTTAATCATTTGGTATATTAAATATGCCTTTTCAAGTAAATACAATAAAAAAAATTAATTTAACATTTTTTAATTTTTTTCAAAAAATGTTCAAAAATGAGCATTTTTGCAAAATTTCAAGCCGTTTGCGGCAGGGTAAGGAAATGTCCAAAAAATCTCAAATTTTTTGTATGAACTGAGTGCCACAAGTGGCCACTTTTCCGCACCCGCCATAATCGAAAATCGAAAAAAAGTTTTTTTCGGCCCACCCTATTGCACAGGCCCTTACAAAATTGTATGAGTTCAGCCATATTGTATAGATGGAATTTTTTTTCTTCCTTTTTTCCATATTTCTCATTTTCATGTGCAGGTGTGGGGAATTTTTCAAAAATCTTACCAGCCAAGGGTTTATTTCACCAGCCTGCAAGATGCAACACACACAGTTGAAAATAGTTATGACAAAATTGCACACAAAATTACTATTGTGACAATACATTTTTGTAATTCTTTTTTTCCTATAAAATTAAGAAATATATGCAACAGAGATAAGCTTAATATAAGATAAAACTATACCACATTTACACTGTAAATTTAGAAGTTACAATATCTATATTGAAAATATGTCTCTGATAATGTCTCTATTGCCGACAATTTCTCAAAAACAAAAAATGCACTCGCCTTGCCAGAAAATCCACTTGCCATTGGCGAGCAAAATAATGTATTTCCCCACCCCTGTTCATGTGTGCACTAGTTGGATATTATAATATAACTGGTGGTATTGCTTCTGTATTATAATATAACTGACTCTTATGCTTCAACTATGGAATTAAATCATTCTACAGATTGGAAAATTATTTTAAATAAAAACATGACTTTTTAAACAGAAAATAAAATTAAGAGTTTTGTGAATTTATCATCTTTTGAAAAGCTGATATAAAATTGCTGGATGTTAAGAATGAAAACTAAAGCTAATGGTAGCATTGAATCGATATAAAGTGAGACTAGTGAAAAAAAGTTATGCCTATAATGAAACATGAAGTCCTGTTTAAAAGGAATTCCTGTGAGTTAGAGTAATACTAGGTGTTGCAATAACATAAGTTTCAGCCATTGATGTTTAATATGAAAAACAGCTTTTTTTATTTGAAGAATTTCTGAAAAAGATTTTTATGAAGCAGGAATGTTATGATGATGAATTAGGCTGTGTATGCAAACTTGATAAAAACTTTTGAGACTTGAAACAAGTGGGTGCTAGAATAAATGCTTTGTAAACTTTATTCAAAATTGAAATTTATTTTTAAGTTATGATCCCTTAGTATTTTTGCATAAAAATTAAGAAAAAAGCTCATTATAGCCATCTATATTGCTGGATTGATAATAAGCTCTGAGAAAAATGAAGTATTTCCACCGGAAGGGGTCTTCCGTATGGAATATTTCAAAATTGAAGGAGGATCTGCTTGCCACAGCCAAAAACATTTTTAAAAAATTTGGTTCATTTCTATGCATAACTTCATACACTTTTTGATGGTAGAATGGCAACATAGGGACACACAGATACACGGACAGACAGACATTTTGTAAAAATATGTTTTCTGAAATCTCTGACCCCTAAAATGTGTAAATCCATCGAAAACCGGAAGTTGAAAAAAATTTCGATTACAATACTTTCTTCTATTGAAGATAGCAGAAAGTAAAGAAAAAAGAACCCTCGTACAAATCTATATATACAACATATTCAACACATAGTCCCTCTACTCTTATTCTCATACTCTTATTCTTATACTCGTGTTTTACTTATTTAAAATATTACAAAATGGCAAAATGATCAGTGGTTAGATAAATAAAAAAGCATACTTTGATTACCAAAAATGAAATTTGTTGCCAATGTGAGAAAAACAATACATGCAGAATTTTTCAACTCATTAAAATTAAGAAAGAACAATAAACAGTATAAAAAGCTAAACAATAATAGGACATGTGTAAATTAATATATGGAATAAATTTTCCTAACAAATAAACAGAGGCAACAGATTTTTAAATCAAAATACACACCACTCTTTTAAAAACAGAACAACTCTCCACAATTTTACTTAGTTTCATTCAGAGTTTTCATATCTAAACCAATATGATATATATGAATTTAATAGATTGAAAGATATAAGATTCTGAGTTTTGAAAAGATTAGAAAGTAATGTTTACTTTATAAAATTGCCAGAATGTAGGGATTTCAATCGGAGATATGTAGTATTTTTTTTATAACTGAGGAGGGGGGGGGGGAGGTTACACTGAAATATAATGAAATACTATTTAAATCGCCCTTAACACCTAGTTCTGAAAATTAAAGTATGCTAATAAAAAGGATTGCAACCAAAATCTAAAAAGTAAAAAAAGTGTGAATGTAGAGATAAACCTCAGCGATAAAATGGAAATAAAAATGACTTAGAGAAGATCAAAATGCAAGTGAAGTAGTTGAAAAGAACCTTTCCCATACATTTAATATTAGTTCGTGAGAGTCTTTGCATGACTGAATGGGAAGCCTTAAGCCAAAAAGCAATTTGTTTGTGATCCTGGTCCGGACACTTTTTCATTCACTTGGAAGAAATTACAATTTATGCAATTTATTTACTAATTAGAATAGTTGTGTTAAAATTAATCAGATGTAATAATTTATTACTGAATTTTTAAAACTATGTTCTAAAATGCTTGTCAGTCATACTAAGTATTTGCTTTTTCTCCCAGGCTGATTGGTTTAATGCATGTATATTTGACCTTGTTCATCCGGATGATGTGGAAAAAATCCGGGAACAGCTCTCCACCCAAGAATCTCCCAATGCCGGAAGAATATTGGATCTTAAAAGTAATTCTTTATTTACCTATGCAATATTTCCTTTAAGTTTAGATATTACTATAAAAACTTCTTGAAACTTGGAGTCAATAAAAATAAAAACATCATTAAAACATATAGCTCCCTCTATAGATGTAAAAAAAATTGTATACATTCATTGTCTTGAATTGTCTTTGTTATGAATTTTTCTAACTATTCAAGCTCATAAAATCAGCAATGCAGCAAACTCTGTCTAAGGTGGAATGAATCAGGACTGAAAAAATATTTCATTGTAGACAGTATTCTGCTTTACTGAAAGTTTATTCTATATCATGGACAGTGAACTTTTTCACATCCACATGTCAAAATTTTCCAAATATATGATTATGATGTTCCAACAATTAAAAAAATTTTTTTTTCAATGAATCAAAATTACATAAAATTTTGTTTTTACCCTTAAAAAATGTGGGTAATATTTGATGATAATTTAAAAATAAATTTCTAAATTACAGTAATCGTTTAGCGTTTGTGAGGGTTAGGTTCCCAAATACCTCCATGGATGTCAAAATTGCCAATTTTGAGACTATTTTTTCCATCCATAAAAGAGGGTTAGATTTTTAAGATTTTGTTTTAATGAAAAAAAGCACTTGAAATCTAAAACTATATTTTTCAAGCATTAAAAAGTACATGCTGTAAGTAAATTTTAAATTATTATAAACTGTTTATTTATTTTTAACACTTATAATTATTTTAAAGAATAATTCATGGTGCATTTGTGCTTTAAGACTCTGGTCCCTAAGCAGCTAAGAGAAGCATTCTACTGCTTTCTCAATAAGCTTTTGAAATTTTTAAATTTTGCATACAATTTTTGCAGAAAATTTTGAGTTACAGTAAAAATTTTGCATTTTAGATATTTATTTATTTATTTTTAGTACCAAATCATATTTCGGGATTCTCAAAATTACTAATCTATATTTTGTGTCAATTCAAAGGTTAAAATTCTAAAAAACTTAGTGTGTACAGTGCAATGCAGCTGTCCCATGTCAAATAGTTTATAGAATTGGGGAAACAAAGTGAATTTACTTTGTAAAAAATATCCTTTATTAAACAAAATTTATTCTTTAAAAAACAAAATAACCAAGTTAAGTTTATGCAAATGTTGAAATGTTCTTCATTTTGTACTTTACAAATAATCAAAACTTGTGAATGCTAAGGGATTACTGTATATTATTTTTGTTGTCTCATCCTAGATGCCAAAATAATTTATATTAGCTTCATACTTAATTATTTTTAAAAGAATGACAGTTGAATTGAACTCATTTGAAAATATGTTTTTGTTCAAATTTTTCATATTATTTTATTCCAGAAAGAATGCATTGTAGTAAAAATTGTCAAAATAGCAAGCACCAGAATTTACAGCTTTTAGCGTTTGGAAAATGGAATGTTATTATAATTTTACTATCACTATTTTTGCTTATAATGTCTTCTATTAGTATTTATTTTTTAAAATGCCAGATTTCACCCAACATTTTGATTTTTGGACCAAAAGCGCAGACTTAACTTTTTGTGTGTGTGTGTGTGTGGTGAAATTTGATGCAGTTGATGTATTTGTTTCAACTTTTGACAACTACCTGTTTTTAATATTCAAAAAAAAAAAAAAAAAAAAATGCTGCATTCTATTAGGAATGAAACCAGTCCAGATTCTGTACAGAAAAAAAATAAGTTAGGTTCAGCCTGTGCAGATCTCTGTATGCATAGTCTTAATGGTGAATTGATTGCTTTTGAAACTGTAGTCATAGTTTCTCTTTTTTTCTTTTCTAATTTTCTATTAAATTAATTGAATTAAATTAAATCTAGTGTTTTTGTCTCCTCTTTAAATTGCCTTCATTGTTGTAAATAATTGAGTTTTTAATTTTGAAAAAGAAAAAAAAAATCTCATTAAAATTAATTTTTTTTATTTATTTTATATTGCAGCTGGCACAGTTAAAAAAGAAGGTCATCAATGTAAGCTTTTACTTACTTATCATTATTTTATTTAGTTATTTTTATTTATGTATATTTATTTATATATTCATTTTTTAATACTAATTGTGATTTTATACTTAATTGGGAATGTATGTGTAAAAACTGTTTTTAAAGAATCCATTGGTTGTAATCTATTTTTAACTTTTAATCTTTAAGTTAGATATGGCTAATAAAAAATTGAGAATTTTGTGCATTATTGTAGATTTCTATTTTTTAAAAATTTTCATTTAAATACTCATTTTCTTCAATTTTCACTTTTTTTGGCTCACCCCAGCACACAAAACTTAAAATCTTTAAAATTATTTATTGTTGAAAATTTCAAATGCTGTATTTTTACATCTCTGATGATGATGATAAATAACAACAATAAATAAATATCTGAAATTCCTCTTTTTAATTTGTGTTTTCTATTTTTGCTCTCCTAATATCCTTATGTATTTGTTTATTGTCTTTGTATTAACAATGAATAAATAAACATCTCACCCCCCACCCAACCAAGTGAAGTTCTTTATATTTTAATGGGAATCATTTATCAAACTGATTTACAGAAAATAAATTTCATATGTCTTAGTAAAAATTTTATATTTTTACTTTTTATTATCTTTACAAAAAAAAAGTATTGTATTCGGGAAAATTTTCAAAATCTGGTTTTCGGTGGATGGATATGTTTTAGGGGCCTGAGAATTTTAAAAAAAATTGTTTTTGCAAAAAATCTGTCTGTTAGTCTGTATGTGACGAAAATTTTGTGGGCCCTTTACCTCAAGAACTAATGCACAGAATTCTACAAAATTTTAGGTAGACTTTGATATAAACTGGATTTGATTAGTTTTTGGTGTATATCGCCCAACAGGTGTCACTGCTATGCTGCCTTTTTCACGATTTCCCCAATAGCTATATCTCAAGAACTAATGGATGGATTTTCATTAAACTTCAGATTCTGTTAGTCCTTGATATAATATGGTTCTGATTACATTTTGGTGTAAATCACACAACAGGTGGGACTGCTATGCAGTATTATTCATGATTATTGGAATAGCTCTATCTCAGAAACTAATCCAAGAATTTTCACCAAATTTCAGATTCAGTTAGGCCCTGACATAAATGAGTATTCTTTAGTTTTTGGATTGAATCTCTCAACAGGTGGCACTGTTATGTGGCTTTATTCATGATTATCACAATAGCTCTTACTCAGAATCTAATGCACGGATTTGCATCAAACTTCAAATTTAGTTAGTCCCTAATATAAATTAGTATTCTTTAGATTATAGATTTAATGGTTCAACAGGTGGCACTTCTATCCAGTTTATTTTAAGGTTTTTGGTTCTATCTCCACTACTAATACACAGATTTTGAACAAATTTCTGATTCAATTAGAACTTGAAATAAGTTGTTGCAGATTACATTTTTGGTGTAAATGACCTAACTAGTGATGGTACTATGTTTCATTTTTCTGGAACTATTAATGTGTATGAACTAGAAGAAAGTTTTTGGATTGCCTCGTCCGACTAGTTTACATTGGAATAAATTTTATAAAAAAAAAAAAAAAAAAATCAAAGTATGTTTAAAATGGTAATAATAAAGTTCATATTTTAGCTTAAATTTACAACTACAACCTCCCTCCCCCCCCCCCCCCCCCTCCAAAAAAAAAAAAAAAAATCTTTTTTGCATTCAACTGTGCTGTAGCTGTAAATAAATTAGAAAGTATATACTATTAGCAGAGAAAGTATCTAGAGAGCATATGGAACTCCTTTACAAAAATCCAAGAGATATATTGCATAATTTGTAATAAATATTTTTAATACAAACATTAAACTTTGGCTTTATTTATTACATTTTCGGATACCAAACAAGAAGCTTAGGAATTATCAAGGTTTAAAGTCTAGAACGCCTAATGTTAAATTCATTTGTAATTGTTTCAAATCAGATTAAAAATTAAATAGTTTTTTAAACATAACTCAAGCACACATGATGAGATAGACTGTAATTTTGGATTTGCACATTTAATACCTCTGCAAATCGATTTCTGATTAAAAAAATTTAGGTTGAAGTTTTTTTCTCTCTCTCTCTCTCTTTTAAAAATCAGTCTGAAATTTTTTTTATTATTATTATTATTATTTTAAATCTATCTTTTATAAGCCTGGTTGCAAACCTTTTTGCATTTGGGATTTTTTTCTCAAAGTCCCTTATTCTTGTTAGAGGACATGTCTGAATGGGAGGAAGGGTTGTGCATTAAGCATCAAACTTAGCTGAATTGTATCCCTTATCTTTTTTATTAGCGGCTTTGTATGTAAATTATATATATGTGTATAAGGATTTAAGTTTTAAAATTTGCCTTATCCAAAATTTTGAAAAAATGAGTATTTTCTATCGATCTATTCTACTAGTGAACCTGCATTAAAAAAAAAAAAAAAAAAAAAAAAAAAAATCTGCAAAAAATGTAGTTTTATCATGTATTTCTGGTATTGTAAAATCTTGATTTACAGTAAAAACCAATGGAAGCATTCAGATGCTTTTTGCAATTTCCCAAAGTATATTTTTTTATATTTGCAAATTTTGAAACTCGCATTCTGATATATATTATGTAACATTGTTCCTTTGTGTTTATGATGCAAAGTTTAAATAGAAGAATTTAATTAAAACATAAAATTTGATGAAAACTTCTACAGATTTTTTTTTTAATGTTAAGCACAATTAATTTTTTGTATATCTATTATTCATTATTGATATTTTACAAATGTTTTTTGACAGCTTCCATGAGGTTATGTATGGGTTCAAGGAGAGGCTTCATTTGTCGTATGAAGATTGGTAACATGCAGCCTGATGCCATGTGTTCGGGTCACTTGCACCGATTGAGACAAAGAAACAGCCTAGGTCCATCTACTGATGGAAATGCCTATGCTGTTGTGCACTGCACCGGTTATATCAAGAATTGGCCTCCTTCAGGTTAGTAATTGCTAATATGTATGCTGTGAAATCATTGTTAAGTTGTTTTGTAACAAGTAATTCACTCTAATTCTATATTTTTGTAAGAAAAATTTTTTGCTTCTTTCTCTATTGCTTGTTTCTACTTTTAACATTTTAAGGACAAGTACTTTTAATATCGACCAGAAGACATCCCTTCTTAAATGAATTTAAAATCTGCCAAGCACTTTTTTTCCTGACAGTAATTATTAATCTGTTCTTCAGCTTACCATGATTAACAATAACTGTGTGGAAAAGAAGCATTGCTAGATTTTAAAATGGATTTGTGTTTTTTAATAAGGAAGGACTCTGCCTATACTCAAAGAATTAATCTTCATAAGGATTGAACATTGGCTGCAATCTATGTATTAATCCTCTTTTTTGCCTTAAAAAAAGAAAAAAAAAAAGGCTTATTTAATACAATAGAATATATTAATGTATTTTTTAATGCATTTTCTCAAAAATTATATTTTTTCAAAAGGAATATTTTTGTAATTATTGTTTTATTTTGTTTTTATGTTTATGTTGTTAGGGTTTACTTTCCTAGGAATCACAATTAAATTATACTAAATTGCTGTATGAAGACCACTCTGAAAGTTTTGCAAAACTAAAAATTAAAACTTCAAATTCTCCCCCACCTCCCACATTCATCTAGGCTGTGGTTTAAATAGCACTGCATTACAACATTCACATTTGTAAATTTTGTGTCGCAAAGATTTTTCTAAACTTTATAAAACAAATAAAAGTCATATAGAACAAGGTCAGGGTTGTATAATGTGTACCTAATCAACTGGATCTTATTTTATTTATTTTTATATAAATTGTTTTTGAAGCAGAATGTGCTGAGGCATTACCATGCTGAAAAAGACTGAATCTTGTTCCTGTCTTTGGTTACTTTTCTTCCTATTTTTTAATGAGCTCTTCTGGACAGATTTCTATATCCAGTTGGCAACAACTGTTTTTTTTTTTTTTTTTTTTTTTTTTTTTTTTGTGTGTGTGTGTGTGTATGTGTGTGTGTGTGTACTGAAACAATATGTTTTCTTTTGAGAAACAAAAAGTCTGGCCACCATTTTTTTTTTTTTTTTTTTTTTTTTTTTTTTGTCTATGTTTTTTAGGCACTTGATTTTTGTTTTTCAGTTTTTAATTTTCAAACATCCAAACTAAATTTTGTTTTTACTGTGGAGATCAAATTGTAATGCAAGTTACATTTCCTGTAACAACTTCATAAATACATTTGGAGATGCCAGAATAAAATTTCACCAACATTTATTGGTACCATAATGGTCTTGTCTGCTTTTGATCCTCAGTCAGATATCCATTTGCTTGTAGCTTCCTCCTTTTTAAATCTTCAAGTACTAATTTAAATATCACTGCCGATTGAATATTCAGAAGTTTGCTGAATAAAATGACATGTAATATGTAGGTTATTGTTTACAATTATATCTTGCTTTTCAGCATTTTCATTTAAAGTTCCTATTGAAGGCCTCATATTTCAATTGTCATCTTTGAAATAAAATTTTCTGTTTTTAAGTTCTCAAAACCATCTAAATACAGTTGCATACGAAAAATGAAAAGTTGGAAACACCATTGATATTCTTTTAAAACAGTCTTTTTCATTAAATCTATTTTAAAATCATAAAAAATAGTTACATGATATTTTCTCACAAGGTTATCTTTAGTGAGACCAAGTCAGCATAGGAACTGGTTTTAGCTAGCTTCTTGTCACATCTCACGTGACAAGTAGTAGTTGGGAGATATTTGATATGACACCTGATGACAGCTTATATTTAATTAAGCAGCCACAGTTAATGTTATCTAGCCAGTCAATTTTTCCTGTTGCAAAATTTCCAGAGTGCAATATGAAAAACTCATTTCATATATCCAAAATTATTTCATCATACCAATGTAAATTTTTCTATTATGAAAAGCTTTGAACTAAAGAGATAAAAATTACATAATGTCTCAGGTGTATTCTTCTAAATAAAAGAGCAATTTAAAAAAGTAATATTTTGGAATTTGAAATGGAATTTTATAGTATATTTGGCTTTAAAGTTTATTTTTACTTTATGAACATAAGATACTTTAGTTTCAAAATTTAATTTTCTGATTTTTAATTTTTTTATTTTAACCAAAATGTGTGGTGTCACATTTATTTTTACCCCCTCTAAACTCTTTGTCACAATTGCACAGACCCCCCTCTCCCCACCAAGCGTGACATCATTTATGGATGGCTCCTTATCTGCTATTTTTATAACCTGGTGAATTTTTTTGCTTGCATTGCGATTACCAAGGTTATCTAAAATTATATCAGAACAAGTTGTAAGAAAATGTATACATTATATAAATTTTTTGAAGCAGTCAAAGAATTAATGTATAATTTTGTTAAAACCAACAAATGTGCTACATTTTTTAAAACTTAGTTTTTCCTGTTAAAACAAGGGATTTTTTTTTGGTAAAATTGTCTGATGATAAAGGTATTTTAATAATAAAATAAAAATATTTGTATAAGGATGTGACATTAGCAAAACAAATTGAAACATTAATATTTTTTGTCTTTTTTTAAATTTTAAATTATTTGTTTTGATAATCGACTTTTGACAGTTTATAGAAGTATTTCTTAAATATGAAATAAAATTTTTAAGCTGTGATGTTTTTAAATTTTAACTATTTATATTAGTACCACTAGTATTTTAACTATTGGTATAAGGATAAGTTTAAAATGTTAACATTTACTTGAGTATAGCTGAAATAAGTTTAACAAAGATAATAGGGCTGTGGCAACACATTCAGTAATCTATTTAAAACAAAAAATGTACTAAGCTTGATTCTCAGCTTTTGCAAAAAATTATTTATATAGATAGCAGCTGGTATATATAAAATTCATGCATAGTCCTTTGTAGTTATAGAGGAGCCTAATCAATTGGAAGCCTTGCCAGTAACTTTTTTAACTACCAGAACAATTCATAATAAAGGTTGTTGTTATTTAAATGCTTGTTTGCAGCCTTGTAGTTGGAAATGGTAGTTGCCAAATGCCTTTTGTTAAAGTGATTGCTGTAATAATAAGATAAAGATTTTGAGTTTGATAATGTGATTGAATGGGAAAACAGCATATTAAAATTTATGTATAGTTTCATGTGCAAAATCATGAATTTATGAAAAATGTAAAGATAGCTTAAACTTTTTTGTTAAATGATGGTACCATGATTGAAGAAGTTTTATAATCTTTTCACGTGCTATGACATTCAATCGACTTTTGACAGTTAACCTTTTGTAAAACCAAGAATTGCATTTGTCTAATTCAGAATGCCCACTGGAAATTTGAAATTTTTTTATTTCAAAATAAAAATGAAGTTTTGTGCCTTTTTTTTCACCAAAGTTAGAAAAATAAAATTCAATAAATTTTTTCTGGTGCAAATCTTCATTAATCGTAGGTGGGATAAAATATATCTCACCTGCCCCTCAAGGGTTAAAAGCACTTAGTAAAATCAGCTTTTTAAAATTGTTCTAAACAACAAACAACTTGATAAATAAAAGGATTTCCTTGGTTGTAATTTTTTAAACTGTGCTAATTTGCTTGTTTAATTGTTTTCTTTTTTAGTTAATTGTCTAAAATTTGAAATCAGATTTTACATTTGAAATTGTTTGATTAGATTTTTCCCCGACAGGTGTTCAAATTGAGCGCTTGGATCCAGAAGATGCCCATGGAAGTAGTCATTGTTGCCTTGTTGCCATTGGTAGGTTACAAGTAACGAGTACTCCTAACAACAGTGACATCATGGGTTCCAATTCCTCGAATGAGTTCATTTCTCGGCATAACATGGAAGGAAAGTTTACATTTGTTGATCAGAGGTCAGTTTGTATTTTCTTTTTGCAGTTACAATTGATTTACTTTGTATTTACACAATAAAGTAGCAGTTCATCATTTTAAGAATTTAACAACTGCAATTTGGCATGTAATATATAAACATAAAAACAATATAGCAATTTATTTTGGTTGCCTATTTCTTTTTCCTAGTTTCCATTGTTATTTAATATCACATATATTCAGAAAATATCTTGTATTAGAAAGATGTCACTGATATGCTATACATATGCATAAATTACTTAAAATGTTAGAGTCCAATGTTCAGATTGGTGGAGAGGCCCAGGGATTCAGAAAATGTTTTTACTTCCAACATTTCTCCTAATCAATATGAAAAATTTTCCAAAATTTTGTAATATGTTGTAGGTTTACATAAATTCTATATTACTGTAGATGTTGATTTCCCCCCCCCCCCCAAAAAATTTCTTAATTTATGTGCCAATAAGTACGGTACTGATGTTCCGATATGATTTTGTGAAGGCTGCCATATGGATCTTTCTATGTGTGTTGAAATTATTTCTATCTTGAGAAATTATGCAATTTATTGTTAAAATCAAAATCAATTATATATTTTTCTGCAAAATTTCCCTCAATCTTAGATCGAACATATTCTACACCCCTGGGAAGACATACCAGTTAGCTTGAACTCAACAAGCCCCATCTAAATATTAGAGTACAAAGAAAAAACTCAACATGTTCTTTAGGTTTCTTCATGTTATAAAGTTATAGACAGTGATTAAATTAGACCTGAACCCAGCTCTGGCACATTTTTATTTTTAGTGAGTACTCAAGATGATTCTTAAGTTCCATGCTTAAAAAACACAAAACTTTCTGATACATTTTCTGACTCATTCTTTAATGTAAAGGCATAAAATTAGCTGAGCTGACTATTGAAACAATTTGGAATCAAAATAAGTTTTCATTTTTTGATAAATTACTTATCAAGTTATAAACAATTTTGTTCATGTGACGACTGTCCTTTTCTTTTTTCTCACATTTTCATGACCAGAAATAAAATTAAAAATGCCAATTTTGACAATTTTTTCAATATTGATCAATTTTGACAATTTGGAATCAAAATAAGTTTTCACTTTTTGATAAATAAATTATTTATCAAGTTATAAACAATTTTGTTCATGTGACGACTGTCCTTTTCTTCTTTCTCGCATTTTCATGACCAGAAATAAAGTTCAAAATGCCAATTTTGACAATATTTTCTGAACTATCTTTTGTGTTTACCAAGAAATACAAAACATCCTTCTATTATATAGTTTCTAAATAAGAACAACTGTCAATTTCATGTATTTAAAAAAAAAAAAAGTATTAAAAAATCAAGAAGCTTTTGGATTTGAGAACAGTCTTAAATATTATTTATCCATTAGAACAATTCATTTTGTTCTGTTTAGCTGATTGATAAAATAATAATAATTCTTTGTGTATAAATTTTTTTCAAAATTCTCTACCTCTGATTAAAAATATTTTTGCTGGTGAAAAACCACTTTGAATTTTACAAATAATGTACAAAATACAAATATACTCATGAAAGACAGCAGAATTTATTAGAACTCAATTACTTTTTTACTTGAAATTAAGCTTTGGGTATAGTATAGGTATTTTCAGAAAAGAAAATATAGACTCTGCTAAAAATATATGAAATTCAGCTAATGCAGAAAGTAATGGGGTTATCAAAAGTTCTTCACCTTAGTCATTATTCAAAACATCCATGAACACTATAAAAGTGTTTACAAAACACTTACATAATTAAACTAATCAGTATAATTAATTGTTCTAATTGCTTCATTGCTAAAATTAACATCATATAGCTAATAGAACATTTTGTCTTAACTTTGTGAATGTAATTTTCTTTAGATTTCAGTGGAGAAACAATATCCATATCACAAACCATTATTATTATTATTATTATCACATTTACATTTATTGATTTTATTTTTACTTTTTCCATATTATGTGAATTTTGTATATCTGTACATAAAATGCTTAGAACTACTTGTAAATTTTCATCACTTTGTCTTATGTAATAAAACTACGATAATCTTAGTTTGTATGTTTGGGAATCTTATTTTATGTTAAATTGTTTCAAGTTGATAAAACTGGTAAATTATTCCAATTTGTTAGTGATTATGGAGAAGTACTCTTGTTGAGAGAGAGCAAAGTTCGGGTCAGAAAAAGATCTTTACACATTTCTATCGTAGTTTTCACTGTACATAGAAATTGCATTAACATGAAAGATGTTTTTATCATATTAACCATAATTTTCTTCTTTATAGCTCATAAAAAACAAAACATTCTTAATGTATTATACATTCAAACAATTTGATTTAATAAATATGCTATTTATTTTGCCCCTCCCCCCTAATATATATATACTAGTATATAACCCCTGTCAAAAATGACAGGATTTTAACTAAACATTCAATTTTCGATATAGTTCAACAAATTTAAATGGACAAAACATTAAACATGTACAAAAGTTTTTGTGAAATGTGTTATCAATGAATTTCTAACACATCACATTGTTAATCATAATGTTACATAAGCAAAATCAAAATGAGTTTCACAAATAGTTTAACGATTACACTAACGATTAAAATTATGTTATTTTAAGTAATTGTTTAGGTTAATAGTACAATGGTAGAGATGAACCTGTGACCCACGATGGGTTATGTAAGTATGTGGTCTGCAAATTTCTTAAATTTATAATTTTAAAAAATTGCAGATTTTGTCATGGATGGCAGAAAAAAAAAATCATGAATTTCGACATTTTCTCTCATGGCAAAATTGCAAGTTTTATCGAGCCAGTTAAAAATTATGAATTTTGTTATATAGGTAACCAATACCATAGCTATTTATATAGGAAATTCTTAAGTTGAGAATTTTGTCAGTCACTGTTTTAAAAATATTTTAAATATCATCGATCATGCTCACAGAGGACATGAATTTTGTCAATTGCATACAGATAAAAAATGTGAATTTTACTTATCATGCACAGAGAAAATATGAATTTCGTTGATCAAGAACATGAAATTCGTGAGATTTGTTGACTGCCTGTAGAAAAATTCCAAATGTTGTCGACTGAGTGTCAAAAAGTCTTGAAAAACTACCCTCCTTTTGAAATCATGTTTGTTATTTGAAAAAAAAAAAAAAAATACAGTAAGGGCCATCTTGTACATAAGTTGATGAAAAAGAGCCGCTGGATATATTAATTAATTAAAAAGGGCTGCCAAGCTTGTGGTAAGTCAACACTTACTACTATATAAGTTAGTTTTTTATGATGAAGTTTTGCAGTGATATTTATAAATTAAAGAGTTAGCCAAAAATATGACAGCAAATTCATACTTATGAATTGTTTATAGCTTTTCCATGAATAAATCAAAATTGTAAATTTGCATATTGGCAAGCATCTATTTAATTAATAGTAGAAAACAAATTTTAATGTATCTTGAGTAACAAAGCATTCCAGTAATAAAATAAAACTTTGATTAAAAAAAGGAAAAAAAAAAAAGATAATACATCAAAAATTACAGAACTTTAGGTGCAATTAAAGAACGTATTCCATTTGTAATACAATTACAACAAATATTTTCTAGAAAAGAATCTCTAGAAACATTATATTTTTTTGTAAACACACTACTATCTGATAAAGTTTACATTTAACATAATACTGGCTATGAAAAAAAAATTACCCTTTAGTATAAAGTTCAGCATTAATATTAAACAAAATCAAAATATTAACATATCAAATACAACAGAAAATTGCACGCAGCTTTACCATAAATAATAACAAATATACTATAAACTTGATTAATGCAAGTATCTATTTCTCATAAAATATCTTTTCCATAAATAAAGACAAAAATATTTTTTATTTGAATATTGGCAAGTACATATTTTTAAATTAATAGAAGAATATAAATTTTAACATTTCTTGAATGGCAAAGTGTTGCAACAATTAAATAATACTATATATATATAAATTAGAAAAAAAGAAAAAGAAAGATAGCTTATCAAAAATAACAGAAATTTAGGTGCAATTAAAACACTTATTCCATTACTAATACAATAGATGCAAAACTTTTTTAGAAAAGAATCTCTAGAAAAATGATATTTTTTTGTAAACACTCTATTATCAGTGTTTTCATTTAACATGGTATAGGTTAGGAAAAAGAAAAATTATTTTTTAGTGTAAAGTTCAGCAGAAACTTTAAACAAAATTAAAATGTTAGCACATCAAATATGACAAAAAATTGTATGTACCTTTACCTCAAATAATAACAAATATATTGTAAACTTGACTATTGCAAGTATCTATTTCTCATACAATAGTAGAAGAGAGTTCAATTTAAATGTTTTTTGAATAGCAAAGTTTTCATAATGACGAAATATTAAACAAATAGCAGAACCTTTCAAAAGCCAAAAAAATTTAGATGCAATAAAAACACTTTTTTCATTAATAATAAAATACTCAGGGATCTATCCAGGGGAAAAACTGAGTCCGTTAACGGACTCTTCACAAAAATAAATTTTATGAAAACGGACTCTTCACAAAAATAAATTTTACGAAAATGGACTCTTCACAAAAATAAATTTTACGAAAATGGACTCTTCACAAAAATAAATTTTACGAAAACGGACTCTTCACAAAAATAAATTTTATAAAAACGGATTCTTCACAAAAAATGAAAACAAAAATGTGCGAATAACATGTCTGTGGTAAGTGTAAAATTCAACGAAAATCTAGCTTTTTTTTGTCGATTTTATCGTCCATCTGAACGTAAACACACTTCGTTTACAGGTATCTGGCTTTTCACTCTTTCTCCAACAGACCTTTATTTGGAACCGGCGTTGATTGGCTAACATATGACGTCATAAAAAAGCAGGCGCGTTCAGGGAGTAAGAAATAAACCTCTTTTTCTCCGTAGATCGTATTTTACGCTGGATAGGTTGTTTCTTTCGCTTGCTAGTTTGGCAACACGGGAAGAATCTGCTTTGCTTTTATTTTTGTTGCAAGCTCTCGCGATCACATGGAAGTAGCATAGCACGCTATCGTAACTTTTTGATATGCCGAACATTAACTCATGTTTATTACAAAGTTCGATTCTTTATATTATTTGCCAATAGATGATTGCAAAAAGAGTTTTTGATAGTTTTAAACAAAATCAAATTATTTAAAGAGTTTAATATGATTTTACAAATATTTTAAGAACAGAATTAGATAATTGACGTGTATTCTTTTTTTTTTTTTTTTAATAATGCGTTCAAAGAGTCATTCATTTGTTTCAAGATTTGGAAAATATGAATGGCAACAGAGTTTGTTTGTTTATATCGTAATCTGATGTTTACAATTACTTATTTTTAATTTGGAGCCTAATACACTATAATTGGATATGATATACATGTTTTATAGAAAAATATGCTGTTTAAACGTTATTTTAAGTAAAAGAAATTATCTTTTAGCTGTCATATGTCTGCATTTGTTTTCCATTAAGCCTAACGTGGCGTATTGCTAGGGTCCATTCACAGATAGGAGTGGCGAATCCTGGAACCGTTGCACACACCTCTCCAGAACGCATTTTATTATAAGTAGATATATATATATGATTACATGAGAAATAATAATTATTATTCTGATTAATTTTATCCTTTCTTATTGTTTCTTTGTAAAGAAGGCACTTGTTATAAGGTAAATACATGTAAAAATGGAAAAAAAAAAAAAAAGTCTGAAAATTTAGATGGACATTATACAGTAGAATATATGGTATTTTAAGTGATGAGTATATGCCCATCTGTATTTATTTATTTTTCATTTCATTTTTTAAAATTTTTTATCATTTCTGGTGTGTTGTTTTATTATTTAAATATCTTGGTAAGATTTTAGATTAAAGAAGATTCATATGTTTAATTTATTTCTTACTTCATTTATTTAAAAGAAAATGTGTGTCTTAGACATTGAATTGTATGTTTATTTATTTATTTTTTATTGTTCTTCTAGAGTGCAAGGTGTTCTTGGATACCAGCCACAAGAACTGTTGGGTAAAATATGTTTTGATTATTTCCATCCAGAAGATGAGACACATATGAAGGAAAGTTTTGAACAAGGTATAGTATAATTTCTGATTAGCTAGTACTTTTTTCATCCCTTGTTTCAAATGAATTAAAAAATAAATAAATAAATCAGAAATATGTTCTAAGTACATGTTATTCTTACAAATTGACTACAATATCACTAGCCACTTTTGTTGAACAGTTTGGTTGCCTTGAAGTGCATTCTAAACATTGTAATACATTACTTTTATTTTTAATTAATTTATTTGCTTAACTTTTGAAAAATCTGATTAAAAATAGAGAATTCTTTATGATTATGGTGGCATCTTGTATCTTGTTTGTTGTTATATATTTCATCTTTTATGACACACACACAAAAAAAAAAAACTTTAGTCATTTATGTTTCATGTCCATTCAGCGGTGTGCGAAAGGGAGGGAAAAGGGGGCCGTCACCCCAGGCGCAGAAATTTAGAGGGTGCCAAATTCATACTACCAACATCATTTTTAGCCTCTCACAAGAAAAAGTTGGTGGGAGGAGGCACCAAATTGAGGCTTTGCCCCGGGCGCAGTTTTTTCTTCGCACACCCCTATGTCCATTTACAGTATTCTTATATTGACCAGGTCATGTGATAGATCGCCAAAAATGTTTGCCAACTGCCAGTTATGTTCAAAACAGTAATTTAACATCTTTTAATACACAACGTTGTTAAAAATGGTAAAAAAACACAAATTGATAAATTAATAAACAAAGTATAATAAATGAATTAAAATAACTAAATAGTAAAAAAACTGCAAACTATATTACATATTGTCATATTATAGCTACATATGCATTTTAAATTAAATTAGTGTTAGATTTATATTTAAAATGAAATCATGACAATGGAATCCTATTTGGCGATTTATTATCTGTGCTCGGCCAACATGGAATTAGCAAAATGGCCACCTGGCATATAAAAAATGAAATGATCAACCCAAAACTGTTGATCACAATCAGATGACTTAGGCTTTTATTATAGAGATTCATTTTATTTAATCTTGGGATAGAATGATATTTAAACTGCAATAACTCAGTATGCCTCTTCTGATAAAATTTTCTACGGATGTACACAGATTACAGTTTTAGGTTTACTTTTCATTTGTTTATATCATTCTTTCTCAATTTTATCCTCTACTTATGACAAAATTCAGGGGGTATTTAGTGAAAATCAAAACAAATTTTCAGTTCAAAACACTAGGATGCATCAGGATGCAGAATTCCCTGTGACTAAGTCATTATTAACAACCAGAAATTTGTGTCTGGCAATCAAAAGACAGCATACAAAATTATTTTCAGAACTCTAATCAACATTTTACTTCTTTCCAAAAATTTATTATCATCATTCATTGCGCCATATTCGGCTAATTCCATGAAAACTTGTCATGTCTGTCACATACAACGATTTTTGGCTACCAGTATTTTAGAACTGAAAAATTTGACTTATTTTATCAGAGATATCTCATCAGTTGAATAGGGCAAAGGAAACTTTTAAAAAATAACGGTGGCGAACAAGCTCAGAGTTTTAGCTGTGTGTCAGACATGACAAGTTTTCATGGAATTAACCATTCTCTTTTTCCCTTCTTTGAAGAAACAAACTTTTTCCTAACAGTCAACCTTTATTCTTTGATATAATCTATTATTACTTAAGCATATACGATTCTATTTTCGAATATATTGGAAGTAAAATATTTCTTATTATAGAATGAAAGTTTAAATCAATATTTTTTTCTTTTGCTTTTCTATAATAGAGTTCCTATACTTTTTTAGAGAGTGGAGATTCTATGTAATACTGGTATATCTGAGCATGTTAGTTGCGAATATATCCACAATTTCATTGAAATTTTTTATCAAATCATAAGTACAAATAGAATAATATTTTATGTAAAATTGTTTTTATATTTTTAATAAGTATAGTGGACTCCTTCAAATCAGCACAGCTTTGGATCAGAGATTGTGCAGATTTCCGATCATTGTTTTGTTTATATTTTTAAAACAGTAATTTGAGTATAATAATGCAATTAAAAATATAATGAATGCTTGCAATATAGTAAAATATTAACATTAAAGATTAAGTAATAATAATGTATTGGTATTAAATATGTATAATAAAGATAAGATACATTTTTCTTGAATTATTTAGTGGAACTTTCCTCATAAAGGTGCCTCACTAATTCACATCAAAATCAAAAAAGGAAGTTTTATTTCAAGTTTATCTAGACTTAATAACCACAAAAGCTTTGTAATATATAAATATATTTGGTAAATGATTGCAGTTACCAGTGATTTTAGCAATATCTTGAATTTTTTTAGAAATAAATTTATACTTCCTTCATGAAAAACCATGAATTCAGTCATATTATTCAAAATTATGTATTAAAATGCATACGGAATAATATAAAACTAAGAAATTCTGCAATTTTGCCCTTAAATCTTAACTGAAAATCTCATTGTTTACATCACTGATGATGTGTAGATTTTAGGTATTTGCAGATTTTATGATTACAGATTTGAAGGAGTCTACTGTATTACAAGGAAATAATGTGCAGTAAATAACTTGCAACTGAAAGAAAAAAAACTGCAGTACATCTTAAGTAATTTACTATACAATTAAAAAAAATTATTTCTACAAAACAGTGATAATCACTATTGCCTTTAGACTTCACATTTCGGATTTCAAATAATATTATTGTGCTCAATAACATTAATTAATGCAAAAAATTTACTCACACAAATGAAATAAATTGTTTCTGTATTTCTTGTATGTTAAGGCATTTTACATTTGTATTATTTATTTGTAAGTTTAATTAATTTTTCTTTATACAGTCTTAAAGCTGAAAGGGCAAGTCATGTCAGTCATGTATCGGTTCCGTGCCAAAAACAGGGAATGGATTTGGCTCAGGACTAGCAGCTTCGCATTCCTGAATCCTTATACCAATGACATTGAATATATAGTGTGCACAAATACTTCTGCCAAGTAAGAATAATTTGTATTCCTTGACCCTATTTATTTTTCTTCTTTTTGTTATGTAAATGCAAAATCTTTAAGTGTCTGTATTAATATCATTTGAATGCTGAAGAATATAATTATGCAAACTTATATAGCTGATGCATTTTCTATAATTTAACACTTTAGCATCAGTGAAAAATCTTGTGCTTAATCTCAAATGACATACACAGACCTGCAAACTGCTATGGAAAAATCATAGTTGTTACAGTTTGGAAATATAAACTACTATGTTACAAAAATTGGTCTTAAATTATGATTTTTTGCAAAAAACACAAATGCTTTTTTTTTTTTTTAAGTTGCGATTTTTCGTCCATTGAGAAATGAGAAGCTCTAAAAACCATATAAAAATTTTCACAGTAAAAAAATATACTATATTGAATCTTTGAAACAAAAAACCTATCAACTAACCAACCTCCAGATTAATTTGAATTTTGTGTGCTTTGATTTCTTACTTTTAAAGGTTGGTAGGTCTGCATACAGTAGAATTGAAACAGCACTGTAAATTACAGATTTGCATGACACTTCAACCTTATTTTTTATCTTAATATTCAGGCCTTTCACTACTCTTTCTGGGCCAAGCTCAGGCCTTACTTTTTTTTCCAACAGATAGGGCCAGACCTAACTTTTTTTTTCATACTGAGCCAGGACTGATTTTATTTTTCCTAGTCTTCACAGACCGAAATATTCAGTCATGGTTTAGAGCCAGCCTGTGAAAATAATTTTCTCAGCATGGGCAGGTATGTTCAAAGATCACTAAAATTTGACCTGGCCCAAAAAACTTTTATAAAAAATGTAAATATTTTTAAATTGTCACTATTCTACAATTAAACTTAAAAATTTATTATTTTTAAAGAATCATATTTCTAGGCTTATTAAAATATAGCGTAATTAAAATGTGGTTAAATGTATGAAAAATAACTTGTCTATGACATAATGTTGTTTTAAACTGAAAAATGTGTTCATCATGCAAAATGAATACAGTAATATGTGAGAAAAAAATATACATTTACATTTGCTAAGAACAGTCCTAACTGGGTCCAGACTGACAGGTGCTACTGTTAATAATCAGTACTTGCTGAAATTCATATTTTTTCCATTAACTAAATAAAAAACTAAATAAAAAGATTACATTTTATTGCATTATGAAATTTTTAAACAACAGTTTTTAAAATTAATAGTTTTGAATGTTGTTATTAAATTCTGGCTTTGTTTTTTCTAGAAGCTTACATCATCAACAAGAAGTACCTGTTTCTGGTCCTGAACAAGGTCCTGTGAGTTCGTCGGGTGACAATGGTATGAATCAGTATAGCCATGGTGTAGGACCAGGTAATTTACTGACATCCCAGGCCAAGCCGGAAGGTCTCGACTATAGCTTGCCTCGATCAGGAGAGGTGTATCCACCTGTTGTTCCAAGGTCTCATCATTTAGGAGGTGAATATCTCTAAATTCTCTTTTTTTTTTAAATATAAATTTAAAGAACCTTATTAATACATTAATGAGATTAAAAAATAAATAAACTATAATTGTTTTAAATTGAATAATAGTAATACAGCTTGTTCATTAGGCTGATAAAACATGTTTTTTTGTGCAGCGTATATTATTTATAATCTGATGGATTAGATTATTTTTTTAGTCCAAAATTTATTTTAATTGTATTATTTTCTATACAATGGAGTTTTAATAAAATCTTTATTACTGTATAATCTGTGATAAATGGACATGTCTTTAGTAAAGTTTTACTTTAAATACAAAATTTTCATGGTCTAGTAAAAAGATAATACAATTTTTATCCATTAAGACAAAAATCTATATAAAATTAGAATTAAAAAAAAAAATTCTTTTATCATTCTGTTTTCAGCAGGTTTGTTGTATGTATTTTATCGGCATATTTTTTCTTTTCTTGATGTTTTTTCTAGATAATTTTTTACATTTATTTATTTTAAATCAACAAAGTCTTTTCATAGAGAAATCACAATCCTATTTGGTTTTGTTCCAATGCCTGTGAATATTATTATTTTGTGAAAGATGTTCATCATGATTAAATTAAATGCACTATAGCCTAATAATATATATTTTGTTTCTTATTGGGATAAATAATTGATGACTTAATAATTTAAAATATGATTGTTGAAATTTTTTTAAAAATATCAATACATTTATTATTTTTGATGTCATCATCCTTTTTTCTCTTCACATATAAAACACATAACAATGAATGGCATCATTGAAAAGGCTTTTGATATTTTACATTCATATTTTGTTAAAACTCAGTATCATCTTTGCATAATAATTGCTGGAGAGTATATTTCAAAATTCAATATGTGCTTTTAAATTTAGTTTTTTGCATATTACTTGTTATATATAAATTCTATACATCATATACAGGGCTTCACAAAAGTATTCATATAGCATTCTTCTTATTAGAGGAAATTGCTGAAAGGGAATTTTTAACTGAGATATATGTATCGCTTAACTAAATTTTGAATGCAAGTTGTTAATAGATATAAATCTCTATATCAAATACAGGGCTGCTAAAAAATTCAGATAATTTTCCGATTGTAGATGGGAACAACTGAAATTTGGTTTTGAAATATGTTATACATTTCCTTATGGTGAAATGAGACATAATATTTTAAACAAAACTGCAGTTTTGTTTCATTATTCTGAATGTGTTGGAAAGTGCTTTATAATCTATGCTTGACACATGATTTTTTTTCTCTCTTGTCCAAATATGCAATGTTTTTAATAGTCTAAAGTTTTAAATTTTTTATTAGTGTATAAGGAGTTTGTTTTTGACCTAGGTTCCCAAAGTTTACAAGACAGACGTCCCGGATCTGGCCAGGCTGTGTATGGCAGTTACGAAAGCAGTGGTCAGCAGCATTCAGGCCTCAGCTACCCTAGTACGAGCGTGGGTGGAGGAGGAAGCAGCCTCGGAGCGTCTATGGCACAGACACCCCCATCAGCAGTGGTAAGCGCAAGTGGCGGCGTTCTAACTCGCATCTCTAAACCATCTGCCACTACCTCCTCATCACCTCAGGGCGTTTGGGTACAACGTCACCTTGCACAGGTATATGAAGGCCAATCGCAAAACACCCGAGAAATCCAAAGTTTTCTTTTAATCATGGGTATTTTGTCATTTCAGACATATTCCATGAATATTTTATTTTAAAATAATACTTTTTAGTTTATTATTGGGTTTAGATAACATCTCATTTTCAAAATTATAATTTTTTTGGGATTTTATAATTTTAATGACAGAATTTCACTTGTTGGATATTGACCATTGGCTTTGTCATTTTCTTATGTTCTGTCATTATCAAGATTCTGGAATATAAATATCAACTTTTATATTTAAAAAAAAAAAAAAAAAAAAATCCCTTATAGTATTTTATACTCAGACATTTGAGCTTTAATAAGTTTTTGAGATATTTTAAATATGATTCTGGAATAAAAATATGAGTTTTTATATTTTAAAAAGAATTTCCTTTATAGTATTTAATTCTGAGACATTTGATCTTTAATAAGCTTTTGAGGCACTTAAAATATGATTCATGCAGATTTTGCAGATAATCTCGAAACCAAAATAAAAATGTTAAAAAAATAAAAATTCCAGTTTTTATATCATGAACACAAATTTGACTGCACATGTACCAAAAATATCTTCTGCTTAAAAGTATCAAAGTTGATGATGTGATAGTTACTTTGTTCATTACTTGCATCATGTGCAGAAATTAAAAACATCTGTTTGCTAGAAGATTCTGGATTTTCATTAATCAGTAATTTTCATTTGACTGCTTTCATAGAAGGACCAAACTTTTTTTTTTCTTAATAAATATTAATTTTTTTTTTCTTTCAAGAATTTTAACTGACAGGCTTAATTTTTGTACTCATACATTAAATCATACTAAATTCTTTGTGTTCAATATGAATTACATTAAGAATTGTCAGTAATAAGTCAAATAATGAAATTTTCAAATGGAGTTATTTAGCATAAAAGGATGTTACAACCATTTTAGATTGTCAGAATTGATAATTACTGACCAAAAGTTAATTACTTCTTTCTCCACCAAAAGCAATATAAAAATATTTATCTGAAGTTGATATTTTTTAAAGAAGCCAAGTTGCCTTTGAAATCCTAACTTGTTTTTATATGGTTGAAAAAATTAACTATGTTAGTCTTGTTAGAGACCTTTATAATTGAGGGGAAAGAGGGGCAAACAATATTGTTTGATATTTTGATTAATCCTTCAAAGGTAAAATGTTTTTTTAGTTTTGTAGGAGCAGCCCTTCATATAAATGAATCCTATAGGTGCATTGCACTTATCTTATTTCTCCCATTCACCTGCACTGCATTTATTCTATCTACTCCTTCATACTATAATGATAAGTGCATTGAGCAAATAATTTCTGCAAGATGATGTCATCTTTTTTTTTTTTTTTTTAAAGTTGATCAGATAAATGCATTTTTATATTGAAAGGTATGACTAAAAATGATCAAGTGGTACATATTATTTTTCAATTTTCAATCTTAACTACTTCAACATTTGACTTTTTAAACAGAAAAGTAAATAAGCAGATGCACTGTATTGCTAATTGGAATTATTTAATAGTTAGGGTCTACCTATTACATAATTTATTATCAAATTTGTTGAGTTATTGTCACTATTTTGAAATGAGGGATTTTGTATGCTGAAAAAATGTGAAAGAAAAATGTTAATTTTGATGACTTTTTAGAAAACTGTATAAGAGGATTGGATTGGTAATTCATGAACATGGCCTACATTCCTTAATAAATAGCCTTGTGTTGGTTAAAAAAAAAAAAAAAAAAAAAAAAAAAAAAAAATCCCCAAATCTGCACTATGCATTTCTTAAACTAACACTGCACTTCAAATTTAGTACACTTGCTGTTATATAACTTTGTATACAAAATTGAAAATGCACCTTTATAATTTTGTTTTTGCGGTTTTTTTTCCTAACATGTATTTTACCTTAGTTCAGATGCTTATGTAACTATAATTGCCCATTTTATACAGAATGCCTTTTGCTTCATTACATGCATTACTAACTTATTAGTAGTGGCTTTGCTTATTTTTATATTTCATTGTATATATTATTTCATTTTCAGTTTATTTTATATATATATTATAAATTTATATTATATATTTATTTGATTTATATTATAAATGTATTAGTCATGTAAAATATTTGAAGTCATTTAAAATCAACCTTGTAGTGTAATTCCTTTATCCAAATTGATGTAATCCATATTGTAAAGATTATGATATATATATATATATTTAATTTTTAAACTAAATAATAAAATGTTATAAATGAAAAAATGATAACAAATACAAATACTATTGTAGTGTAGATCTGTATTTTAAAGTATTGCGACCAGGTTCTTTTCAAAAAAATGCATTCGCTAGAGTTGTAGGCTGTGATCAATAAAATAAATGCCTTTTGAGAACTTTGTTTATTTAAAGTAGAGTTATAAAAATTAAATCATTTCTTACTGAAATAATTAGGGATGGTGCCTGTAAGCATTTTTTAAGATATCTTCTTTACATGTCTGAGTCCGTGAAGGGAGAGAGAGGCAATTGAATTTTCTCATTCAGAATTCACACATTGGCATCCAGAATTGGCGAAAAGGAGCATATGAAAAGTGAATGATATCATAACCATGAAATTTTCTGTTACGCTTTAAACAATTAAGATGATTTTGAATTTAATGCAGGGCAACCAGAAATGGGCAGTCCTAAAAAAATACGCCAAAAAAAATTCGCGCCAACATCGTACGTTATATGTCTGTTTTGGGAGAATGTTATGAATAGACAAAATACAGAGCATGTACATGAAAAGTTTTTATGTAATAAAGAAGTTAGGCTCAACATTACGCAGAGAGAAAATGAAATTTTACTGACCGCAAACACATTCGATCTTTATTCTTTCTTTTATTATTTTAGCGAAGCCAGAAATTCATCTAAAGGAACTCTTTATCTGAGAATCGTTTTACTGATACAGCAGATGTTACATGTTTTCTTTCTTTACTTTTTAACGGAAAGTTATTGTGGGATTGAAATAAGACACAAAGATAAAATAGATATTTAATTAAAAATTAGTTTTAACTGTAATTTAGAAAAATGTAAAATTTACGAAAACTATATGTGATTCTACATCACAACTGTAATTTTCATTTCTGACAGCATCCAAATCTTGGTTGATCAAGAGAAACTTAAAAAAGCTAATTTTTACTATCCTTAATAATAAAGTTATCTAAATATTTTAGCTAATTTGAATTTATTAAATTTTTCATGGCATCCAATCTATGAATTGTTAACTTTATGTGAAACTGTTAAAAAAGAAAAATCACACAGTAGTAAAACACTATAGTTTTCTGTTATATAATGTATAGTATAGTGAATAATAGTTACTAGTATGACTAGTGAAAAGTAACCACTCTTCAGAGATGGGTGTTATTTAGCGGTTTCATTTTTAAAAAGTCATGTCATTGTTTTAATACATTTTAAAAATCGATGATTTACAGTTACATTTTTTAAAAAATCTGCAAATATCTTTTGTTAAAGAAATAATATTATGAGTTGTTTTGCCCATTTATTAATCACCATTGTGATTTTATGCAAAATTTTCAATTTCACAAAGTTTCGTCAAAAAATTGATATTGCATTAATATTGTAAATTTTGGGTGATTCTGTTATTTCTTCCACTTTCCCTTCTACATCATTTTCCTTTTCCTTTCTCTTATCTTCCACTATTTGCTGTATGAATCAAATGTGGCAATAATTGCCAAGTCTTTGTCCAGATATACAAACTTATTGAGCTTTATGTTAGTTATGATTGCCGTTCTAAGAATAATATCTAATTTTCATTAAATTATTAGTGTTTAATTGTGTCAATTCATTTTCTATGTCTAGTTTTTGAAAAAGGATTAAGTTTTTAAGATGTTTTGTTGATATATTAAGTTAATTTTGCTGAATCGGCTTCAGATTCCAATTTCTAAATAAATATGAAATTGTATCAGAAGTTATTAATTTTTTTCTGTGTGTCTTTTGAGCATCTGTTGTTTGGAATTCTTTATTTAAAAGTTTGTACTAATGTTATATTGTGGAACATGTTTATTTCCATCAATATGTGGCCAGTATTTGGAGGTTGTCATTGTTTAGAGGTGACCGTTCAAGGAGGTTTCACTGTACCACAAGTGAATAAGCTTTTCAAATAGTACAGGATGATTGTAGATGAGTATCTGAATTTTGCAGGGTTATTTTAAAAAAAAAGAAAGAAAGAAAAACCCTGTTGTTTGTTTGAAATAAAAAATAAGAGTTTCAAGTTTAAATTCAACACAGTTATATGTTTTCAATGTGAGCCCCTCCAGAAAAACAAACAATATTGAAGCGGTACAGTGACAATAACTCATCCCAAAGTTTCTTTTAGCATGTCTGGTGTGGCTCTTTGAGATATGCATGTTCTAAATTCATCAATGACAGCTGATAGCAGTCAAACACATAATCTGTAATAAAACTCTGGTAAGAAGAAGAAGAAAACAGGCTGGGAAAAGCATGGGATAAGTTACTATACCACCCTGATTTCATTCATGTCTTTGGAAAGGCTCATATTGACCACTTATAGCTATGTTAAATTTAAACTTTCAACTGTTATTTTTCATTCTGATAAACAACAAAGTAAAATTGGGATATTCATTTATAATTACCTTGCATTTCTAATACACATGGTAGATTAAAATGTTATCCATTAGAATAAATAAACAAAATATTTAAATTGCACAGTTTTGCTGTTTCAGAGTTTTAACTTGAAATCTTATTTCAAGTGAAAAATGATGCTTTTAATTGAATTACATTACAAGTAGAATAAATGAAAAAAAAAAAAAAAAAAAATTCTTATAAATATTACTGTTTTATAAACATTTATTATTTAAAATTTCTGTTTAATTTCATGATTACAATTAATGTGATTCTAAAAGAAAGAAAAAAAAAAAAACTGTTACAATGTGTTGATTTGATGTGAACTTTGATTATTGTCAATTCACTGCTTTGGTTTCCACTTGATAGAAAGTATGAATTAGTGAATAGAGAACAAAAGTTTTAATTTTTCAAAAATATTTCTGTTTTGAGATACAGCCATAGGAAAGAAAAATAGCATTATTCAAATTGCCTAATAACCTCTTCAGATCTAATGTATTTTATAGGATACACATATTTACAATTTTTTTCACCTATGTAAATAATGTGTGACCCACCAAAGACAGAATTATTTTTCTTGTTAACATGCTATTATTAGCTTCACCTGTATGTATGTGTGTAACAGAATCTTTGAGCGTTATTTTCACCCACTTTAAGACATCATATTAAATTGAAACTTTGTGCACGTATTGAGAACTGATAACAACAATTTAACAATTTGAAAAGTCGCCGCTTAAAAGGATCAAAATCAAAAACGCCAGGTAAACGGATCAAAAGCAATTATAAAAATTAACAGTCACCTGATAGCCTAGACACATGACAATCACAGAAACACATATGGAAACCGTAACTATGCAGCTGAATAAAACATTTTAGTTCGACCTGATACAAAAGCATGTGTTTTAGTTTTTAAAACTATTTAGCAATTATTAAAATAGAAAGAATGCATTTCATATCACTTTTTTTTAGCAGAATTTCTGTAATTAAAAAAGGTGAACATTTTTTCCCCCCCTCAAAATAACTGGTATTTAAACAGCAAAATGGTTGACAGCTATGCTGTGACCATATAGTAACACTAGTAATTAATGGGTTAAAAAAAGAAACTGGTATGAATGGAGACCAATAGAGACAACTAAACAAAATAGCATTTCGTTTCTTATAATGCTTTTTCAGCGAGCGACATGTTACATAAAAAGAGAAATGTACAGCAGCAGAGATATGTAAAATGTGCAAAAATGAAAACTTAAATAATTTTACTGTGCTTTAAGATAGCATTCTTAGAGTTCATTAGTAACAAAAAATTATTAAATATTTATTTCATGTTTTTGAAAGGAAAAATAAATAAAGAAATATAATTTTTAAGAAATTGTCAGAAAATGTTCTTTTTAAGTTCTCATGTATCATCAAATTTTATGTATAAATTTTTTTTTAATTTTTTACACTTTTCACAATTTTTCTTACTTATCAGCTTGTTAATATAAATTCCTAAACTGAAATTTAAAAAATACATAAATCACTGAGGTCCCTAGGATCCCTAGGATCTTAAGAAGTTAAGGATTTCTAAATTGTTTTCTCAGTGTATAAACATAATTTAATTAATATTCAACTACTATATAATATAAGAGGGTTTTATGTTTAATATTATGCTTTATTTTTATTTTCTACTTTTGTAATATTTTGTTGTTAATATTTCAATAGTCGTTTGGTTTGGCACATCATTTACTCTATTACTTTTGTTACTTATAAACATAAAGATTACTTTATGATTATCATCTACCTACACCTAATAAAAAATTCTATAAAATTAATTTCTTGATTTATAATTAAAATATAAAAATATTGTATTTTCATCTTAAGTACACTTACATATGTAATTTTTATAATCTCTCTGTAGGTAAATGTAAAAATGTATAATTCTCACTTAAGGAGACTCATCACCTTTAAAACCATTTCTTCAATTTTGAATAATATTGTAATATATGTGGTGGCACAATACTTAACACTAAAAATTAAATTAAATTGTAAAAAATTCTTGTAGAACAGATAATTTTACTAAAATTTAAATTAAAAAAAAACTAATTAAAAAAATCCTTACTACTTATATAAACATGTATATTTTTGCTTCGATTTTTTTTTTCTCTCTCTCTTTACAATCATTAGAATATAATATATAAAACTATGCATGGATTTTTAGATGTATAGGATTTTACATTTAATGTGGTTTTTTTTTCTCATGTATATTACAAAAGGGAGAAAATTCCATAAACTCTCAATTTAAATATTTAAAAAAAAAATAACTATAAATTTTAATGTTAAATTCATGCACAAAAATATTAAATGTACCATAAAAAAAAAAAAAAAAAAAAAAAAAAAAAAAAAATCAAGCCTTTATCTAAATTAGCAAAAAAGCCTTAGTATTTTTTGAACAAGTAAGTTCTAAAAATGTGAAGAGGAAGAAAAATCAATTAACAATTTCCATTCATATGGCTGATTGTGCTGGATATATTAACAAAATTTACAATATCTCATGATACAATAGTACAATAGTTGTATAGGTAAAAATGAGGTGTCAAAATATTCCCAATTAAAGAAGCTTTCAGTTAATATAAAAAAAGAAAATCTATATTTTGACCAATTTCAAGTTACTGTGTCTCCTTAAATTTCAAAACTTCGCATAATTTTTAAAAATTATTGTGTAACTAAGATGAATTGATAAATTTAACATTCTTATGTTCCTCTTGTGACACAATTAGCTAGTTTTATTAATATCTGCTTTTAATGATGCACAATCGGAAGGTTTTTCTGTTGAGTGTACTTAAAATAAAACTCTTATTGTTTTTTTGCAGGGGAGTTCAGAACCTTTTGGACAGAATTATAATCAAATGAATTCTCCAGCAAGAAGTCCATCTGGCCCTACATATACGCAGCTCGGATCTGCACCTGGTCCTAGAGGTATTTTGATCACCCCCATTATCTGTTTTGAACTTTTAACTGTTATATTGTCTAGTAAATGTATCTTATATTACATATTATGTGTATGCTATTTTTATTTTCATGAAAATGGAATTTTCACATTTGAAATAACTAAATTCAAAATTTTATTTGGCTTGTAAGGTATCTCAAACTTAGAAGATCATCTCAAAATATCTGGATTTTGCATAAGTAAGGTGTGTCCAAAAATTCCTGGACACATTTTAAAATTCAACATAAAATCAAATAACTGTCATACAGACGTGTGAGTTTTGACTAAAATGCTTCTAAGGATGAAAAATTTTCTTCAACTGACTGAAAATAATTAGTTCTAAATTATGATCATAGATGGTGACCAGTGGTGGAGTCATAAAAAAGAAATAGGGCATACATTCAAGGCAGAAGGTATATCTTAGTCTATATACTGTAGCTTTCTTGAGAAATAGAGAGTATATGATATCCCTTAAAAAAAATCTAAGAGAGTATATGATATCCCTTAGAAAAAATCTAAGAGAGTATGTGATATCCCTTAAAAAAATCTAAGAGAGTACATGATATCCCTTAAAAAAATCTAAAAGGTATACTTCGTATATCCCCATCCCCATATACCCTTCTTTACATTACAGATGGTAGCACATGTCTGTTTGCTTTGGAACATGTGTTTTTTCTGACTGTTAGGTTAGTTTTAATACTGTGACAGAGAGGTTATACTTCCATAGATGGGAGTCCTCATTTCTGTATCACAAGATTAATCTGAAAATCAGAAAAAAACACATGTTGGAAAGCAAATTATACAAGTTATTTAATGTTATATTGATTTTTAAAATGTGTCCAGAAATTATTTTTGATAGATACATACATATGTTAATGTATATATGTATGCCTTTCTTGTTTAAAATGTTAATTGTTTTTCAACAAAACACAATTTTAAATTTCAAACTTTTTAATTTTGTTCTTTTGACTTTATAGGTTAAATAAAATCACAGTATTTAATTAAAATGTTTGTTATTTTCAATTTATGAGAGTGGTGTGTAAGTCTTTTAGGCTTGCTCTTTAGAAATTCAAAACAAAATCTTAGATGAGACTTTAAAATATCAGATGGCAATAGAATTAGATACTTTTGCACAAGGACAGTTTTTATTTATGACATACACAGTTGAAAGATCACTTTTGTGAAATACAGTTTATTTTCCCTCCGCCTAATCATTCTCAAAAAAGGTCATTGGGTAAGCAAAATAAGATTGTTTGAAGTTTCACATTTGATTCAGAGATTTTTAGCTCACAGGCTATCATAGCCTGAGAGCTTATGTGCCCGTCCGTTCTGTATGTACGTTCGTATGTTCGTGTGTAACGCGATAACTCATGATAAAAATATCGGATCCACTTGAAATTTTGTATATATAGGTATATCCTGATAAGGCACTTCCCTGATTAGTTTTTGGAGTTCATTCGATATGTATAAGAGGGGGAACGGGGGGCTCATGCCCCTCCCCTTAATGGATATAAATGGGTTTTTCATGCAGAATTAAGTTTTTGTCCAAAATTTAGATATAGGATCATTCTGATGAGGTGATTCCGTGACTGTTATTATGTGCTCATTGAATAAGTATAAACAGGGAGAATGGGGGGCTCATGCCCCACCCCTTAATTGATATAAACGGGATTTTCATGCAGAATTAACAGTTTTCGTTCAAAATTTAGATATAGGATCATTCTGATGAGGCGAGTCCGTGGCTGTTATTAGGTGTTCATTGAATAAGTATAAACAGGGGGAACGGGGGTTCTAATGCCCTTCCCCTTAACTTGCATAAATGGATTTTTCAAACAGAATTGTCAGATTTCGTTCAAATATCTGAATAGTTTTGGAAGTTTAATGGTTAAGTATAAAAGAGGGAAATAACTCCTGTTAAATTATATAACTGCTCAATGGGTTTTTATTAAGAATTATCCGATTTGCTCTGAATTTTGGATATAGGTTTTTTAATATGATAAAGCATGTACTTGATAGTTTAGGAAGTTCAATGATTAAGTATAAAAAAGGAGAAAGGGGAGAGCTATTTCCCCTTCTTAATTTTTTTTTCGAATGGAATTAACGAAAATACAAGGCTGTAATGTACAATTAGTATGCGTAGCCTGTGAGCTCAATGCCATCAGTTTAACTGGGCAATATTTTTCTTCTTTAAATACACAATTTCAAAGTCCTTGTAACTTCCCTTTTCTGTATTTGTAGTATGCCATATACAGTCTGTCTGTTTTTTAGATAACATTCAAGATATTATGTGAAGTCTAAAAGTTTTATAGAAACTTTTGGTTTTGATAATGTCAAATATGGCATTTCAATGAAGTAGGAGGAGGTTTCAATGAGGTAGATGAACAACTGATATTTTTTAACTGAATAACTCATTTGTGGAACTACAAAAGAGAATACTTTGCAATGTTCTGCAACGAAATTCAGCTGATCAAAAATGTTCTGCAGGAATTGCATGAATTATTTGACGATTTTCACAAACTTTTATGAAGTAAATTTAATGATGTGTGGAATATGATCCATGTAATGCAAAATTTTATATAACATACAATCTTGCATTTTTAGATTTGTGTTATACAGATCTTCTATTGTAGTAGCTATTATATTAAGATTGAACTTCTGTTTTCATTCATATTTGTAAAAATTCTCTTGGATGAATATTTGTTTGATTTTTGACATTTTACTTTTCAGGAATATGGGGTCAGTGGCAAGGTCCAGGAACTCCAGACGGCCCCCCATCTTCAACTTCCGCAACGCATCCACAGCCTCACGGACCTCCTGGCACTGGACCACAGCAGCAAGAAATCTCAGACATGCTGCAGATGCTGGATCAGGGAGGAGCGTCTTCATTCGAAGAACTGTCCATGTTCAATACATTCACCGAATAAAGGGTGTCTCGTACAAAATTACAAAGTGCTCAGACCAAGCGCTTGTTTACATGCCATACTTTTTTTTAAAATTAGTACTTTTCATATCCATGACTTTTCATGCATCGGAAGAGTTGCTTTTGAGTGAAATGTTGTGAGAGACTTCATACATATGTATCTGAGATGATTAATCCTCATCAACATCATTCCTGAAGAATTCCTCTTGTCATTTCTTGATAAAAAACTGAACAATTTAACTTATTTTTACCAAGTCAAGCCTACGATTCTGCTCTGATTGATAGCAGCATCAGAGTAAATCATTGTGTGAGGGCGTTGTTATGAAATGTCTTTGTGCATTTTCATACAAGAAAATTTTATTCTTTGTACACTGCACAGTCTTTGTTAATATTATGAAATTTTGCCTGTTATATTTATACATCCATAATTCAGATCAGTATGTAGATATTCAGTATATTTTTACATAATTACATATCATTTGTTTTTACTTTGCCTTTATATATACTTTATAATTTGCTTAGAAATAATTGAAGGGTTCACAAGCATCGTAGACCAAGTCCATTTAACTCAATTACAACTGGAAGTTACTGCATAAATTTTATTCTGTTGATACCGCTTTTAAAAGAGTTACCTTTATCAGGGTTGCCACGCCACCTGGAGAACCGCGAAAACACAGGGAATTTCAAAATCCCTCCCAAAACAGGGAAAATCCAGGGATTTTTTAAAAAATCTGGAAAACACAGGGAATTTTTTTTTTGCTACTATATCCAAATAAATTCGCCCATTTGGGTAAACTGAGTTTTAACTCACTTTTTGGCGGCGGCGTGCTTATTTTTGCGCACTCAACATAGAATAAACGCATTGCAGTACAGGTTAAACACATGGAATTTTTTTTCAAGATTAAAGTGGCAACCCTGTTTATTTAATTCATCACGAAAATGCATTAATTTAAAAAAAGCAAATACTACTTTTTTTTCTGGTATCAAAAATAAATTCTATATGCATTTTTTGAGGATGCATGTACAGTAAAACCTTCCATGCGACCACCTCCCTGAAAAAACCATTTTTTCATGGAATGAAATTTATTCCCATAGACTTGCTAATAATTTTACTTCCATTCAAAGAGCATCCCAGTTGAAATCTTTCCGTGAGCGACTATTCCTTTGAAGAAAATGAATCAATTTCATTTTTTGCTGGTCTCTTGAAGACAGTTTTATCGGAAAAATAATTTTGGAAACATTTTGATAAATTTTTCATCAAACATCTAAATTTAGATTTTTCTTTTCTTTTTTCTAATGACTTTTAAGCATTTAAATTCTTTTTGTACCTTTTTAGGCAATGAATTTAACTTTGACAAATTAAGAATGATAGTCAATAAAATCTCCTGCTCTATTCAGTCAGGATACTCTTAATGAAATATCATTATTTGTCCCCATCTAAAAAAAATTGCATTTGGTTACTGAACTTTGAAAGAACTTGGAAATAAAAGAGAAAACCATAAAATCAAAGCAAACATCAATGCATTCTTTTTTTTTTTTTTTTTAATGCTGCAGTAAATAACATACATTATTAATTATTGTTTTGATATTTTTTTTTGCTTTTAGCTAATGTAAAAAGTAAATTTTAGTAATATTAATTTTGTTTTTTTAACAATTAAAATCTAGATTTAAATATGACATCCATTGAGAGACCACTTCTCGTAGCAATCAATTTTTACCGGAATGGAATGTTGTTGCTGTAGGGAGGTTACAATGGGTGCATACCCATGGTCCTGAATAAGTTAAAAAAAAAAAAAAAAAAAAAAAAAGAGCAATAGCTTTTAGAAAGTGCATGAAATCTGTTTTTTTCACTATCACTGGAAATCAAATCTGTTTTCATATACTTTTTCATATAGATCATTTCTTTACAGACATGGTTTAATGCGGTAGTGAAGGAAATAGACTATGCACCTTCAACGTTCAAACTGAGATATGCCCCTTTTTTTTTCTTTTAAATGGATTTAATATTTTGTGATTGTGAAACCCCCAATTACTGTTGAGGATTTTGTATATTCTGAAAGCTTTAAATAATTTTAAAAGGCTCGTAAACTTTCTAGAATAATCAAAATAATACATCAGTAGCAACATATCATACATTTTATGTATGTGAAATTCATTCCGTGGAATTTTCTGGGCATTTAAACAGATTTTAGCTAATTGAGGGAAGGGCTGGGGATGCATGCTGATTTTTTTAAATATATTTGGGTATAATCAAAGAGACCTGTTATTCATAATGGTATACTGCTGCTTGTTAAAAAGGAATTTACACATAAACAGACCATGAGGTGGCGTCACAGACAATCCCCTCATCAAGTTTGATGGATGGAAGTCTAGGATTAGTTAAATCTCAATTCACATTTTAAAATGCAATCTATCTGCCAAGTCCAATTTTGGTGGAGAGCACTCAAAAACTTGATTTTAGCATTGAATCATAGGTTTACTATTGTTCTTTCTTGCACCTAAAAGTATGAAGATTAGCTGCAGGAAAACATCGTGGTAAACCTATGAGTCAACCATTAAATTCAGGTTTTTAGGTGTTCTCCCCCTAGATAGGACTTGGCAGACTGATTGAATTTTAATATGTGAATTGAGATTTAACTAATCCTATTTGTGAACTCAATGAGTTGATTGTCTGTGCTGTTGCATCCTGGTCTAAAAACTTAAAATCCAATACCAACATCTAAAACTCAATAATTCTTTGTTGTTAAATCCTTTCATCATCATGTTGCATATCTGCAACATATCCAAAAGTCAATGTTATTTTTATAATGAGCTTCTCAACCAGGGCTCAGAATGTAAAAATCAACAAAGCAGAACACTGTTTTAAAACTGGCATTCAAGATTTTAAATGATTTGAAAAGAAAAATTACAGGAAGCACAATAAGCTGTATATATGAACTGTAATAATATTTTATAATAATTTCACAAACCGGAACATTGCATTGTACTGCAGTAAACTGGAACAATGGTCCAGTTTGTTCTGGTACATTTTGAACCTTGCTCCCAGCACAGCAGTTACATATGGACTGTTCACAGAATTCTGATTATTGAGTTAATTTTTCATGCAAAGTTTTATTTATCAGTTAAGCAGCCTCACATCATTAGTGATAAAATTTACTTCATTATTTTGTCAATTTAATAAGATGCCCTAAAATAGATTTTTTACAAAAAGTAAGTTTGTATACTTTAAAGTTTTGTATTGGAAAATTCACACTTTTTGAAAAATATGTCATTTTTTTTTTTTTTTCATTTGTAAAAAATATCTTTTAGTCATTTTATTTTTTTATGTTCTAATTTTTTTACATACTTAAAAAGGTGTATTCTAATTTTCGAGTAAATAGGTTTCAAGTCTGAGCTATTGTGTCACAAAGAATTAATAATGCCATCAACTTTAGTTGGTAACTACTTTCATCATGTACTGATCTGAATATTTGTTTATCATTGTAAAAATATTTATATGCTATTTTGTAAAATGTTCAATGTATTCTAGTTTTTAAAATGAATTTTTATTGTGTATAGTAATGAAACATTCTGATTTTCTTTAATATGTTTGCAGCTTTCTGGGACACTGTTGACTTGTACTCAGAATTATCATAGCAAATGGCAATTTGAAAAGATATATTGTTTGCATATATGGATAAAAATTTTTGCCTGATGACTGTAATTGCCAATTTATTATACCATTGTTGATATGTTAATCTCAATTTACTCTTTTTTATCATAAAAAAACAATACAATCAGATTTAAATAGATAGGCAGTACTTTAAGTTGCACAGAATGTTTTTGATTTTCTTACATTTTAAAATAATTTAAATATTGTTATTAAAAGATACTCATGTGAAATTCCTTATGTTTTATTCCTAAAAGCTTAAAAATTTTAGCTAACTGATACATGCAGTGATGGCTTTTTTTATTTCTAAAAAGCAGCTGTAATTTTATTTTCAAATATTTTTAAAAATAATTTTTTAATGCCATTAAGAAATAATTCTATAATTCCCTTCCCTCAAGTTTTAAATTTTAATATTTTAGTTTTATATTAGATTGTTTTAAAATGATTTTCTTTAAAAAAAATTTCACTAATTTTAAATGCATTTTAGATTATAGATATTGCATAGTCATACTATCCAGAAACTTTTGACTATTGCAGGCTGAAGAAATTAACTCTGTAAATATTTTTCCAAAACTTTTTATGAATGTGCATGTACTAAAGATATTGTAAAGTAATATGCATTTTCTGTATTTATTGTTTTCTCTCTCTCTGTCTGCAATGATGTAAATAGTCATTCAAATGGAGCATTCCGTGACAGTTATAAGTTGAAGCATTTACTGTTTTTTAATGTATTTCTATGCTGATTGTACATATCGAAATGTACTGATGCAATAAACGAGCGTTTTGTTTACATTGCTACATTTTTTCTCCTTGTACAACATTAGTTTTCAAGTTCATGTGTTTTGATTTTTTTATTTACTACAGTAAGTGCTTTTCACATAATAATTATCTATTATAATTTTCCTGTCTGAAATCAAAGATAAGAAATGAACCCTTTATGAAAATTTTACATTCTAAAAGCATTTTATGCAAATTGTTTAAACTAATTTACATAATCATTTAATAAATATTTAAAGGATTTTAGAAGGATTGAAGGATTTAGAAGAATTAATTAAATTTGAATTTACAGGGATTTTCTGCAATTTTTGTAACCCCACTCAATTTTTTTTATTTTTAATTATTTTCTTAATATTTTGTAGAATTATAAAATGTACAAATATGATGTTCTTACAATATAAATATAGAAGTATATTTCCGAATTGAAAAATCTCCATCCCTTTTCCTTAGCGCCTTTTAAAAATATTTTTGTTTTGTGTAACCAATAATGCTTTTGGAACAAGATAAAGCAATGTTTCTGTAACTTATTCTAAACAGTATTACAACTAACTGATATACAGTAGACTCCCTCAAATCCGCACTCCTAAAATCCGCAACTCTCTAAAATCCATACATATTTTACAAATGTAAACAATGAAACATTCAGTTCAGATGTAGGTGCAAAATTTGACTCTTTTAGTTTTATATCAATTCCATATATTTTTTAATTTGTAATTTTTGTTAAGGTTATTGAATTCATGATTTTTCATGAAGAAAGAATAATTTATTTCTGAAAAAATAAAGATAATGCTGATATTATTGATAATCACAATCTTACCAAATATATTTATATATATTAATCAAGCTTTTTTAGTTAAGTCTGGCTAAACCTGAAATAAAGCTTCAATAATTTATGATCTTGATGTGAATTAGAAATGTGCCTATGAGGCAAGTTTCTTGAATAATTTAGGAAAAACACATTTCATCTTTATAATGAATATTTAATTGTACATTATTGATTATTAATTTGACCTTTGCTTTTAATATTTTTATCACTTTAAAAACTATCTAAATTTTATTATTTTAGTTTATCTTTTATTTTAATGTTTTAACATATTGTAAGCACTCATTATACTTATGATTCCATTATTAATTACATTCAAATTACTTTTAAAAAAATGTAAACAAAGCAATGACAAGAAATCCGCAAAATTCTAAAATCCGCAAAACCTCTGGTCCCAAGCTGTGCAGATTTGAGGAAGTCTACTGTATTAAAAGAATTTTATGATAAGTTATTTTAATGGTACTTTTAAGTACCATCAGTAGATAAAGTGTTAAAAGGAATGGTATGTCATTTTTTATTAAAAACTTATAGGTTTTAACCATTTGAATCCCAAGCAGCATGATTGTGCTGTTCAGTTTTTATGTCGAGATAACCCTGCACATGTCTCAACTGATGGTGTGCCAGTTGGTATTTATTGACTTACACTGCTTGGGTCTGTTTGGCATAAAAAAGAAGAACTATTGCACTGCTTTGATCTTATCTACATTATATTTAAAAAAAAAAGCGTTGTCACGCTGCTTGGGATATCTTGACAGTTATTTTCAAAACCTTCTGGGACTCAAACAGTTAAATATAAAGTACTGTAAAACCCCGGTTATCCGAAAAGCATGGGACTAAAGCATTTTCAGTTAACCAGGTTTCCATAGGAAATTTCAGATAACTGAGATTTCATAGGAAATTTCATATAACCAAGAGGCTTATGATAAAAACTTGTTTGATGAAAAACTGTGATCGTAATTCAGAACATCTTTGTAATAAAAATGCTGTGATACTGTATTAAAAGAACCCTGAATGACAAACCAAAATTACCAGTCGATCCAATAGCAGATGATAACTTATTGCTTAAAATTGAAGGTCAGCGACAATAGCGATGTAGTAGGAGTTCAGTTTTTAAACATGCGAAGGGAAAATTTTCTGCCCCAAGGAGGGTGATGTCCACACAACAGAGAGCCATGGAAAGCGAATACAAACGGTAAACTTTATAAGTAATGAATGGAAAAATATGTGTGTCGCTAAAAAAACTGCACATCACAAACTGAAATGAGATAATACCGAACTTAAAGCCTATAAAGAAATAAGTATGTTCTCTGTTTATTCATTTCATAAAGAAGTAAGTTCATATTTAAGTGCAAATTATAAAGCAAGGAATACATGTGTGACTCAAGATGTAAGTAAAAATTATAAAGCAAGGAATGCATGAGTGACTCAAGATGCAAGTAAAAATTATAAAGCAAGGCATGTATGAGTGACTCAAGATGTAATTTCAAATTATAAAGCATTTATGAGTGACTTAATATCGCAATGCTTGCATGATTCAAGATGTAAGTGCAAATTATAAAGCAAGGAATGCTTATGTGATTCAAGATGTAAGTGCAAATTATAAAGCAAGGTATGTATGAGTGACTCAAAGTGTAAGTGCAAATTATGAAGCTGGAATTGCTTGTGTGACTCAAGATGTAAGTGCAAATTATAAAGCAAGGCATGTATGAATGACTCAAGATGTGAATACTAAAAAAAAGTTTGCTTGACTCAAGATGTAATTGCTAATTATAAAGCAAGGCATGTATGAGTGACTCAAGATGCAAGTGCTAATAATTATAGAGCAAAATTTTTTTTGCGTGAAACAAAATGTAATTGCAAATTACAAAGTATGGAATGTATGAGTGACTCAAGATGTAAATGCAAATTATAAGACCAGGAATGCATGTTTCTTTAGCATTCAGTGGTTGGTAATTCATTGTGAGATATCAGTAGCCAGTCTATCATTATGGCAACACTGAAAAAATCCTTAATTTTCTTCTGGATGAACATGAGGTGTAGATTATCTAAGAATCAGCTTTGAGATCTTTGATAAAGAACAACATGACATTTTTGTATGAAGGTGTTTCTTCTATTTTGCTGGTTTAAAAGAAAAAAAAAATATGTACAAAAGCAAACTATGTGTAAGAAAGTGACTCAAGATTAAAATTAACTAATTTTAACTCTGACATAGATGCCTTCATTGATAAATATCAGTGCCAGAAATCTCACTTATTGTAAAGTTGTGTTTTGGTAATAATTAAACATAATTTTCATTATACTATTTTAATTATTATTCTACTTACACATATTAATAATATTATTTTTTATTATTATTATTTGATAGTGCATCTTTGGTATAAAAATTAGACTTTTTCAAAAGACAGGGTAGGATAGCTTATAAACATCAAAGAAAATTGCCATATTGATATTGGATTCAACCTCGTATTTGGTGTGTCGCAAGAAATATTTTTACTTAAAGGTGTTTCACATACATAAAAGTTTGGAAGTGCTACATTAAATTAATAAAAATTGATTTAATTTTTTTTTTTTAGTTTTGCAGACAAACACATCTGCTGAATTTGAGATTAGCAAAATATTGGGTTTCATTCACTAAAATTGTCAAAGGCCTGCTACAATGCACCATTACAAACACTGATAAATATCATTAGGAAAAATAAAAAAAGAATGTGCGACAAATGAAATTTAAGGTTTTATTAAATGAATTAGAATAACAAAATATCCATGATAATATGTGTATAAATATTCATAACATCAATTTATCGATGACAGTCTTTCTTTAAAATTCACACTCCACCAGTACATTAACTCCATAATTTATGTTAATAATGCTGAAATGTACAAAATATAGATGCAGTAATTTGAATGCACCATCAGCAATTCGCACAGACTCTGCTATTAAGGCAATTATTTATTTCAAGAAAAGGATTCCTCACTAGAATGGGTCACTTTATGACTTTTTAAATGTTGTCTCTCATAAAACCTTTCCTCGCATACATCACACGCATAGGGTTTTTCACCAGTGTGACATTTCCGTGCATGTAGGAGTAATCTGTCTTTTTTCAGAAATTCTTTCTGACACAGGTCACAGGAAAACATTTTAGTGTCTGAATGATAGTATTTTATATGAGTCTTAAGACTGCCTTTCGATGAATAAGATTTTTGACATATTTCGCACAAAAAATATTCTTTTTCCAGGGAATTATTATGAGTACGACGATGAACGGTCAATGAACTTTTTACATTAAATTTCTTGTCGCAAATTTCACACGAAAAAGGCTTTTCTTCTGTATGTATCAGCATGTGTACTTTTACACTGCCCTTCTGAGTAAATCTTTGATGACAGAGAGAACAGGAAAATGCCTTTTCTTTAGAATGAGTACGAACATGCTTCAAGAGATTGCCCCGATGAGAAAACTCCCTCTGACAGATATCACAGGCAAAAGGTTTTTCTCCCGTATGTATCATCATATGTATGTTAAGACTGTTTTTCTTCTTAAATCGTTTGTCACACAGTTTACATGAAAAAGGTTTTTCATCGGAATGTGTCTTAGCATGTTTTGAGAGGTCCCGTTTATCCCTAAACTGTTTCTGGCAAATATCACAAACAGCTTTTTTCTCTCCAGTGTGTGACTGGATGTGGCACAGAAGTTTACTGTTATAAGAAAATGCTTTACCACAAAATCTACACAGATGAGATTTTTTAGAATTTTTATTCATATTTGTTATTAATTAAGAATATATAAATTAATATTTTGTGTGAAGACTAGTAGCGAATATACATGAAATCTTATGTTATTTGAAACTTGAAATATTTTATATAGTGTATAATATTTTTGAACAGATGCTTGTTAATTTCTTTGATTTGCACTTATTTGGCTTTCTCGGGGACTAAACTCTTATTTCATTTAGAGAGAATATATGATGAGCAATTAACTTCCAAACTGCTATCAAAAGCTTATGTTGGAGAAACATAAAAAATACAAGTTGCTGTTTATCGAAGAACTTTCTCTCCCACATTGATAAACAGAACACATCTGTAATAGTTTCTTCTAAATCTTTTATAATAAAAATTAAAAGCTTGATGGTAGCATTTTCAGGTACGATCATATGGATGATTATAACACCTGAAAAGTAAAATTGTAAAATTAATGATTATGAAATTGTTGATATATTTCTCTGAAGTTTTTATTATTATTTTATTTACTAATAGCTGATTTCATTTATTGGAATACTGATATATAGATACTGAAGAATCATTCTACATTAAATCAATAAAATTTTAAAACAGTAGACTTCCTCAAACCCACAACCCTAAAATCCACAAATGCCTAAAATTTGCACATCACTGCAGATGTAAACAATGAAACTTTCAGTAAATGCTTACAATTTGTTTTTGCCTATACTAGTAGGGGAAAAAATTACAGAATTTTTTATTTTTATGTAATTTAATATTTATTTTAATATGTAATTCTTGATAACATGACGGAAAACATGTTTTTTCATGAAGGAAGTATAAATTTATTTCTGAAAAAAATACAGATATTGCTGATATCACTGGAAATCACAATCTTCTTACCAAATGTATTTAAGTATTAATCAAGCTTTTTGCTTATTAAGACAGTTACATTCTGAAATAAAACTTCCTTGTATTATTATTTTCATGTAAATTAATAGGGTACCTTTATGAGGAAAGTTTCATTGAATAATTCAAAGAAAATGTATCTCATCTTTATTATGCATATTTAATGATACATTTTTAACTTTAATATTTAATTATTTTTAAAATTCTTACTTTTTTATCATTTTAGTTTATTATATTAATTAATTATTTTAATATTTTACCATATAGCAAGTAATCATCATAATTTTGATTGAATTATTACATTCAAATTACTGTTTAAAAAAATGTAAGCAACAAAATGACTCGAAATCCACTAAATTCTAAAATTTGCACAATCTTTGCTCCCAAACAGTGCGGATTTGAAGGAATCTACTGCACAAATTTTAGGCACTGTCTCATATTTTGATTAAACAAATTACATAGATAGAAGCTGATCCAGAGATTTTTTTTTTTTTTTGGGGGGGGGGGAGGAGGGTGTATTGAATAACATATAATCAAGACAGTTATAGCTTATGTTTGTTTTGTCATTCCTTGCAGTTAATTATTAAATGGATACAGAATAATTAATGCAAATAAAAATACTATACATTTTTAATTATCCAATGTGTAATTAACAATATCTGCTAACCAGCCTCTTTTTATATAATCCCACTTCTCCTCCCAATTCTCTTACTCCTCCCATTTCTCTCTTTATATAATCCAACTCTTCCTCCACTTCCCACTTCTCCTTTCAGAATATGGCTTATTGTTAAATATTGTGTCAAAAAATTAACACATTCGCTGCCGATAACTCAGCCCTCCATGTTAAATGATAGAGAATTTCATGCGATAGCGCGTGACTGACAGCGAATGTGTTAAAAATATTACAATAGGTTTGCCAGTTCAGCAAAAACTTTTATAAAAAGATCAGATTAGAATGATATTTGGTTCCTTGGATTTAGCTATAGTTTAAAGCTTATTTTGGTTCAATTATTCGAAAATATAGAGCATTTCTTTTCTTGTAATAATGCTTTTCTATACAATTAAGGCGATTTTCAAATTTTGCATTTGTCAACAACTACACACTTCCTTTTCAATTTCAAACTTGCTATGATAAGTCCCGATTACATTGCATTACAATCAGAGTATATTTAACAGGTTATAGTAAGGAAAGACAGACTGACATACAAACTGAATTCATAAGTTCTTTTAAACTACATTGGAAAGTGTTAAAAACGCTTTATTTTTTCAGTGTAACAAAGAGATAAACAAAAGCCTAAAAGTATGCATAAAATACAATACCTAAAAATTTCAAGGGTGTTAAATGGTGGTTTTAAAAGGTGGGTGGTTTTAAAAATTCGTGAAATAAATCACAAATGGTAGAAAGTATATGTATAAAATATATGCTACAGATAGCACCAATTTTCTAGCACACAAAAGTCATATTAGATATTGTTCTGTTAAACAGTAATCAATTTGGCATCGCTTTGAATAAAATTAATTTTGTGTGTGTTGAAAAACGGAAAAAACTGAAATGAAGGCAATTAGAAAATTAGTTGTTAGAGGCCACTGTAACACTAACAAATCATATATATGCATAATATAAAATATGAAAATGAATCATGCATAAACTATTTATAAAATGCATTACAATTCCAAAACAAAATTTTGCATTTAAATATCTTAAATACATATTTATGCTCTATCACAGCATAAAGTCTAAAGTTCAGACAACCTAAAGTTTTGACTTTCCAGTGATAATAGTCAAGAATTTAGGGACAAGCAAAATTGTTGAAACAAACAAACAAAAGATCTGTATATCAGAACTCATGTCTATGTAATAGAATAAAAGAAAATTTCTTAATGAGAAACTTAAGTTAATAACACATTAACTAAAATGTTAGATTTTTTTTTTTTTTTTTTTTTTTTTTTTTTTTAAATGGTTCTGGATAATCAGGTTACTGATATTCAAAAGGCTTCTTTCCATTTACTGAATACTAAGTAAATACAGTAGACTCCCTTAAATCCACACAGCTTGGGACCAGGGGTTTTGCGGATTTTAGAATTTTGCGGATTTCTGGTCATTGTTTTGTTTACATTTTTTAAATAATAATTTAAATGTAATTAACAATGAAATTGAAACTATAATGAATATTTGTAATACTAGCAAAAGCCAAGCTTTGTTTGGATTCGCGAAGCCTTATTTCAAAAGAAAATGTTTAAAAGTAACAATAACATATTTTTGCATCTTAATTAAGCAAAAATGTTACTTTATTTTTTGGAGGATTTTAATTTTAGAAATGTAAATTCAGTCAAATTCCATAAATTGTTTTTAAACAACAAACATATTAAAAATAATACTAATGGTAATTACTTCATAGTAATAAATACGTTTTATTTGGTTCAGTTTTCATCCTTCGTATTCAAATAATACTTTACATAACGAATTTAACAATTAATTTTATTTGTTTACAATGCTTTCGTTTCTACTTTACAAAAAAAAAAAAAAAAAAAAAACAGAAGTATCGTCTGCGTAAATGATTTCACACAATAAAAATAAATTGAGTATTTGAATTCTTAACACTGAGAAATATTTATATAATTAAACGCAAATAATTGAATTTTTACAAATTTTAATTTATTAAAAATATGCTATAATTTTCACGAAAAAGGATATTTTAAAAATTTCATAAAAGAAATCGCGAAATTATTATATGATTAAAAGGAATGAGGCCAAAATATGCACCATTTCCAACCAATTTTAATAAAGTATTCTATTAAAATATAATTTTTGATGGAATAATGAAAATATATTTTATTTATTTAATGGGCCTTATTCTTGTTTTCGTTCGAGTCTACAAAAATCGCCGTTTTACCTTATGTGACTTCATTGGAACATTATCGATCGTACTCATTGCACGCAGATGATTGCAAAAATTTTTTTTTACAGTTTAAAAAATATAAATAGTTTTAAATTTATATTTTTTAAACTGTATTCATCTAATAATTCATAAAGAAATGGAGCCTTTTCTTCCTTCTGGCTTGAAGCTAAAAATCGCTATTTTAACTAATATTACGTCACAGGAATCATGATTCTACTTATAATTATTAACCCCATGATTTATTTCTTCTTTTGAAAATATCCTTGTTTCATTTTTATTTGCAAAAATGCGTCCGTAATGGAAATACATGTAAAATAAATTATTTAAAATAATAATTTTTTTAAGGTTATTCTGTAAAAAAAAAATATATTCTGCAAATCTACAGATCATAATTTATTTTTGTGTTTAATTTCTACTCAAAATATTGAATAGTTTTTTCGTAAAGTGTACGACAAAATGTAATTTGAGTGGCCTAGTAGAGGATTCGCTTCGCTCATCCTAATAATAAAATATTAAAATAAGTAATAAACAAAAATAATAAAAATTTAGCTAATTTTTAACATAATTAAAATATTAAAAGCAAAGGTCAAGTTAATAATCAATAATGTATGATACAATATTTATTAAAAAGATAAGATACATTTTTCATGTGATATTTGGTTTATAAAGATACATTACTAATTCACATTAAAATCATAATATAAGAAAGTTTTATTTCAGGTCTAACTAGACTTAATAACCAAAAAAGTTTGGTTAATGTATAAATATCTTTGGTAAAAAAATTGTGATTACCAGTGATATCAGCAATATCTTATTTTTTTCAAAAATAAATTTATTCTTTCTTCATAAAAACACATGAATTGAGTAACGTTAATGAAAATTACAAATTAAAATACTTATGGAATTGATATAAAAATAAAAAAGTCAAATTTTGCACTTATATCTGAACTAAATGTTTCATTGTTTACATCCGTAAATTATGTGCGGATTTTAGAGAGTTGCGGATTTTAGGAGTGCGGATTTGAGGGAGTCTACTATACCAAGTTTTAAGCCTCTTGTTTGTATCTCAATTTGTTTGGGAGATAGAGCCTTTACAAACAGACACGACAGCATTTTCTTTCTTTCATTTTTTTTTTTTTTTTTTGTACCTCTAGTGCCTGAAATGTGTAAATCCATGAAATGAAAAAAATTTGATTTTTAACCCATTCAGGACCAGCATCTGTTACACGAATTTTATTCGTTTGGCACCACTTTTTGTTAATTATTATATGTTTCAAAAATAAAATTATCAAAGGATTAAGTAACATTCTGCACTTCTGTTTAACCTCACAATTAAAGTTGTAACAGCCCAACAGTATTGGAAATTTTTTCCCACGCTTAAGGGTGTATTTCGATTCAAACTGCTTATTTTCCAATTTATTTTTTAATTCATTTTTGCTCTCAAATACACCAAACTTTCAAAATCTCTTATTTGGAAAGTACACAAGGTGCCGTGATTGTCGATTCTTTGATAAATGCAGAAAATATTGCAAAAAAAGCAATCAAAAACGGCATTTCAAACCGATTTTTCCCAAGCAGGAGATTTGGGAACGAAAAAAAGGGTCATCCTGATAAGGTAATTGTTTATAACTCAAATTCTAATGAATTGAGCCTAAAAAGACATCACATGGCACCTCATATGTGCCTTCAATCATCTCAGCAAGTTTCACGTTTCTACTTTTAAAAATGAGCCTGAAATTGTATCTGAAAATTTCGAGCTGTTGAAGGTGGAAAAGCGTTTTTTCGAATACATCCTTAAATAAGATTCAAACAATTATACTCCAGTGTTAGAATAGATGCCATATTTGTCAGATTTAAGGATAGTGATAAGAAAAATCAACAAATATTCTTTTAAATTGATCACCCTTGTATATCGAATATACAATAGGAAATACATATGCAATATATATATACTGTGCGTTATATAGAATTTTGAGTTATATGGATCACATTTCATACATAACCAAATAGTGTAAAACATATCAAAATATATTAGAGTATCTTTTCCTTACCTCGATTATACATTTTTGTAATATATAGATCAATTCACATTTTGTTAAATATACTTTTTCTAAAATGGTCCAAATATAATCTGGATCAAAATCATTCATTATATAAGTCATTCAAAATTTTATTGCAGTCATAATTTTTCATTAAAAAGTTCAAATTTAAGGAGATAAAATTGGACTAATGTATTAAATTTAGTTTTGAGTTAGTTAGAATACTTCCTTAATTGAAAACTTCCTTATTCTATGATTTTTAATAAATCTGAAAATTTGAGTGCTTCTTTGCTGCAAAATTTACTGCTTACATCTGAAAAATTGTGCATTATATGGAGAATTGCATTACAGTTGGTTCCCTCAAATCCACAACCCTAAAATCTGCATACAATTTACAGATGTAAACAATGAAGATTTCAGTTCAGATATATGGGCAAAATTTGAATTTTTTAGCTTTATATCAATTCCATTTTTAATTTGTAATTTTTTTAAATATTACTGAATTCATGTTTCTTCACAAAGGAAGAATAAATTTATTTCTGAAAATATTCAAGATATTGCTGATATCACCGATAATCACAATCTTTTTACCAAATATATTTATGTATAAAGCTCTTTTTGGTTACTAAGCCTGGTTAAACCTAAAAATAAAACTTCCTTATTCTATGATTTTGATGTGAATTAGTAATGCACTTTTATGAAGCAAGTTACGAAGCAAGTTAGTTATTTAGAAAAAATACATTTCATCTTTGTAATGATTGTTTAATCATACATTATTGATAATTAACATTACCTTCGCTTTTTAATATTTTAATCATTTTAAAACTTATCTAATTTTTTTATTATTTCATTTTGACTTATTTTAATATATTGCAAACATTTATTATAGTTTTGATTGCATTATAATTACATTCAAATTACTGTTTTAAAAATGTAAACAGAGCACTGACCAGACATCAGCAAAATTCTAAGATCCACAAAACCTCTGGCAGAGGTGACCCCCCCCCCCCCCCAAAACCCAATGATGCAAATTCCCTCCAAAAAATCTTCATACTTTAAGGTTGACACCCCCTCCCCCCTAAACAGAATTGTAAAATATGCAATTGTAAAATATATTCTACTTATAATCTACTGCACATTCAAAAGATAGCGAGTTGAGCATAGCGGAATGAGTTCTTATTGCTCTTATCTAGAATTTAAAGAAAGAAAACACAGGAACATTTCTGAAAATTAAATGTTGAAAGAATTTAAAATTGATACTAAAAGAATCAAGATTTACAAAAGATAGCGAATTGAGTATAGCAGAATGAGTTATTGCCCTTATCTAGAATTTATAGAAAGAAAACATAGGAACTTTTCTGGAAATTAAATGTTGAAAAATTTTAAAATGATGTTAAAAAAAATCAAGATTTTTTTTTTTTAACAGAAGAAACATTAAGAATTTAAAATTCTCCCCCCCCCCCCAAAAAAATGTACTTTTTCTCAAATTCCCCCCTCCCCCAAAACTAAATTGATTGATGCATCCTGCGTCACCAAATCCCTCTCTGGACATCCCTGACCTCTGGTCCCAAGCTGTGTGGATTTGAGGGAGTCAACCGTACGTGGAATTGCATTATAAAGATCTTCTACTGTATATATATCCTCAGTCCTAATGTCACCTGGAGGAGACACTAAATAACAGCCTTTAAATTAATTTAAATGCTTTTAGAATTACTAAAAGCAGACCTTTTTATTAAATAAGTAGATATAAGAATTGATATATAGTATGATACAATTTTGGATAAGTATAGCAATTTTAAACCGATTTTTGTGGTGCCTTGTGATATTTGTTTCAGGACTGACTAGGATACATACATATATATATATCAGAGTTTCCCCCAGAGGGATTCAGAAGGGCGCTCCGCCCTCCTGCCCTTTAGTTTAAAAACTAGCGCCCCTCTTGCCCCTCATCCAAAAACTAGCGCCCCTCTTGTCACTCATTAAAAAAAATAGCGCCCTTCTTGCCCCACATTAAAAAAAATAGCGCCCTTCTTGCCCCACATTTGAAAGAACGCAGTCCTTTAGCGATGATGCGGACGTGCTATAAGGTGTAAATTATGTAAAAAATCGGCGATGGAATGCAAAAAATAACTCTTAAGCGCCCACATAGGACGTGTAATTTTGTCTAAAAATTGCGAAAAAAGTAAAATTTCATTAAAAAATTTGCAAAATAACGACTAATTTTCAGCAAAATTCGTGAAAAAAAAGGCTAATTTCGTCACAAAATCCCTTAAAAATGGCAGATTTCCTTAAAAAATCATAAAAAACGACAAATTTCGTCCAAAAATTGCGAAGAACAGAAAACTTTGTCAAACAATTCACAAAAATGGCAATTTTCATCAAAAAATCGCAATGAAACGGAAAATTCTGTCAAAAAATTTGCGAAAAACTGCTAATTTTGCCAAAAAATTCATGCAGAAAGCAAAAATTTGTCAAAATATACCGAAAAGACGGCAAATTTCACCAAAAGGTCGCGAAAAAATGCAAATTTCGTCAAAGAGACACACACACACAAAAAAAGTTGATGCCAGAAGTGAATTTTTCTGCTCTAAAAATTAATTTTCTTCCTTCAAAATTGTGTTTTTAATGCTCAAAAAGCGGATTTTCCTGCTTCACAATCAAGGCGTATGAGAAAATTGCACCCGGGGCATAATTAGAATTTGAGGCCGCCTCCCCCCCCCCCTCCCAACTTTTTCTTGTGATAGCCCCAAAATGAAGTTTGTAGTATAAATTTGGCACCCCCTAAATTTCTGCGCCTGGGACGACCCCCTGCCCCCTGTTCACAATACTCTATTGACTGTCAAGAACTTTCTAAATGTGAATCCTGAAAGCACCCGTTTATGAAACAAAAAAGAACTCTTTATTCAACAAAAGTATTAAAAAAAAAAGTCTTTTTTTTCAATAAATCAGGCTTGGCTCTTTACAATCTTATAACAAAATTGGCCGTTTTTTCGTGATCTTTTAACAAAATTTGCCATTCTTTTGAAATTTTTCACTTTTTGTGACTTATTTAGCAAAATATGCCGTTTTTGCAATCCTTTAACAATATCTGCTGTTTTTTGCGATCTTTTAACAAAATCCACCGTTTTTCGCGATCTTTTAACAAAATTTATTTATTTTTTCTTTTTGTTCAATTTTTGGGCAAAATTTTTGTTTTTTCTCGATTTTTTTTACGAAATTTCTGTTTTTTCACGATTTTTATTAACTGCTATATTCTAGATTCAACTCTATAAAAGTGCCCTGAAGAATGTAAAAAGTGCCCTTTTCAGAACAGTAGTGCCCTGCCTCTTTTTAAACCTGTGGGAAACTCTGAATATACATACATACACACACACACACACACATATATATATATATATATAAATTTTTAGAGAAATTTGGTATGGTTTATAGTTACACATGATTTTGAAAAGCCTTTCTTCTATTTTGAAAATACTTTAGGTGAGAATCCAATCAACAATCCTAAAATTTAACATATTTTAGAAATTTACAGAAATGATTTCCCCAAAATTTCCAATTTTACTTTTTTAAATCCTTTTAATACATTTGTTATACTGCAGTAATAATATGCAATCATCTAAATTTTCTAGCCAATGGAAAAAAAAAAAAAAAAAAAAAAAAAAAAAAAAAAAAAATCAGCTCCACTTCAGCACAAAAAAGTTTAAAATCCTTTAAAACTATTTTTTCTCATCTGCTATGCATTACATTCTAGGAACAATAAATAATTAAAAATTTAACACCCCCTCCCTTCCTTTCTCCCTGAAATATTAAAGACTTGCAGAAATGGATAAATTTTTAAGTACTGGAGGGAGAGGGGAGGGGGATAAACTCATATACTTTGTAATTTGTTTGCGCTTACCTCTTTTTAGAGATGGACTGCTCAACACCACTTCACATTAGCATCAAATAAATATAATCAATCAACCAAAACAAAAGTTTGTCAGTAGAATCCAATTTTAAAAAAGAGGGCTTCTAAATAATTTTGGTGTCAGTGTTTCATGTTGAATATACATTGCTCATAATTTATTTATTTGGCTACAGTTTTTTTAATTGACCAAATTGGCCTAATTGGCCAAACTTCAGCAAGAGCCCTGAATGAGATGCACTGATATGTCTTACTGCTGCCCTCAAGTCTTCTCCTTAAACAATTGTCATAGTCAGAGCAGATCTGCAGAAAATGCATATTTAAATTTTTGATGACTGCATAGATCTGTCATATATCAGCAAGGAAGACTGAATAAAAAAGTCACTGTATGCGATACTTTGCAGCTTGTAATTATCAAATTTTACGCTGAAAATGTGGCTACACCAACCTTACATCAATTTTATGTATTTGCAAATTTACAAAGGAAAAAAAAACTTTTATTTTCGAGTTGAAATCCTTTTATGTCGTCTTACATGTTGTATAGTTCTAACTCAGTTTCATAATATCAATAAGTAACTTTTTAAAGTAACCATCACTTCTGTTGATTTTTACTAAATCTGAAAAATAGTACAGTAGACTCTCTCAAATCTGCAACTCTCTAAAATCTGCACATAATTTACAGATGTAAACAATAAAACATTCAGTTCAAATATAGGAACAAAATTTAGGTTTTTTTACTTTTATATCAATTCCATGTATATTTTAATTTCTAATTTTTGTTAATATTACTAAATTCTTTTTTTTTTTTTTAATGAAGAAATAACAAACTTATTGCTGGAAAAATTCAAGATATTCCTGATATCACTGGTAATCACAATCTTTTTTTTTGTCAAATATGTTTACAGATTAATCAAGCTTTTTTTTTTTTTTTTTTTTTTTTTTTTTTTGGTAACTAAGCTTGGCTAAACCTGAAATAAAACTTCTTTATTTTATGATTTTGATGTGAATTAGTAATGTAACTTTATGAGGCAAATTTCATTGAATAATTTAAGAAAAATACTCTTCATCTTTATATAATATATATTTAATCATACATTATTAATTTATTAATTTGACCTTTGCTTTTAATATTTTAATCATTTTAAAAATTATCTGAATTTTTATTATTTTAGTTTATTACTTATTTTAATATTTTATTATATTGTAAGCATTCATTATAGTCTCGACTGCATTAATAGTTACATTCAAATTACTATTTAAAAAATGTAAACAAACCAAAGACGAGAAATCCACAAAATTCTAAAATCCGCTAACCTCTGATCCCAAACTGTGCAAATTTGAGGGTGTCTACTGTATATGTTTCATCACCAACATCTTTAAACAATACTTTTCAATAAGTTCTTTTTCCAATTTATTTCAAGAAAATCATTTGTCTTTTTGATGGGTAATCATATGATTTTGAAGACATTTTCTTTCAAAAAAACCTTTCTGACATATGTTGCACACAAAAGATTTTTCACCGGTATGGTATTTCTGTGCATGTACTAGTAATCTTTCTTTTTTCAGAAATTCCTTCTGACATATGTCACAGGAAAACATTTTAGCGTCTGAATGATAATATTTTATATGACTATGTAGACTACCTTTGGAAGAATAAAATTTTTGACATATTTTGCATAAAAAACACTTTCTTTCCAGAGAATTATCATGGATGCGACGGTGCACAGTTACAGAACTTTTTACAGCAAATCTTTTTCCACAAATTTCACAGGAAAAAGGCTTTTCGCCTGTGTGGATCCGCAAATGTATTTTTACAGCTTGTCTCTCAGTAAATCTTTGATGACACAGTTCACACGAAAATGGTTTTTCATTAGAATGCCTCTTAACATGTTTTAAGAGGTTATGTTTATTAGAGAACTGTTTCTGGCAAATATCACAAACAGCAGTTTTCTCTTCAGCATGTGACTGGATGTGGCACAGATGTTTAACCCTCCAAGCGTTTTGCAAATGGGTAAAATTGTAATGTTGTTTTCTCTGCATTTTGTTATAAATGCTAATAAAATATGATTCTTTCAATATTACATAAAAAATCTTATTTAGGAATATAAATGTAATCCTTGAGCGTCTTAATCATTCTTCAATATACTTTGTAAATTCATTAAATTTATAGAATTATAATATCTTAAACATTGCTTATATTGCAGTGAAACCTGGAGCTTAGTGTACGGAATATTACGGGACAAACGCTTAGAGGGTTAATTTGCCAAAGAAGTACTTTCCCACAAAATCTACATACATGTGAATTTTTAGTGCTTTGATTCATACTTATTAGGTAAGAAAATATAAAGTAATATTTTGAGGCAGTATGCTTCAGGACTAGCAATGAATATGTTTCAAATCTTTTAGTATTTGTAGCTGGAAATATTTTAAATGGTAAACAATACTTTTGAACAGATCTTTGTTAACTTCTTTATATTGTATGCATTTGGCTTTTTCAGAATGTTATCTTATATTTCCTCTAGAGAGAATGCATGTTTTTTAATTAGTTTCTACATTGTTAAGAAAAATATATACTACTTTGGAGGAACATAGAAAAATACAAGTTGCCGTTTATCGTTGAAATTGTTTTCTTTACTTTGATTAACAGAATATCCAGTGATAATCTCTTCAAAATCTTTTATAACCATAAGAATTTTAAATGGTAAATAACACTTTTGAACAGAGCTTTGATAACTTATTTATGTTGCATGCATTCGGCTTTTTCACAGTGTTACCTTATTTTTTTCATTCAGAGAGAATATATGTTGGTTAATTAATTTCCACATTGTTAAGAACGGTATACATTGCTTTGGAGGAACATAGAAAATACAAACTGCTTTTTATCGATGAAAAATTTTCCCCTACTTTGATTAACAGAATATCCTTGTGATAATCTCTTCTAACTCGTTTATAACCAAAAGGAAAAGTTTGTTGGTAACATTTTCATATGGAAATCATATGGATGATTGTAACACCTGAAAAATGAAATCATAAAATTAATAAATAACTAATTGTTTAAAAAATTTTGTGATTTATTTTTTTTTTTTTTCATAGAGCTGATTCTATTTATTGCAATAAACATTTAGCCAATAGATACTGCAAAATGATACAATATTAAACAGGGAAGAAAATGGATTTAAGCCATTTTGGAGCAGTAAAATCCATTTTTGGAACAGCAAAAATTGGATTTTGAAGCAGAAAAATTCAATTTTTCACAATCTTTCGACAAAATTTGTGTTTTTTCGGAAGCTTCTGACAAAATTTGCGCCTTTGCGATCTTCTGCCTAATTTAAAGATTTTTTTTGCAATATTTTGATCATGTTTTGTTCGGTTTTTTCACAAAATTCGCGATTTTTTGACAAAATTGATGTTTTTTATGCGATTCTTAGATGAACATCGTGTGTTTTGCGCGATCTTTTCATAAAGTTCAAATGTTTTTCAAGAGGGTGAAATTTGCGCGCTTTCAGAGATCTTTTGACTTCATCCACAATCTTTTGATGAAATGTATGTGTTTTTGCAATCTTTTGACAAACATGGTGTGTTCTTCGTGATCTTTTCATAACATTCGAATGATTTTCGAGATTTTTGGAAGAAATTTGTGTGTTTTGCCCAATCTTATGATGGAATCCACGTCTTTCCGCGATCTTTTGTCAAAATCCACGTGTTTTTCATGATATTTTGAAGAAATCTGTACGTTTTGCATGATTTTATGACGAAATCCATGTCTTTGTGCATTCTTTTGTCGAAATTCATGTGTTTTTTGCGATTTTTTGACCACTTTTTGTTCGTTTTTAATGAAATTAACGATTTTTTGACAAAATTCAAATTTTTTTTCCCGCTATTCTTAGATGATTATGAAGTATTTTTTATGATTTTTTTGATAAAATTTCAAATGTTTTTCAAAATTTTTGGATGAAATTTGCATGTTTTCGTTTCAAAATCTGTGTGTTTTTCGTGATCTTTTGACCGCGATTTTTTTCATTTTTTGACAAAATTAGCAATTTGGAAAAAGTTAAACATGGGATTTTTCTTTGTTTTTTGGATCAATGAAATTGCGCTAAATTTCATTTTGGTACTAAGTACGCTTTGGTGCAGGTTTCCACAAATGTAAGAAAAAATGCTATTTTATTGAAAATATGCGCAACACTTGAAATCCTGTAAATACGAATCAATACAATTTTAACAAAAATTTTATTCACTATTTAAGATTTTGATGAAACCACTTACAGGAGTATTAGTTATAAAGATTAGGAAAAGTAATTTAACCCCTCTCCCCCCCCCCCCCCAAAAAAAAAAAAAAAAAAAATTATATACGTTTTGAAAACACAATTGTGTAAAAAACACCCAAATGATATGTATTAAAAATGATATAAATAGTTCTCTGAATTAATCTAAATCGATGCAAAAATTATCATTTATTAAAAAAATTTCTTGTAATGCACATTAGACGCCAATTATAAAGTACTTTCAGGGGACCACAAAATATCGTACATTATAGTCGAAAATCAATAAAACTCAGTACATAATAGCATAAGCAATAATAGAGATTTTAAGCACAAATTTTCTTTTTTTACTACTTACATGTTTATTTAGAAAAAAATTTATTTTTCATTGTTTTCTTTGATTAAATGACAGATTAATAATTTGATTAAAAAATAGAAATAAATTACATTTTCAATATTTAAAATGGGACTTTGCAGAGTGTTTGGTTAAGCAGATTTTGTTGCATTTTAAAATTTAGTGTCACTACCGAGGGAAGTATTATATACAGGTTGTCCAAAAAATATTGCGACAAACTTTTAAGGGAGGTAAAGACATGATAAAGGACTGAGAATTGTATAGCAACCCGTGACTGGAAACGTCATTACAAACCATTAATTACAAACCATATTTCAGTTTTATGCCTTAAAATACATGATTTTATTTTGTATAAAATGACGTCATTTGCATCCGTTGAAGCATTTCATGTTTACGATCGATTCTTAAAGAGCATATATAAGAAATTATGCAATTGACATCACCTTTGCAGAATAATACACAAATCCATCAAAATACAATGCTGCCGTTCAAGAAACTCGACAAAAATTTGGGTATCTAATGATTCATATCAATGTTACCACTAATCCTTTTTTTCTTCTTGAAAAATTTCGACTGATGGTTTTCGATGGATTTATGCGTTTTAGAAGATCTTGAACACGGTTTGATGGTTGTTAGAAAGTGCCTGTCTGTCACTCTGTGAGTTTCTATGTGAAAAAAAAAAAAAAAAAAAAATGAACTATTGCACGGAGTTTCACAAAACTTTATAATAACTTAGACATTGATATAAACTAGAGCTGATTAGTTTTTGGTGTATATCACTCAACAGATGGCTCTGCTATGCTGCATTGTTCACATTTTTAATAAGAGCTTTATCACAAGAACTAATGCACGGATTTTCATAAAACTTTAAACTCAGTACTAATTTTGGTGCTGATTACCTTTCGGTACAAATTGCTCGAGAGGTGACGCTGCTATTCTACACTACTCATGATTATCGCAATAGTGCTATCGCAAGAACTAATGCATGAATCTTCAGCAAATTTCAGTTTCGATTAGTCACTGATATATTTTAGTGATGTTTAGTTTTTGGTGTAAATCACCTTATAGGGGGAGTTGCTATTTTGCATTTTTCACGATTTCGCATTTGCTGTACCTTTGCATAGATTTTCATCAATCTTCAGATTCAGTTAGTACCTGATAAAAATTGATTCGGATTAATTTTTGCGGTACATCACTCAACAGTTGGCACTTTGCAGAATTTTTCATGATTTCAGCAATAGCTCTATTTCAAAAACTAATGTACGGATTTAATTAAACTTCAGATTCAGACAGAAGTTGACATAAGTTGTTTCTGACAAGACTTTGACGTAAATCACCTAACCGACGGCACCGCTATGCTGCATTTTTCTGGAAGTATTAATATGTATGAGGCAGAAGAAATTTTTGGAATTCCACCATCTGACTATTTTACAGTTGTTCTGAGAAAACAGCAACAAAAATAGATAGTAATTTACAGAGTCATGTAATATAGACGCACGCGCGCACGTTGTGCACAGAAAATTTTATGCAGTTTGCAGAAAATTTGAAGAAAGAAACAATTTTTATTTTTGTAACTTTTTTAAATACAAAAAAAAAAAAAAAAAAAAAAAAAAAAAAAAAAAAAAATTGTAATTTAAGAAATTACACCAATTACAGTAAAACCTCCAAATAACGGACACCTCGGGAGCGCGAAAACTGTCCGCTATTCGGAGGTGTCCGCTATTGGGAAAAATTTCGAAGATTCAAAAATTGTTAAGAAATGCTTAAAGTTTCATTAATTGACCTTTATATGTCCTAAAATTCTAATATATGTTTAATCATAAATTAAAATAATTTTTTAAGCAATAAAGTTGAAATAAAATGTACCATATATAGTACCATATATACCTTTGTACACTGTTTATTACATTCTTACGGAAAAAATGTATTTTAAAAGTTTCATTTGCGTTTAAAGATTACATGTAATTTTTTTTCAATGAGAAATTTTAACCCTGTTAATAGTTTTGATTTTTCTGAATCATTTAAAAAAAAAGTGTAACTGCTCATTGTATTTTGCCATTTTTTAAAAGCATAAAATCTCAAACATTACAGAGGGGAGTGGAGGCGGGGCATTATGATGCTCCGGGAGGTAATGTCCCTCCGGACCATTCTCTGAATTTAATACTGAACGTGGGAGGAAAGATTTTTCCCGGCCCACTCTCTACATTTGTCTGTGATCCTAAAATTTTGAACGCATTGCCCTGACAAATTTAGAGGCTTTTTACTTTTTTTTTTTTCCTCGTTAAAAAACAATTTTTCATACTTTATTCCCAAAATTACTGTCCGCTATTCGGAATGTCCGTTATTCAGAGGTTAAACATATAAAAATTTAGATTTTGGGAGTGGGGATCGGTAAACTGTCCGTTAAATAGAGGTGTCCGCTATTCGGGAGTGTCCGTTATGGAGGTTTTACTGTATTTCAAAATGTTTCACTCGAAACATTCATATATCATTTTAAGCTAAATACCAGTTGATTTATTGTGCATTATCCATGCCACTGCTATAAATGACTTTATACATGCTGCAATTTGAAGGTACGGTTCGTTTAAGTTACATCACTCCATTGTCGCCAAGCATAAAAGTTGGCGACAAAAGAAACATTTCAAACTATGTAACATTGTTGGTGCAAAAGTAATCATTATTAAAATACAGCTTTGGCATATACTGTTATACTTGTAAGACTTTGGCATATACTGTTTGATTTTACAGAGCAGAATCTTGGTGATGGAGTTTTTAAACCAAAGTCGATCACAGCACATGCATCTGTGAATGGGTCCATCAGACATTGAATCAAAAAAGTTTTTTTCCAGTTTTTCCCAAGCCGATTGCTTTTTAGTTTTCTTTTTGGGTGGTGGAAAATCAAGAATAATAGCTATAACATTTTCCGGCTTGTTAGAATCACTATTGGCACTCAAATTTTCCTGGTTAGAACCGACCGATTGTAAAACGCCATGGCTAGTAGATTGGTTGCCCTCAAGACATGATGTTTTACAATTAATCGATTCGGCATTAAATTGCTTCCTTTTTTGTGATCACCTTTCAACATGTAATTGGTTTTCAGCGGCTCGATAATCTTTTGATTTTCTTGTTTTCAGCACTGAAAGACTTTTTGCGCCAAACCAAATACAGTACTACTTAGTTATCCCGTCGACCAATTTCGCCAAATGATACGAATCGCCAAACTAATAAGCAACTTATACATATTGACTAAATTTTTATTTTAAGTAACAAAGGAACAAATAAATTAGTAAGACATTAATAAAAAGTCAAAATAAAAATAACTTTATGATTGTTTAAGTACGCTTATTGTGTTTAATGTCATTGAATGTGACATTCACGGTCATTCATTTCTTTGGCTTCGGCTTTTTTCGTATCTTAATTTCCGTCTACTCATTTTTAAATTTGTTAGTTTTCTCCTTTATTACAATGATTTTAAACATTTTAATTCCCTATTCAAATAAAAATTCTTCTAAAAGTAAAGAATTTAATTTAAATTCAAAAGTGACCATGTCATTTTCTTAATCCTCCACCGAAAACAACAACCAGTTTTCAATGGTTAAATATATATGGGTGATTCTCAAAATAGGGGACGATTTCAAAAATGAAATCTTAAAAAAATTACTGTTAGCAAAATTTCTGAAAAAAATAGGTGTTGTTAATATAGTATTAGGTATACTTTCCATGTAGTCAGCAGAGCTAAATATTTAAAAATTAACTTAAAAAAATAATTAGTATTTTTTGAGCCATGCTAATGACAAAACGAATTGTATGGAATAAATATATTATGAAATTTTTATTTTCTTCCTGTTTAAATATTTTTTTTCTATATTTATTAGCCTTCTTTTTCAGCAAATGGTTTCCATTTTTACATATATACATATAAGAAGAATAAAAACATTACCAAAGAGCAAACTTTGTTACATGAGCAACATTCTGACACTAACAATGTAAGAAGCTGTCTTAGTGATTTTCCTACAGATTTAATGCATATTTTAGGAATAATAAATGTAATACCTAAATTTATACGTAAAATTAAACTTTATAAAGGATACAATATAAGCACTGGTTACATTTATGTACATAGGAGTCTTTAGCATGGACAGAAAAACCATGCTAATGACACTGATATCTGCCCATGCTAATGACAAATTTTAATTTAAATAAGATTATGAACCATAATATAATCACAATGCAATATTCCTTTCTGGGGCTTTTTAAAACACAAAAGTTCTATGCAAATAAATAAAATAAAAATTTTAACTATAAAATAAACATGAAAATTATTATCCATTCTAATGACATAGAATTGATGTAACCCCCTAATATTCAACTTCTATTCTTAAAATACAATACATGCTTCTATTTTCTGGCTGGTTTAAAATTACTACTTGTTGCCATGGAGAAACTTTATATTTTCAAACTATTGTCATATGTGAAAATGAAATTTTGATTAATAACCAGCTGTTTTAGTATGACCTTGTTTTGAAAATCGAATATGGAGGACAAACTTTAATTCTTTTTTTATGTACTATAATTTTATTTTTAAAAAGAAATTTATTGGATAAATCCTCTCCTTGATTAATATAAAGAAAGAATAACATTTGTTTATTTTATAAACATCATATTAACTCTTGAAAAATGCTAGTATACACAAGGCACAGCTGCTGTGGACATCCATGCTAATGACATTTTGAATCTTTATTCTGTTCTTTTAAGGTGTTTTTAACTAAAAAGTGAGTAATTCTTGAGTGCAAATAATGAATAATATTAAGAAAAACATATCTAAATATAAAAACATGACAGAAAACCTCTCAATTTTTTTTGTATGCCGAAAGACATAAATTGTCCCCTATTTTGAGAATCACCCATATATATATATATATATATATATATATATATATATATATATATATATATATATTCTCTCAATTTTATGAACGAATTATTTACTGTTAACATGAATATCGTCAAACAACATTAAAAAAAATCGTGAATTTCAACAAAGAATCGCATAAAAATCATGCATTTTGACAAAGTATCGCGTAAAAAATGTGCATTTTAACAAAGAATTGTGTAAGAAACACATATTTTGACAAAATACCATGCAAAAGGCGTAAATTTCATCTAAAAGCCACGCTAAAAACATAAATTCCATCGATAAATCACGTAAAAAATGCAAAATTCGTGCATGAGTCTCGTAAAAAACGCAAATTTCGTGTATGAATTGAGTAAAAGACGCAAATTTCATGCATAAATCGCTCAATGAAGGATATAAAAATGAACACATTAAATTTAGTTTTCTAAACAGTAGCAATTTTTTACAATCTGAAAAACCCGGTGCTTCTTCACTGCAAAATTCACTGCTTATACATCTGAAAAATTGTGCATTATATGGAGAATTGCATTATATGGAATTGCATTTTAAAGATCTTATACTGTATATATATCTTCCTCAGTCCTGATGTCACTTGGAGGAGACACTAAATAACAGCCTTTAAATTGATTTAAATGCTTCTAGAATTACTAAAACTACTTCTAGACCTTTTTATTAAATGCAGAGATTTAAGAATTTATATAAAGTATGATACAATTTTGGAGATGTTGTATAGCAATTTTAAACCAGTTTTTGTAGTGCCTGTGATATTTGTCTCAGGATTGAGGAGGATATATATATATATATATATAAATGTCTAGAAAAATTTGGTATAGTCCATAGTTACACATGATTTTGAAAAGCCTTTCTTCCATTTTGAAAATACTTTAGGTGAGAATCCAATCAACAATCCTAAAATTCAACAAATTTTAGAAATTTACAGAAATTATTCCCCCAAAATTTGCAATTTTACTTTTTTAAATACATTTGTTATGCTGCAGTAATAATATGCATTCATCTAAATTTTCTACCCAAAGTAAAAAAAAAAATAAAAAAAAAAAAAAAAAACAGCCTCATTACAGCACTTAAAAGTTAAAAATCTTTAAAACTATTTTTTCTCATCTGCTATACATTACATTCTAGGAACAATAAATAATTAAAAATTTAACACCCCCCCCCCTCCTTACTTTTCCCCTAAAATATTGAAAATTTGCAGAAATGGATAAATTATTAAGTAATGGAGGGAGAGGGGGAGGGGATAAACTCATTTACTTTATAATTTGGCTGCTCTTACCTCTTTTTAGAGATGGATTGCTCAACACCATTTCACATTAGTATCAGATAAATAACCAGTTAACCAAAAGTTTGTCAATAGAATACAATTTAAAAGAGGGGGCCTCTAAACAATTTTGGTGTCAGTGTTTCATGTTGAATATCCATTGCTCATAATTTCTTTATTTGGCTACAGTCCCCCCTAATTGGCCAAACATCAGCAAGAGCCTTGAATGAGATGCACTGATATGACTTATTGCTGCCCTCAAGTCTTCTCCTTAAACAATTGTCATAGTCAGAGCAGATCTGCAGAAAATGCATATTTAAATTTTTGATGACTGCATAGATCTGCCATACATCAGCAAGGAAGACTGGATAAAAAAGTCACTGTATGTGACAGTTTGTAGCTTGTAATTATCAAATTTTACGTTGAAAATGTGGCTACACCAATCTTACATCAATTTCATGTATTTGCAAATTTACAAAGGAAAAAAAACTTTTATTTTCGAGTTGAAATTCTTTTATGTCGTCTTACATGTTGTATAGTTTTAACTCAGTTTCATAATACCAATAATAACTTTTTAAAGTAACCATCATTTCTGTTGCTTTTTACTAAATCAGAAAAATAGTACAGTAGACTCTCTCAAATCAGCAACTCTCTAAAATCTGCACATAATTTACAGATGTAAACAATAAAACATTCAGTTCAAATATAGGGACAAAATTTAGATTTTTTTACTTTTATATCAATTCCATGTGTATTTTAATTTCTAATTTTTGTTAATATTACTAAATTCATTTTTTTTTTTTTTTTTTTTTATGAAGGAATAATAAACTTATTTCTGAAAAAATTCAAGATATTCCTGATATCACTGGTAATCACAATCTTTTTTTGTTAAATATGTTTATGGATAAGGGTTAGAAATTGGGAATTACAAGAAAGGCGTCAAATGACGCCTACAATGTTTTTTTCAAGGTGCCAAACAGAATTTCATGGTTTCAATTTTATGTTGCATCATCATATTTTCTCATTTCTTTTTGCAACCATGCTAACAATAATGCTGTTTCTATTTTTATATGTTAAGGCCAGGGTTTGAAAAAACCCGGGTTTTTTTTAAAAAGCCCAACCCACTGAACCCAGTAGTCTAAAACCCGGGTTTTTTCGGGCTTTTTTGAAAAAACCCGGGTTTTTTCGGGTTTTATCAATTTTTTTTAGAGAACTCTTCACATTTCTAATTTTCACATGCATAGTACCTAAATTTTTCATTTATCAGTGAAACAAAGGTATAATTTTGCATTAAGTATAGATTAACAATAAAAATAAATACATAAAAAGAAAATATAAATATATTTAAAAAGATAATTTTGTATCTCATAGAACTAGATTACTGGAAGAATGATACATTAAATCAAGTGCAACTGAATTTCTTTATATAAATCTTAAGTTAAAGACTAATTTATGCAATTTCTTTCATTTACTTCAATAAAAATCAGTTTAAAGCAGCAACATTTATGCAAATATTTTTATTTTTGTGAAGAAAAAAATAGAATTCACACATATATATGCATATATATATATATATATATATACTACAATTTAAGCAACATTTATATTGCAATAGTATTAAATTGGATTATCTAAAAGTCAATGTCAGTCATATCTATAAAGTTAGATCGTAAATGGCAATACACTTTTACTAGTTTAGTTTTGCTTTTGTATGACATCTGTAAGCAATCTTTTAAAGTATCTGGATACATTTTTCATTAGATTTTATTTGAGTTTTTTGGATATTATCAAGGTTATTTATGTTAAAGAAACATGGTCCAGAATGTTTGAAAACAAGGTACTTATACTACTAAATACAATTTAAAATAACTAATTGATTACAAAAAGTTTATGAGGTTAAAGGTTAAAAGGTTATGACAATAATGAACATTATAATTTGCTTTTACAAAAATTAATTATTAGTAATAATTTTAACAATGAAATTATTAAAGTACTATACTAAAACTTTTTCACTCTTTTTTTTTTTTTTTTTTTTTTTTTTTGTTTGTTATAACAGGATTCCCAGCAAAACATGACTGGCAAATTCCTTGACTTTCCATGACCAAATCTCAAAAAATTCCCTGACTTTCCCAAACCAAATTTAGAAAAATTCTCTGACCAAACGAGCATACAGCAAAATTTGATACTTATTTTCACAATCTTTTGCCAAAATTAGCAATTTTTTTCTGCAATCATACTTCAGTCTTTTTTTTTTTCGAACTGTTTAATGAATTTTATGTCATTTTTCATTTTTTCACTCAAATGTTTTCCATGACTTTTTTAGAAATTATTTGTAAATTCCCTGACTTTTCCTGTATATTTTGAGATTTTCCTGACTTTCCATGATGCTGGGAACCCTGTATAATCTGTCACCATTTTTATGTTGAAAATTACTGTATAAACTTTCATTGAACATTGAAGCAGGATAATAAATGTTGCAATTAATCTTAAAAGCTATAACAATACAAGCAATCAGGATGAGGATCACATTTCAAGCGCCATCATTAGGTATACATTAAGATTTAAAGCACTTGGATGCATTTTAAAATATATGGCCATGAAAATCTTCCTTATTTACAAACTAATTTATTTTATGGTCATTTTATCAATACTTAGAAATTCTTTTAAATAATGGTTAGTTTGAAATATATTTAAATTGGCATTTATCTTTCTATCCTCATATCTTAGATTAAATAATGATACAGATGTGAAAACACGAGAAAATTTGAAAAAACCCACAAATGGGTTTTTGATGGGTTTTTTCAAGTGGGCCCGCCCGAAAAAACCCGGGCGGGTTTTTTCGGGCTGGGCCCAATTCAGCGAACCCTGGTTAAGGCAGGGGGACGGTGTATACATATTAAACACTATATCCTTCCTTTAATTACTAAATCAAAATATAAACTGCAACATATAGATTCTAGAAAAATGCTTAACTACTTCTTTTTATGAAGCTAATATGAATACAAAGTATGAAAATATAAAGAAACAATATAAAAATTAAAATCATATTTAGTTTTTAAGATCATTGACCGTGCATCAGTCATTGGTTAAATTGAAGTCAACTTAGATTAGATAGACAAGTGCATGAGAGTTATAAATTATGCTTTCGAACAAGGTGCGTGAGAGTTTTATATACATGTGACTCTCTGTGATCCTAAGTCTTAAGGCCCCTGTCCTTGCTCAAGGAAACGCTTGCGAGCTAATGCTATTCCTATGGGGAAGCATTTTTCTAATAACTCTTTCGCATTTTGACATTTTTGAATAATTTTTTTTGCATTGGATAGCTAAGATGCATGCCGACAGCGCACCTTTTTTACTTTTTCGATTTTGGTCGCAGATATATTTTTTAAAAAGCACTTTCAGTTTCGAAACCGGTTTTGAAAGTGAAACTAACTTTATAAAAAATATCTGCAACCAAAATCGCAAAAGTAAAAAAGGTGCGCTGTCGACATGCACCTCAGCTATCCAATGAAAAAAAATTATTCAAAAATGTCAAAATGTGATAGAGTTATTAGAAAAATGCTCCCCATTGGAATAGCATTAGCTCGCGAGCGTTTCTTCGAGCAAGGACAGGGGCCTTAAGTAATTAATTAAGGTGATTGATAAATGCAAGTGTTGTCTTAAACACATGCTACTGTCTAATATTTTACAGAAAAACAGGATTCTTCAAGAGTGTGCGGTGGAAGGAATAACTTTTGCTAAAATCTGAATAAGAATGCTTGTTTTAAAAAAAAATAAAGTGAAAAAAGCTAGGCGTCAAATTTGACGACTGAGTTTAATTTTGTGGTTGCCAAATTTAATAATTCAATTGCATTTGGCAACTAACCACCACTAATTTCTAACCCTGTTACGGATTAATCAAGCTTTTTTTTTTTTTTTGGTAACTGAGCCTGGCTAAACCTGAACTTCTTTATTTTATGATTTTGATGTGAATTAGTAATGTAACTTTATGAGGCAAATTTCATTGAATAATTTAAGAAAAATACTCTTCATCTTTGTAATACATATTTAATCATACATTATTGATTATTAATTTGACCTTTGCTTTTAATATTTTAATCATTTTAAAAATTATCTGAATTTTTATCATTTTAGTTTATTACTTATTTTAATATTTTATTATATTGTAAGCATTCATTGTAGTCTCGACTGCATTATTAGTTACATTCAAATTACTATTTAAAAAATGTAAACAAACCAAAGACCAGAAATCCGCAAAATTCTAAAATCCGCTTAACCTCTGGTCCCAAGTTGTGCAAATTTGAGGGTGTCTACTGTATATGTTTCATCGCCAACATCTTTAAACAATACTTTTCAATAAGTCCTTTTTCCAATTTATTTCAAGAAAATCATTTGTCTTTTTGATGGGTAATCATATGATTTTGAAGACATTTTCTTTCAAAAAAACCTTTCTGACATATGTTGCACACAAAAGATTTTTCACCGGTATGGTATTTCCGTGCATGTACTAGTAATCTTTCTTTTTTCAGAAATTCCTTCTGACATATGTCACAGGAAAACATTTTAGCGTCTGAATGATAATATTTTATATGACTATGTAGACTACCTTTGGAAGAATAAAATTTTTTGCATATTTTGCATAAAAAATATCTTCTTTCCAGAGAATTATCATGGATGTGACGGTGCACAGTTAAAGAACTTTTTACAGCAAATCTTTTTCCACAAATTTCACAGGAAAAAGGCTTTTCGCCTGTGTGGATCCGCATATGTACTTTTACAGCACTACTCTGAGTAAATCTTTGATCACACAGTTCACATGAAAATGGTTTTTCATTACAATGTATCTTAACATGTTTTAAGAGGTTTTTTTTATTAGAAAACTGTTTCTGGGAAATATCACAAACAGCAGTTTTCTCTTCAGCATGTGACTGGATGTGGCACAGATGTTTACTTTGCCAAAGAAGTACTTTCCCACAAAAGCTACATACATGTGAATTTTTAGTGCTTTGATTCATACTTATTAGGTAAGAAAATATAAATTAATATTTCGAGGTAATGTGCTTCAGGATTAATAATGAATATCTTTGAAATCTTTTAGTATTTGTAGCTGGAACTATTTTAAATAGAAAATGATACTTTGGAACAGACTTTTATTAACTTCCTTATGTTGCATGCATTTGGCTTTTTCAGAGCTTTATCTTATATTTCATTTTAAGAGAATATATGTTGGTTAGATAATTTCGATATTGTTAAGAAAAATATATATTGCTTTGGAGGAAAATAGAAAATACAAGTTGCTATTGATTGATGAAATTTTTCCCCTCCTACTTTGATTAACAGAATATCCTTGTGATAATCTCTTTGAAATCTTTTATAACCAAAAGAATTTTGAATGGTAAATAACACTTTTGAACAGACCTTTGCTGACTTCTTTATGTAGCAAACAATCGGCTTTTTCACAGTGTTACCTTATTTTTTTTCTCATTCAGAGAGAATATATGTTGGTTAATTAATTTCCACATCGTTAAGAACGATATACGTTGCTTTGGAGGAACATAGAAAAAATACAGGTTGCCATTTACCGTTGAAATTTTTTCCCCTACTTTGATTAACATAATATCCTTGTGATAATCTCTTCTAAATCTTTTATAACCAAAGAAAAAAGTTTGTTGGTAACATTTTCATGTAGAAATCATATTGATGATTGTAACATCTGAAAAATGAAATTATAAAATTAATAATTAATTGTTTACAAATTTTTAAATTACATACAGTTTGATTCCATTTATTGTAATAGTTAGTTGGCCAACAGATACTGCAGATTGATTCAATATTAAATCAATACAATTTTAATAATAAAAATTTTAATCACTATCTAAGATTTTGATGAAACTGTTTACAGGAGTATTTGTTTTAAAGATTAAGAAAAATACCTTCAACCATCCCCCTCCCCCCCCCCCAAAAAAATACACATATATATATACTTTTTGAAAGCAAGGTTGTGCAAAATTGTCCTAAAACACCAAAATGCTATGCATTTAAAATGCTGTAGTAGCTTTTGAATTTATCTAAATAGATGCAAAAATTGTCATTTATTAAAGAAACTCCTTGTAATGTGCATTCGATGCTAGTTATCCTCCTATGTCCTGATGTCGCCTGGAGACGACACTAAAAGACAAACTTTAAATTAATTTAAATACTTCTAGAATTGTTAAAATTGCATCTAAGCTTTTTTAATAGATGTATGATGCATGTTAGAACCATCGATATGTAGAGTGGTTTATCTTTGGAGATATTTTATAACAATTTTAAACTAATTTTTGTAGTACCACGTAAAATTTGTCTTAGGTCTGAAAAGATTATAAAGTACTTTCTGAGGACCACAAAATATGGTATGTTATAATATAAAATTAATAAAATGCAGTGCATAAAGTGAAAGAAAATGGTACATAATATAATAGCATATGCAATAATAGGGATTTTAAATGCAAATTTTCTATTTTCTGAAAGTAAAATAGAAATTTTTTTTTTAGTTACTTACATGTTTATTTAGAAAAAATATATATATTGCTTTCTTTTATTAAATGACATAGTAGAAATTATGTTTTCAATATTTATAACAGAACTTTGCGGAGTATCTGAATAATTAATATAAAATTCAATGAACCACGATAAAGTTTTCAAAGAGCCCAATGCTTCAGATATATTTGCCACTCTTTAGTCACTTTCATCATAGTTATCATCACTTTCACTACAGGGCTGTAGCTAAGGGGGCGCTATGGGCAGCTCAGCCCCCCCCCCCTGGAAAAAATTCCAAGGTCACTCAGTGAATTTCTGTTCCGACAATTCAAATGAAATTCTGTTCAAAAATCGAATTTAGTTTTGAGACCCTTTCACAGTTTTGCAGAATTACTAAATTGTATCTAAAATAAGTGTTGCAACACTCTCTCATCCTATTTGTACATAGGAAGCTACAGGATGTTTAATTTTTCACCAGTTATACACTCAAAATTTTCATCATCATCTACTTTACTTAGCATAAAATGAAGTTATTACAACAATTTAGTACCTACAGTGTGAATATGCACTAATTTATCTTTCTGTGTCAGAGAGAAAGAAAAAACAAATTATGAGCCCCCCCCCCCCCCCTATTGTTCACTTCTAGCTACAGCCCTGTTTCACTATCTTCATCAATTGATCCAGGAACTGATGTAACAACCTCACCATCGGATGGTATTTTGGATGTTGTCAGATCATCATCCACAGAAATGCATGAATAAATGTCTTGCTGAGGACTAACTTTCTGGATGTTCTGCACTTTCAATCATTCTGATAATGAATCGCTTTTTTTCATCATCATCTGGAATACAGCAGAGAGTTCTGTCTGTAGGATTGCAAAAAAAAAAAAAAAAAAAAAGGCTAAAATTTAAAAAATACATGCCGATGGCTTTTATTGGTTTTAACCGGCTTTGTTTGGCCAAAATTGGCTTTTATACAGAAACTCATTTTAATTATAACTACACATTTTTAATTAGTTTTAATGATATTTAATTAACTTAGACTTTAATAAATAATCCAATTTCTCAATAATGAATACATTAATGCTGGAATAACATATAGATGTTACTGTTAGTGATTTGTAGTCAAATAGCAAATATAGCAGCTAATTTTTAAAAGGGCCATAACAACTGCTTTTTTTATCTGGTTTATAATGACCTTTCATTGTGCCTTTTTTTTTTTTTAACTGCTTTATAAAATTAAATCATGCATAAATTCATATAATAAAATTACCATTTCTCACTCCTAAAAACAGTATTAGAAATAGCATATGCACTCTTAAATAGGAATAAGCTTTTCAAAATTTTAATTCAAGAAATTTTATGCAAGAAACATTTTGTTCCTGAATAAAATATAAATGTATGTTGTTTTCTGCTTAATTTCTCTTTTTATTTTATTAACTTACTAAATTTCCCTCAAATAGAAAGTATATCCTTTTCTTTCCTATTTCTCTTTTCAACATTTTTTATTCAATGATTTAATCTTTCCATATGGGCAAGTAAGGATGTTTCTATCTTTATGTGCTATAATTTGTCATTGTTTAATTAAATATAATCTTTAAAATGTGTGGTACATGTGACACTGTATGTAATATAGAATTTCAAAATGGCCCTTTAGGAATATATTCATTTACATTTTTTCAATATTTAACTTTTTTTTCTTGCAGATATAATGCCTTTACAGTTGCTCCTTAATATATAATGTTATAATAATAATATATAAATATTAAGATATAATGCCTTTACAGTTGAACTTCATTTCAATTACAAAATCAGATTTTTGCTGCTACAAAATTTTTTTTTACAGCTCCAAAATCCAATTTTTGTTGCTACAAAATTGGATTTTTCTTCTCTAATATCGAATTTTTGTTGCTCAAAAACGTCCTTAATGCATTTTCGTCCCATCCCTCACAATCAACATAACTTTAAATCTCTCAAATTCTATTGAAAAAATTACTATATTTCTCAATAAATGCTTATCATTTCAAGCAATGTGGCATTTTTACTGATGCGCCCATTTTTTTTTTTTAATTAAATTTATGATTAGATTTACTTTGATCATCTCAAAATTGCATGTACTAAAATATTACAGTGGGATTACATTTTTGATTTAGAGCAATTCTGAAATATTGTAATGTCTACATTTTTGGCAGGAATGCTCTTTTCAGTCACCAAATCTTTAAAAATAAACTTTATAATGGAAAATATAAATTAATTAACTGCGTGCCTGTTCTTTTATGTCTTTGATTGACTTCAGCAATCTTCATGATCAACTGTGAATTAAGAGTTTTACAGTGTTGTAACAAGTTGTAACTGGCCCGAATAAGAAATTCTTTCTGCTAGGCTCGACAAGCACAAAAGGTTTTGACACATTTACAAATTCATTTTCTAAAGGAAATGAATTTGGTTTTCCGAATCAGGTTTTCCAATTTTATATCTTCTAAACGAAAGATATAAAATTGGAAAACCTGACTATGGAAGCTGTTTGAAATCAGATTGTTTTTTCATTTTTATTTATTTATTTATTTTTTTTTGGGGGGGGATAGATAAATTACTTATTGAATTATAAGTATTTTTTATCATGTGACAAAGACTTTTTCACCTTTCCTTAAGTGGTTATTCTTTCATGCGAAAATTCGGCTCAAAACGTCCACTTTCTCATTTATTTTCTGAAAAATCTCATATACTTACAAAAATCCGGAAAAAAAGCTGGATTAGATACTTTCCGAACAACAACAGCTGCTAGTTTCATGCATTTCCAAATAAAAAATGAAAATAAATTAAAACTTGTGTCGTAAAGTTGTCTTATTGTAATTTGAGAACACCCTTAAAGCAAACCTAAATGTGAAAAATCAACTCAAAGCCAACTAGAACTCGAAATAAGGCTTGATTCCTATTTTAATACAATTCTGGAAAAATAATCCACAGTGATATCTATGAAACAAATGCAATTTCTACTATCTCATATGAAAGTGAACACATATACACTCATTATTCATTAATAATCAATTATATTAATAGTATTATTCTTTGAAAAATATTCAGGACTTTCTGAAAAATCTAGTCAAGCAGATCCAGGACCATACTTAAGGTGATGCTATGGGCAGCTCAGTTCCCCCCCCCCCCTCCTAAAACATTTTAAGCCTCTCCTGGAAAAGATTCCAAAGTCACTATATGAATTTATGTTCCGAAAATCGAAATGGAATTCTGTTGAAAAATCTAAATTAGTTTTGAGGCCTTTTCATGGTTTTGCAGAAATACTAAATTGCAATACTCTGTTCACAATATGGATAGTTAAGATATCTCAGGCCTGGAACTCTCTCAGAGAGTTTCAACTTGATTGGGCTAGATACAGGAACAACCACTCCTTCTCATTGGCTATAAAGCTTCGCTTTTACTGATTGGCTGTTGTGGCCGTCTTTATTTCAAGCGCATGCGCATACATTACATTTGTTCAGTTCAGAGATACAGTGACATTTGCTGAGATATCTTATACCCTGTTCACACCACAAACATAAGATAGCTTAAGATCGCCATATTTGAAGTGGCACCCTCCTGGAATTGGATGCCTGTTCACATTGAAAAACTTACCTAAGATATCTCAGCGAATGTCACTGTATCACTGAACTGAACAAATGTAATGTATGCGCTTGAAATGAAGACGGCCACAACAGCCAATCAGTAAAAGCGAAGCTTTATAGTCAATGAGGATGAGTGGGTGTTCCTGTATCTAGTCCGGGCGAGTTGAAACTCTCTGAGAGAGTTCCAGGCCTGAGATATCTTAACTATCCATAGTGTGAACAGAGTATTAGGTAAGTTTTTCAATGTGAACAGGCATCCAATTCCGGGAAGGTCCACTTCAAACACGGCGGTCTTAAGATATTTTATGTTTGTGGTGTGAACAGGGTATAACTAAAATAAGTGTTTCAACACTCGCTCCTCCTACTTGCACATAGGAAGCCAACATGATGGTTAATGTTGCACTAATTATACACTCGAATTTTTCATCATCCTATTTCTTTTTTCTTAGCATAAAATTAAGTTATCACAACAGTTCAATAAGAAACACAGTAGCTACATGTGAATATGCACTCATTATCTTTCTGTGTTACAAAGAAAGAGAGAGAAAATATGACCCCCCCCCCCCCAATTATTAAATTCTAGCTACGACCTTGAGAAAATCCTTGTATGGAAAAGTCAAAACCTAACACAAACCCAAAGCATTTAAAGTAAATCCGATCTGCAAGAGAGAAAAGAAAAAAAGTTTACATGAGTTATTTACAGCAGAAGAACTATTATCCAGAATTCCAAAATGTAGAAGGACCCAAAATTCAAAAAAGAAAAAATCTTCAAAAATTTCTAGATTTGTAAATTTTTACCAAAATACTGTAATTTCTGAAATCTTACAGATTCTTTATTATTATTTTTTTCAGCCCATTTCAATGCGCAACCACTAACATAAATTATTTTAGTGGAGGGGGAACACTAGAGCTGTTGCAAACTATACATATTCGTTACTAAGAAACGGGTATTCTATTAGATACGAAATACCGAATCGTTATTTAGAAATACCACTCATTAGCCATTATCGGAGTCTACATGCAACCGAACAAAGAGGAACTAACTTCAAACGCTGCTTATGTTTGTATAATTCATGGTTTCTCGCGAGTCCGCCTCAACAAGTATATTAAGGTACATATTAAAAAGAAAAATATTAATTGTGTGTTTGAATAGAAATGTCCACTACTTAGAGTGAAACCAATGAAACATGCGATAACGGAAAATAACATTAAGTGAATTCTCAAAAACGTTTTACCCCGCTTAACATCACAAAATTTTTCTAACATATTAATAGACTCAATCTAATGCATGAAATCATAAAATTGGCAATGATGGCCATAGAAGTGATATCAAATAGCAATCGAATAGTATTTCGTACTGAAGACCAAGTTATAATCTAATACTTTTATATGGTGACCAGGGGCGTGCGAAGATAAAATTGCGCCTGGGGCAAATTTACAATTTGGCGTCCCCCCTCCCAAATTTTTCTTGTAATGGGCCAAAAATGATGTTAGTATTTTAAATTTTATGCCCCCCCCCCCTAAATTTCCTCACCCGGGGTGGTCGCCCCTTCGACCCCCTTTCGCACAGCACTGATGGTGACCCTTCAAACATAATTCTTTCCAGAAATACTTCATCATTCCTTAATTATAGCTATAACGAATATTTTATTCTACTATAAGCATCCATTCTTTTTATAGTGAAATTATAAGGAAATTTTAATAGATTAAATGCATAATTAAAACAAAAATACTTTAATTAAACTCTTAAATGATAAACACACGTTGTTTTTCTTTTGCTTAGATCGATGGCTCTTTTTTAAATTGAAATATTAATACATAATATGTAATCTCAAAAAAAAAAAAAAAAAAAAGCGCAATTATTTTGTTTAAGTTTTAAAAATGCATATAAAACTTCATAATGCATAAGGTAAATACTACCTTTGACAATAAAGTTCGGTGAATAGTCCTGTAAAACTTATGTAGATGAAATATAAAAAAAAATTACTTTACCATCCTTCAAAATAGTCTTCTCCCATAACTATGCACCGCTTCGATCTGCTATACATGTCCTGAGAAATTTGCAAGAAGTCTTCTTTTAGGATGGAGTTCAAAAGCTTCGTCACGTTTCATTGGATGTCAGTAATATGGTCAAATCTCTTTCAAAGAGAGTTTGAATGGTGAACATAGCAAGAAACCTGGAAGATTGAGATCTGGCGAGTATGGTGGATGTTCAGTTTGCACCACCCCTCATGAATTTCTTTTTGGTGTCTTGCAAAGCTTAAAACCAAACCTTAAACTGAGATTTGACCATATTGCTGACATCCAAAGAAACGTGAAGAAGCTTTTGAACTCCATCCCAAAAGAAGACTTCTTGTAAATTTCTCAGGACATGTATAGCAGATCGAAGCGGTGCATAGTTATGGGAGAAGACTATTTTGAAGGATGGTATGGTAATTTTTGTTAATATTTTATCTACATTAATTTTACAGGACTATTCACCGAACTTTATTGTCAAAGATAGTAGTACAATTCCTAAACGACCTCAAAACAATCATTCTTCTAAAAGCTTTTTTTTTCTGCTTCAAAAATTCCCTCCGAATTCACACTTACGTATTCGGCAAAAGAATGGATGCTGAAATTAAATTATGAAATTAATAATTAAATGATAAATCAAAATGCCATTCAAAATATATATCAGAATATCAAAATATACAAGTCACACAGATTTCATTCAGATATGAAGAAATTAAAATGTTTCTCATTTTCTTATAAATGCATAAAATGATTTAGAAATGTTATCAATCATTTTACGATAATTTTTAAGACTTGACAAACACAGAAATGTCATCATGAGGGAGAAATTAGCAGTCGCGTACGGAAATTTAGTTTAAAATGCCGTATTTCATAGAATGTTTCACATTTTTCATTTCATAGATTTTTCAAAACATTTTTCAACCTCACAGTTTCCGAATAAATACACTTGCAAATTTCTCGAGATTAAAATTGTTTTCACAAATGTGTCAGATGTTACCTAATTTTGATTTGAGTAGACCTTTTACAGAATCAGAAGATTCACATTATTGAACAAGGGGGTTGGAGAAATAAGGATTTAAGGTATGTTTATTTTTTAAAGTAATTTTTAGAATATTTCTGCAGTACAGTGTGTGTGTGGGGGGGGGGGGGGGGGGGGGGGGGAGGGCGTCATGAATCTGTGGCCTCACCGTTAAACCTGCTATTGAAATACGTATATGAAAATATGAGCTTCATCCTACATTTTCTTGAGCGCCCCCCCCCCTCTCATTACCCATTTTAATTATAGCCCTGTGTACAATTATGCATTGCTTTTTAATCAGGGGCATAGCTAAGGGGGTGTTACGGGCAGCTCAGCCCCCTAAAACATTTTGAGCCCTCCTCCCTCCCCGAAAAGATTACAAGGTCACTAAATGAATTTATGTTCCAAAAACACAAATGAAATTCTATTGAAAAATCTAATTTAGTTTTGAGGACCTGTCACAGTTTTGAAAAAATATTAAATTGTAACTAAAACAAGTGTTTTAACACTTGCTCATTTTACTTGCACACATGAAGCCAACCAGTGACGCAGCCAAGGGGGAAGGGAGGGGGGTAACACCCCCCCCCCCCCAGGATCCGAGATTTTTTTCACAGTCATTTTTTCAATTTTTTTTTCTTTCTCTTTCTCCAGAAAAAACAACACTTTCAAACAGATTATCAGTTCGGAAGCATTCGACAAACCAAAAACTGTATTTTGAGCCATTTCTTCCCTCCCAATTGTCCAACCAAGGGGAAGGGGTTAGATGTTAGCCCCCCCCCCAGTACCAACTCAGGTTCAGATATTTTTCCCGTCATTTATTCGATTTTCCCTCTTTCTTTTCAAAGACAATACCAGCAATTCAAACAAATTATCCGATGCTTTTGGCCGAAATCTGTATTTTAAGTCCCCTTTCCCACTCCCCATTTCTGAGAATTAGGGGTAATTCACAAGTGTAGGAATGACTGAAGTGTCTTTACTGAAAACAAGTTTCTTCACATTCTTTTGTTTTGGTAAGTGAAGATGACCATATGTCTAAAATGCTAAAGATGTAAAAGTCATTTAAAAGAATAAGCACGTTATAGCTAAGTGGCATTTAGCATACCAAGTAATGTCACTCGCACAGAGGTCGATGATGTTACAACCCCCTCCTTACAAATGTGGCTCTCCCAAAGCTAAATATCTCTTTTGTTGGCTTTAGGACTTTAGGACCTCCTATCTTCTGTTGACGTCGGAAAGAAGAAATAAACGGAATCCTGTCTTTTTAATGGTTTATCTATTGACACTTAAAAAAACCCTTTTATAAAAGAGCCTATTTCGTAGAAGATATGGTGACCGAAACTGGAGAAATACAATAAATCCACCCTTTAGTTGTCAATCTGTCACTATTTAGAATGAGAGGTTGCAACGATATAAGTTTAGCGCCTTTCTTCTGCATCTACTATTCAGAAATCTGTATTTCACTTCTCTCTTTTCTAGTTTCATAATTGTCTGAGTTTGTGTGCCTTTTTTTTTATAGTATAGTTGAAAAGAAAAAATATATATATTTCGGTTTTGGGATCTGCTTACCACAATGTCTGCTTCAAAACCAGGCAAAAAAAAAAAAAAAAAAAAAAAAAAAAGATTCAAAATGACATTATGTCGTATTTTGAGAAGAAAAAATCTAAAATAGAGAATAAGGATATAAATAATGTAAACACTCCTCAATGTTCAAGTGAAAAAGATCTGGACTCTGTAGATTGCAGTGAAAATTCAAAATTTAACACTACTCAACCTATTACTGCTGATTTAGGATTCAATAGTAGTTCTTTGAGCGAAAAAACTAATTTTAAATAAAACTGTACTGGCCATGATTTTGGATTATATATTGTATCTGGAAAACAGGTAAAAATTATTTATTTTCTTAATTTTATAATGCATTTCTTTTTTTCAAAACAGACGTGCCTTTTTAGAGTGTAAAATTCTTCAATTTGTAAAATTCTTCAGTTTTTAAGTTCTTTTCTATACAATATTTTTCTCCTGCAAATTTTTTACTAATTTATCTATGTGTTCAAGTATAAGGATGTTATTATTATTATTATTATTATTATTATTACTATTATTATTATTACTATTATTATTATTGATTAAACTTTAAATTTTATTCATATATGGCTTCTAGGTATAGAAAAGTATTTGTATAACTTATCCTGATTTTAAATCTCACAAACTATTTTTTGAATCGATATGACATGCATTTTTTTGCTTAAAAGAGATTTTAATTTAATTATTTAACTGGGGGGGGGGGGGGGGCTCAGACTCCTGCATGCTACGCCCGCCAATTCCCATTTAGGTTTTGTGGCCTCTAGAAACAATAGTAATGTGCCCCAGTTAGAAAAAAAAAAAAAAAAAAAAAAAAGCAGGTTATGAAAGTTTGATGATATTAATCACTATAATGACGACTGCCTTCTATAATTGGGTTGTTGCACTTTTCCTTCGAGAAGTTTGGATGGAGGTATTTTTTGGTTACAAATTGGTCTCATCCATCGCTGCCTAACAACTGGCGTCTGTTTTAGAGATTCATTCATAAGTAAAAATTAATTGCACATGTAAAAATCAGCTTATATAAAATGGTTAAGTTAAAACCTGACTTTCTTTTCAACCAATCTTAATAAAGTATTAAAATGTATATTTTCCTCTCAAACTACATACATTTTTAATGCAAGAATTTTACATGTTCTTTTATTGTTTGAAGATAATTCTTCAGTTATTTTCAGTATTTGAAATATTTCGTCTTTGCAAAATGCAGATATATATATGTTCCTTTCCTTATTTAAATATTTTTAAAAAAAAAGTGAGAAATGATGACAGTGGTGCAGCCAAGGGGGTTGTTTTGGGGCTAAAAACCCTCCCAGAGCTAAGAACGATCGCTATAATTGCCGCTTATATGAATCAAAACCAAACTTGATATTTAAATGTTTTAGCACATTTCGGAATCTGCCGCTTTATTGAATCAGATTTCATTTAATAAAGTGATTCAATTAAATGGCAAAAATTCTACTTAAAACTGTAAAAGTGCATATTACATGGATTAGTTAAATAAAAATTGTTTATTTGAACTAAATTGCCTTTCTGAGATGCATTATATTAAAAAAATGAGGATTTTCTGCCACACAGATGCTCTTTGAGTTTGAGTATTATACACAGAATATTTTAATTAGTACTGATTCTATTAACCGGCGATTCAAATAACCGGCAATTCCTTTTATCAGAAACCCAAACCCCCCCCCCTAGAACCAAATCCTGGCTGCGCCACTGAAGCCAACATGATCAGGGGTGGGGAATTTTTCAAATATCTTACCAGCCAAGGATTTATTTCACCAGTCTGCAAGATGCAACACACATGCAATTGAAAATAGTTATGACAAAATCGCATGCTATTACAGACGAAATTACAATTACTACAATGATTTTTTCTTTCTATAGTATTAAGAAATATATACAACAGAGGTAAGTTTAATATAAGATAGAACTCAGTACCATATTAACACTGTAATAATTTGGAAAGTTAAAATACCTAGATTATAAAAGTGTCTCTGATAATGTCTCTATCGGCTTATAGTTTTTCAAAAAATAAAAATGCACTTGCCTTGCCAGAAAATCCACTCACCACTGGTGAGCAAAATGATGTATTTCCCCACCCCTGAACATGATGTTTAATATTGCACTAGTTATGCGCTCGAATTTTCCATAATCCTATTGTTTTCTTAGCATAAAATGAAGTTATTACAACAGTTTAATCAGAAACATAGTATCAAAACTACAGTGTAAATATGCAGTAATTTATCTTTCTATGTCAGAGAGAGAGAGAGAAAAAAATATATGAGTCATCCCACTACATTTTCTTGACCCTCCCCCCCTCCCTAATTATTGACTTTTCACTAAGGCCCTGAATTTAATATTCTATTTGTATTTTTAAAATAAAAGTTCAAAATTTCAATAAATGTAACTTTTACAGATAGATGGCAGCACTAACTAATATGAATTCTAATGAAAAACACTGTAATCACAGGCGATAAATTGATAAATAAACTAAAAACTTTGTAAAATCACCATAAAATGAAAAATTAAGCAGGACACATTTTGAACTACAACAATAACAGCATGGTGATTTTACAAAGTTTTTTAGTTTATTTATTAATACGAATTCTTCCAAAGATTATTCTATACGATGTATGTCGTATGCTCGATGACTGCGAATACCCAGTTTCTGAACAGTAATGACTAATGAAATGAATACTTTTTAACAGGTGGAAAATTCTAAATCAACGGGTATTCATTTTGTCGTTATTTTCACAGCACTACAGATGACTTCGGCCTCGTTTTCCAAGATCTGGCACCCCACGAGCCCGAAAGTTTTTATGTCACCAGAGCCCGATACTAAAAATATATAAAATAAAAATTACATAAAAAAATTGTTTTAAAACTAATATCTCATTTTCAACGTAAATCAAAATCAACACAAATTAAAAAAATAATTAACACTGTTATCTTAAAAGTCCGATGCTTTTATAGGAAAAGAGGAAATATTGATCGATTGCTTTCTATCCGAATAACATGGTAATTATATTTACTTACAGAAAAAAGTGACTTCGAAAATGTACAGAGTCCATTAATATTACTTAAAAACTTTTTTTTTTTTTTTTTGTAGAGAATAAGAAATTATTAAAATTTTTGAAAAACCTACATTACAGTAATAGAATTAACTGTGGATCACTATACTCCAGCAGTGAATAATCCAGTGTGCCCCATTTTGAATATTAATACATTTTCATAAAAAATTACTCAAAGCTTTCTTTCAAACAAATTATTTCTAATATTTAAAAAAAAAGTATTTTACCTTCACAAAAACATTGTTTTTTTCTAATTTATCTATAACTTTAAATTAATAAAAAAAAGTATGAGATGAAAATTTTACTTTTAGAAGCTTAAAACAACCAGTCAGAATAAAATGGATCATTTCGAGCTAACGATGTGTTTTGTAGGCTATAAGTGATCAATTCAATGCTGCAATCAATTAGTCAAAAAGAAAACGTTGCAAATATAAAAACAAATAAAACATAAGGGGTGGTCCACTATGTACTGATGTCTACTGTAACCCGCTCTCCCCTATTTTTAATTTGAAGTTTGGAATTACGATTGCATTAATTTTAATTTCAAGGATTTCCTACACTAAAACCTTTATTATAAATAACAACAAAATATTTCGATTTCGTCGCGATATATTTTCTTTATATGTTAAATTTAGAAAGATTTTACTTTTATCTATTCAGGAAATTTTGTCAATCACAAAACAGAAAAAAAAAAAAAAAATCCAGTTTTAATATTTTGAGAATATTATGCAAGCGTGCCTTTTTAAGTCCGCTATAATATGCAAAATATATTAATACTATAAAAATCAAATAATAAATCAATCAGTTCTGTGAGAACAGTGCTGATTACTACATCAAATTACACATACATTGAAGTTATTAAATAGCTAATTAATTTGTATCTTTACCTGAGAAAAATTAAATTTGATTTGTTATTTGTTATTTGGGCTTTGAGGTAGGCGCTACAGCTATCCGCCGGCATAACCTCAAATGATCACTGGAAAACTACATCGAACAACACACATCCGCACCAAGGCCCCCTTATCATAATCAGGCCTCGCATTCAGGAGAAAATCTATTGTTGAAATTGTCTCTATAGCTGCCAACATATTAACTGATTTTGTCTCGTATGTAGCGCCATCTGGTGCGTACTACTAGTCATCAAGACCACTTTCATAATAATAGACTTGGCAATCGCTAAGTTTTCGTGGCCCTTGTAAACTTGGTCAGAAACCTCGTGATTTTTCCCGTTGTTAGCGCCCTCTGTTGTAATAACAAATTTATAAATTTTATAATTTGTTTTCCACCCGGGCCTTGTTTTCTATATATGCTTTTCCATTTTTTACGATATGCTGTAAGCTTGTATTTTTCAAATGAGATTTGTTATTTTTCCAATTTTCGAAAGTTCGGCAGTTTTTTTTTTTTTTTTTTTTTGGCATAAAATGTATTTATTTTGAACACAAATGTCTCAGTACCTATAACAGCAGTAAAATCATATTGTTTTTTCTTAATTTTAATAAAGTTTATCCTGTCATTATGCCTTTGTGGTATTTTGTTTTACTTTTATACAAGAATAGGTTTTATATACGAATTAATAAATTTGTAGTGATAGAGATTTGAAAATTCAACACCATTTTATTAAATTTTGCGCATTAAATGATAAGTATTGTAGCGTATATTGGGTTCTTTTGATCTTATGGTTAGACAACTTCAAACTCTTGCTCTTAGAAAAGTAGAAAATAATTTATTTACAGATCTTCAGAACAACAGAGTCTTCGAAACTCACAAATATTACAAGATATTCCCAAATAACTGTTTAAATCTATCGAACAAGTACAAATATAGGTCGCAGAGACTCTTTATACAATGTCTCAACACTATATCACATTCAAAATAACGTAGATAAAACTCAATACATCAAGCAAACTTGCTTGGACAATCTCTAGTAGCTCACTCAATGACTGACTGGTAAATAATAACCACAGCTCGCATCGCTTCTCTTCTTATATATAGTCTCGTAGCATGTGCTAGAAATTTCTAGAAAAACCTGGAAAACCACGGAACAACAAACAATGTATCAGTATATCTAAGGGGGGTTACCATTAAGAGGGAAGGGTTACCATCGCCAACAATCGCCAAGTTTGTCGCCAACTTGGCGATATATCGCCAAATTTGGCGACCAAAATTAGTCGCCAAAAGTGACGCCAACTTGGCGATATCTTCATTATTTCGCCAATCCGCCGTAGACATACACTGAAAATAATGGACAAGTTTGCTTGATAACAGAGACAATGTAACATAATATTAGTAAAGGAATGGAGCTTAATAAGATTATTTACATTATTTTACAGTACAAACACTAACTATTTACAAAATTCGTAACACTACCCCCTCCTCAAAGACTGCACGTCCCGGGCAGTGCAATCCTTGAGTTAGAGGAAAACACTTAAAATAAATAAACAAATAAATAAATAAATAAATAAATAAATAATAACAATAATAATAAAATTTACATAAATAAGAACTAATTACTATTTACATATTTACAAAAAGTGACTTTCATGACCATGGTCTGAAATTCCAGTTTTGAATTTTTAATCACTTTCGCCAAAATAAGGGGCTAGCCGGTTATAATGTACGACCCTGGGTTTGGTGTGTGGCGATTTTCGTATGCGTACGACGACGTCATTCAGCCTGTTGACGACTGTGTAAGGACCGTCCCAGTTTCTTTGTAGTTTTGGCGACAGTCCCTTACGACGTATCGGATTCCACAACCAAACTTTGTCACCTTTGTTGAACTGATGTCCAGTTGCCTTTGTGTCGTACCGTGTCTTCATCTTTTCTGATGCCAGTCCAATTCGGTTCCTCGCTAGACAATGAATCTCCTCAATCCGTGCCTGGAGTTCATCGACATATTCCTCAGGCGATGAAGGAGCATCAGGAGGACGACCAAACAAAAGATCAGCAGGCAGACGAAGATCACGACCAAAGAGCATTTGAGAAGGGGAGTAACCAGTGGCCTCATGAGTGGCACTCCTGTAGGCAAGCAGGAAAAGCGGTAATTTCTTGTCCCAGTCCTGTTGGTCTGTAGACACCAGGAGAGAGAGGCTATTTAAGATTGTACGATTGAACCGCTCCACCATGCCGTCCGATTGCGGATGTAGAGGTGTAGTTCGAGTTTTGTCCATGCCGAGTAGTCCACACATTTCCTTAAACACAGCCGAATCAAAGTTTCTTCCTTGATCGGAATGGATCTGAAGAGGAACTCCGTATCTGGAAACCCAGTGTTGAACTAGTATGTCTGCTACTGTTACCGCCTCTTGATTAGGAATGGCGTAGGCTTCAGGCCACTTAGTGAAGTAGTCCATGACAACGAGGATGTACTTATTGCCATCAGATGTTCTAGGAAGAGGACCCAGGATGTCTAGTGCAATTCGTTCGAAAGGAGCTCCTACATTATAACGCTGCAGTCGCCCACGGGTGCGCCTCTTTGGACCTTTACGTGCTATACAGGTGTCACAAGTTCGACACCACTTCTCTACATCACTGCGAACATTATTCCAGTAGAAACGCTCTCGAACCTTTTGCAGGGTCTTCATTACACCAAAATGACCTCCTGTGGGACTACCATGCAGTTCTTGAAGGACTATAGAAATTCTCGACTTAGGGAGTAGTAGTTGCCATCTACATGTCTTTCCATCGTCAGACTCCCATTTTCGATACAAGATGCCGTTCTTCAAATGTAAGGAATCCCAGAGAGCCCAATAACGTTTAGTCGTAGGATGATAATGGGCCATGTCTTGCCAGCTGGGCTTCCTGTTGGACTCCTCTTTCAGCTCTAGAATTGGCTTAATTTCAGGATCAGCAAGTTGATCTTTACGCAGGCTCTCGTCACTCCACGGATCTTGCGATGATGTAGACCCAGTTGTAACTTGTCTTACTATAGGACCTTTGACATTAAATTTCTTCTCAGCCCGGTCGCAGTATCTACAATTCTCTGAGCAGGGTCTTCTTGAGAGAGCATCTGCATTTCCATGTGATGAGCCTTTTCGATGGCGTATCTCCATATCGTACTCTTGAAGCTTTTGTATCCACCTGGCTATCTGGCCTTCAGGGTTCTTAAAATTCAATAGCCAAGTTAGAGAAGCATGATCAGTTCGGATCAGGAACTTTCGACCGTAAAGATAGTGATGAAAGTGGTCTATGGCTTTCACTACAGCAAGAAGCTCTTTTCTTGTTACGCAGTAGTTTCGCTCGGCCTTTGACAAGCACTTGCTGAAATAGGCGATAACACGCTCCTGGCCGTCGATTTCCTGGGACAGTACAGCGCCAATGCTTTCGTTGCTTGCATCCGTATCAAGTATAAACTGTTTATCGATTTGAGGATACGACAGAATTGGAGTGGATGTCAAGGCCTCCTTAAGCTTTTCGAAAGCAGCGTCACATTCCTGTGTCCACATAAATTTTTGATTGGCTTCTGTTAATTTATGAAGTGGTCTTGCAATCATCGAGAAGCCTTTGACGAATTTTCTGTAATAGGTGCATAATCCTAGAAAACTTCGAAGCTGGTGAACATCTGCTGGACGACTCCAATTTTTCACGGCCGATATCTTCTCCGGATCAGTCCTAACTCCTTCCGCCGAAATGATGTGTCCAAGGTAGGCGACTTCATTGCGAAACAAACTGCACTTCGAAGGGCTTAACTTCAAATTAGCTTCCTTTAATTTTTGTAGCACCCGCCTGAGGTTGTTCAGATGTTCATCAAAAGATTTTCCTATGATTATGATGTCATCTAAATAAACAAGACATGCTTCATACGACAGCCCCCGGAGAACCGTTTCCATAAGCCGTTCGAAAGTTGCAGGTGCGTTACATAGACCAAAAGGCATTACCTTGAATTGCCATAATCCTTGTCCCGTTGTGAAGGCAGTCTTCTCGCGGTCGTCGGGATGGATCTCTACCTGCCAGTAACCACTCTTCAGATCCAGAGTCGAGAACCAAGTGTTGCCCGCAAGTGTGTCGAGAGTGTCGTCGATCCTTGGTAGAGGGTAACTATCCTTTTTAGTGACGTCATTCAGTCGGCGGTAGTCTACACAAAATCTTGTTGAACCATCCTTCTTTCTTACTAATACAATGGGAGACGCCCATGGACTTGTCGATGGTTCGATGACGTCATTTTCTTCCATATCTTTAATTAAATTTTGCACCTCTTCTTGCTTGGCAAAAGGTAATCGTCTAGGGTGCTGTTTAATAGGAGAGTGATCTCCCGTGTCAATTCGGTGTTGTGCCATTTTAGTTCGTCCAAAGTCTTCAGATGTTTGGGAAAATAAACTTTGGAATTCTCTAATTAAACTTTCAGCAGCATCTCTCTGGTTTGGATCTAAGTCCGTATTTTGCAACAAATCCTTGACTAAATTATCTGAAGATTTCTGAGAGTGATAGGAATTTTGACTTACGCACGTCACAGGAGCACATGATGCTATCACCTCTCCTTTCTTGATAGTCCTCGTCTTATCACTGATGTTAGCAATTCTGACTGGAATGGTCTTTTTCGAGAGGTCTACTACAGAAGAAGCCACCAATACTCCTGCTTGTGTACTATTGTCTACTGGATAATCTATATGGCCAAATCGGTAATTAGTTTCATTTTTAATTTCAGCTGGAACTAAAAATTCTGTTCTTGGATCTAGATTAATGTCTTCTTTGGCTATTACTATTTGTTTACATTCAATTTCGTTATTTAATCCAAAAAGACTTATTTCTTCAAATTTTGAGATCATTTTGTTATTTTTGAAATCAAGTCTGAAGTCAAACTTCTTCAGAAAATCTAGTCCGATTAAGCAAGGATCTGTTATGTCAGCCACATATGCCGTATGGTAATATTTCGTTCCTCCAAAGTTGATAGTTAAATTGGCCTTTCCATATATGCCAATCTTGTCGCCCGTCACAGTTTGCAGGGTAACGCATGGTGGAGTCCAGATGAGTTTACATTTCAATTTTCGAGCCAAATCTTCTCTTATTATTGTCACATTGGCTCCTGTATCGACAATCATACGGCACTGAATTCCGTTAATAAAGCCTATCACATATAATTCGTTATCACCGCCGCTCATTTTTGATATCTGGAGGATCTTCAGGTGGGGCTTTTCATTCTCTGGCAACCTCCGCCCCGCGAGATGGCCAAAATTTAGTTTCCCTGCTGACTGTTTGAATTTATCTCACGTTCGTGGATTTTGGGGCAATTTCTTCGGAGATGTCCTGTATCACCGCATCCCCAGCACGTGAGATTCTGTCTTCTTGAACTTGTTCTTCCATATTTTAAAGCTTCAATTTCTTGATTTATTTTCCTAATTTCTTTCAAGACGTCGTTCTCAGTGTCTGAGCTTTTGTTCACCGTTGCCCCTCGAACTGAATGACGATCTCTTCGGCTGGCTTGTGTAGCTGCTTCCAACTTTAAGGCATATAGTAGTGCAGCCTTTAAATCCTGTACATCTGCCATTCGTACCGCTCTCTGCACTTCTGGATCTTTTATTCCGTCTACAAAATATTGCAGTGACAACATTTCCCGTACATTTGTTGGACAGTCAATGAATGCTAAATTTGCAAGCCGTTCAATTTCCGAGGCAAACTCTTGAAGGGTTTCACTCGATTTTTGATGGCGGCTCTTCATTTGTATTCTCGTATAATCCTTGAAGAATTTTTCGCCGAATCTCATTTCAAGTGCACAACTTAAAGTCTCAAAATTGAGTTGCGTCATATCGGGCAATGTTTGCAGCACGTCGGCGGCTTCTCCTCTTAAAGATGCTGCCAGCTGACAAGCTTTCACCTCGTCACTCCATTTGTTCGCTTCGGCTACAATGGTGAATTGGGTCTTATAAACTTGCCAGGAACTCTTTCCGTCATATGTCGACAGTTTGATGTGCACGGGAGAAGCAGGCGGATTCCTAAATTCTTCATAATTACCACTGGACGCTGAAAGCTTCTTCTCGAGTTCTTGTACTCTTTTATTTAGCTTTTCATCTACTTCACCTAGTATTTTCTCTTCAACGTTACTGATTTTCTCTTCAACGTTACTGATTTTCTCTTCAAAGTTACAAACTTCATTCTGAATTTTCTCTTCTACTTCCGCCATTTTCTCTTCTACCGAGCCTATTCTTCTCTCTACCGACGAGAACTTTTCTTCTAAAGTTTTCTTCATTTCTTCTTGGCCTTTATTAATCTTTTCAGTCACATCTTCTTGGCATTTGTCAATTTTATTTGTCAACTGTTCCATTCTTTCTTCGTTTTTATTCATTTTTTTCGCCAACTCTTCTTGGCTTTTATTCATCTTTTCCGCCAACTCTTCTTGGCCTTTATTCATCTTTTCCGCCAACTCTTCTTGGCCTTTATTCATTTTTTCTGCCAACTCTTCTTGGCCTTTATCAATTTTATTTGTCAACTGTTCCATTCTTTCTTCGTTTTTATTCATTTTTTCCGCCAACTCTTCTTGGCCTTTATTCATCTTTACCGCCAACTCTTCTTGGCCTTTCGTCAATTCTGCCTTTATTCCATTAATAGCTTCTAACAGTTCTTTCAGTTGACCGTCCATTGTTCTTGTTTTCGCCATAAGATCCCACTTCTGACACCAAATGTTGTAGCGTATATTGGGTTCTTTTGATCTTATGGTTAGACAACTTCAAACTCTTGCTCTTAGAAAAGTAGAAAATAATTTATTTACAGATCTTCAGAACAACAGAGTCTTCGAAACTCACAAATATTACAAGATATTCCCAAATAACTGTTTAAATCTATCGAACAAGTACAAATATAGGTCGCAGAGACTCTTTATACAATGTCTCAACACTATATCACATTCAAAATAACGTAGATAAAACTCAATACATCAAGCAAACTTGCTTGGACAATCTCTAGTAGCTCACTCAATGACTGACTGGTAAATAATAACCACAGCTCGCATCGCTTCTCTTCTTATATATAGTCTCGTAGCATGTGCTAGAAATTTCTAGAAAAACCTGGAAAACCACGGAACAACAAACAATGTATCAGTATATCTAAGGGGGGTTACCATTAAGAGGGAAGGGTTACCATCGCCAACAATCGCCAAGTTTGTCGCCAACTTGGCGATATATCGCCAAATTTGGCGACCAAAATTAGTCGCCAAAAGTGACGCCAACTTGGCGATATCTTCATTATTTCGCCAATCCGCCGTAGACATACACTGAAAATAATGGACAAGTTTGCTTGATAACAGAGACAATGTAACATAATATTAGTAAAGGAATGGAGCTTAATAAGATTATTTACATTATTTTACAGTACAAACACTAACTATTTACAAAATTCGTAACAGTATATACTTATTTTTTATTACTCTTTTAGCAATTCTCAAGAATTAAAGTTCATTATATGGGATTCTTTTGAGAAGTTGTGTATATGACATATAGATTTTTAAATTAAGCTTAATTTAAACCTCAAATTTAAATTAAGCTTATAATATGTAGCTCTGTAAAAGGATACGAGTATTACATGAACCTTTTATTGTAGGGAAGGTATTATTGTGAATCCCAATAATACATATCAATTTCATTATGCTATAAATATAATATCTATTAAAATGTACTAAAAGTATCACTGTCTATAGTAACAATTGTATATAATTTCATTTAGACCGGGAAGCAGGAGCATAGACAATCACCTTATCGAGGTCATGGATGAAAATCTAGGACTAGTTAAATCTTGATTAGCATATTACAACGCAATCGGTCTGCCAAGGAAAATCTGTGTAGAAAATAAAAAACCCAATTTTAGCAGATGACTCATAAGTTTACGATTTTTTTCCTACTCCCAAACTTCCATGATTTTATACTTTTGGGTGCAGGAAAGCACAATGGTAAACTTATGAGTTAACCACTAAAATAGGGTTTTAGGTGTTTTCACCGAGATATAATTTGGCAGACCGATTGCGTCTTAATATGGGAACCGAGATTTAACTAATCCTATATTTTCATCTGTGAACTCGATGAGATGATTGTCTGTGCTGCCGCCTCCCGGTCTGGTTGTGCGTATACATTCTTCTACCTGACTAATAAACGCTACGCTCAATATTTTCGATTAAAAACATGTTCTCATACCTAAAATTTAAAGTATTCCCCGATCTTATATTTTAATTCTTTTTAGTCTCCCTGTATAGTTAGCTATATGTATAAACCGGATAAAAATCATAAACATTAAAAAAATGAAAGTTATAAGAAATTTAAAATCACTTAAACTAAACACATCTCAAAGTTTATCCTCAAAAATAAATTCGTTTTGTGCTACGCTTGTGGTGTAAATCTTTATTTGGCGCTTCTTTCTTAATTAAACTTACAGCCAATTGGCTCATTAAGCAAGTATAATTGGCGCTAAACTAATTTCATTTTTTAACCGTATACTTAATATCGCATTGTTCTAGAATAATGCTTATTTGCAGATAACTTTAAATGCGAAACCGGAATATATTACAGAGAAATAGCCAATACTGCATTATATAATATTAAATCGATACTTTTTCAAAGTACCTTTCCCAAATAGAGAAAATGGTCTTGGCGAGAAAAGGAAATTTGGCAACATATTTTCTGGAATCCTATTTTCTGTTCTCATAGAGAAGAAATGTTTTGCAATAGTTATACAATATATTTCATATAAAAAAGCCAATTTTCTATTTTTATGCAAAAACATAAGTAAATTGTACATAAAAACAATAATAATATTCATATAAATTCTTAAAAGACAAACGAAACATTTTACAAGTTTGTTTTCATTACTGTTTACATCATTTGGCAATAAATCATACTTTCTGAAGCCGAAAATTACGCTAAGCTTTAAATATATATATATATATAACGCCCATGACTCTACATTAATAAAGTACCGTTAATTCTTACTTTTAATTCTTCATTTTCAGTGTATTTTTTACGTATATATTTTAGTGGAATTTGAAAAATATTTTGTATAATATTGTGAATAATATAGTTTGATTTTTCCTATGCGATTAGAATATTACTAGTAATATGCACCAGGTGGCGATACTTACGGTATAAAGTCGGTTTATGAGTTTGCAACTATCCGGACATTTTCTCCCATACACTTTTTTCTGATTGTAAGGCCTATTATTATGATAAAGTGGCCTTGCTGAACAATATATTTGAGCGACAGAGGGCGCTAACAACGTGAATTTTGATCACGTGTACTGCAGACAAAGGAAACTTAGGGAATGACAAGCCTTGTTATTATGATAAGTTAGCCTTGATCCGCACAACACCGAAGATACAACCTCAACTCGCAACAAACAAAAACAAGGAAACCAGCAAAAAACACATCTCCGACCCAAAACCCGGCCGGAACCAGACGCAACACAATAAATAAAAACCAAAACCCGAACTAACCAGGACCTATGCAACTCAACAGCACCAAAACAAGGCAGAACAAGAAATAAACAGCAGCCATGACAAAGTTGACAGGCAAAAAGTGACTAGAATCTTCCGCTCCCGAGGAAGAGATCAACGAAAAGCCGAAAGCATCGAGGGTTAGAATTTAAGCAGAGCCACAAGTCGTTCCAACTATCAAGGTAAGAGTTCTCAGAAAGCATAGCGTCTTGAAGAATAGACCGTTCAGCATCAAAAACACGACATCTAAAAATGTAGTGGGCCTCCGTCCCATCCTCCTCTGAACACAGCGAACACGTGGGGGAATTCTTAAACTTGAAAATATGTAAGCGAGCATCCGTGACAGCAGTTTGGGTTCTAAAACATGCGGTAAAAACATCTTCTCTTCTGTTTTTTGTCCATTTGTAAATATTAGGGCCAAGGTATTGAGAATCGATGGCATATTTACTCTCATCCCACCAACGCTGGAAATTAGCGTAGAGCTGGTCTTGTAAACACTTCTTAAGATCGTCGGGGGCCACACCACCGTAGGGGTGAATCTCATAAGGGCCATTAGCAGCCAGATAATCCGCCCTTTCATTCGGCAAAATACCAACATGTCCGGGGACCCACAGAAGGGTAATTTTCTTCACATTGGACCGAACGCTAACCAGAGTATGAAAAAGGTGTAGAATCACCGCAGGAGATTTGTAAGTGAGATGTTTAAGGGCCACTAAAGCAGACTTGCTATCCGTTAAGATGACATAGCTGTCCAAACGATTAAGAAAAATCTGGAGGGCCAGATTAATGGCTAAGACCTCTGCCGTGAAGACAGAATTCATGTGATGGACGAGATGAGCTCTGGAAATGTTGTCCGTGGTATTAACTGCTGCAATAGACGTCTGGGAATCAGTTTTCGAGGCATCAGTAGCAATGATGCAGCAGTGGCGATCCTGCTGGAGCTCACTTATGTATAAATTGAAGCATTGACTGATAGTGGCGGCAGGAAGATTTTTCGTTTGAAATGGAAGTTTATCCACAATGATGTCACAATAATCCGTAATATTCCCCGACGGCCAATAGGCACTGAGCAGCATATCCGGAGTCACAACAGCGTAGCCACAAGACCAAGAAAAGTTATCGGGGAGATAAGCAGGGCCAGGCCGATTGAAATTAACAGCAGACGTGCAGCGGAGGTAAAAAGAGTGGGAGAGATAGGAGCGACGGAACTTGAGAGGCGCTTGATTAGTCTCCCGGTAGAGCTTGAAGAGGGGGGTCCATTTCGGTAAACCAGTAGCAAAACGGAGACTAGCATTATAAACCACGTCAAGCTTACCCAGAACCGAAGGAGCAGCATTTCCATAAATCGGGCAGGCGTAGTCTATGATACCCCGAATTAGAGAGTTGACAAGAGGAATGAGATCGGTCGTTTTCGTGCCCCAGCGAGGACTGGCAATAGCTTTCAAAAGGTTCAGACGCTTCAGACATTTTTGTCGAATATACTCAATATGATCATTAAAAGATAAGTTTTGAGAAAAAATGACGCCCAATATTTTAACAGAAGTCAACCACGGAATGTCCGATCCATGAAGCCGCAGGTTTTGAGGAAGAGAAACCTTGCTTTTAGAAAAGTTGATGGCTGCACATTTGTCAGGACGAAGATCTAATTTCCAATGGGAACACCAAGTACTAAGCCTGCTTAAAATATCCTGAAGTTTGGCGAGGGCTTTATCCAACAAGATATCCGACACATACAGGACGATGTCGTCCGCATAAACAATGATTTGTACCCCAGAATCAATAACGTCGAACAAGTCCCACAAGAAGATCATAAATAAAATCGGAGAAAGGACACTCCCTTGAGGCACGCCACGGTAGGACCGCGCCGTACGGGAAAAAACACCTCTCCACTTGACTTTGATACTTCTAATACCAATCCACTTCGAGATCCACAGGGCAGTCCTGCCAGCAACACCGATCATCGCCATCTTATAAATAAGCCCATCCCTCCAGATGGAATCGTACGCAGCATGAATGTCTAATTTAACCGCAAAGACAAACTTGTTCTCGGCTCTGGCCTGCTTGACATCGGTGTAGAATAGATGGAGAGCTTTGGAACAATCACTGTTAGGAATGAAGCCAAAATGACGTTCATGGAAAATCTGGCGAGGCATTATCCAGTCAAGAATACGCTTCAAAAGGATGCGCTCCATAATTTTGCAGCTCACCGCTGTGAGGGCAATGGGACGGTAGCTACTAAGAGAGCACCTGGGTTTTCCCACCTTCCAAATTGGCAGAATTATCGCAGACTTCCAGCTGTTCGGGATATTTCCCGAAATGAAACTTTCGTTGAGAAGGGTTACCAAATTATCGATATTCTTGTTAGAAAGGGCTTTAAACACACGAGCCGGAATTCCATCTTCACCAGGAGTAGAGTTTTTTGTGAACTGTATAGCCCGGAGTACCTCGTCAACAGTAATCCGCTTATCCCAGTAATCTTCGGTAGGACTCAAATCGTAGGGGATACTATGGAGGCTATCGGCATTGCTAAACTGATCAACAAAAGCGTTGGCTTGATCCCTCTTGTCCAAGATTTCGCCGGTCTCATCAGTCAGGAGATAATTAGATTTCGGGCTACTTCTTTTCCCCAGAGCCTTAATTATGTGGTAAACAGAACCCTTGGCAGCCTTTTCACACATACCACCCCAGTACTCCCGGGCCTGGAGTTTCATATACCGCCTGAGCCGAGCAGCAAAAGCCTTGTAGGAGATCCAATGGTCTCTGGACAGAGTATTTCTAGCGAGCCGAAGGAACTTCCTCTTCTGGCCAAGAAGCCAAGAGCAATGAGGGTCCCACCAGGGAGGGCTGTCCCGCCGCTGTACCTTGTACTTGAAAGAGTTGCTCGAGATCGCATCCCTCACCTTATTATGAAAGATCTCGATCGAGGAAAAATCACTGGAATCCAAATTTTGGTTGATATTGGCCTCGACGGCCCCCCAACTGATAAAAGAGTAAAACTGATTCTCGGTACCATAATTTATTTTGTGGATAATAGGCCAATGGTCAGACTCGTACAAATCGGGATGGACATAGGTGTCCGTGATACGAAATAGGTCAGGACTAGCAAAGGACAGATCAATCAAGGAGGGCATTCCAGCGGGAACAGCATGAGTAGGCTGATTAGTGTTTAAGATACATACATCGTTACCAAGCAGCCAGGAAAGAATCTCGTCAGCGCCAGAAGAATTAGAGGAGCAACCCCATACATGATGCTTCTGATTAAAATCCCCGAGAACGAGAAAGGGGGGATGGATACTATTCGTAAGCCTCTGAAGCCAGGATTCGCTAACTCTTCCCTCAGGAGCGTATACATTGACAATAGTCACCCAACGTCTAGCCAACCAAATACGAACCCCAAGGGCCTCAACACCGTGAGAGTTAGAAACATTCAAGTCTAGCAAAGCAGAAGTAAGGCGATTACTCACCGCTGTGAGCAAACCACCTCCTCGGCGGTCTCGATCTAACCGATAGACAACCATACCCGGGTAGGCAAAGGAGTCGCCCCCCTTAAGAAAAGTCTCCTGAAACACAAAAACATCCGCCTTAGAAAAGGGGGAGCACTTTAACCACTGGGATTTGTTTCTAACGCCCCTGGCGTTCCACTGGATCAACGTAAACGGTTCTGCGTACGGAAGCATGATAGTAAAGGATACTGAAGAAGCTGCTAGAAATCCAATAACATAAACACGAGCACCCAGGGAAAGACACAAAACATGAATAGAAACACAAAAATAAAACAGGAGAAAAATTAGTCCATACCTGCATCGCCGGGATCATCCACTGAGCTCTGGGATGAAGCGAACATGTTCCCGCACAGCTGGACACTTTCCTGGACATAGCTCACGTTAGAGTTGTCGAGGGACAACTGGGTGGTAACTTTTTGTTTTTTTACTTTCTGGGAAACTTTGGAGGGGGAGGTAACAGAAGTCTCTTTGGAACTGCTAGTTTTCTGAGATTTGACCGCACAGGCCGCCATCAAGGTAGGTACCAAGCCTTCAATAGCTTTTAAAAATATATTTGTTTGTTGTTGTAGCACCTGCAAAATACACTCTTGGGTGCGCTGTAAATATAGTTCCATTGATTTTTGAAAATCATCTTTAGTGATGTAAGTTGAGGTTGGGCCTGGCTCGGCGTCTTTAACCACTTCTGCGTAATTTTTTGATTTGGAAGATTTGGTATATCGTCTCCTGGCTTCGGTGATTGAAAGATGATTATCAGTCTTGTATTTAAGAAAGTCCATCTCTTTTGAACGGGCCGGACAGTTTTGATCAGATGCTAGGTGGGGGGCTTGACAGTTGCTGCACTTTAGGTCAGTGGTACTACAGGTGGCCGAAGCGTGTTTGGCACCACATTTCCGACACTTGGTTTCATTCTTACAGTGTACAGTGGCATGGTCAAATTGCCAACAGTTCAGGCACTGGCGGGGTCTATCGTAGAATGGTCGAATTTTCTCAATCATATAAAAAAATTTAATTCTGCTGGGGAGTGCCGTTCCATAGATTGTAACCAGGACAGTCTCGGTAGGGTGAGTTGAAGAATTTTCTTTTTTTGTAAAGCGGCGCAGCTCTTTAATTTTAACTGGGTTTTCAGCTTGAATCTCCTTGCCTAAGTCCTCCAATCTAACACTAGTATCTATATTATGTAGCACGAATCTCGAAGTGATGGTTTCTTGTTTAATGGAGGCTTTGACTGGAACGTTTAGTATTTTATTAATTTCAGCAATAGCTTGGGCACATGCCCCGTCTGATGTTTCCAACAAAAGTTTTCCAGACCTAGCAAATCGAATATTGACTGGCGCATTAAGGCCCAAAATGCTATCTATTTCCGTTTTTAGAGCTAGCGGCTTATTCCTCGGAATATTACCATCCAGCGGTTCCAGGAATATACATACATTAGAAACTCCATTAGCAAACGCAAACGCAACCTGTTGAGATGGGGTGAGAATTTCTTGAACAAAGCACGCAGAGTCATTTACACTGGCATCTGTTATAATAAAGGACGAAGGCATAATTAACAAAAATAAAACAAAATACCCACTGCAACACTATGCAGAGGATAAAATATACTGTGAGACAACAAATGACAATTTATAAAAACTGCAATATATATAAGCGCAAAAGGAGCACACACTTTGCAAGCAAAAATAAAGGCCACGCGGACACAAGAAACAAACGGCTGCAACCTGCAGCAACAACAAGTAAACGGGGTCACCAAACCTAGACTCACGGAGACGGATAGCTAAGCACCCTACCTCCGCCACGTCTCAGAGGCGAAAAAACATTAAATTTGATCTTGGCATGTAAACAATAAACAAAACAAAATTCAATGTAACTAATAAAAGTTATGGTTAACAAATAACAAAACAAGATTCTTGTCGGTCAACTCAAGTTAGAAATTCCAACTGTAAAAAAATCGCATGAATTTTGGCTATCATACTAATTAATCAATTACTATTAGAGAAAATAAAACATATGATAAAAATAAACTGAAATCAGGAAATAAGCATTCGATTTTTTTTGTATTGAATCGAATTTAATCGATATTCTCTGAATGCAATGGTTACATCAGATTTTTTTTTGTTTCAGCAGCCGGTTTCGCGCAATTTTTAAACTTAAATTTATGGGTAAGCACATATACGCACCGGAAGAATTCTTTGAGTCTTGTTATATTTGTTCAGCCTGCATTTGGCATGTGTATAGGCAATTTAAATAGCGGTTAGGGGAATTGGTATACTTTTTTTTTTTCAATTAAAGTTTTCTTTTATAATGCTAAGAAAGCTCCTATGTTGTGATTATTTTTAAAAAATTACCTAAGGTATGTAAAATAAAAAATACAACAAATATGCGTAATTATTATTTCAAAAAAATTTGAGCGCTCTTTATATGTTGTACACATTCTTAATATATAACAATAGGAATCAATTTATTTTTAATGCTTTAAATGATCTATTAAAAATAATACAAACACTTTATAGTTTTACATGTTTCATTGCTCTTACGGCAACTTTTTCAAAAACAAATAAATGATAAAAAGAAATTTTTCGCTAAAATATCTTAAAATTTAAAAAATAAACAGAAAAACAAATCATGTGAACATGAGCTTAGTAAAGTAAAACTAGAAATAAAAATGAATAAAAATAATTGTGAACGTGAAATATTACAAACTATTGTCTTAAAAACCTTTGAAGCATTTGAAAAATTTCTTTTTATCATTTATTTGTTTTTGAAAAAATTGCCGTAAGAGCAATGAAACATGTAAAACTATAAAGTATTTGTATTATTTTTAATAGATCACTTAAAGCATTAAAAATAAAATGATATTTTAAAGTGATTTTTATATTTTATGTAACAATAGGAATGTTAAAAAAATCTATCGGATATCGACTTTTCCCTTTGTCTTTCACCATCTCTTTGAAATTAAGTATCGGCACTAGGATTTTTTTATTTATTTATTTTATTCATTTTTGGTTGGGGGGGGGGGGGTGTTAAGGAAAGAAAACTTACTAAGGGAAATTTTCCAACAAGCGATAATTACATACATAGGATAAAATCTCCAAAAATGGCCACCCTCCAAAGTGTTTAGCTTATAAAATAACATAGTAATAATGTATTAAAAAATATTTTTTACTTTTATATAATTATATAGAGTATAGCATATTTTTTACAGAAAAAAAAAGTTTGTACCTATACCCCCAGTAGCAGAATATTTTGTGTTTATCTACAGCAAATCAAAATTTATCTGCAACCTAAGGATCACATAACTACCATCATAATTGTAGTAGACCACAAAATAAGCAGAGTTCACATTTACAAAGAAAATATAAGCAGAAAGTACAATAAATCTAAAAATAACAAGTAAATTTTAGCAATTTTTCTTAACCCAGATTTTTTAAAAAAGCTATTAGATTGATCTGCAAAGTATAAAAACATTCTGTAGCATTGCTGCCATGCTGCACTGTTTCTGCTACCGGGCCTATACCTATTTAATACATACACATACAGATATATAGATAGATATACACACACTCTGATTCAGAAAAAAAAATGTAAAGTGTCCATTTGTAGAATTGGACATTGCAGAGACATTGTTGGTCTTTTAATTTATTTCGGTACTTACGTACTAACACCACCACAGTTATCTTTTGGATTCCTTGCTATCTTGTTTTTTGCTGATTTTTGACGCCATTTTTTAGTGTTTTAGTGCATTTTTGGTTCATTTTTTGATGATATTTTTGTGCACGTTCGGAGAACAAGATTGCTCTTTATAGGCGCATTAGCACAAGTTCAGCTGCGGTGGCGTATCCCCGACAGGGGAGCCAAATTAATAATATATATTAGAGGTTCCCGCGTATGGGTCCGGGGGCTAAAAAATTGCATGGGCAAAAATTTTAGGCCCAGGCCCAATCCGGTTTGTACTAAATAAAAAGATTAATGGTCCGGTCGACATAAAATTAAAAAAGTCGGCTTAATTATAGCTTGACCGAAAAAAAAAGGTTAAAATCTCGGCCCGCCCAACTATATCTCTACAAAACGTGAATGTTTACTTCGATATGGTTATAAAATGTTTGGACAAGGAGTTCTGATAAAAAATAGTCTTTTTAAGAAGTGTTCTAGGCGGGCAATAATTATTTATTTTGAATGAATGTCAATTCGCATGTAAATTTTTCAATTATCATTCAGTTATCGTTAATCCTTATATCATGTATTGGAGACTTGAAAATAAAAAAAAGCCACACAATAAAATCTTCCAAGACGAAATTGCATAATAACAAAGAAAAAAAAAAAAGAGAGAGCTATGGTATTCATTTTGAATCAGCATATTTCGCGTTTAAGGGGACTCTTCACTCACTTGAAAACACCCGCTCCGTCTTGTTAACACTAGAATTACCGCGTTTTTTGTATACCTAGAAATACCGGAGTGGGTCACAGCTGACCCATGGCTTTTAAAGACGCTATTTTTGTTTTAAATGAAAGATAAATACACACAATAATTGTTGACGATTAATACAATGACTTTTAATTAATAATTAATACAATTTAGCATTTAGACTATTACATACTATGAAATTTTGAGAATTTCATAGTATTTTTTAGTAAAGAATTTTTTATGTCTATTTTTTTTTAATTGTTTCAGATTTTCATACCTCTTTAATAATATATATACATATGATTTATCGATTTAAATTGTGCAATAATGTTCCTACAGATCAATTAGATATTCAAATATAATAAATTTAAATATATATGGATATTCGTGATTTTTTTTACTTCCAGTTTTACGTTTTATACAGTTCAATGTTCAATCAATTCATACAAAATGACATGCTTTTTTTTCTTTTTTTCTGTGCATAATGCACACACAAGTTATAAGCATTTTCCCCAAACAGTGTTAGTTTCTTTGTTTGTGTTTCATTGGTTTATGTGACAATATTTTTCATTTGTTTGAAATTTCTGTGCTGGTGCGTGGAGGGATATTTTCATGTTCTTTTTCAATGCTTTTATTTTTAATTTTAGCAAGAAGACTTTTCTACTTATATTTCAATCTGTTGTATCTTTAAAAACTACCGAAACATTTATGAACACTAGATCTTGAATCAGATTTTGCATAAGTCAGAAGATATTGAACACTGCGGCTCTACCAGTCCATATAGTTCTATATTCCAAATCTCTCCGAACATTGATTTATTTTATATTTTTCTCACTTTCTGTCATTATTTCGAAAAAGTGAAATCTTTTATTTTTAATTTTCTTTAAAATACTTACATTTTATTTGTGTTTTATTGTTTTGGTTCTTATTTTTTCCCCACACCATTTATTTAGCTACTTTCATTCAGCTTGCTACTACATATATTGGATTTGAACAATGAAATTTTGTCATTTTTAAGAAAATTTGCTTCGTCATTTATTTCAAGATTTTCAGCATCATCAGATGATGACAATATTAACTTCGTTGTTAAATTTCTTCAATAAAGTCATTTAAAGTCAATTCACGTTACAATTTTAAAATTTTCTCATTCAAGAAACCTCCGTAGTGATGCTATTACTATAAATGTGTGAAAGTCAAATGCAACAAACATTTTTTCTCCATGTGGTTTATGAGAGGCAAAATATTTTTTTAGTTACTTTCTAAGGTTTAACATAAAAAACAACTATTTACATCATCCTTACAGTAATTTGAAATATCATAAAACCTCGCAAATTTACCTTCCAAATGCATAACAAATATGTGATTGTGACCGCTCTCCCCCCCCCTCCCCCCCGCGCGCCTGTACATACGCACAATTCATACAAGTGTGGAATATATCCTTACAATATTTTTATCATATTGAAAAAATATAGAGTTGAAATCCTTGTTGAAATAAATGAAAAATGCAATTATTTTGTCCGGGTCAGGGATGACCCAGCATGGTAATTCTAAGTATAAAGATGTTTATATAAAAAAGTTTTCTTGAGATTTCAACTAAATTCGTGCTAAGGCATCATACTAAGTATTTAGGAAAAGTCAATCACTTTCAAAGCTTTACTTTGAAAAGCAACGTTGATACAAGCAAAAGACCACGTCTTGAGTCACCGATGACCCGCCTCGGTAATTCTAGTGTTAAACACAGATTATTTTCAAATTTCTCGTTTTAAATTTTAAACATTTTTTTTCTTACATAGGACAGTTGAGCTTGCTCTTTAATATGGCTATGTTTCAATTTTTCGATTTCGGTTACAGATTTTTTAAAAAAAAGATACTTTCGCTTTCGGAAACGGTTTTGAAAGTGAAAGTACTTTTTTTGTGTCACATGCACGTTTTATTTCGCAGGTTTTACTGCATTTAAATTTTATTGCCTAAAATTCTACTATTCTATAAAAATAATAAATTCTAAAATTTAATTATAGAGTAATGGTATGTTAAACTTATAAAAATGCATACTTTTTCATAAAAATGTTCGAACCGAGCCAAATTTCACTAACTTTTGTCGTCCCAAGTCGTTCTGTGAGGGCGATTTTCATATGGGCTGGATCGAAACCGGGACTGAAAATTTCGACTCATGCAGCCCTAGGAAGAAGGAAGTCAGTCCCAGCTCGGTATCGAAAAAGTTAGTTAAACCATGAAATGAATGAAAACCAGGCATGGACCGGCCCCAGTGTCGTAAAAGAAAATAAGCCCGGACCCGTCCTATGCAGACCTCTATCGAGGTTTATCCAGAAGCTGGAGCTCGATGAACCCTTAAACTTGAGTTATTCACTAGGAATAAATGATATGGCAAACCACGCTCGCTAATCCACGTCGATTGATTCTGGATATGATGAAGAATCTAACGCAGCCTATTGAGTGTTCGAAGCGAAAAAAGACAGTATTGCTGTTTTTTTTAAGTATAAAATGTTTTGTGCAATTCTATATTCAATAGGGGCAGAGATAAAAAAATTTCGGGAAAAAAACGCAGCATAAAAAACACCATCTTTAGGGCGATATACACCAAAATGTCATCCATATTAACTGAATATGATGAAGTTTCATAAAATTCTGTGTTTAACTTTTTGAGAAATTAGCTCTCACGGCACACCTGCCAACTTCAGATTTTTAACAATTAAATAAATGTATTATGAAACAGAAAATTATTTAGAAAGGTAACCTTTTATGTGGTACTTATTTCATTTTAATTTGATTTGTAAATATGATCATTTTGATTTTTGAAAAAAAAAAAAAAAGTGATGCGTGCATGTTACGGTAATTATTAAAAATAAAGCATAACAAAATCACTCCTGAGAGATGCATGACAAATTTTACTAGCATTAATTTATTTGACGGTCTAAAAAAGTATGAAATTGGATTAAATTTTGTGCGTTAATATTTTAGACATAGTTATATCGGAAATCATGAAGTTTCTATGAGTACTTCTATGTTTAACTTTGTACCAATTCTGCAGAAAATAAAATTTAAATTTTATTAAAAATAAATAAATAAATAAAATAAAATGTTTTCTAAATGCGTCATTTTCAATGTGCTAAAATATGCATTACCACAATTGCCAGTCTTAAGCTGGAAAAAATGTGAAGGGAAGTTACCTAAAAACATTGCCATATGTGTTTTTTAAAGTTGTCCTATTTTCCCTATTTTTCATTAACTGGATCGGCCTAGATCTTGACCAGTCCGAATAATCAAAATTCTACTGTATTTATTGCTGAATGCAAAAATATAAGCGATAAACTTCTATAAACATTAGTTAAAATATTATTATCAATAAAAGTACAAATTCTGAGTATAAAGCAATTTTAAAATTGAAACACTCGGTTAAAAATATCAAATCACATATAAAATAAACGCAAATAAATAAGAAAGCGTTTGGACTTGCACTTATAAAAGTCTTCAAACTTTTTATATACAGCAGAGATAAATTAAAGTTGCTATCTTCATAAAAAGAAGGAACTCATAAAATATTCATAACTAGTAGAAATAATAATTATAATGCAAAATTTACAATGTCATAAATTCCATTTTTTCATGATAAAATTTTTTCTTTAAAACTTCATTGTAGCATTGTTTTTACGGTTACTGTCTGATTAATTATGTGATTTTTGTATAACTCCTTGTATCTGTGGTCAATAGACAATTGATGAAAATGGAGTACTGCATCTATGTAACCAGTCCATGTGAAATATCCTTCCGGTCTATCACAATACAGGTGTTTTTTGGTAATTCTCATAGCAACATTGAGATATATAAATGTTATTTTTACAACCAATCAGCAAGAATACGTCTGCTGAAGCTAAACAATATTATTCATCAATCTCTTTATTCCAATTGTCGAAAATTTGTTTTATATTAATTTGCAGATCAGAATTTGAAAACTAGTCAAAACAGAAGGTTTGTATTTCCTTTTAGGGAATCGCAGCTGTTATCTGCGATTTAAACATCCTAGACTGAAATCTAAGTAAGAATACAAGTATAAAGAAACAGCATATTTACTAAGAACAAAACTTGAAATTTCTTCATATCTTTTTTCGTTCTATATCAACACGTTTCTATGCTAAATATTAGTTTTCTTTATTTGAATTGAATATATTTGCCGGAATGAAATTAATTAGTCAAACTGTAATTTTCGAATTGTGTTATTTTATAAATACCACGTTTCATTTTTTCCTTATTTTCTATTTTTGTCACTTTTGAGAAAATGTAATTATTATTCCATAAACTCTCAAAAAACTTTTCGCCAAAAATAAAATATACAGACAATAAGTTGCCGGAACGCACATGTTATTGGAATGGATTTTTCTATTACTTGAAGATATGTTGGTGTTTTCATAGTAGAATTTCAAAAAAATTTGAGATTCGATTGACGAACTTTTCATTATTTTGAGAGAAAATAGCGATACGTAAAAAAATCAGTTTTGAATAGAAAAATCTAGTGCAAAATGTTGCTGCTCAGTAAACTGGGCAGTCTTTTGATTCAACAAAAAATGCAACTTTAGGTATTGGAGGATTTCAGGTAGTTTTAGCATTAGATTAGATTGATGAATTTTCTGTATTTTCGAGAAAATGTGTAAATTAAAACAGATTTTTTTAGCTGTAGTAGTGATAATAAAAACAATAGGAAAAAACATCTTCAATTTCCATTTTGTTTTAGAGTGTATATTGATGGAATGCAGAAAGTGCGATGTTTCAAACTTTAATAAAATGCAAAATTTAAATCTGAAACAAAAACTTAAGTACAAAATTCCCAAATTAAAAACAAAAGATAAATGTAAATGAAGTGAAAATTTGTAAAATAGTTAGAAATCTAAAAGTGCATTATTTTAATATCAGCGAAAAGCGACTCGCAATTAAAAATATATCCAAAATTTCTCACTCCGAGTCCGTCGTGTCAATGTCAAAATATCCCTGTGATTTGAAGAGACTTTTCTATTATTTAAGCAATTTCTGCCTTCTGATTGGACATTTTTAGAAATTTTTGATCTTTGATTTTTGTTTCTTACGTATATTTAGATAAAATGGTTTTATAAATTCCGTTTCTTATACGAAAAGGTACTAAGCAGCATAGCTGCCATAAAACCCTTTGGTAAATTTGCGAATATATTGCTTTAGCTATGAGTATTTCAGGTAATTGGTGATTTTTATGTATTTTTTGTGGGAGGGGAGGAGTAGAAATAGCAAAATTAAAGTGCATGAAAGCAAAATTTTCTGTTTTAATGGAATATAATCAAGGGAAAAAATAGTTGAATGCACAGATTATTTTGCGAGCATAGAGTCCTCCGCGGCTTGGGTTATACCCGATCTGAACTAATTAATCCTATATCCATTCAACCTGAACCAGTTTTTAAAAAGTAAATGACCCGAACTCGACAAACTTCAACCTAAAAGTATTCAATTCGAACCTAATCCCAACTCGAAATGCAAGAGAAAATTGAAAAACATGCGCGTAGCCAGGGGGGGTGCCCTGGGTGCCCGGGCACCCCCCCGCTCGCGTAGATCCAAGATTGATTTTTTTTAAATCAAAATTTAGAAAAGAAAAAAGAAGAAAAATGTAAGCAAAGTTAGTTCAATTAGTTAATCAAAACTAACAGTCTATGTTTTGAAATGTGATAAAAGAAGAGACCTTGATTCTTTCTTTTTTTCTTTTTAAGAAAAATATTTTATTCATCTTTTTTAAAACTAGAATATTTACTAGAATCTGTATTAATCACAGTAAATAAAAAAAAAAAAATGGTTTTATAATCCCAATTTGATGTTGTTTCTTTATAGAATTTTTTTAACACCTGTGCATATTTCCATAAAAATTAGAGTAAATTCTCGACAAGGATAGAAACTACTATTTATATCTTTGCTTTTGTTATCTAAAGTTTAGATAGGAGAAAAAAAAATTGAAAGGAAATACAGATGTGAAACGATAATTCCACCATGTGATTAGCCTGGAGAACGGAGGGGGTGGAAGGTTGTACAAATTAGAGATGAGACAGGCTCAGCCCCAGCACGAAAGCCCGAGCCCAAACCCGGGTACGGGCTCTATTTTCATTTTAGTGTTCGGGCCCGGGGGGGCTTGGGCTCATTCTTTCTGAGAATTAAAAAACATTTATGTGTAGAAGAGATTGATAGAACTACTATTTTCCTTTTAAAATTATTTATTCTTTTTCAAGTCATTTCAGTGTTATTTTGATCAAAACAAAAGAAAAATAAAAATATATATATATATTTTTTTTAATGTTTCAATAGTTGATTGTTGCTTCAAAAGAAAATTTGTGATGTATGGAGATTTATGTCTACTGCATTTCCGTCGACGATTAATTGATAAGGCGACTATCAAAATAATCATAAATAATAAATTAGCTTCTGGTTGGATTTTCGTTTAAGGCAGAAGATATTTTTTAATTCGATCGTTTATTTATTTATTTTGTTAGAGAATGATTTCTTCGTTTTTGATGCAGACTAGATGTTTGAGGTTTGCAAATTATTTGATTGTGCACGAATCACAATCGTTCTTCATATGACAACAGCATTGTGATTTTTTTTTCTGTTTGTCATCATGAATTTTGCTTATGCTGATTTCCCTTCGTAAGTAAACATATTTTACATGTTATCCCTATAGAAAACATTCGATTAATGTTTCTTCTTTTCCCATAAAAACAACGGAACTTTAAGATAACTGTATCAATGTTTTAATTTGCGTTGATTTTAAGGTTCCCGTCAGTCATGGGGAATTGTTAAGAGAAATGAATTGATTATAGATAAATGTACAGAGGATGTAGTGAAGGGTATACTGGGGTATACCTTCTGGATTTTTTTAAGGAACACCGTATAACCCTCTGTTTTTCATGAAACCTATAGGATGTACTCTCTAGAATATACTCTGTGCCTTGAGCATATACCCTCTGCGTCGATTGTGTAACCTGTGGTTTTTTTACGACTACACCCCTGAAGATGTACACTTTTTATAGGAAATTGAAAACGTTTTTTGATTCTGCAGCATACAAATAGTAATTTCTATAAACTTTATCCATTTTTTCATTACATTTCTTTAATATGTCCATCAAATTTTCTTCTTAAAGGACAAGAAATATGGGAATCATTTTAGGTATGAAGGATATTTTTATTTGATAGTAAATTGCTCTTTTCATAAGCTTGAATTTATATTTTTATTTAACAGTAAATTTTATAAGAAAATTTTAAAAATGGGATATCACATTTGAAACAATTTTAAAATATCATTAAATCTTTTATTTATTTATTTTTGTATACTTTTTGTATCGGGCTCGGATCAATGGCGGATCTTTGTGCCTATAAAGGTTTTCAAACCAACATGAGAGATCTTCATGGAATAGGACTTAGGCTGAAGGCCAATGTTGGCGAGGCCTGGCCCGGGCCGTGCCAATTCATGAATCATGCAATGGCGGATCTAAGGTGGGGGGGAGATAGCGAAGGGGCGATCACACACCCTAAGGTTGGGCTGGGTCATTTTGGGTTGGTTTATTTTTTCCCGATCTTTATTTTTTCTGATAATTTAGGTCGGGCCAGACTTGTTTTTCTTCCATGTGGAGCCCTGTCTGGAGTCATTCTTCCTAAATGTCTGTATTAGAGAAGAGACAGTGCTCGGACCCGGACTCATTTTTTCTGAAACCTATAAATTTTATTTATCAATGAATAGAAAATATTAAAAGAACTTGCCTCCCCCCCCCCCCCCCCTTAAACATTACTTGTTCCTTTTCAAATCACTATATTGACATTTTGATTAGAATGAAAGGGAAGCAGAAATTGTGTTTTTTTCTATTTTAGCTTTAGAATGCTATTTTAAAAGTAAATTATTAGTCACTTCTACAAACCTACTTTAGCCATTTCCGACGATGTTCTGGCGCCAACAAAAAAGCGGGAATAATGAATTTGTTCGGTTTTTGTCTGTAGCAGAGGTTATTTTGTAATAGGGTTGTTTATTATCATTATTATTTAGACATTTAATGCGAAGAGGATATTTTCTTCCAATTTTAGTTTGCTTTTGGCGCATAATTTAGATTACTATTGTACACAGCGTACACAGGTCGTAATCGCTTTTCATATGGAAATAATTTTAGTGATTGTTGCTTTTTTGTGAATTCTGATGATGCTGAAGCTGTTACTCTGCAATTTACGAAGTCACTTTTGGTCGTAAGTAAATTTAATTTCCATATTATTCTGATAGAAAGCAATTGAGCAGTGTTTTTATTCCTATAAAAGCATCGTAATTTAAAACTTTTAATTTAATGTTATTGTCGGGGTCACGCCTATCCCAAAAGATTCTTATGAGGAATGAAATGGTTATATTTAAAAATGTGCACATTTTATAGAAAATTGATAAATTTTCGATTTGACAAATAATCGATAATAATTTCTACAAGTTCCATGCATTTATTCATGAAACACACTTCATTAACATGTCCATAATATTTTCTTATTAAAGGAGACAAAATATGAGACTTTTTTTATGTATAAAGTACAATTTTATTTTATACCAAACTTTATTTTATATACTATTTTTTACCAAACGATTCGTGCAATTCTTCACTCCGAGCCCAATTCGGGCTGGCATCTTATTTATTATTCGTAAAAAATATATTTATGCTGCACATTTGTTTAGCGAAATCTTAAGAAATGCATTTTTTAAAATTTACTTTTCTTCGTATTGTACAACTTTACTATTATGATTTATATTATAAGTAGAAGTTAACGCAACCCACAGCAAAAGAGGTTAACCTGACCCACTGCAAAAAGTATAAGTCAAATGGACCCAAATGCGAACCACAGAAAAAGTATTAGTTACAGCTTGGTGCAAAAGGGTAGGGGCGGTCGCCCTGGGTCCGGAAATTTAAACGACGTCAAATTTATACTACCAACGTCATTTTTGCCTGTCACAAGAAAAGTAGTAATTTAGGGGGGGAGGGGTAAGCTGAAATTTTGTTCAGGCGCAGTTTTCTGTTCACACGTCTCTGATTAGTTAACACGACCAGCAGAAAAAAGTAGAAATCAAATGGGCCCAAACCCGACCCGCTTGAAAAAAAAAGTCGACCGGACCCAAACCCGACCCGCAGAAAATATAGAAATTAACCGGACCCAAACCCGACCCGTAGTGAAAATATTAGCCCTGACCCGCGCATAGGATGCGAGTCTCCCAATTTTTAAAATCGCCCCCCCCCCCCCCCCTTGAGGACTCTCCAGATCCGCCCTTGGCTCGGATGGTCTCGTGCTCCAATGTACTAAAAATCTTTCGGGCGCGGGTTTCAAAAATCGAGCCCGAACTCATCTCTAGTAAATCTGTGCTTCCTCTGAAAATAAGAAATGATGCTACGCAAAATTCAAATTAATATGGAGGATGGTTCGTTGGTTTGCTAAATTTCGTTTTATGGGATCATATTTTGACATTCGTACAGGCCCATTTTTTTTAACCGGAAAATTTTATTTATTCATGAGTAGAAAATATAAGAACTATTTTTCACTTTAAATTGCGTACTACAAGTTATTTTAATGCTACTTTGATCAAAATAATGGGGGAACTAAAGTCGTGCTTATTTATTTTAGTATTTTATTGCTGTTTGAAATGAAAACTTGTGATAATTACAGATTTATGTTTACGGATATCTTTATTTTATATCTATCATGTTTTATTTATGTTTATATCTTTTTCTTATCCATTAGCAGCGTTGTGCGAAAGGGGGAGCGTAGGGGGCAGCTGCCCCGGCATGGAATTTTATGGGGCACCAAATTTATACTACCAACGTCATTTTGGGCTGTTGCAAGAAAAAGTTGGGTGGAGGGGGCCCCAAATTGTAACTTTGCCACGGGAGCAGTTTTCTCTTTGCACGCCCCTGTCCATTAGATTTAGTTTTAAGCAATTTCTCATCCTTCTTCATGCAATGAAAAATTGCGTTTGGGTCCTTTTTAAAAGAAGTTCTACACAATTATACCTTCCGCAAAAAACCTGTCTAAAACGGAAATTTGATAGGTTTTAGGGGGTTCCGTTTTATTAGGTTTTATTACATAAGATATTGTTTGTACCCAACATGTTCAGGTTAAAAAATTTGGGCACCCCCCCGTTCAAGAGGCTGGCTACGCCTATGAAAAAGAAAATTCCAACTTGTAAAGCAATAAGGGAAAAAATAGTCTAGAATAATACCTCCAATATCAATTATATATTTTATTAGAAAAATTACTGTATCTATATATGCACTCATTGACATTCAAATAATATAATTTTATATTTTAAAATATATTTTGGCGATATTTTTTAGAAATGATGTAGAATCGAAACCAAACACTAAAACAATTAAAACTAACCCCACTCGAAAATAGCAGTCAATCCAAACCTCTCTGAAAAAATATTAACTTTAGCCAGATACGACTCAATGCCAGTCGAGTTGGGTTTAATTTCCCAAGGTGATGCAGGATTCTACCAGAAACGCAATCTGAGCCCGACATCTCCACATCTCGATCTGAACCCGAAATATTTCAACCTCAACTAGACCCCATCCGTAAGACCAGAAGACCGTAACTGATGAAAAAATACATCCATACTGTAATGCAATTATGTAAAAATATATCTACAACTATATCGCCAGTATCAGTTTAAACTTTTAAGTAAAAAATCACTATATAAATTCATTACCATTCAATATATTTTTTTTTTAACTTAAAATAAATTTTGTATTCTTTTGAGAGATCGATCTTGAATCAAAAACCATGAATGTCAACATCCAATCCGAACCTGAAACAATTAAAGTTAACCCAACAGGAATCTGACCCACACGCACAAAAGATTAGACTCAACCCGATACGATCCAGATTGGCGAGTCGTATCAGGTTCAGTTTGCCCGACCCGATGCAGTATTCTACTTGGCATCCAAGATAGCCCCGACAAAACTTTAGTATAAATTTTATCCTTTTTGTTAAAAAATTACATGTACAGCGTTATCCATGTATCGTCCTGTGTAGACATCTATACAGATTTTTATTTTAGGAAATTAGATTTTTTTTTTTTTTTTGAAAGATCGGGTTTATTTGAACTCTGTCTGCAAGAATCAAAATTCAGTTGAAAACCGACTCGTACCCAAAAGAACTAGTTTAGTCAATTTGAGTTTACCTGTTATAGTCCAAGAGCTGACCGCACCAAACCCTAAGTCATCAAGCACAAGAGAAAAACAATTAATTTTATGGAAGAGTAGTCATAAGGGAATCTAATGATCCATGTTTGCCGGAAGTGAAGTGGTGCATAAGCCAAAAATGAATGCCACTAGTGGTTGACTCGCAGAGTTAGCATTGTGTTTTCCGGCTCACAGTTTTCTGTGTTTTCATACTTTTGATTGTATGACAAACACAATGATAGACCTTTGACCGACGGACTAAAGATATTAATTTTTGGCTTATGCACCACTTCACTTCCGGCAGACATAGATCATTAGATTCCCCTATGATTTCTCTTCCATAAAATAAAGGATTTTTTCTTGTTTTCAATGACTTAGGGTTTTGTGCAGTTGGCTCTTAGTGGGGAGATATGGGACACATTTTGAAATTTACAATTTCTTTAATTATAAAATTGTCTCTGCAAATTATGTTTCAATATTGCTCAGTGGCCTTAAAAAATTGTTTAATTTTGTATTTTTATAAATAAAAATTTTTGTTTTAGTGTCAAAAAAAGTTAATTTTGTTATCTTTGTAAAAAGCATCCCATTTGTCCCAACACTCAACTATATACAGTATGGAACCACTTATCCAGAAAACAGTTAACCAGAATGACATTTCTAATGAACTGATGTTGGAATCTTTATAGAAAAAAGTCATGCACTGCCAGTTTGACATACACATTGCTTGAAACAATTGTATAGTTTGATAACAGCATCTAGTACTTGAAATAGAAGCATATATAGTTATATTACAAAAGTTTTCATTTTTATGCAGAGAAAACAGAAGAATTTTTTGTTCCCAAGGTCTTCTTTCAATCTCTAACATTTGATCTTAATCTTACTTGCATCTGATTCTTAGTTCAAGTAATCTAATAATTAATTAAAATCGTAAGTAATACCACATATATTCCATAAAACTTATCAAATGGATGCTGCTTTAATTCACAACCAGTTAACTGGAAAAAAGTTATCCAGAAACATCTGACCCCAGCCATTCTGGATAAATGGTTCTGCACCGCATAGCTATAATTAAAAAAATATCAAGGATGTTGTTCATTACTGGCACCTTTACCCTATAATAAAATATTTATGCAGTGTTTTTCCTATTTAGATTTAAATTATTTTAATTCACATGGAAGTTTAATTGTGCTGTGCTATTTTTATTAAATAATTTATATTTATTAAAGAATACTTAGATTAAAAAAAAAAAAAAAAAAAAAAAAAAACAGAGGGCAGGAGGGATGCTATAATTGGATGTTATGTTTGTAAACAGCTGCTAATTTTAACCTATTTTATAACATTAATATTTAAAAGAGAAACAACTTAATTTAAAAGATTTTTTTTATTATATTTTTCCCCGACTATTGATGTTAATAGCAAAAATTGAATTTTGAAATCCTTATGAGTTTTTCCAAATTGTTATTTTTAGGCTTCATCTTTCACCTTAATAAGTGGTATAGTTTTGTTACAGTATTCTGAATGTATTGGATAGTGTTCATAATCTCTGTTAGATGCATGGTTTTTCATTCATGTTTAAATTTTTTATTGATATTTTTTTAAGTGAAAATCCTCACTCTTGTTGTTTACCTTTTTTACTTCTAAATTAAAGATAAAAAGTTTTTTTTTTTTTTTAATAAATAATTTTTAAAAAAAATGTAGTGATAAGCCCTTTTTTTTCCTTAAATTTTACTATTTTTGCTTATTTTTAAAAAAAGGGAGTTTGCACAGGGTCCGACTTAAGCTATCTAAGGTCCCAGGAGAAGTATCATTCTCAAGTGTCTGCTATTATCTATCCATAGAAATTGTTTTCAAATAGTGTGGATATGGCTAGTACTAAACTTCAATCATATTGTACGTATGCATGCTGTATATATGTATGTACAAGGTGCTATTCATATCCATAGACAGAATATCACAAAAAGATGGTCACAACTTTAAGAAAAAATGTTATTTTGGTTGACAAAAGTACAGTCGAGTCTCTCTATAACAAAATGCATCCAGCGAATTTCTCTACTTAACGAATTTTTTGTAGGAACAATCAATTTTTCCATGATTACATTAAAAATAATTTCCATATAGTGAAATGTATATCTCCATTTAACGAATTTTTTTAAAAATGCTCTTTCATATGTTCAAAAAAACGCTTCAAATTATTTGTGGAATAATTTTTTTTTGTTGATTTCTGGTTTATATTTCATAGCTGCATTCCTCTATCTTATTCTGTATGTCAAAAAAAAAAAAGGGGGGGGCATTTATGTCCCTCCTTTAAGAAAAAACATCCTTTTTTGCATGATTACATTTGACTTTGTTTTAACCAAGATGAGCATGCGTTCTTGGAAAAGATTGAATGCTTGCTATTGGAATGATTTGCAATTATCACAAAACATCTTACACTGTAAAAAAGTCTGTTAGATTTACGACTAAAAATACTGGCAGCAATGTTGCCAGAAGTTTTTGCCATAAAAATTGCAGTAAAATTAGATGTAATTAAAAAATTTACATCTAATTTTACTATTTTTACGACAAAAACTGCTAGAAACATTGCTGCCTGCAGTTTTTGTCATAAATTTAACGGATTTTTTTACAGTGTAAAATATAACTATTCCATTGTCATCTTGAGAATGTTCTTTGTTTCTTAGTTTGGATAGTAAGGCATGGATAAGGAGTCAATTGTAGAAAAGGTCATCTTTTTTCAGCAAGTTTTCATCTACCTAAACTAACACTTTTTACTTTTAGAGTTTAGAGTGAATGTTTGTTGTTTGTGGCCACTGGGTGCAATTTTGTTGTAAGAGATAGTTTGAATGAAGAATTGTTACTAAATATTATCTATGCTGGTGTGATCTTCTACTGCAGCTTTATAAAATTGCTTCTAGGATAAGCATAACTCTCTCTGATAGAGTAATAGTTTTGAAAGTAATCAATAAGACATTGGAAAAAAAAGGAAGTGGCGAAAATGCTTGAGATTTGGGCAAAATTCAGTTAAATATTTCAAAAACTTAATTAAACAGCTAAAAAATAATTCTGTTTCAAAATTTAAACATTAAATGAAATTTTTTTGCCATTCTCTATCCAATGAATTTTTCGTCTAAACAATGGATTTCGTTATATAGAGACTTGACTGTATTTGTTTTAAAATTTTTGCTTTGCATATTACATATATTATAAAGTGTCTAAATAACAATGTCCCCAGTTGGTTATAATTAATGGTTTTAACATGCCTCATTATAAGGAAAAAATCAATAAAGAATTTCTCATGAAAATAATAGGGTCACCTGGGGTAAAATGGGTATAAAAATGAGCTTTTTTAATTTTAATGTTTCGTGGCAGAAATATTATGAAATAAATTCATGTTTTTGTTCAATAATTTTGACATTGTGTATCTTAGGTCTAAATTAAACATAACTTGTGTTTCCTTTTTTTTAAACTTTTTGTGTAAAACACTATACCTATTTTACCCCGGTGTATACCCATTTTACCCCGTGGTTTGGGGTAAAATGGGTATGCACCGGGGTAAAATGGGTATATGCTGGTTAAAGTTAAATAATAAATTAAATATACTTAAATACACTATAATTAATGTGTAAACCATTTAAAGGTGTTGTACTTTCATCTTCTGAATCATGTGTAAACTTGGAAGGTGAGGGGAAGGGACTTCAAAAACTCCCCACTTCAATTTGCTTACATTTTTTTATTGACATATAAAAACCCTGTTATGAAACCAATGTGAATATTATGAGAGTACTGATAAATCCTATCCTCTACCACATCAGTTTACACACATGCTGTGAATCGTGTTTCTCTTTAAAAGTATTTTTTTTTTATTTAATACAATTCAAAAGCAGATAGATATCAGCATGAATATCTGTAGGGAAAAAAATGAGAAATTAAATTACACTGGAAAATCAATGTTTAATCAAAAGCAATTTATGCAGATAGGTATAACATAATAAAAATTTACATGCAAAGTGTATACTGGCAAGGACTATTGCATCTTGGTTGAGATAGCTTTCTGGCAATTAGGATGCGTTCACATCAGCAACATAGTCTTTCTCAGGAAAGACATAAAATAATCCAGCAGATGACTGTTGCAAACTTCACAGTATTTTCACCTTCATCAGGAATATCAATAATAAGACCTGTGAATTCTTGAACAGACTTCTTTACATTAAATTTTACAGGGCCTCAATCACCAATCACTGGATTCATTGCAGTGAAAACCTTTGGTTTAACTTCTATTTTATGGGTTGCTTCGATTCTTTTAACTGTTTGTACTGTTTTGTGTTCCTAGTGCAAAGACTTGCAGCCACCAGCTCTGTAGTTATAACTTCTCCTACCTTTGCTTGTACTCTGTTGCATTTTCTCCGAGTGAAAATGCAACAGAGTACAAGCAAAGGTAGGAGAAGTTATAACTACAGAGCTGGTGGCTGCAAGTCTTTGCACTAGGAACACAAAACAGTACAAACAGTTAAAAGAATCGACAGCAACCCATAAAATTGAAGTTAAACCAAAGGTTTTCACTGCAATGAATCAGTGATTGGTGATTGAGGCCTGTAAAATTTAATGTAAAGAAGTCTGTTCAAGAATTCACAGGTCTTATTATTGATATTCCTGATGAAGGTGAAAATACTGTGAGTTTGGCAACAGTCATCTGCTGGATTATTTTATGTCTTTCCTGAGAAAGACTATGTTGCTGATGTGAACGCATCCTAATTGCCAGAAAGCTATCTCAACAAGATGCAATAGTAAATATCAAACAGTTTATTCTTAAAATTCTTCCTGTAAATTTTTCTGGAAAGAAGTTTTTCAACCACTAAAAACACTTTGTTCTATCTTCTGAAAAACAAAATGGTTGACAAGTCCATTATATGTGTCGCCAGTTTGTTTTTATAAGGTTTAAGTATTGCCAGATATGTAAGCACTTTGTTCATAATTTTAATTTTTTTAAAAAATTTGTCTGGTAAAATAATAAAATGAATAAATAAAATATACCCATTTTACCCCAGCTACCCATTTTACCCCGGGTGACCCTATAATAGTAAGTTGTTATAATAAAATAATATTCATTAGTTTTCTAATAATATATTTAATTTTTTTTGCTTGAAGCAATGTTATATAGAGAAGAGAGAGGAAGAAAGACCATACTTGCTTCCTAAATATTTAAAAATATGTGAATTTTGATAACTTTTAGCCAATTTTAACCATTTGACACCTACTGGAAATAATAAGAATTTTCATTTTCCTTATTTCCATGGACCCCCTTTAAAAATCTGGACCCAGGGCAACTGCTCCACATGCCCCTGAATTAGTGAGGCCCTGAGCTTACATTCAGGATTTTACATTATACATGTATTTGATGTTGAATTCAGACACTTTTATCCAGAAGGGACTTCTATAGTTCTTAAGAAGGGAGCATTTCATTGTTCATGAATTCAACTCAATGTAGTATTGCTAAAAATGCATTGCATTTTTAGCATTATATTATTTTTATGTTTTTTAATGGTTATTTCTTTTATTAATCTGTCTAAAAAATTGTAGGTCAAAATGGAAAATATTTATGATGAATTAAGGATAAACATATGCATTATACTGAATTCAGTGACAGAAGAACTTATTGATTATATTATTCAAGCTATTAAATGTGCTGCTCTTGAATCATTATCAGATTTAAAATTTGTTCAGGAAGCTGATTTGATGTTGGTCTTAAAGCCAATTCAAAGACGAAAATTAATAAAAGCCTGGAATGAACAAAGTAAGATTTCATAGTTGTATTAATAGATAAAATCAATTAAATTAACTTTTTATGAAATAATTTTCAATCTTATGAAGAGGTTATTTCATACAAGCTTGATGAGTAGTGTGAATGAGTGTGTGTGGAAAAAGAATAATAATAAAAAAAATTATTTCAAAATTTCACTAAAAATGTATAATTTTATTCCAATTTATTTTGTACAGAAAAATGTGAAATGCAAAAAATAAAGACAATTAAATTCTCTACAAAAAGTGTTGCATACATTTTTCTTTAAAGTCCATAGTTAACAAGATAATTGCATTAAAAAATGAGAAATTTGACAAAAGTCACACCAGTCACACAGAACGGACCAACAGCACTTACATTGTATTTGCTCAACTTAAGAGCCCACAATAATCACAGAAAAATTACTCAAAAAGACCCGGATGACCATGTAAAGTCTATGGGAGCGTTATTTTTTAATATCTCGCTCAAATTTTAATATTTTTGCATGATTTTTTTGCACAAGATAGCTGAGGGCAATCCACAACCGGGCTAGTTTTTACTTTTTCAATTTTTGTTTCAGATTTTCTTTAAAAAATTACTTTAACTTTCGAAACTGGTTTAACCCTTTCAGGGGCAAGGTATTTCTGCTCCGAAAATGTTCAAATAATTGATTCACACCACAATTTAAGAACAAATTTATTTGAAAATAATAAAGGGCGGTTTTTCGCGAATATCATAAAATCGAAATTGTACCAAAATTATACTGGTGCCAGTTCGAAATTGGAACAGTAATATTAAGTGTTTGCAGACTGCAAACACCGCCCCTGAAAGGGTTAAACCGGTTCTGAAACTGAAACTATCGTAATATAAAAAATATATAACCAAAATCGAAAAAGTAAAAACTAGCCCGGTTGTGAATTGCCCTCAGCTATCTTGTGCAAAAAAATCATACAAAAATATTAAAATTTGAGTGAGATATTAGAAAAGGACGCTCCCATAGACTTTACATGGTCATCCGGGTCTTTTTGAGTAATTTTTCTGTGACTATTGTGGGCTCTTAAGTTTAAATGAAGGTTAATAAAAGTTGTGGGTAGGAGAATGGAAGACTGGACAATAACTTCAACAAATGATACATGATTCACATAAGCCTTACAAAAATGTGTAAAATACAATGATTTAGGAATAAGCAATATACTGAAATCTTTGATCATTTTGAAGAACAGAGGTTTAATGAGAAATTTCAAAAGATGTTGATTTGTACTCCATTTCTATTAGGACATCCTTGCATGCGCGTAGCCAGGGGGGGTGCCCTGGGTGCCCGGGCACCCCCCCGTTCACGCAGACACATGAAGGATTTTAAAACCTAAGTAAAATAATCAGCATTCATAAAAAAAGAATAATTGAAAACAAGGTAACTAAAAACAATTAACAATTTTTATTTTTCATACATCCTGTTCATATATCACTTCTGCGGAACACAACAACAATTTTTCAAGTATCATGATGCAACAACTGATAATTAATATTTTCACATTACATTTGTACTCATTTATCAATATTTTATAAAGTAGAGTATTTTAGATTTTCAAATGTTCGGTAAGCCGGCGCCAGACACTACTGGCCTGCCGTTAATCCAACGTTTGCAAGACGACATTACATTAAATGTTCACACTGACAATAGACCCCCCCCCCCCCACTGAAGATATTTGTGGAAAAACAAAAACATTTGAATCTAGATATGGAAGCTATGTTTAATAATCTTTATCTTTTAAATAATAATAATAAATATTAAAGCCTGCCAGTCACATTATAGGGTTTACCGAGAAGAGAAAAATCTCTTTTATTCAGTTTTCATTCTCTTGGCCTGTATCATTCCGAAATGGGCCAAAAAATTATATTTAATTTGTTAATATACTTCGCACTTTACCAAGCGTATTTAAAAAATATGGGACGGCCAGAAAAGAGAAAACGAGCTTTAGAAAAACCTGCAAAAAATGCAAGACAATTCAGGATATTTTTAAAGAAAAAATAACTGTCCAACATGATGTCAAATCTCCAGAAGCCATAGTAACCAAAGAAAGTAAGAATAGTTTATTATGCTCTCTTAAAGCAGTTCTGAAATCTGTGCAAACGCAAAACTTTCTGACACATTCATGACTTTTTTTTTTTTTTTTTTTTTTTTAAACGTAAAGACACAAAATTAAGGCACGAGACTCGATTTCAATAGACGTGTACATTGAAGCGATTTGGAATCGAATTGTGTATTCCATTTTTTGATAAATATAAAGTTATCGAGTTTAAGTGACTTTTGTACTTAAATTTTTGTATTTACTTTGTTTACTTATGACTGAATCCATCAGTGGTACGTCTAATCCGACGTGGTACCTGGTTACGAAACAGCAACAGTAATATCTTTATTGTGGCACTGAGATCTGAGTTTAAAATGTGGTTTTATCATAAAATTTGACTAAATACTTTAACTTTTTTATTTATTGTGACATTTATTATTATGTTCATAATTATGCTGCTGGTTTATGCATATACGCGCATCCACACTAGAGATGAGACTGGCTCACCCCGTACCGGAAAGCATATTTCAGATGTGTATATTGCTGGGACGATTACTGTTTCTAAACCAATAGGAGACCGTCATTATCACGGTCAAGTACACGCCCACACAGTTTGATTGACAGGAACTCATGAACAATTGATCGTGTGTGTTTATTATTTATTTGTACTCGGATTGTTTGAATTTGTACTCGGTAATTAAAAATTAAAGGTACGAAAGAATTTTTTTTTTTTTTTTTCAAAATGACTGAATTTTATTTACTTCAATTAGAAATTATACTTCCTCTGATCCTGAAATAAATAAATAAATAAATAAATAAAAATTAAAGTAAGAATTTTGCTTATACGGATATTTTCGCAGAATACTTTTTTTCCCATTTGTTTAATATATATATAAATCATTTTGGAACGATATTTAGAATATTAAAAGGGTTTGAAGTATTTTTTTTTAAATGTCTTATTTATTAATAAAAGACAGCCTCCAATAATTAAAAAAAAAAAAAAAAATCACCAACGGACTCTCGGCCCGCAATGGACTCGAACCCATATCCTCCGGTTTCAAGCTCGACGCTCTAACCATTCAGCCAGTCAGCTTACTTTCATCCGCAACAGATTATCGTTATAATTAGCATCGTCAATTGTCCACGAGTTCCTGTCAATCAAACTGTGTGGGCGTGTACTTGACCGTGATAATGACGCTCTTCTATTGGTTTAGAAACAGTAATCGTCCCAGTAATATACACATCTGAAATATGCTACCCGAAAACCCGAGCCCGGGCCCGACACGGGTATTTTTCGGGTGTTTTATTCTAATCTTCGGGTCTGGACGGGCTCCTTTTTTTCTGAAACCGAAAGATTTTATTTATTGATGAGTAGAAAAGATTGAAAAAACTTTTTTTCATTTAAAATTGCGTACTTATTCTTTTTCAAATCATTTTGATCAAAATGACGGAGAACCGAAGTCGTGTTTATTTATTTTAGTGTTTGATTGCTGTTTCAAATAAAAATTTGTGATAATTACAGATTTATGTCTACATAATTTCCGACGACAACCTCTGAGTGGCGCCATTCAAAATAAACACCAGCTATGAATTTGATTTTAGTTGGCTTTTTGTTAGTAAAAGTTTTTTTTTCTTTTAATAGGATCATTTTTTTAAATTTACTATTTAGTTACATAACGCGAAGAGAATACTTTCTTTTGTTATTAATAGACGAAAATTAGCTGGAGGCTTGCAAATTATTTAATCTTCTACTGTGCACGAGTTATTGTCGTTTTTCATATGAAAATTAGTGATTGTTCTATCTATTTGTCAACATGAACACTGTTTCATGCTGAGGACGGTATACATTTTTGAAGTAAACTTTCCTCCGTAAGTAAACATAATTATCATCTTATTCTGGTATAAAACAATTGTTCAGTGTTTCTTCTTTTCCTATAAAAGCATCGGACCTTTAAAATAACGTCTTTTTTTTTTTTTTTTTTTTTAACATTGATTTTCTGGCACCTATTAAATAAGGAACATTGTTATGAGAAAGGAATCGATTATAATTAAAATTGTACATTTTTTTCCGAAAATTGAAGAACGTTGTTCGATTCGCCAGATTACAAATAGTAGTTTCTGCAAATTTCATGCATTTATTCATTAAGTCACAAACATGTACATGAAATTTACTTTTTAAATTAGGGAAAAAATTGAGATTAATTTTAAGAGTCAAATATACTTATTTGACACTGATTTTGATAAGATTGAATTTCAATTTTCATTTAACAATTTTATCTGTATAAGAAATTTTTAATACCATAATAATAAAAATAATAAACATAAATAATTAACATAAATAAGTAATTAGCATAATAATAAATTTTTAATACCATAAATACCATATAATTTTGTTTTGTATATTTTTGGTATCGGGCTCGGGCTCTGGTAACAAAAAATCTTTCGGGCTCGTGCGGGCCCGGGTCCCGGAAAACGAGCCCGAACTCATTTCTAACTCACATACATGTATGTGTATTTCGTCGGATGAGATTTATCATCCGACTAAATTTCATCTACAAGACTTTGATTAATACGATATTTTTATCTCATACAGCTTTCTTTTGCGCCTACAGAAGTTTCCAGCATAAAAAAATCCTTTTTTTACTTTCTTCTATTTTCAATAGAAGAAAGTATTGTCCTTTCTTCTATTTTCAATAGAAGAAAGTATTGTAATCGAAATTTTTTTCGACTGATTTACACGTTTTAGGGGTCAGAGATTCCAAAAAACATGTTTTTACAAAATGTCTGTCTGTCCGTGTGTCTGTATGTCGCCATTCTACCATCAAAAAGTGTATAAAGTTATGCATAGAATTGAACCAAATTTTTTGTGAATGTTTTTGGCTGTGGCAAGCAGGTCCTCCTTCAGTTTTGAAATATTCCGCCGGAAGGGGGCGCTGCAATCGCGATTTTTGTGCTATTTTCAATGTTGTACCGACCAAAAGTATATGAAATTATGCATCGCATTGAACCAAATTTTTTTTTGTATGTGTATGACTATGGCTGTTGGTCCTCTCTCAATTTGAAAAAATCCGCCGCAAGGGGGCGCTGCAATCGCAATTTTTGTGCCATTTTCAATATTGTACCGACCAAAAGTAAATGAAGTTATGCATCAAATTGAACAAAATTTTTTGTGCATGTGTAGTGTATGACTATGGCTAATTGGTCCTCCCTGAATTTGAAAAAAATCCGCCGGAAGGGGGCGCCGCAATCGCGATTTTTGTGCTATTTTTCAATAGTGTGCCGACCAAAAGTACATGAAGTTATGCATCGAATTGAACAAAAATTTTTGTGTAAGTGTATGGCTATGGCTAGTTGGATCGCCCTGAATCTGAAAAAAAATCCGCCGGAAGGGGGCGCTGCAATACCGAATATTATGCCATTTTCATTATTGCACCACATAAAAGTGTATGAAGTTAGTTCTAGAACTGAACTAAACCTTTTTGTATATGATTATTTTTTGGATTCATTTGGATTCATTTGGATTATTTCAAGTTGAAAAAAAAATCTGCTTATCATTCTATTGTCTATCGGCTCGTGCAGAGACGGAAATTCGTTTTTACTCCGATTAATTGATTGAAGCAGAAATTTAAGAGGAAAATCAAAGTTGGTAAGGTATTGAATTAAAATTATTAAAGCATTAAAATGAGTAACTATTTTTTTAATATTAAAATGTATGTATGAAATAGAAGAAAGTTTTGGGATTGGCACATCCAACTAGTTAATTTTTATTAGACGTTAGGGTGACTAAAAGTTTCACATTTGTGTCCACACACAGTCTCTGTCTTATATCACTGCCGTTAGAAAATTTATATCTTTTTTTACCATTAGATTTGGTTTAGAACCTCTTCTAATACCCCTCACAAAAACAAAATTGTGTTTGGGTCCTTTTTTTAAAAAAAACACCATACAATTATACCTTCTAAGATAAAAGCTTGTTTAAAACGGAAATTCGAGCAGTCTCATGAGATTCCGTTTTAACAGGTTTTATTATATAAGATATTGTTTGTACCCAACAGGTCCGGGTTAAAAAATCTGGGCACCCCCCCCCCCCCTGTTCAAAAGGCTGGCTACGCCTATGTCCTTGTCAACAGGTGGTGGACTGTTTGAGCAATTTCCATGACAGTAGTAACAGGCAGAAAAGCATGCAATTCCTAATTTTTTACATCCATAATTGTGACTACAACCAGTTGTGCACTGGCAGAAGATTTGGTTTATTACTGCATCATTGGCAACAAGATCAATGCTCGTGACAGGCACTAATGTATGAACAAACTTGATTTTCCAACTCCAAATCTCAGGAGACAGTTTATCTGTCTGTCACAGCTGATCTCCAATTAAGTATTTTTATCTGAAAGGATTAAGAATGTAATAAGAACAAGTATATCCACATACTGCCCAACAATTGTCACTTTCACTAAATGCATCGATAGTAATTTGAATAACAGAGTTAGTACTTTGCTGGCATGAGACTCTTTTGTCATTTAAATTACAGGATTGAATGGGAATCAACATTGTCTTGTTTGTAAGCAACTGACTTTAGAGCATACTGATGATGCTATGTCCTTCAAAATATATGTCAACTGACGATTTTACTGAGCATCTTTTATTTTATTCACCTGCTTTTATGCTGTTTACAAGGTCAGTGTATCCATTGAAAACAGTTCTGCAGCTCTTTCTACAATGTGCTTCTTAACGTACTTGATGTAGGTATTGCAAATATCCTGTAATGTTTATTCTTTCTTTCACACCATCTTATGTAACAAGAAGCCATCATCCACAAACTATATTTCGTTATAGGAGGCCTATTATCTCATTTGACTGTTCAAATATTTGATGCAAAGCACTTTTCTTTACCTTTCGCATTTTGCAATCATTGAAAAGAGAGAGAGAGGATAAAGAGCCAGTTATTGTGGATAATTTGTTAAATATTCATTACTGTGCAGAGCAGTTTCAACTTCGATAATCCCAGAAGACATTCATATAGAGTTATTTATCTGAGGAAAGAGCAAGCGATTTTCAAACCAAGTCGAAAATTTGGAGATATCTGCAGCATCTCTATTCATCCGAGCTTTTCAAAAATCCTTATGTTGCTCATCAGAAGAAGGAGTCAAACCACAGAATACTTCTAGAGTGGTTCAAATATGAAAGGTAGCTGTGGCATCAAGAACTCATCTATTCAAAACGCTATCATTTATCCTTTGACCGTGTGTAAGAAACCAGAATATTTCATAGATCTCATTAGAGTTTGCTCAATGGTCATATCAGAGCAAACTCCTGTTCAAAACTTGTCACTTCTGCGAATTGTGAAGTAGCTTTGTCTAACAAACCTGTGGCATTTCTCTTTGGTTATTATGAATTGAAGGATCATGATGTCTATAATCTATGTAAAAGAAAGTATTCCAGAAGAAAGTTGCATAAGGAATTTCAATTGGCATTAAACCACTCTTTTCAAATGACAGTAAACCCGATTATGGAGCATATAATCTATGTAACATATAGTTAAGAAAAATGTCATCTGTTAAGGTTATTGTCCAGGCTTCCATTCTCCTAACCACAACTTTTATTAACCTTCATTTAAACTTAAGTTAAGCAGGTGCAATGTAAGTGCCATTGATCCGCTCTCTGGCGCTGGTGTGACTTTTGTCAAATTTCTTAATTTTTAAATGCAATCATCTCATTTACTATGGATTCTAGAAAAAAATGTATGCAACACTTTTTGTAGAGAATTTAATTGTTTCTATTTTTTACTTTTGATATTTTCCCATAGATATTATAGACTATGAGATATTAACAAAAGACCGAAAAAAAATTATTTTCTTTTACCCCCCCTCCTCATGCTCACCCCCTTTCACCAGGACTTTTAGTGTGTTCATTAGTAGACTTTCCCAAACCACATTGCAAAGTTTAAAAACTTTCAGAATTATGTCCAGAAAAAAAACCTAATTTGACTGGACTAATGTAGCTAATGTTACAAATATAAATGGCTGTTCCTGATTTTATTTTTCTTTATATATTACTGGTAATTAAATTTTAAATATTTTTTCTAAAATTTAACTTAGTTTTGTATTATAATTCATATGTATTAATTGAAATTAATTTTTTTTTTTAGTAGAAAGGCACAGTGGCGCCAACTTATATGGGCCCATGGGGCGCAAGCCCACCCAATAATTTGATATCTCCATCAATTCATTGTTAATTGAACCCGCCCAATAATTTTGTATTTGTTGAAAAAAATTTTGGGCCCACCCAATATTTTTCAAAAGTTGGCGCCACTAGAAAGGCCTGGAAAGGCATTTTTTTTTTTTTTTTTTTTTTTTTCAATTTCTCTTCTAAAATTAAATATAGAAATTTCCTGAGACATATTCCTATGAAATTTTTTTTCTCCTGTTCCTTGAGATTTTGAGCAGGTTTCACTGTAAGGTAAAGTGTCCTAAAACTGACATTTAAGTAAAACATATTTAAAGCATTACCAATTTTCTAAAATAATTTATAATGAGTTTTAAGATGTACTGCCATTCAAGAAGAAAGACTCATTCTAAATTATTTTAGAAAATTGGTGATGCTTTAAATATTTCTTTCATTTAAAAATGTCAGCTTTAGGAACTTTGTTTTTTTTTGGGGGGGGGGGGGGGTTGTCAACTTAATGCACTTTACCTTTTTTGGCTTATTTATTTTATTATATTTTCTTTCAAGTTTCTAAAATTTTAAATAGATATGCTTATTATTCCCTAATCTGTTCACCATAACTCTTTAAATAAATCCACTCCCTCTAATCTGCAACTAATCCACAAATGCCTACAATCTCCACTACATTTCAGATGTAAACAAACAGCTAAATCTTTTTTCAAGTAAGATAATGCTCACTTTGACTGTAATAAAAGTTGATTGATTGGAGGAATTTATCTAGAAATTTTTAGGACATTTCTGCATTCATTAGAAGGAAATGTTTTGTGTATCTAATAAACAACTGTTATTCTGAAGGCATTCGTTTGCTTGCATGACCATAAATAAAGAACTTCAGTATAAGCATGATACAGATCGCCGATTCTCCCAAAAGTAAGCTAAAAAAAAGTAGCAGGGATGATTATTTCTGAATTTTTCAAAAATTTAAGGCATTTGGTTCCTTTTTTTTTTTTTTTTTTTTTTTTTTAATTAAAGCAGTCCTCAGTCTGTATATTTAGATATAAAAAACATTGCCAATTTTTACATGGTCACTGAAAAGAATCAATTTCATCAATCATCCGTAATGAAAAAAAAAAATTGATTTCATCAAAGAATCGCATAATAAAGAAAATTGACTAAAGATCACAAAAAATGTGAATTTTGTTCAAAGATTACATAGAAAATGCAAATTTCATCAGCAAAAAAACACAAATTTTGTGAAAAAATTAAGAAAAAAAACCCTCACAAATTTCTCCAAAGAAAGCCAAATAAAAAAAATAAAAAAAACAGAATTTCATCGAAAGATCGCTGAAAAAATGTAATTTTTTTTCAAAAAATGGCAAATAACACAAATTTCGTCAAAAAAAAAAACCTTTAAAAAATGACAAAAAAAAAAAAAAAAAAAAACACAAATTTTGTTAAAAATTTGTGAAAAAAAATCAATTTCATCATAAGATTATGAAAAAATGCGAATTTTGTTAATTGATCACAGCAAAAATGTATAATTATTGCCAGGGGACGGATTGCCCCCTCTGCTGTATGTAACCTTATAGAAAATTTCCTGTTGAATTTGAAATTTTTTTTTACACTCAAACCCCTGGGAAATAGATAACTAATTCTTATTGGTTGAAAGGTCATGAACCTTTCTCTTCTGAAGCTGGGGAAGGGGGCAATGGCTCAAGAAAGCACAATTTTCATCAAAGGATTGTTGAAAAAAAAAATGAGATTTTCATCAAAAAATAGCAAAAAAAATGTGATTTTCCTCAAATGACTGCAGATAAAATGTGAATTTTGCCTAAGGGCTGATTTTTCATAATAGTAAAAAAAAAAAAAAAAAAAAAAAGGAATAGTTGGCATTGGGAAGGATTCCTCTTCTCCATTATGTCCTTCTAAAAAAATTTCTGCAAATTTTAGATTTTTTTTCCCAGTATTATTTCTATAAAACACGTAACTTTATTAAACATTAAATTAACTTGCAGAAAGTTTTTGCCCCAATATTTATGTCCACAGACAGTTTTTGATTTTATGCAAATCTGCTAACAATAAACTCACATTTGTTTTTACAGTTAAGATCTTCATAATGTAATTCTATATAATGCACAACTTCTTGGGTGTAAATAATAAATTTTGTAGCTAAGAAGTAATTCCCATAATGTAAAAAAATTATTACCCACTTATGTAGGTGCAGATTTGCAATCGCCAGTCACCACGCAGTGACTAAATGTTTTGACTTGGCAAATAATTTTTGGCATCTAAGTCGTCGTTCTTTGGCAAATTTTGTATTTTTTTCTCGCAATTATTTGAACAAAATTGCATTTTTCTTCAATCCTCTGACAAGAATCCTACACTTTTTTATAATCCTCTGATGAAAATTACATGTTTGTTGACGATCCTCTAACGAAAATCTAGTCTTTTCCACAATCATTTGCAAAAATCATATTTTTCAGTGATTCTTTGACAAAGGTCGGAGTATTTTATTCATTTTTTTTGGCAATCCTTTGATAAAATTAGATTTTCTTCAGGAATCTTTTTAATGAAATTTGCATTGTTTCTCGGCTGTTTTGTGTTGCTCCTTAATTTTTCTTAGGAATTAAGCTCCGGTGCTGACTGGAATATTTGGGTTTAGGAGCCGCAACTTCCTAAGTCTGCACCTATAGTCTCTGGAGAGCTAAATTTGATACATTAGCTCATATTTATCATTTTAATTTAGAGCCTTTTAAGACAAAAATTGCTTTGATTACAATATTTTTTTTTTTTTTTTTTTGAAAATGGGCAATATAAATTTGACAATGAGTGAAATGTTTATATTATGTAAAAATGTATAATTTGCACAACTTTTGATCCTGGCGAATGCAATACAGTATGGAACCATTTATCCGGAAACCAGTTAACCGGAAAACCAGTTATCCGGAATGATATTTTTAATAGACTGATGTTATAATCTTTGTAGAAAAAAAAGTGTCATACATTGCCAGTTTGACATGCACATTGCTGGAGACAGTTGTATAATTTTATAACAGCGTCTAGTTGTTGAAATAGAATCATGTATAGTTATATTATGGATGTTTTCATTTTATGCAGAAAAAACAGATGAATTTTTGTTCCCAAGGAATTCCCATAATTTACCTTCTTTTAAATTATAACATTTGATTTATTTGCATCTGATTCTTAGTTCAAGTAATCTAATAATTAATTTAAAATTAGAAATAATACCACAATAACATATTTTCCATAAAACTTATCAAATGGATGCTGCTTTAATGCCCAACCAGTTAACTAGAAAAACCAGTTATCCGGAATACATCTGACCCCAACCATTCCGGATAAATGGTTCTGTACTGTATAAAGATATTCTACTGTATTTTGATGTGTTTCTGACATATTTGACTATGTTTACAAAGTACATTTAATGAAGTGTAATCTATATAGCATAAAATTCTATATACGTTATAAAGATCTTCTAAAGTACAGTAGACTCCCTCAAATCCGCACAGCTTGTGACCAGAGGTTTTGCGGATTTTAGAATTTTGCAGATTTCTGGTCATTGCTTTGTTTACATTTTTTAAAAAGTAATTTGACTGTAATTAATAATGAAATCAAAAGTATAATGAATGCTTACAGGATGCTAAAATATTAAAATAAGTAATAAACTAAAATAATAAAAAATTAGATAGTTTTTAAAATGATAAAAATACTAAAAGCGAAGGTCAAATTAATAATCAATAATGTACAATTAAATATTCATTATAGAGATGAAATGTGTTTTTCCTAAATTATTGAATGAAACTTGCCTCATAAAGGTACATTACTAATTCACATCAGGATCATAAAATAATGGAGCTTTATTTCAGGTTTAGCCAGACTTAATAACTAAAAAACTTGATTAATACATAAATATATTTGGTAATATTGTGATTACCAATGATATCAGCAATATCTTTATTTTTTCAGAAATAAATTATTCTTTTTTCATGAAAAAACATGAATTCAATAAGCCTAACAAAAATTACAAATTAAAAAATATATGGAATTGATATAAAACTAAAAAAAGTCAAATTTTGCACCTACATCTGAATTGAATGTTTCATTGTTTACATCCGTAAAATATGTGCGGATTTTAGGAGTGCGGATTTGAGGGAGTCTACTGTATATAGATTTTTAACACACTGTGATGTATATAGAGTATAAAGTATAGAGAGTGTATAGAGTGCATATAGAGTGTATAGAGATGTATAAAGTATATAGAGTTTACACATATTTATTATTTTTTCATGTTGAATTGAATTAATAAATTTTTATATATTTCTTCCAGATATTCCTCCTGTTAAATTATCAAGTAATGTACCTTTGCTGGACTGTAGGTGGAAGAGGAAAAGATGTCTTAAGTTGTTGCAAGTATATACAAAATATAAAGTAGCTTTTCTCTGTTCTGGTGTAGAAGAAAAAAAAGTGTGGAGAAAAATTGCTGATGAGATTCGAGAAAATTGTTCTTTAAACTGTGATGCATTACAGTGCAGTAATAAGATAAAAGAGCTGGAGAGTGAATATGAAAAAATTAAGGAGAAGGATGTGACTGATCAGCAAACGGCTGAATTCATGGATGAAGCTAAAAAGGCTTTTGAAACTACAGAAAATCTTGGTAAGCTAAAGTATCTGAATGAAAATTTATTTTGTCCAATTTTAATCCGTTTGGGTCTGGTGTACTATTAATAATTAATAGTACATGTCTTTCGCTCGAATATTATTTTGTCTTAACAATTATTTTATTACTTTCTGCATATAAAAACTATACTATCCGGTTATACCTTAATGACTTAATTTATGTAATGACATTTAGTAATGATAAAAGTTTACTTAATTCTTTTTGCACCATTGGCGATTCTTTTATTTTATAAATATATTTTACTCTTAAATTTAAAATAAGCTACTTTTTGGAATGAATCATGCATGTTAAAGAAAGAAAAGAAAAAAAAATTGTAATGTTATTGTAATACTTCATTTTTAAGTGTCTTCAAAAACTCTTCCTTAGTCTATTATAATATAAATATGACTTGTACAGTACACAAAATAAGTACATTCATTGTATTTCAGAGAATGGGATAATCTTTAAACATCAGTAAGTCAACTTGGATAGCTACAATTAACATTATTAAAGTAATAATAATTTTATTCTCAAAATGAAAAAAAAAATATCTGACCCGAAAGTGTTAAATCATTGCCTTCTATGCACAATGTAAGGTAATTGGAAAAAGACTAAAAGATTTATACTCTAACCTTATTTGAAAACAGAGGGTATATGAAGTTTCTTAAATACAATAGGTATACAACTCCACTACAGCCTTGGTCCTCATCAGACCAAATAAAAATAAGTCTCCTTTATTTATTTATTTTTTTTTTTTTAACCCGAGGCGAAACCTTTTAATTATTACCTTATTTATTACAGCAGCTGAAATAGAAGAAAATGCATGTACTTGATTTAATTGTATTTGTTGAGCTTCATTGCTCTTAAACTGATTAAATGTCCTATGTATGCAAATGACCAACTTTGATTTAATTCAAATATTTTAAAAGTTTCATCAAAAGAAATTAGATTTGAAATATTGGTAGTGATATCAAAGAACGAGATTAAAATTGTTTGAAGAAAACAAATGATATATGCAAGATCTACTCAACATTATAACTGTGAGATAATTAATGGATTTGGTGTCTGCATGATACAATTAGATATTTTAGCATTAAATACAAGTATTTATATATAGTATATATATTTTTTCCTAGACGATTTGTAAAACTGTGCAACTCTGAGAAAATTATTGATGCATTTTGGTGTCTGTATGACACAGATATTTTAGCATTAAATACAAATTTTCTAGAAAATTTGTTGCTAATGAGAGAAATGGATTAAGTCTATAATACATAGAATTTATGAAACATTATAAAATCTCATGAAGTTACATATTTAATACTTTTTTATTGTTATTTTAATTTTTTATCTTAAATTTATTAGCAACAATGGACGATATCAGTAAGTCTCTGAAAAAAAGCATACGACGTACATTGAATTCAGTATCAGAAGAGATTCTTAATGATATCATTTATGCTGTTCAAAGTGCTGGTCTTGAATCACTATTAGATTTACAATTTGTGCAAGAAAATGACTTGCCACAAGTGTTAAAGCCTATACAGCAGAGAAAATTGATAAAAGCTTGGAGTCGGCAGGGTAATGTAGTTTCAAATTATATAATATCAGTGTTTCCAAACTGCTAATGTGATTTGTTTATATATATTTTATTATAATAACATTATACACAATAAAATGTATAAAATATATTCAATTATATTAATGTATATAATAGACTCAGGGCCATTGCTAAGCCTTTTTATTGGTGGGGGAGAAGATCTTAAATTGCCAAGTCAAATTTTTATATTTACCAACTCGTTTTATAATTTTGCCAAGTTGCCACACTTAGAAAATGTAATACAGTTCTTATTTGTAAAAAGTTTAATAATATTCCCAATTAGAGTTGTAACTTTTGCAAGCTCTATCAAAAATAGGAAATAAATATATTGCAGTTTTTATTAAAATCTTAATTAAATTTGCCAAGTGTAATAACATTTGCGAATGTTTGGGGGGAGGCTCCCCCCTTTAGCGAGGCCCCTGAATAGACTCCTTTAAATCCAGGTGGACGCTAAATCGCACAACGCTTAGGGATAAACAAACTGAAGCTCCTCCCACACTAATAAGTGAGCTGCATCTACTGGCGAGCCCTTTAAAAATACGTCACGCAAAGCTCTTTAATTTTAAATTTCTTTTTGCTTCAATGAATTAAAAACATTCTTCACTATATTCTTAAAACAATAATTATAATAATATATTTTTTTCTGTGCTTACCCAACCCATAGCATTTTCATTTTATAATATGACACCAGCTAATAAATTTAAAATAATATTTTTAAGTAAAATTAATAAAAAAATAAACAGAGAGAGACAAGGGGGTGTGTGTATATTTTAATACCAAATATTTAATACATGTGCTTTAACACTGAAGTTATGTTTTGTATCTTGACAAGGGTTAGCCTCTAATAATAGAATGTTTTATTTATTTGTTTTTCCTCAAAAATAAATAAATAAAAAAATAAAATAAATATCAAATTTAAAAGTTTGTGATGTCATGCAGTAAACTGAAAAAAAAAAAAAAAAAAAATTATGGCTACTCGCAGATAAAATCCATATTTAATTTTTATTATTATTTAAGAATTCAAAGAGCATTATTTTACTCATCATTTTTGTATATCATTAAAAAACAAGAAAAGTTTATTTAAAGAAACCTCTATAGTTTTATTTTTCATAGTAATATTTTGAATTTATATTTAATAAAAAAGAAATAAAAATAAATATGAAATTAAATGTATTAACTAATAATTTCTAATAATTTTAGCTATCAGTTACTTTCCAATACTTTTAGCCAAATCGTACTTAAATACATAAATAATTTAAATATGTAAATGATTTTTTATTGTGTATGTAAAAATATGTAACTGATTATTTTAATGTAAAAATAAAAATAAGGATGCACGATTAATTTAATTTGGTTTTGATAAATAATAATTTAAGAGCATGTAACATAAAAAAAAAACTCTTACATTTGGACTTAAAATAGTATAAAAAAGTTTTTTGTTTAAAACCTTTTTTTTTTTAAAGGTATTTTAAACGTATTTTAAAATGTATTTTAATGGTACTTACCTTTAAAATTTAAATCCAAATTAATTTTACATTTTTTCTTCTTAGTAATTCATTAAAAACATTTTTCATAATATTTTTAAAATAGTAATATAATTCTTCAGTGACTGCCCATAAAAATTTCAGTTTATGATATGATATCATAAGTTACTGAATTTGTATAAAAACTCTATAAAGTTAAAAAAGAGAGAGGAAATATATTTTAATATCAACTATTTCATTTATATGTTTTAAATTGAAGTTATAGTATATATTTGTGTACGTGTACTGCAATATAATAAATGCATAAATAGTTTTTCTGCTAAAAATTAAAAAAAAAAAAAAAAGAAAAGAAAGAAATACTTTACTTGATTTAAGACTAACATCTGTTAATATTAGCATGTTTTATTTGTTTGTTATTTCTTTCTTTTCTTTACCTTTTTTTTTTTTTTTTTTTTTTTTTTTTAGAAAAATTATTTGAGATTTACTAATCTATGATGTTGTGCAATAAATAGAAAAATCATATTCGATTATTAATATTATGGAACAATTCAAGTAAGATTTTTTATTTATTTTTTATTTTTATTTTTTTAAATCTTGTTAACAAATTAAAAAACAAATATTTTGAGAACTCCAAGGATTTTATTTTTCATAGTAATAGTTTGAATTTGTTCTTAATAAAGGAGAAAGGGAGAGAAAAAAAAATAATTTATTTCTAATTTTATCTATCAATTACTTTCCAAAACTTTTACCTAAATCGTATTTATTTTTTGTGTTATACTAAATTTAAATTTTAAAATATATTTAAAAACAAACCTTTATACTATTTTTTAGCCCAAATATAAGAGTATATTCAGTGGCATAGCTAGGATTTTTGGTGCTTGGGGAAGGAAGAAATTTTTCGTCCACACCGCCCCATAAAAAAGAAAAGAAGGAAAATAACCACATTATTATTATTATTTTTTTTTTTTTTACTCAAAAGAAGAAAATGCCTTTTTTGGTTGTTGGTTGTATTTATGATGACCAATTATCTGCACGAGGGATATAGGCCCTAGGGAAGGTGCCCTCGTGGGGGTCTTTCTAAGGGAACCTAATCCGTATTTACGCAAGAAAATCCAAGGTAAACTCCAAACGATCAGGCCGATGGGCGCGATTAGATTCGAACCCAATACCTTTATATTTACCAGCTTCGGGAGCAGAACCTCTAATCCACTAGTGGAACAATTCGTAATTTCGATTTAAACCACTCTCAATTTGGCGCCCCTTGACTTCGGTGCCCAGGGTGACTGCCCTTCCTTGCTACGCCATTGAGTATGTCGTCTTTTTTTAATATAACATGCTTTTAAATAGTTATTTATCCGAAATAGGTTAAATAAATTGTATATTTTTGTTGCTGTTTTCTACTTGAAAAATAATTTGTTTTCTCTATTATTTTTTAAAAAATTACTAAGATATTTTTTATAAATACTTTTGTATAAATTTGTCTATTTAATTTATACAAATCATTTAGATATTTAAGGTATTGGAAAGTAATTGACAGTTAAAATTATCAGAAATTATTTGTTAATATTTCATTTCATATTTATATCCATTTCTCTTTTATTAAATATAAATTCAAAATATTACTATGGAAAATAAAATTATGGGGGTTTCTTTACGTAAACTTTTCTAATTTTTTAACAAGATACAAAAATAATGAATAAAATAAAGCTCTTCTTCGAATTCTTAAATAATAATAATAATTAAATATGGATTTTTCAATGACCAACCGTAATTTTTTCAATTTATTGCATGACTTCATAAACTAGTAAATCTGTAATTAATAAATAAATAAAACATACTACTAATAAAAGAGCCTAGTCCTAAGTCAAGGTACATAACATAACTTCAATATTAAATCATTTAAATTAAATATTTAGTTTTAAAATGTACCTCCCCCCCCCCCTCTCTTTTTATTAATTTTACTTTTAGAAAAACCTTCATTTTCAATTTACTAGCTTATAATATCATATTAAATGAAAAGCCTGTAGATGGCGCTCGTTCCTAGTGTGGGAGGAGTCTTCAGTTTGTTTATCCCTAAGCGTTGTGCGATTTAGCGTCTACCTTAAATCCACAAAGCTTAGGACCAGAGGTTGTGCAGATTTTAGAATTTTGTGGATTTCCGGCCACTGTTTTGTTTACATTTTTTAAACAGTGATTTAAATTGTATGGTAATATTGCGCTTGAAATTATAATGAATACCTACAATAAAGCAATGCATAAAAATAATTAAGAAAAGTAATAAACTATAATAATAAAAATTAATAAAATTTTAAAAATGGTTCAAATATTAAAAGTAAAGTATAACTAAATAATAATGCATAACTTATACTAATATTTTATATCAAAATCATAACATAATAAGATATTATTTCATGCTTAGCCAGATTTATTATTTGTGGAAGCTTGATTAAATGCATTTGGTTAAAAAAAAATTGTACTACTTTGTTATCCTGTCGACCAATTTCGCCAAATTATACAAATCGCCAAACTCATAGCCAAATCATACATATTGAAAAAAATTTCATTTTAAATAACGAAAAGAAAAATAATTAGTAGAATATTAATAAGAATACAAATAAAAAGTAGAAATAAAAATCGCTTTATTGTGTTTTAAACACGTGTATCGTATTTAATGTCATTGAATGCGATATTCACGATCATCAATTACTGACATTTAATCTTATAGTTTGGCAGGGTTCATACTCATCACGGGAATGTGGGATTCCTGGGAAAATCAGGAGAATCTCAGGGGATAATATAAAAAAAATTCCAAATCTGGGAAAACCTGCCAAAATGACAATCTATTCTGGGAAATCGGGGGCAATTGTTACTGTTCACGTGCTTTATTATCATATGTAATATCAAAATGTCGTTAATTTTTGATATGGAAAAATTGTACATCCCGGAAAATACATCAGGGGATTCTCAGGGGATTTTTTCTTGGAAAATGAATAAGAACCCTGTTTGGCGATAGTTTTTTGGTCAATGAGATAACCAAGTAGTACTAAAAAATAATTACAATTGACATTTGATATCAGTACTATCTTGAATTTTTTCTGAAGTAAATTTATACTTCATGAAAAACCTCAAATTATCATTTTAACTAAAATTAAATATGAAAATTTGAAGAAGAAATTCTCCTTAAAGGATCTCTCTCTCTCTCTCTCTTTTTAGTTTTCAAAATTTTCTAAAATCTATGCCTAATTTTATATGCAGTGTTAGAATCTTACAACTCATAAAATTTTAACACATAAAATATTAAACTAGTAAATCTGCAGATCAGGAGCCTCAACATCAGCTCTTTAAATAACTGCTTTTACCACACTTTGTGTAATACAGTAGACTCCCTCAAATCCGCGCAGCTTGGGACCGGAGGTTGTGTGGATTTTAGAATTTTGCAGATTTCTGGTCATTGCTTTGTTTACATTTTTTAAACAGCAATTTGAGCACAATTAATAGTGCAATTGGAACTATAATGAATGTTTACAATATAATAAAATAGTAAAATAGTAATAAACTAAAATAACAAAAATTTAGATAATTTTTAAAATTATTGAAGTACTAATAGCAAAGGTCAAGTTAATAATTAATAGTGTATGATTAAATATTCCTTATAAAGATTAAATGTATTTTATTCAAAACTTGCCTCATAAAAGTACATTACTAATTCACATCAAAATCATAAAATAAGGGTTTTTTTTTTTTCAAGTTTAGCCAGGCTTAATAACCAAAAAATTTTGATTAATGCATAAATATATTTGGTAAGAAGATTGTGATTACCAGTGATATAAGAAATATCTTGAATTTTTTCAAAAAAATTTATTCATCCTTCATGAAAAAACATGAATAGAATATTATTAAGAAAATTACAAATTAAAAAATATATGGAATTAATACAAAACTAAAAAAATCAAATTTTGTCCCAATATCCAAACTGAAATTTTCATTGTTTACATCCATAAAATATGTGCGGATTTTAGAGAGTTGCCGATTTCTGTTTTGCGGATTTGAGGGAGTCTGCTGTATTTAACTTTATACAAACAACAATTAAAAGTTTTCAAATAATATAAATACAGTGAAACCTCCAAATAAGGGACACCTCTATTTAAGGGACAAAAGTTCTGGTCCCAGTCCCTTGGTACTGCTGACCCAAGCATTAAAGACCAGTCACGTGAGTAACAGGTCTGAGTAAGGCGAGTCTATTCTTGATAATAGGACTGAGAGCAGGGTCATTCCACACCAAATGAGCAAATCAGGTGTGGCTGACATGTCACAGATTTTATTGAAAATCATCATATAATTAGATCACAATCATTTACGAGGAAACGCAAAGTAGTAGAGTTCAGACTAAAGATGAAAATAAGCACTCGGCGACTAAATGTGAAAAACTGGCGACTAAAAATGTGGAATGTACCGGCCAAATGCAGGATTCTCCAAAAGGTGTTTTGTAAAAAGAATTGCAGAAAAAAACCTGCGAATTTCAACAAAAAATTGGAAAAAAACCCAAATTTCGAAAAAAGATCGCAGAAAAACATGAATTTCGTGTAAGTATCACGAAAAGACACCGTCTAAGGATCGCAAAAAGAGCGCAAATATCGTCAAAGAATCGCTAATATCGTCGAAGAATCGCGGAAGAACCGTAAATAAATATCATTAGAGAATTGCAAAAAGCAATTATCGTAAAAAAAACCGCGTATTTGTCAAAAAATCAACGAAAACAAACGTGGTTTTTGTCAAAAAACGTAAAAACGAACGTAAAAAATGCGAATTTTATCAAAGAAACATGGAAAAAATGTGAATACTGTCAAAAAATCTCGATAACAAATGCAAATACCGTCAAAAAATCACGATAACGAACGCGATTTTCGTCAAAAAACGTAAACACGAACGCAAAAACGCGAATTTTATCAAAAAAAAACACATGAAAAATCGAATACCGTCAAAAAATTGCGATAACGAAGGAATACCGACAAAAAGTCGCGATAATGAACGCAAATTACCGTCAAAAACCGCGATAACAAACGCGAATATCGTCAAAAAATCGCAATAACGAAAGCGATTTTCGTCAAAAAACGTAAAAATAAACGCAAAAACGCAAATTTTATATAAAAAAACACACGAAAAAAGCAAATAAGTAAAAAAATTGAGATAACGAACGAATACCGTCAAAAAATCGCGATAATGAGCGTGAATTACCGTAAAAAAATCGCGATAACGAACGCAAATTACCGTCAAAAAATCGCGATAACACACGCGATTTTCGTCAAAAAAAGTAAAAACGAACGCGAATTTTATCAAAAACACACACGGAAAAAGTGAATACTGTCAAAAAATCGCGATAACGAACGCGAGTACCGTCCAAATAGTCGTGAAAACAAGCACAAATTTTATCAAAAGATCACAAAAAAAGAAAAAAAATGCACATTATGTCAAAGGATTGTGAAAAAAATGTATGATATTAGAGAGCTCATCCCCCCCCCCCTTTTATTTTTTAGAAAATTTCTTGTGAATTTTAGTTTTTTTAAATCAAACCTGCTAGTCAGTAGATAAACTTTTTTTGGGAAGGGGGGGGGGGTGTTACATTTTAATTCTAGACAAATAATTACAAAAAAGAGGGTTGGGGTTTATTTATGTCATTAGCTATGCAAGTACCTAAGCATAGTTGGACTTGTGTAGCTATATGTAATACATGTATGTTACATATAACTTTGCTGTTAATTTAAAATAGATTTGAAATTAGTATCTCAAGTTTATTCCAAACAATATAAATTAAAATATTTTTAACTAGTTCATATATTACTTATTTAGTCTAAGCTCGTATATATCTTGTAATTAAATATTCAGTATCATAAATGTACTTACTGGCTACTAAAGAAATTATTCTCACTAGCTAATAACTGGCTACTAAAAAAAGACAACCTACCGGCCAGTGGCCACTAAGCAAAATTCCTTATTTTCATCTTTAGTTCAGACTAGTTTATTTCAGTATAAAAAATTACATTAAAGTTGAGACGAAATCGAGGTCTTGTGTACATGCTTGAAATTTCAAGTTTGATTATTTGCCGTAGGAATGGAAAGATTGTAATAAAAATTATTTACACTTAAGAATGAACTATAAGTAACAGATTAGCATAATTTAGTAATTGTATTTTTATTTTATAATTTAAAAATAAATAAATAATAAAACAAATCGTGGAAAAAATAAAATATTTCAGTTATATGTTTTAAAATGAAGGACACTTATTCCAAATTCAATTTTTTTTGCCATTATAGCTAATTGAATATATTTAATACATCTATAATTTAATTCATGCCTTTTTCATTCCTTTATGAGAAAAAAAAATAAATAGTGAAAACTGTTGATTAAAAAGTCAAAATTTTTTTCATTTTTTTGGAGACGAATAAAAGCTTTTAAACTCTTTGATATTACGGATAAAAGTGTATATTTTAAGTATACGGAGTTTTATTCTTGCTTTCAGTTTATTTTTGCCTCAAGAATATTTTAAATTTGTATAGAAGAAAAACTATTTTTTTCTTAAAATAACTATTTTAATCTTAAATTCAATTAACAAACATAGATAACAGCATACGTCTATTTTTAGCAAGAAATTTCCAAAAAAGCGCGTGTTTTCAAAGAAAGATTGTCTTTAGAATGTCTCAAATATTAGTTTTTTGAACCCATTTTTGTTATGTTAGAAATTAAAAAGGCAGTATTGAAACTTTTTTAGTGTGTCATGGACTTATGAATTCTTATGTACGTGTAATATTGTTGATGTAGGAGTTGTCCTTTAATTGTTTTTTGAGGTAACATAAGAGGAATAATTATGATTTTGTCATTTTTTTAAAAGTTTCTAAGTTTTTTTGAAGATGAAGGAAATAAATAACAACTTTGAAACTTTTAGAATTCGATCTTCATACATAGTACTACATCTTGCAACAATTTCAGAGATGTTTTTTAAGTCCTTTGATTTTTATAACATTTCAAAATTTTAAAAAAATTACAAAATTTCAATATTTACAACCGATTTTTGATTAATTATTATATTACCAAATTATTATTACTTAATAAATATAAAGATTGATATCCAGAGATTTCAATATCATAAAAAAACTTTATTTTTGTTAAATAGTTTTCAAAATATAGAACTTGAAACTTGCAACTTTCGATGATTATCCGCAAGCCATTCTATATCACAAGTTTTTTAAATGTCCAAAATTGATAAAATAATTAATTTTTCGTGAAAATATTGTGCACACATACATTTGAATATGAAATGAACACGTACCTCAAATTTTATTAAAATCGGATTCTATGCAGCCACGGCATTTTTTACATTTTTACTCATTTGACGTGGAATGACCCAGCAATGAAAAGGGAGTTTCCCCTAGTATTGCTTTTGTGGGGAATAGAGAGAAATTTAGTCTCCCCTCAATGCTTCCCTACCTTCAGAAAGGTCCATTATTTTGGCAGTATGCCAGGACAGGTCTTCAAAACCTGGTCAAGCAGTATAGGAAGTGTAATGTATTTACCTCTGAATAAGGGACACTCGATTTAGGGGACACTTGAAAATGAGATTAACCCTTTCTACCCGGACGTTTCTTGCACAAATTTTATTCAGTTTACACCACTTTAAAAAAAAAAAAGTTTCCTTCAAGTACATAATTAAAAAAAAGCTTTAATTAAATGACAAATTTTATTTTCCTTTGTTACTGGTATGACAAAAAAAAATTTTGCAAAGCAAGATGCTGCACAGTCACACTGTATATACGAGTGCAAAATGTTACAGGGATTGATTTTTGCATTTGAGATAATGAGGCGGTTATGTTGGTACAAAGGTATGCAACTCAAGTGATGAGCATTTATTTATCCACAATTCAGAAGAAGATATCGAAAAGTGTTTATCTCTATTAGAGCCAGAGGTGGCAGTACAGACAATAATTTCATTGAGTACACAGCTGAAATTCCAGAACTGGTTAAAATTCGATTCACAAATTAAAATTTAATTAATCTGCCAAGTCATATCTAGGTGAAAAATAAATATAAACTTGATTTTAGTGGTTGTTTCGTAGGTTTATCATTGGGGTATCCTGCACCCAGTCCTCCATATTTTCATAGATTTTGAATGCAGGAAAACATAATGATAAATCTACGAGTCAACCTTAAAATTCAGATTTTTAGGTGTTTTCCACCAAAATATGACTTAGTAAACCAATTGCGTTTTAACATGCATATTGAGTTTCAGCTAATTCCAGAATTTCTGCCGTGAACTCTATGAGATGATTGTCTGTGCTGCCACCTCCCAGTCTATATTGAAATAATGCTGAAAATTGTGAGGGATGACTCTGAAAATGAAAGAGAAAGGAAAACTGTGAAATGAAGAACTTCAGAGATGTTTTAAAATATGCAAATCAGTTAAATACTTTTTTCGTAAATACTGTATATTATGAAGGACTAAAACTTATAAGTATATGGTAAATAAATGTCTGAAAAGTTTAATAGTAGAAATATTGAAATCTGCAAAACAGACACTTTTTTATTGATTACTTCACAAGTAATATTTTAAAAAATATTGTTGCACTTTTTGCATCATAGAAGCATTTACATTAAATAATAGAAATCAATAACTCTACAAATCATTTACTAATTATGTAATCAGTTAAAAAATTAATTAGTTAATTCTCTATTACTTTTGTGCCTAATTAATGTAATTTATAACCCTCAGGTACATTTAAACTTCAATTTTAATATTTTGTAATTTTTTATGTCCTTATGAATGATTAATTTAAAAAAATATAAAAACTCTGAATGAGGGACACCTCTATTTAAGGGACAAAAGTTCTGGTCCCATGGGTGTCCCTTATTCGGAGGTTTCATTGTATATATAAGAATAAACAAGTTTGAAATTGTGCATCAAACCTATTAAATGAGGAGCATTCTGACTATAATTAAATTTTAAACATATTTAGATCTTGGTGTAAGAGCTGCTGCACTCTTATACAAAAATGCATAAATACAAAATTTATAATGATTTTATATATTAAATTTAGTTATACAGAAATAATATTAATACCTCTTAAATGAAACATAGTCACCATGGCAATATAGAATCAATACCTATCATGAGATATAACCAAATTATTTACGAATGATAAGATTTGATAGATTGGAGAAAACTTTTATTAAGTAGTGACTGGACTTTCATAAAATTTGAAATGATTCAACAAGATTTTGCAATGATTTTATATAATTTCAAATCATTCCGCTTGGTGGTTTTTACGCTATTATAAGCGGACCGATGAACAAACTGACAGATGGACCAGACGATGGCTATAGGTGCTACATAATTGTATAATTATGATATTTTCCTATGAACCATAATGTAATAGAATTCTTTTGAGTGTCTCTGTAAATAAATTATAAGATTTACATATTTTATTTTCAGTACCGAACATAGCATAGTAAATGTCAATAACACGTATCAATTCCAGATCAATCCAACTATATTAATACCAGTTTGAGTTCGGAAAGACTGACAGACGACCAGATGGACATACAAACATAATTCACAAACACTTTTTAGTAAAGATTTAAATTTCATTTTCAGCAAATTATGCCAATAAATGGAATTATTCTTGAATACTCTTATACAAACATGTATTTTTATACCAACCATTTTTATTTAGATGTTACTAATTGTAATTAAATTATTGATAACTAATTGAATTATTAGATGTAATTTAATTAAGACTTACACACATCTAGACACACGGCAGTGTGTCAGCCAAGTTCAAAAAATAAAAGTCGACACACCGGCCGTGGGTTATATTACCCGAACCATTTCGGGCCACTTTTGACCCCTCAATAACTTAAATTCTATTTGACCTACACAATTGCAATTTTTTGTGTCGTGTAAGACCATCTTCTAATTTCCTAATCCTATAAATTTTTAAAAAAATCTTTTACCGTTCACGAGAAATTGACGTCTGAAAACCACTGTTTTTCCCACTGACTCACTCACTCACTCATAGAAATGTTTGACTACTTCCAGGTGACTTAGGAAATTGAAATTTGGTGTGGAGGTAGGTTATTGGATCTGTAAATAGGAAAAAATCAGAAATCACCATTAATTAAACATTAATGGTTGTTAGAAGATAAATTATTGGATTACAATGGCGGTTTATGAGAATTTCACAAAATACCAGAAATAGTGCCAAGTTGGCGTCACTTTTGGCGAGTATCGGGACTAATCTCTGAAACTACCGAACCGATTTCAAAAGTAATGGAACCAAAATGATGGTATTCGCCCCGGTTCAAACGCAGACTATATCTCATGTCTGTGCCACTAACCAAAAGAGGGTTCAGAAGCAAAAAACACTCTAAAAATGGGATTTTTGTTTTAGTGAAGGGCCTAGAAGCAAAAAATTTGTCATGTTAATTATTTATAAGATATGAATGATCACTAATGACATTTGCTAAAAAATACCAAATTTAAAAGGGTTGGAAATTCGCGAAGAGCATTCTGAAAACGTTCTGAATAGCGATTTTAAAACAATCTCAGCAAACAACAAACCGATTTTAAAAGTAATGATATCAAAATGATGATGATAGTCCTTGCTCCAACATAGGCTATATCTTATGTCGATGCCACTAACCCAAAGGGGGTAAAAGAACAAAAACGTTCTAAAGATGCGATGTCTGTATGTTAAGGGACTAGAATTATAAAGTTTGGCATTTTAGAGTTCACGGGAATTTCGCGAAATATCAGAAATAGTGCCAAGTTGGCGTTTTTTTTTTGGCGAGTATCGGAGCTAATTTCTGAAACTATGAACCGATTCCAAAATTAATAGTACCAAAATGATGGTATTCACCCCGGTTCAAGTATATGCTATATTTTATGTATATACCATTAACCATAAGAGAGTGAAGAAGCAAAAAACATTCTAGAAATGAGATTTTTGTTTTACTAATAAGCATAGAAGCACAAAATTCGGCATGTTACTTATTTATAAGATAAAAATGATCTCTAAGGGCATTTGCTAAAAAATAAAGAATTCAAAAAGGGTGAAAATGCACGAAAAGCATTCTAAAACTGTTCTAAATTGGGATTTTTAAGCAATCTCAGCAAACAACCATCTGATCTTAAAAGTAATGATCTTAAAATGATGGTGACATTGCTTGCTCCAATATAGGCTATATCTTATGTCAATGCCACTCATCCAAAAGAATTAAAAGAGCAAAAAAAATTCTAAAAATGCGATGTCTGTATGTTAAGGGCTTAGAAACATCAAATTTGGCATGTTCATTACTTATAAGATATAAATGATCACTAAGAACATTTGTTAACAAATACAAAATTTAAAAGGGGTAAAAATGCGCGAAAAGCGTTCTATAAACGTTCTAAATAGCAATATCAGCAATATTGGAAAGTTAGCGAACCGATTAAAAAAAAAAAAAAAAAAAAAAAAGTCAAAATGATGGTGGCAGTCTTTGCTCTAACAACAGTATTGGATAAATTGCCAGATTACAATGGGAGTCTATGGGAATTTGGCGAAATACCAGAAATAGCGCCAAGTTAGTATCACTTTTGGCGGGTAATTTTTGTCGTCAATTTGGCGATATATCGCCAAGTTGGAGACAAACTTTTTTGGTCGTCGAGATAATCAAGTAGTACCCAATCACATAAAAGAAACATCCTTATTAGTGGAATTTAATGGAACATAAGCAATCCTAATGTTAAAAGTTTTAAATTTGATTCAAAGAAACAGTGAATAAACGCAGGAAAAAGCTGTAAGATTAATTAATATTAAATAAAACTAATTTAATATTAAGCCAATTTATTTCAAAAAGGAAACAAATACCGACTTATTTGACAAAAAATAATGATATCCTATCAAAAACATGAATGTGAAAAAATGCCAAGTTCGTTAAAGATTTCGCTAATAAAAGAAGTGATTTGACAAAAAATATGATATCCTATCAAAAACATGAATGTGAAAGAATGCCAAGTTTGTAAAAGGTTTCGCTAATGAAAGAAGTGAGATTTAACTGCAAACCAAGTTCTTTCGAAGCTCCTTAAATCATAGCTCCTGTCATGCATAATATTCTTCAATTGCTTAAAATGAGTTGGTATGTTACTTGTTATTCAATAGAGCGACTTGGCAAGTTTTCTCTTATTCAAATTTCTCTATTTAATTGATCAGAACTTAAAGTTGATCACTTGATTAATTTATCAATACCTTAACTTCAATGTACTTATTTGAACACTCGATTGACTAGATCTTTGCCAATCAGATTCTAGATTAAATTATACTCTGACTAAAACATTAAAGTTGGTGGCTGAAAACTTGCCAAGTCGCTCTATTGAATAACAAGTAACATACCAACTCATTTTAAGCAATTGAAGAATATTATGCATGACAGGAGCTATGATTTAAGGAGCTTCGAAAGAACTTGGTTTGCAGTTAAATCTCACTTCTTTCATTAGCGAAACCTTTTACAAACTTGGCATTCTTTCACATTCATGTTTTTGATAGGATATCATATTTTTTGTCAAATCACTTCTTTTATTAGCAAAATCTTTAACGAACTTGGCATTTTTTCACATTCATGTTTTTGATAGGATTTAAATCTACTGAAATTACTTTCCAGAAATTATCTTCCATAGAAGGCCTTGTATTCAGTTCTTTGGGTGAGCCTGTAAATTGTTTTATTTATATTGTACAAAGATATATCATTAGTTTTTTTGTTCAGAAAAATAATGCATAAAAAAAAATAACAATAAATCTTTTAAGCTATTTTTGTTTATTCTCAGTATCCCTTAAAAATTCTTTTTTGTAACCCTGTATATGATTTGCAACATTTATAAATATAAAGTAATATGCAAAAATTTAGTAAAAGCTCATATCAAAACTAAAAATGAATTACCAGCAATTATCGCTTATGTACACTACTTCGAATACAGTATCGCATCTGAAATCCTTTGTATGTCCTTGTGAATATTATGTGTTTTCTGTTATATAGGAAGTAACTTTTAGTAGCCTCCAGCAACATATATCAATTTAATAAATGTTAAATAATTCAACGTAATGTTTCCCCTTATACCATTATATAATGAAATACTTTTGTGTGGCTTTGTAAATTAAATACAAATATTGTTTGCACCGCATATCATACCAAATATATATTTTAATGTTGTTGATAGATGCTATTAATTTCATTAAGTACAAGAGTGTAGCATCATCAAAATGCACTTGAAAGTATTTTTCCCCACTAGCGTAATGTAATGGAATATTTTTGACTATCCTGTAATTAAACTATATATTTGGTGTTTATAAAATTTGAAATGACTCGACAAAATTATGCAATAATTATATATTTTAAATTTCAAATCATTTGGTAGGGTACTTTCTGCATAGCTGTGTGCAGACAGACAAACAAACCAGACAACTACAACAAATGCTGTGTATTTATATAATTATGAACGTACTTAAAAATACGTAGATGGTTTCAGAAATTTGATGCTTTAAATTGATCTCATTTATGTGCAACTATATTCTAAAATTTTCATGAATTGCATATTCTGATATTTTTTTAGATAAGAAAGGACATTTCTCCAGGGAGGCTCTGCCCCCCCCCCATTCCCCCCTTTAGATTCATAAAATTTACATTCATAATTTTCTATTGATTGTACGATTGGCTAGAATACATCTTAGATTTCCTTTACGCTGAGATTTTTAAGGAAAAAAAAAAAACAGTTTGGACAAAACTTTTACATTATAATATACAAATAGCAGTATTGAATACTTTTTAACCTGCCAACCACAAACACGTGTATTTGATGTATAAGTAATTTATAGAAAAGCAGATATAAAAATGTGCGTAAAGGAGTTATCTAATTTGGAATTCTAATGATTTTATATATTTTTTTTTTCTTAAAGATATCTTTTATTATGTTTCTATAATATATATAGATCTAAGATTTTTATCTAAATGTAAATCCTAATCTATCTGATAACATTACTTTACTAAAATCCCCCCAAAATGAGCATCTTTGAAAGTTTATAAAACCACTGAGTAATTATTTATCATCTTGTCTAGTGCTATCTGACTAAATAACAAATGTGGGTTTTTAACAGTATTATTCAGGCAATCTTATTTTTCTATTTTTAAAAATATAAGTTTTAATATATTTTTGTATTATTTTTTTTAATCATTTGAAAACCTTTTTACAGTAACTACTTTTGCTAAATTATCAAGCAATGCAACATCACCAAAGTTTAAGTGGCTGCGGAAAACACGTCTTGCATTATTGAGATTGTATGCGGCATATGAAGCAGAGCTTTCCTCTTCGGATACTAAAAAAGCACAGAAAGCATGGAATAGAATTGCCGACGAAATTGGAAAGAATTGCTCCAGAAAATGTGATGCAACAGAGTGTCGCAATCAGATATATTATATGAAATGTGACTATGAAAAAACAAAACACTCAAAGTCAAGTATAACATGCCAAAGAGTGGCCATTTTCTTGGATGAGGCTGAAAATATCTTTGAAAATGTTGAAAAACCAGGTAAATTTTAAATTTATTATTTTAATTACTATGTAAAATAATAATAGAAAAATATAAAAAATAAATTGTATTCCTCTCTTCAATATCAGTATTAATGTCACTGTTAATATAGAAATTTAAAATTTTTATTTTCCATGTGATACACCAAATTAGACCTTTTTTCCTTATGATTGTGACAGGAAAAGAATAAATGAATCAGAATCGAGCTTTTTTATGATTTCTACTTTTTTAATTATTATCAAATTAACATATTTTCTTAATCAGGCAAAATTGTTGACAAACTCACAAAAAATAATAATATTATTATTAATAATAATAAAAAAGAAAGAAAAAAAATGCAGCTTCAAAAATCACATTTGCCAGTATTATGCAAGAACTTAAAATAAATGTTAAATATGGAGATATTATGCATGGGAAATAGACTATTAATTACACATATTTTTATTTTTAAAATTATTTTCTATAGATTTGCGGTTTTTCTTCTACTATTCTAACTACAGATCACAGCTGGTACAAATAAAATTAGATTTTTTTCCAACAAAAGTTTAAGTATTCCTCTCAAAGATGTCTGATGAAAGATAAAGTAAATCTAATGGTTTAAAATACAGTAAATGAGAAAGATTTGTTAATAAATATCAAATTTAAAGCAACAATTGTAGGTGATTCAAATCCTATGAAATATTTTAACCATCTTTTAATAAATTTATGTTTTTGAATTACTTTAATGCTTTCTCTGATGACCTCATGGGAGCGTGTGATATGGCTTCAACACTAAAGAACCAATCATGCAACATTCCATGGTGTAGAATGATGTCTCAGTAGCTAATCACGTATTCATGCAAGAACTGCATTTCAACAAGTATTCTCTAATTAGTGAGATGGAATTTGGTGCAATATAATAGAAATGTAAAAGTAACAATGTTAAAAACACCAATTATGTCAAAGGAAAAGCATACTGGTTTCGGTAGCATACAGCTTATTGTCCTCAAGGCTAAGGATGGTAGAAATTGACTCACTTATATAGGAGAGAAGGGGGATTCAAGTTGAAAGCTCAATAACCAATAGAAAAACAGAGGATTGCAAGTAATAGCCAATAGGGAAAAAGGATGGGATTTTTTTTTTTTTTTTTTTTCTATCCATTTTGTACTATTTTGGTTCCTTTTCCCAATTGTCTATTACTTGCAATCCTCTGTTTACGTATTGGTACCTTCAATTTGAGTCCCCCATCTCTCCTATATATGTGAGAAAATTTCTGCTATCCTTAACACTGAAGACGGTAAGTTATATATTAACAAAACCGGTATGCTTTTAATTTGATATAAATGGTGCTTTTAATGTTGTTATTTTTACATTTCTATGTATTCTCTACTTTACTCGGCATTATATGTTAATTGTATCTGCTTGTCTTGAAGTGGAGTAAAAGTTAGCACTATAGTCATCAGTTCCAAAATATTTTCGGAGATCTGTCCTTGTATGTTAGGTCCAAACAACCTTTGGAGTACATCTTTATATTTCTAGGGACTCTTCTCAACATAACTTGCATATGTTCTTACTATTTAAGGTGGCACTCAGTATCACCTATTCTTTCGTACTATAAGGCAATTTTTTTTATTTGTCTGACACACAGGTAGGGAAAAAAAAAAAAAACTATTGCCTTTAAAGATTAGATCAATTAAAAAAATTATTAGAACACTTATATGCATTGTGGTAATGTTTTTTATTTATAAGAATTTAGAAAGCACCAGGAAACAGATTTTGAAAAATGAATGGCTGCCAAAATGTTAAGATATTGCTGAACTATATCTTTTATGCTAAAAGTTACTATAATCTGTAGTCCGTTTTTCAAAACCTGTTGTTATGCATTTCAAACATCAAAATTTTCCTCACATATAAAAAAATCAAACTCTAAAAGCGAATTTCATAATATAGGGAAGGTGATAATAATAAAGTTTCCTTATTTAACTGTTATTATAAAATCGTATACTTTCAACATTCAATTAATATGTATATATTTTAAAGAAATTTCGATATTTATGTTTTATCTATGCTAGGAAGATATGCTACACTAATAGTGATACAAATAACATTAATAAGTCCTTCGTTTTTAATTGTTGAATGGTGTTGTTATGAGTGTTGACCAGATATTATCCCAAAATAGAATTATTTTCATTAAAAAATTATTTAAATACACTACCTGGCCATTGATTATCATCCACTTGCGATTTTAGATATTTTGTTAAATATCTAGAAAAACACAGGAAGAATCATCTCGAAACTCTTAGTGTATAAATATAATAGTATAAGTCATACATCTCTGTGAAGATTTTTTCCCGAAACTCCATAGGGGACCGTCAACAAATTAAAAAAGAATTAATATCTTTTGAATAACCTTGTGAAAACTAATGTAGCAAAAGCACTCAAACTCTAGATTATGATTGAGTGCCTTATTGTAATACACTGTGTTCATTTTTATGCAAATAGCATGCATACTCGCAGAGTAATTGAGGTTTTTATAAAAATGGTCCCAAAGTTTTCCAAGTTTTTTCCTTATAATTTTCAGAGTTAATATAAAATAATATTTTTTTCTGAAAATATGACAAACAACATTACACACAATACCCTGTAATCAGAATTAAAAAATAATAATAATTGTATGAAAAATGAGTAGGTTTACTAAATAATTTTTTACTGTTCATGCGTCAACAATATTAAAATTTCATTTGCATATTATGTTAGCTAAATGTATAGAGCAACTTTTGTGAAAGTCGCAAAATCATAACTTGAAAATTATCAAAATAATTGTCAATTGAATAAGTTGAAAAACCGTTATTGCCAAAATGAAGCAAAAAGAAGAGGGGTTGTATTCATTTATTAATGTCAATATAGAATACACAATACGGGACGTACTACTACATTTGGATAAAATCCCTCATTTTTTTTCCTTCATTTTAGAACATATGAACTCTGAAAATTATAAGGGAAAAACTTGGAAAAATTTGGGACCATTTTTATAAAAACCATTATTACTCTGCGAGTATGCATGCTATTTGCATAAAAATGAACACAGTATATTACAATAAGGCACTCAATCATAATCTAGAGTTTGAGCGCTTTTGCTACATTAGTTTTGACAGGGTTATTCAAAAGATATTCATTGTTTTTTAATTTGTTGATGGTCCCCTATGGAATTTCGGGAAAAAATCTTCACAGAGATGTATAACTTTTACTAATATATTTATACACCAAGAGTTTCGAGATGATTCCTCATGTATTTTTCTAGATAAGTAACAAAATGTCTAAAATCGCAAGTGAACGATCAATGGCCAGGTAGTGTATAAGCTGACTAAAGCTTGATAGTAGAATGGTTTATAATGAATTCATTGTGATGGTGCTTTTAAATGTTGTTGTGAGTGTTGACCAGATATTATCCCAAAATAGAATTATTTTCATTAAAAAATTATTTAAATATGAGCTGACTAAAGCTTGAGGTTAGAATGGTTTATAATGAATTCATTGTGATGGTGCTTTTAATTATTCTGGAATAGCCTAATTTTTGTTTCTTAAATTATATCTTGTTATTGTTGTTTTTTTTTTCTTTTGACAGTTAGTTTTTCTACACAGTCAAAAGAAAATCTGAAAAAATGGGTTATGGGCCCATTGGACCGTGTTACTTTATTGCAAGTGTATGCAAAATATAAAACAGAGCTTTTATCATCTGATGTTGAAGAGCAAAATGTTTGGAGAAAAATTGCTAGAGAAGTGACAGAAAAATGTTCTTCATTTTATGGTGAAAGACGGTGCCGCTTTGAGATAAGACGTTTGAAGAGTCGTTATGAAAGCTTTTTAAAAAAGGGTGTTGAAAACATTAAGACTCCTTATTTCTTTGATGCAGCAAAAAATGCTTTTGGTTCTACAGAATAACCAGGTAATTTTAAATTAGATTTTTTGAAATTGGTTGATTTTTATTATTCTGACTAGCAGTAGTTCCAACCATTTAAATACTACTAATTTTAATACAAAGACCTTCACTTATGAACAGTTAAAGAAATATAATTTAACCAAAGTAGAACATAGCTGAGAGTAACACAAAGAGTTAAAAACACATAACTATTTTCAAGTAAGAAATAAAGTTTTTTTAAAAAATAAAATTATGCATAATAATTTTTAATAATGAAATTGTAGCAGTAACTTCTAAAAGAAAGCCCCAGTTATAAATTTTAATACTATCAACTGTAAGCACTGTAGAGTGTTGATTTAAGGTCACAAATAAACAGTAACTCAAGCAGTTTTAGAAGTGCATATTTAAGTACTGCTTTGTTATTGACCTCATTTGCAGTAACACTTATGCAAAATATCAATTCTTGAACATAAAATGCCATTGCTGGGCTAAAGATTTAAAAGTTGTTAGTCATTTTTTTTGGGGGGGGGGGAGGACTTTATAAAAGATCATTAATGATTTGTCAGAGTTGAGATACAGAAATGAAGAATCTTAATTTCATTAGAGAAGACAGGTACACATTAGTTTACTTATGCAGATTATACTCCCCCCCCCCCTCTTTAATAGAAAGTCCTGAAACTATTATTGAACATTCCTTAAGCATTTTTACATGCCTCAGAATTTTTTCAGAACATTACTTTAAATACATTTTTTAAAATTATTATTTGTATACATTCATAAAGTGGTCCAGTGTGCCAATTTGCATTTCATCATTTTTACTTTATTATTTATTTTCTCAACATGGGATACCTAAAACCGATGTTGAACCAGATATATCTTTCACTTTCAATCACATTTATTTTCTTCTGATGATTCTTTAGGAAAAAAATAAATAAATAGGTATATAGTTAGATATCAAATTAAGTTATTCTAAATAAAAAAAAAAATATATTGAAATGCAAAACAGTAATCAATTTGTAAAGAAAGCTGTCCTAGATTTAACATGAGACTGCTTGTGTCTTTGAATGCCTATTGCAAGTACTTAAATGTCCTGCATTTCAATACCTTTTTAGTTATCCAGGTTTTCACAAATTCAACAAGCTATGATTGTTTGAAAAGAATGTTCAAGAAAACCAAATTTCAATCTCTGTTGACAAACTGGTCGTAAACCCCACTCTGTGTAAATATATATATGTAATACAATTAATGGTTATATATATATATATATATATATATAATACCAATAAAAGTAGACAAGATTCACCTATGGATTTTATCAATAAAACAATAAACAAAAAACCAAAACGTAGAATTAAATTGAATTATAGTAAACAATATTAACCATTTGAAATTAACCATTGAATTTAATAACTTATAGCACATTGAACATGGAAGAAAAAAAGAATAACATGAATACAAATGAAATTTGTAGAACCAAAGCAGAATCTTCAGGTCCCAAATACTTTGGAACTACAAATGGAGTGTGTGGTTTCATCTTCGTATTTGCCATGAAAAAGCAAAACAATACGAATTTGGGACTACCATCACACAAAAACCAGATTATTAATCAAGGAACAAAGATATTTTACAAAAAGGAGTTGAAAGTAAGTAAAAATAATAATTATCCATAACAAACAAAAAAGATAAAGCTGAATGGAAATATAATTGAACCGGAGAAAATAATTAATAATCGATATTAACATAAAATTAAATTAATAAAATGATTAAAATTAGAATTAAGAGATAACATTCATATTAACATATAATTTAAAATACATTATTGTTACTTTAATCAGTAACATTTATTGTGACTTTACATGGTAAAAACTCATTATCTTAATATAGGATAATAAAAATTAAAAAATAAAATAAAATAAAAATAAAAGAATAAAAAAAAAAAAAATTAAAAAAATAATAATAGTATATATATATATATATATATATATATATATACACACAGTAGTTAGCAGTTTCATTTCAAATTTTTGCAATTTACTGGAGGAAAAAAGTTATCTTTTTTGGCGATTAAGGGAGAAAGTTATATATTTTCACTTATGATAAAGTTTGTTGCCTGATATCTAGTCACCTTTATTTAACCTTCTCACCGCCGCGAATTGGTATTTCCATCCACTAAGCTGCAAGTTTCACTACAACAGAAGCATTATTTAAATTAATATAATTCTACAGATATAATCCAATTTTAAGAAATTAAGTTAATACTCTTAAGGCTTATATGCCTATGCATAATAAAAATAATTTCATCATTTGTAAAATACTTTTTTTTCTTTTTTTAGCATTTTAAAATAATTAAACAGAAAAAAAATTAATTTTTTTTTCTTTTTGCTTGGCAGTCAGAGGATTAAGCATAATGTTTCAACATTTTACATTTTTATTATACTTTAATTGATAAAAAAATTTCAGATATGCAGTTTCATATAATTTGAATAAGGAAAATTTAACTACAAAAGTTAAATTCCATCATATCAGAATTGAAAAAGACAAAAATATCAGTAGCACATACACTTTTATTTATTTTTTTTTTTTCCTTTATAGGACAGCATGGAAGAGAACATTTTCAAATGAGTAAAAAAGCCAACTAGAGATTAATACGGGTATTGTATCTTATAGTTTTGCACTTTGTAAAAATTCTATTTGTTTTATAATTGTATAAATAAACACAATTCTATTTATTTTTTCAAATTATATTTGTCATTATTAACACTTATCTTCATCTGAAAGCGTGTATTTTTTGCATCTAATTGCATTTCGAAAATTTATTTTACTGCTGAAGTTAATAATGTATTAAAAAATAAATAATTTTTGAAAAATTTAAGACTTTAAATTGTTTTAAACAGTACAGAATTATGATATTGTTGAATTCCCTGGAAATTTTGATAGAAAAATCCTCCCCCCCTTTTTTTTCACTATCATTTGATGAAAATGATGTATATTAGCGATCTCTTGATAAAATTTGTGGTTTTCATTTTTTGACAAAATTAGTGGTCTGGAAATAGAATATAAGATAACATAAAAATTAAATATAGAAATTTCCTTTGCTTCTAGGACCTACAAAATCATGTTAAATTTCATTTTGATACTTATGTGTTTTGGAGCAAATTTATGAAAAACATTATTTCGGTGCAGATATGCACAGCACTTGAAACCCTGATCAGGGACCACCTCAATATAAATTTTTAGCAAATTCTGTACATAAGTTCTTGAGATAGAGTGCCCACAAAATTTATGTACAGTGAAATCTGTCTAAGGCGGAATCGCTTGGGACTGAAATAATATTCTGCTTTAGACAGATTTCCGGCTTAGACAGAAATACTTAGACATCCCGTTCAAAGAGTATTAAACATTTATTTAGTTAAAAGTTAAAACTAACGTATCTTTAAAAAAAATTGATTAGAGATGAAATCGTTACATATTTTTATACATTTATAGTGATAATAATTTAAACTACAAATTGATAGTACACATACACATTAGTAAATCCGTTATTCAACAGTTCCCAGTCATATAAAACAATAAAATCATCCCCAAACTAATGTCAGCAATCAATGACGTCTTTTCTTAACCTCTGGGAATACGACTAAACAATACACTTCAATATGAAAAGAAAGAATTTCTTTCCATTTATATTTCGCAGGAAAATTTTCTTCTGCCTTAAACAGTAAATTTGCTACATGGGACCCAAAATGAATGTCCGGTTCCGCGTTACACAGATTTTTTCCGCCTTATACAGATTTCTCTGAAATCTCTGTTTATAAATGTGAGACACTGAAATGTTTCTGCCTTAGACAGATTTCCGGCTTAGACAGATTTTACTGTAATAGACAGACATTTTGTAAAAACACATTTTTTTTCTTTTTTTTTTAAATCTCATAACTTTAAAACATATAAATCTGTCAAAAACTGGAATTTGAAAATTTTCATGAATCCATTACTTTCTACTTGTAAAGAAAAAAGAAAGTAGAAAAGGAGATTCAACCTAGACTAGAGAATATGGGAAAAACCATTATTATTTTTTTAACAGAAAATTTTAATAGATTTTTCACATTTAATATATTATTTTAGACACCACGAAAAGATACTTTTTAAGGAAAAATGTTAATTATGTATTGAGGTTTATTAAAAGCAATATTTTTAATACAGTAAAACCTCTAAATAACGGACACCTTAGGAACACAGAAATTGTCTGCTGTTGGGAAAACCTCAGCGATTCAAAAAACCGCTAAGAAATGCTTAATATTTCATTAATTGACTTTTATATGTCCTAAAACCTCTGTTACAGTCGAACCTTGTTAACATGAACCAATGGGAATCAAAATTTTGTTCATGTTAACAGTAATTCATGTTATCAGTATCAAATCTTTGTAATTGCTTTTATAGGGGATTGTGAAAACAGTTCATGTTAAAAGTAATTCACTTTAAGAGTGTTTATGTCAATGAGGTTTGACTGTATATGATTAATCAGAAATTAAAATTAGTTTTTAAACAATGGGACGGAAATAAAATTGTGCACACCTTTATCCATTGTTTATTACATTCTTATGAAAAAACCTGTTACAAAAGTTAACTTTTGCTTGCGATTACATGTAATTTATTTTTCAAAATGACATTATTGAGTTCCGGGCGGGGAGCGAGATTGCACTTTTTTACTGTTAAAAGCATAAAATCTCAAAATTTTCCAGAGGGATATTTCAGTGCTCTGCAAGATGTCCCTCCTGGGCAACCCCTTCAATTTAGCACTGAATGTGTGTGTGTGTGTGGGGGGGGGGGGGTACCCCAGCCCATTTATCTGTGATCACAAAATTCCCTGATAAATTTAGAAGCCTTTTTACTTTTTTTTCACTTTAAAAAATACTTGTTCATCCTTTATCGCCACAAATAGTGTCCGCTATTCGGAATGTCCATTATTCAGAGGTCAAACATACAAAAATGTAGATTTTGGGAGTGGGGATCGGAAAATTGTCCGTTAAATAGAGGTGTCCACTATTCGGGAGTGTCCGTTATGGAGGTTTTACTGTATTAGGAGCATGTTAGGTGTTAATAGCCAAAGATTGCTAATGCAGCAGTAGTTTTTATTCTAATAATTTCAGTTGCAAATCTTTTAAATTCCTACTTCATTTATTTATTGTTTTAAATTTTTTTATGAAATAGTAGCCAGAAACAAATGTTTAACTATTTATATTATTTTAAGCAAAAACTGGTTAATGGTTCATAATCTGGTTGTATTTTATATACATATTTTTTTTTTAAACCATGCTTCAAACTTATTTTAAAAGCTATAAAAAACTATAGTATTTTGAGATGTTCTTTCAATCAATATTAAAAATTGCAGTAAAAGCAAAATTTATTGGGCAGGTGTTACAAACGTCAATATGTCATCAGCATTACCACAGACATGCTTTTGCTTTGTAATATAGATATGTTACAGTACTTAATGTGATAAAAAACATGTCACTTGCTATTCAGAATGGAAGGTACTATCTGGAAAAAATGAATAATAATAAAAAGAAATATATGATAATGTAAAATCTGACTCTACAAAAACACCACTTAAATATATATATATATATAATGTAATCTTTTTGTGAAACAAAGTATAATCAGAATTCTATGTAATATTTAAATGTTTATTAAATAAACATTTCAAGTAAATATTTACACTATTTTATTTTTTACAAATTTATACAAAGATTTCATTCAAAATTATTTTCTGGTGGTACGTAAGAATGATAAACATGAAATCTTAACTATAAAAAAGAAATGTCATGAATTTGGATAACACTGTGTTAAGATTTCTTTACCAAAATCTCATTAGCTACTGTGCTTCAGAATTCTTTTTATCTCTTGAAACAAGAGAAATTAAACAGTATATAACAAATAACATTATAAAAATTAGAGGCTTCATTTTTTCAGATGTGTTAGGTAGTCTGTTTTCTTTATTGTCATGTATAATCAAGTCTTGTAAAGTCAGGAATGCTTTTCACAAACAAAAAAAAATTGTTTCAAATGTTACAGAGAAATCTTTTTCCCTGGGATTGCATGTATACTCTGAGGTGAAAACCAGGTTCTGTAGCAATCATCGCTGTTACAGGCAGACTTGGAATATAAAAGGCAAAAAAATGAATGAATAAATCTCTTAAATCTAAATCAATAAAATTCTGATTAGCAATAACCAGAAGTAAAGGTCTGCAAGTTCTGAACAAAAGTTTTTTTACCACAGCCTGACCTTGTGTAAAACCTAAGGATTTGACCTGGTCCGCATAAAATTCTATGAAAATGTGTGAAGACTCAGCCTAATTTAATGTCTACAGAAGCTTCTTTTAAAGAATACTTCTTACACACTTCAAAAATACAAACCTAGAAAAAAAAATGTAATCATGCTTTGAAAAAGAAAAGAAAAAAAAAAAGCTGATGCCAGTCCAGGTCTGTTGAAAAAAATAAGCCTGGGATCACACACCATGTAACTGTCCTAGGTCAATCTCTAAACTGGCCAGGTTATTTTTCTGTATTGATGTTTTCAAACTAGTATTGGATTTATGCAGCACATTTCTATACTTATTCTCACCCCCAGCCATGTCCATTGAAAATTGTTTATATTGGGCAATCAATTTGCTTAACTTTTTTGTTATCCCAACCTGTTTGAGGCTTAGTCCACATTTTGTTGGACACAAACTTTAGGCAAAGTCCTCCAACCAGAAGTAGTAATTGTGTTGTTGATTCACATAATATCAGTCAAAAGATATACCAAAGAGTCAGCATAATTATATGAAAATGGAATAAATAAGAAAAGAGTCAAGTTTTGCATTAGTTTTCATCCAGGATCTAAAATAATCAGCAAATATTATATTACTGATACTTTAATCCTGTGCACTGACTTTCTTTCTTCTCAATGAAATAACAAAATTATCACATGTTCACTTTCCTTAAAATGAAATTGTTACTTCTAGGTATTATTTAATCTACTTTAGGCTTCACTTGCTTAGTTTCTTTCCAAAATTTCCACAAGCGTGTCAAAGATGTAACAACAGGAATACTTATTGGAAGAAACAGGGGAATATAAATAGCGTACCTGTAGAAGAAGAAAAAGAAAGAAAATTCATACATTGAAGAACACTTTCAATTCATACGTATTTAATATCATTAAGTTTTGACACTATTAAAAGGGTATGCGATCTTATAATACTACAACTTATGAATAATTATCTTCTTCCTTAATATTTATTACTTTTTCTAAATTTTATTTTAGTCTTTTGACAGCTTTCTACATATTAGTCCAAATTCTAAAATAACATTTTCACCTATTTCCTGTTTTATTAAGAAAAATATATTACTAAAAGAGAAATCATGTCTGAATACAGACTAAAGTACAGAGTGTTTCAAAATGAATATCGGGGATTTAATGCTTGGTAGTATTTATTACATAAAACTTAAAACTATAAATGATACATAAAATGAAAGAGCAACTTAGCTGTTTTACCTACAAACTTACAAATGTTCAATGTGAGCATCTTTCTCACACAGTACACATAAAAAAATCCTGGTTCTTCCCAAACGTTAATTAGTGTTAGTGGGATCATTGTTGCAACAGCTGCAATGATCAGCTGGTAGAGGAGGCACATGCACAGATCCTTTATAAACACTCACAGGTAGAAATTACAGTGTCAGATCAGATTATCGTCTGAAAAGAACTTCTTTGCAAAGAACTGAGCTACGGACATGATTTGTACCAAGTGACAAAAGGTGCTCACATTGACCGCTTGTGGGTAAAACTTTTTGAGTTGCACTTTCATTTTATTTATTAATTATAATTTTAAGTTTTATATAAATACTACCAAGTTTCATTTATCATTCATTTACCCAATATTCATTTAGAAACACCCTGTACATAATTGCATTACAGAACTTGCTGAAATAGAGCTTATGTTTGACTCATATTTAACAAATTAAATAAAAGTTGTGGGATGTTATTCGGTACTTAAAATATAGAACAGAGATGTTACAGTCACATTTTATTGTAGACGACACAATACATATCACATTATATACAAATCGCAAGACGAGCGCAACTCAATCAATTTAATGTTCATAAAAATTACTTAGCACAAAGAACATCTCTAAGAGAGAAGCTTAGCGAACACACATCCCAATCTTACATCTTAACTGCAAACTCAATTACTTCACTTCATTTCATCTCTTTTTAGAAAAGGAAGGCAAAATATCTCCGGATATTTTGCCGAAGGTGGCAATAGCGCCACCTATAGATACTATAATTTAGGGAAGGCAGTCACCCTGTTACAGCCTCCCCCTCTGGTTCCGCGAACGTCCCGGTGTGGAACCAGTAACTTTCTTTGGTGGCCTACCGCGTTTCCTAATGGGTGCGACAGGCACTATGTCAGAGTCATTACATAGTTTTAAGGCAGAAGTGTGACATGTAGCAAGTGGATCATTTGGACTGTCCATACTTGCTATGACAAAAGTGGTGGGTGATTTTTGAGTTAAAATGATGTAAGGTCCATCACGTTTAGGCATGAACTTCGACGTTTTGTTGTTAGAGGCTTTACTTACTGGATGTAAATCAACCCAAACTTTGTCTCCTGGAACAAAAGTATGTCCCGGTTTCCGACTACGATCAGCAAATTTTTTCCTCTGATCTTGCTTAGATTCAACTTTGTCTTTGATTTCTTTGGTGAATTTTGCGAATTTCTTGAGATATGGAGTAATCTCAGGCACAAAATTATCATTTTGAATTACAGCACGAATGTCATGCTGAACATCATCCGTTGTTCTCAATTCTCTTCCAAACTGCAAGAATGCTGCTGTTTCTCCAGTAGTGTCACACTTAGCAGTATTTAGTGCAAAACGGATTGTTGGAAGCTTTTCTTCCCAAGAGCAGTGATCATTTTCTACTAATATAGCTAATCTCGGCTTGAGATCTCTATTTTTTCCTCTCCACAGGATTAGCCTGGGGATGGTATATGAGAGTTGGATTTTGTTTGATACCTAACAGAAAACAAAGTTGTTGCATCACACTACTAACAAATTGGGGTCCGTTATCACATATTATACGTCTCGGTAGACCATATCTAAGGATAACTTTTTCAAGCAACGTAGTTGCACACTGCGCTGCAGTAGCATGTGTAAGGGCAAACAATTCCACCCATCTTGTTGCACAGTCTTCTACTATAAATATCCACCTTTTACCGTTTTTACTTTTTGGTAAAGGGCCAAAAAGATCAATAGATAGAACTTCAAATCTTTGTGAATACACTCGTGTTTGTAACAACCCGAATGGTTTTTGATTAGAAGGCTTATACCTATTGCATTCAGCACAATTTTTAACATAATTTGCAATGTATGAACGCATTCCAGTCCAATAATACCTTTTGGATATTCTATTTAACGTACCTTCAGCACCGTAGTGACCAGCCGTAGGTGAATCGTGGTGTTCTTTTAAAATTTTCTCCCTTTCATGCGATGGGACAACTAGTTGAGCTTCTTCTGATTCCGAACTTGGAGAATACCTGTATAAAACTCCTTGATTCATAATATAACCGCGATCAGTCCAGTTAGTATAGTCAAGAGTTTTTTCTTCATCTTCGAAACTTTTAATAATTTTCTTTAATTCTTCATCTTTCATTTGTTCAGCACGTAAATCACTTGATGATTTAGAAGGAATATGTTCGACGACAGGTGTTGCTTCTCCCCCTGGTCGAAAGGTATTGGAAAATTTTTCAGGTGAGCCATTAAGCCTTTTTCTTTGTATCTCAGATAGATGCTGATTTTCTGTTTCTCTTAACATAACCGAGTTAACTGTGGCAGTTGGTGCTGAGATTTCAGGCGTCGTAATGAAAGGATCATCAGAAAAGGGAATTTTACGTTTAGGATTGTTCTGGAAATACCAACTTTGGCTTCTCATGTCTAGCACGATCCCCATTTTATTTAAAAAATCTATGTCTAACAATGTTCTATTTCCCTGGGCTTCGGGTAAGGCAAAAATCGTTGTACTAGTTGTACGACCTTCTATTTCAACTGTGATTGTTGCTTGAAGAACGTTGGTTTCTTTTCGTAGTCCATCAGCAAGTGTTATGCTTACACCGGTGTCTTCGAACACAGTTCCTTGGTCACACAGAATCTTGTATAACATTTCCCCAGCAATGCAATGAGTAGCTCCTGTATCTGCGCAAGCAACCCCTGTAACACCATTTACCTTTATGTATAACAAAGGTGTTGCTTGAGTATTGACAGAACAAGATTTGAGATGAAGGGAACGAAAATTTGCTGATTGTGTCTGCGTAGAAGTAGATGGAGAACAATTAGGACATTTGGCTTTGACAAAACCTTGTTTACCACAGCCATAACAATTTATAATCGGACGCTTATCATTGTTTTCGTATCTTGAATTTGTATATTTTGAAGTAGAATGATTATTTTTATAATTTGAAAAATGTTCGTTAGTTTCATGTTTGGGTGTTTGATTTTTCCAGAATTCTTGACCATTTGAATTTTTCGGCAAAACATGTTTCTGCGCTTCACGCGTTTTTGGATAACTTGCTGACTTTTGAGAAGAAGGTTTAATGTTTTCGTAAATGTCTAGCTTTTCAGCCAACACAACAGGATCATTTAACTTGTCCCAACCATCTAAATAATGATTTTTATATTCTGGTGGACACTTTTTCTTAATCTGATCAGCGATTATTAGTTCAGTTAGTTTTTCAAATGAATTGATTTCTAATTCGGATAACCAGCCCTCAAAATAATTTCTAAGTTCAAAATAAAAATCCTTCCAAGTAGAATTTTCTCTTTTTTGATGTCGGCTAAATAATACTCTAAATTTTTCTGCTGTCAACTTAAATCTTTTAAGCAATATGTCACGAATATAAGAATAATTTTTGAACATTTCTTCTGGCTCTCTGGCGATTAGTTTACCAACGTCGTTCGGAAGTACGGCAATTAATTGAGAAACCCAAAATTCTTTGGAGACATTAAGCATTTTCATTTGACGTTCAAACATTGTCAAAAACAAAGACATATCATCCTTTTCAGGAATAAATGTTGGCAAGATATTTTTAATATCTATACGCATCTGGTCTATTTGATTTTGTGGTACTGTTGTCGCGGTAGGGTTTTGAGCATGAAGCTTAAGCTTTTCTAGCTCATATGCTCTTTCCTCTGCAATACGTTTATCCTGAATCATTTGTTGTTCTGCAATTTCTTGTTTTTTGCGATCTTCCACGATAGCCATAAATGCCTCTTTAACAAATTGTTCGTCGTCTTTAAGCAGTTGACACTTCATAATTTTCTCACGTAAGACTGATAGTTTATCATCTTTATCTACATCTAATTCTAATTCTGTGCCCAAATTAAACAAATCGATTTTTTTTCCTTTAGAAAGAAACGCCATTTTTCCCAAATTGTTGATATTGTTGATTTATGCTTAAATTAGAAAACTATTAGATACGTGACCCATTAAATAATAAGAACAAAATGACTACCTTCCCCTTACAGGTAAATAAAACATGTAAATATAGATAAATTTTCATAAATAAATTTTTAAAAAAATGCAGGAAATAATTTAAAACATACTAAAATATACCACTAATTTAATCATGAGCTCATGAAAATATTTAGAAGAAATATTATTATACGTTAAAATTCAACCTTTTTACCAAATTAGCTTACCAATGACATAAATCATTCATTTTAAATATATGAAATATTATAGGTAATTCATTGCGAAATAATTATCAACCACACATAAATATGAAAACAACTCGAAATATGAATAAAGAACTTACTTTACATCTAAAAAAAAAAAAAACATACGAAATAATAAAATTTATCAAAATCATTTTTAAACTCTGTGCACAGATTAAAAAAACAAAACAAAATTCACTTACTCAGAATCCTTGCTTTTAAAAACAATATCAAAAGAAATCACTTTCAATTTCAGAAAACTAATGTTTCTTAATAATCTTATTCAAAATCAACATAAAACAAAACAAACAAAAATTATATAAATATATGAAACAGCGTTTGTCTTAATAAATAAAAGAAAATGAAAACTTTTTTTTTTCGCAGCTGGCCAGCAAAAAAAAAAGAGAAACAAACAAACAATAAAAAAAAAATAATTTCAACTTTTACCGGTAAAAACAAATAAAATAAAAATCTATTTTAAGATAAAGGTTGTCGATGATTCACATAACAATTAAAAGCACGCAGAAGTAAATAAGCATCGAACACTTCTGAGAACAAAATCAGATTATAATTAGAATGCTTTAAATGACGAAATGAAGAAGTTTCAATCACAAATTAAAACTGGAAGATATTTTGTTGCTTATGAAGACTGAAGAACATTATTTATTGTCATGTCGACAATATTTTTCAATTATTTCCAATGTGAAGGGTACGGATTACCCTTTTCGAATGCATTTTCTTGCTTTTTTGTCAGGATGACGCACTTAAAACACACAATTGAAGAAGAAGAAAGCACTATTAAAAATAAGAACAGAAGCTTGATTCATTGTAGATTTGACAACACCTTTAAAATGGGCATTTTTTTTATACTTTCTTGAATTTTGTCGCGATGATACTACCACACATAACTGATATTAAAGAAATTAGCACAAAACTGGAGAATATCTTGATACTTGATATTGCACATTATATAATAGAACTTTTTGGAAATCACAGGATGAATTGTTCTTGACGAACACGACACTTGAGAACACAAAATTTCCTTTATTGCCAAGGTGACAATAATTTAGAAGTGGGTACGGATTACCCTACTTTAAATATAATTTCTGGGACTTTTGTCAGGATGACAACAGCGAACTTGACACAAAGATTTTGAAAGCACAAAAATTTTCCGAAAGAACTCCATTTTACGTTGGGCGCCAGTGTGGGATGTTATTCGGTACTTAAAATATAGAACAGAGATGTTACAGTCACATTTTATTGTAGACGACACAACACATATCACATTATATACAAATCGCAAGACGAGCGCAACTCAATCAATTTAATGTTCATAAAAATTACTTAGCACAAAGAACATCTCTAAGAGAGAAGCTTAGCGAACACACATCCCAATCTTACATCTTAACTGCAAACTCAATTACTTCACTTCATTTCATCTCTTTTTAGAAAAGGAAGGCAAAATATCTCCGGATATTTTGCCGAAGGTGGCAACAGCGCCACCTATAGATACTATAATTTAGGGAAGGCAGTCACCCTGTTACAAATTTTTACCCAAGCTAGCAGATATCAACAAAAATTCTCCAAAAAAAATTTCCGAACTTTTTAGCATTTTGCAATGTAAGTGACAGTTTATTTATTTATTTTGAAAAAGAGAAGTGGTGTATATGGCTCTCCATCCACCCACTTCTCTCAACTTGTCTGCATTCTAGTTTTTGTAAAAATGCTTCAAAATCCAAACATAATGTTAAACACATTTTTCATTCTTCCTTTCTGTATGTGTATATAAAACAATTTTATTGTTATAAGCAGGTAAGTTTTGATTATCTAATTTATCATTTCTTTTTATACCAACTTTTCTTTGGTGTAAGTCTGAACTAAAGTATGAATACATTACTGTGTCTAAGAAGCTATTGCTTGACAATCAAATGAATAATCACCTATGAGTAATTACTATTTAAGCATCTGGAATTTTAGTATTGTCACACTTGACAAAACCTATTTGAAAAATTATTTAACAAATTCATTTTGTAAGTTGTGAACCACCACAGACTTTAAATATATTTTAAATATACAGTAACCTCTCCTTATATGCATTTGAAGGGATTGATTTAAAATCATGCATAACTGAGAGGATGCTGTATGTAATAATTCTTTATACGCATTATGGAAAAGAGAAACATTTTGGAAATATAAGAATTGTGGTTAGTAACATTTTATAAAATAAGAGGCTTAATATTAGTATAGTGCACTTTAAATTCCTTACACTTTCCCTATAAAAGTATAATAAACTTAAAATTACATTTTACATAGAACTTATCACAAATAATCCTATTTTAAGAAGTCACAGATGATGGTTTGTTTTTGCTTAAGCTGCAATTGTAAAAGACTTTTTCTAGTGCTTTAAAAGTGTGTCATTATATTTGATGCTATATCAGCATATTGAAGGCACTATCTCAAAGTGCCTAGGGCCCCTTAAAGCAGTAACATAAGATAAGACAATTACAGCATCAGTTTCATCATTAGCATTATCCCGGGTTCTTGCTGCCACTCACCAATGTGCCAAATCGCGACAAAATAATCCATTTGGCGAGTAAAAGAACAATGAAATTTGCTGAATTGCAAGTAGTCAGTTTCTGCTCTTTTTTTTCCTTTGTGTGTGTGTGTGGGGGGGGGGCAATACAGTCGAGATTCTTATACTAATTACTGAACGACTGATGCCACTTTACATGTTCAGACGCATCGTGCCATTTACACTGCCCTATTTATAGACATACTGACTTGATTCCAATTCAATTTAGCAAGAGCCAAGCACACTGAAAGGATTTTGCAATTTCAATTTTATAGTCTTCTTTTCTATTTTATTGATAGTCAAATTTCTATTTTATAGGGAATTACAAAAAATTGGGTTATTTTAGAACATTTTGAAAAAAACGGATACAATAAGAGGTTAAAGAAAGATTTTTTTAGTCTTTCATGCCAAATCTATTTTGCTAACATTTCTTTTCATTCAGCTACTGTTTTTTGTTTTTTATTTGCCAAATTGCTAATGTTGATCAAAAACCAATGAGAACACTGGCATTATCATATTGTTCTTTTCAGTTATTATATCATCAAAAACAGATTCAATATATCTTATTGATAGTAAGTTTTCATCAACATTGACAAAATCTTGAAAAGAAAGAGAATCCTGGCTTATACTGTTCCATTATTCTTTGACTATTACTTACCCATCATACGTAGTATAGGGTAAGTCTTGCAATCGTTTTGAAAATCGGAAAAAAAATTTTGACGGATTTACACGTTTTAGATAGTAGAGATTCCGAAAAACATATTTTTAGAAAAAAAATTTTGCCGTCCGTCTGTCTGTCTGTAAACGCTCTATCCCCCGAACAAATTGAGATAGAGACTTGAAATTTTGTATGTAGTTAGTATGTAAGAATGGGATGAAGCCTATTTAATATCAGCAACCTCGATTATCCAGAACTATTTTTTTTTTGGACTCTCGAAAAATTCATTCTGATGAAAGGTATATAAAAATTTTCGAATTTTTTTGTTCTAAGGAATGGACGTAAAAGGCAATAAAATAACACACATTTTGCATATAGAACGAAGTCGATTGGATTATTAGTTGCCGAGATATTTGTAATCCTGTTTTCCACATTCTTCGATTTTTCATGACCCTGTATTTCATTCAAATTTCAATTCAGAGGTATATTTTAATTGGAAATGAGACGCTTAATCCGACACAGTTAATTGTTAGTTAATAGGATTATTAATTTTGGAGTTATAAGGATGTTTTTTTTACGCAGTTCGGTACTACTTCAGTAGTTTGGCGTTTTATATAATTTGTCGAAATTGGTACATCAGCAGTTCCTTAATATAGCATTACTATGTATATTAACAATATTTAAATTTTGTTTATGAATTGCAATGCATTGTATAAATAGTTTTCACATGTTTTATCTTCATATACATATCCATGATGGGTAAGTATTATGGTGGCCCCCAACGACTAGTTTTAAAATTCTTGCTGTTGTTTTCATTTTCCTGTAATAGAATAACTTCAGTATCATTTGAATTAACAAAATTCACTTTTCTAGAGCAATTAAAAGTTGCTATGGCTTTCACATTATTCCAAGAGAAAACCAACATATGTATAGCATCTAGAATCCATATTTCCTTGAATCCCTTTTTCTGCTCTGGTATATAAACATTCTTTGCACCAAATCTTTCCTATTCTGTGCTTTTTATAGATCTTATTATACCTAGATCTGATGAATGGAGACTGCTAGAACAATTTGCAGGGAAGAATATAACCTGTGTATGTGTCAGAAATGACAGATCTAAAGGATGGGCAGGACTCTGATCCATAAATAGCAGAATCTTTTTTTTTCTTTAGCCATCTTCATATAAAACTCCTTAAAAATGTCTGAAAATAGTTTTACTTCTGCATATAACTGAGAAAGACAATTTTCCCATTCCTTATGACAGGATCTTACAAAAATCGCACATAAATGAGAGACATGTATAAATTGAAGGAATAAGTGAGAGGTGACTGTATTTCCTTAAAAGAAATGATCAATGCAATAGTTTTTGTTCCAGGGACACACAAACAATTCTCATAATTTCTTATCCACAGGTAGTTATTGCTTAAAGGCCATTTTTAACTATACATCGGCTTTTTAAAATTCACATACTTAAGAATTAGACTTTTAGTTTTACAGATAATGATCCACTTTGAACTCGCTGAGTTATGATTAAAAAATAATTTTGAGTGTAACAAAGCCCCTCATGTCTCAAGATTACATCAAGAAGAAACTGCAAAACATATCAAATTATATATTGAAGTTATTTTACTAAACAGATTTGAGACATCAAACTGATATTATAGGATATATCTCTATATATGAGGGAGGATCAAGGTACATGTTTATTCTGCTAAATCAATAATAGATTTTGTTTATAACAATTTATTTTCATTAATTGCATTTCATAATTCATGATAATAATATCAAAATTTTGTATTTACTTTAAAATTAATACTAAAAATAAATCATTAACCTACTTTTCAAAGCAAATCCATCCAAATGATATTCCAACTGAAATATTCTACCAAGGTATAGGGCAAGATAGTTAATAAATGTAACATGTATTATTTTTGAAGTTTATGCACATAAAATTTTAAGAACTGTAAATTTGTTGCAATAACATCCTGTACAGGCAAATATATGATGCTTCCTAGTAGACAGGCAGTCATAATTTACCTGGCAAGATACCCTACAAAGGCAAAGAATCATCTATAACTGCAACACAACTTGCATTTGACTTTTTTTTTTTTTTTTTTTTCTTTCGTGCAACTTTTTTGTTTGATTCCACACTCCTCCAATTATTTTTCAACCTAAGTTTTGCACTATCTATTTAAGCCTAAAAACATCCATTTTGTTCATCTAGCATAACTGTGTAAATTGCTGCTTGTCAGGTGGATTACTGTCCCTAAAAATTCTTAAACATTTTATTAAAAAACACAGTTAAAAATTGAAGTTTCAATTCAAACATTTCAGATTTATAGGTTGGGGGTGGGCATGTATATTTTAAAGTCTCAAAATGTGATGTATCTTCTAACTATCCATTTGCAAGTTCAAATATGTATCTATATGTATATATAAATATATATGTGTGTGAGTTTATTCTTTTGCTTATAAACTTTTAACAACAAATAAAGTAGATGAGCTTTATATTCTTTTAGAATATCTACTTTACAGAACACACTGTTAGGCAGACATAAATTTACATGCATATTTTATCCCAAAAAATCCAGCTTCTATCCAACTCCGTGAAAATAGCATCTATACTATATATAAATTAGAGGTCTGCACAGGCCGGGCCTCGGCCCGAAGCCCGAGCCCGGCCCGGCCCGATTTCCAATAATGGCATTCGGGCCAGGCCGGGCTCGGGCCTTACTTCTGAAGACTCGGGCCAGGCCTAGTCACTAATCCTTTCGGACCGGGCCGGGCCGAGTCACTAATCTTTTCGGGCCGGGCTGGGCTCGGGCCTTAACTTTTTTGCTGGAGGATCAGACCGGGCCTAATTTTTTTTACGTGCGAAGCCGAGACTGATTCCGTTCTTCCTAGTTTTCATGGACCAAAATAATCAGTTCCTATTGAATCTTCCTATATGAAAATCCTTTTCTCGACTTTTTATAAATCAGTAATATTTGGCTTTGTCCAAAAATTTCTGCAAAAAAAGCATATACTTTTAAGCCGTCATTATTCTACAATTAAACATTAGAATTTATTCCTTTTAAAGAATCGTAGATTACTAGGCGTTTTAAAATAGAATTAAACAAACAAACAAACAAACAAACAAACAAACAAACAAACACACACACACACACACACACACACACACACAGGTTGGTCTACCCTGTAAAGTGAGGAACCGTGTTTACACAATACGTTCTGAGTAACCTTAGAAATTGTGGTCAAAACCCTAAAAATGCAATTTACTGATACGTATTCACATTAATAAAAGCTATAACTATATTAAAAATTATATTTTTCTTGTAACATTATTTTTTATTAAATAAAACAGCAGGAGATGTTTTGCATGTATATCGAGTAACTGGTTCAGCTTACACACAAGGCGTTGTGAGTAACATAGCCTCGAACTAAGATAATAAAAATTGTTACTCAGAAGAACGGTAATTTTTATCTGCTGTGTTTAGTGTTGATTGCTATAATGGACTAATAATAATGGATAATTCTCTTCCTCGTCACTATAAAATTTAAGACAAAAAAAAAAAAAAAAAAAGTTTATATGAATCTAGGAAAAAAAGTTATCGGAAAAAAGTGACATAAACTACGAAAGCGGAAAAAAAGTGACACGGAAAAAAGTTACCCGAAAAAAGTGACAAGGAATTGATTTTGGAGATTTATTATTGATTTTGGGGATTCATTGGTTAAGTATGAAAGGGGGATCGGGGGCAGACTCATAATTTAGGTAAATGGGTTTTTCATGCTGAATTAACCATTTTGGTTCAATTTTTGGAAGGAAGTTCATATTGAAAAGACGCTTGCCTGATTTGTTTTGGGAAAAGATGATTACCTTCCTCCTACCCGCCCTAATTTGATAGATGGGTTTTTATGAAGAATTATCCATCGTGTGTCAAATTTTGGATATAGGTTCTTTCTGAAAAAGGCTTATGTATAGTAATTTAGTATAATGCCTGAAGAGGTTTGGAAGTTTAATGATTAAGCATAGAGGGGTAACGGGGAAATAAACTCTCTTAAATTAAATTAATAGATTTTTACGTAAAATTATCCGATTTGTTTGTAATTTTGGACATAAGTTCATTATGATAAGACGTATCTCTGATTAGCTATGGGGTTCTTTTGCTTATTAATAAAAGAAGGGGAGGGAAATTATCTCGCCTCAAGCTAGATAAATCGTTTTTTATGCAGAATTATCGGATGTATTGCAAATTTTAATTGAAATTCCTTTCGGATAAGGTGAATCCCTGAATAGTTTTAAGGGTTTAACAGCTAAGTATAGAAGGGGAATAGAATATAGCCCCCGTCCTTAAATTGAATAAATTGCTTTTTACGCAGAATTATTGAATTTGCTTCATTTTTGGATTATAGGTTCATTATGATAAGGCGTATCCCTGATTAGATATGGGGTTCTTTGCTAATTAAAAAAGAGGTCGGGTGATTATTACCCCCCCCCCTTAAATTAGATAAATTGTTTTTTATGCACACTTATCCGATGTATTTCATATTTATATACAAGTCCTTTCTCATAAAGTGAATCGCGGAATAGTTTTAAAGGTTTAATTGCTAAGTATAGAGGGGGGAGGGGAACGCGGGATAACCCCCTTCAATTATATAAATGGCTTTTTACACAGAATTATCCGATTTGCTTCAATTTTGGATGCGGGTTCATTCTGATAAAGCGTATCTCTGATTAGTTATGAGGTTACTTAGCTAATTAAAAAGGGGGACGGGCGATTATTCCCCCTCCTAAATGAGATAAATTGTTCTTATGATGCATTTAAAATTTTGGGTACAGGTTCTTTCTGATAAAGTGAATCCCTGAATAATTTTAAGGGTTTATGGCTAAGTATAGAGGGGGGTGGAACGAAGGATATCCCCCTTAAATTAATTAAATGGCTTTTTATGCAGAATTATCCGATTTTCTTCAAATTTTGGATATAGGTTCATTATGATAAGGTGAATCCCTGATTAATTGTGGGTTATCGACCGCCCCCCCCCCTCTATACTTAGCCATTATACCCTTAAAACAATTTAGGAATTCACTTTATCAGAAAGAACCTATATCCAAAAGTTGAAATAAATCGGATAGTTGTGCAAAAAATGTTGCGCAATTTATATTATTTAATGAGCGGGGACAATCCCTCGCTATCCCTTTTTAATTAGCAAAGAACAACATAACTAATCAGGGATATGCCTTATTATAATGAATCTACATCCAAAATTTGGAGCAAATAGGATAATTTTGCATAAAAAAAACGATTTATCTGGTTTGAGGCGAGATAATTGCCCCCCCCTTATTAATAAGCAAAAGAACCCCATAACTAGTGAGAGATAGGTCTTATCATAATGAATTTATGTCCAAAATTTCAAGTAAATCGGATAATTGTGCGTGAAAAACTATTAATTTAATTTAAAAGAGGTTATTCCCACGTTCTCCTCTATGCTTAACTATTAAACTCTCAAATCTCTTCAGGTATTACATACAATATATATAACCCTTATCAGAAAAAACCTATGTTCAAAATTTGACACACGTTGGATAATTCTAAATAAAAATCCATTTATCTAATTTAGGGTGAATTGGGTGGGGGGAGGGGGTAATCATCCCTTCCCAAAACTAATCAGGCAAGCGTGTTTTCAGTATGAACGTATATCTAAAAATTGAACCAAAACAGTTAATTCAGCATGAAAAACCCATTTACCTAAATTATGAGCCTCCCCCCGATCCCCCTTTCATACTTAACCAATGAATTCTCAAAATCAATAATACAAATCCCTAAAATCATTTCCTTCTCACTTTCTATCCTGTAACTTTTTTCCTTGTCACTTTTTTTCCGTGTCACTTTTCTCCCGCTTTTGTGGTTTATGTCACTTTTTTCTGATAACTTTTTTCCGGTCACTTTTTTTCCGTTTACCCGTTTGAATATATATATATATATATTCGAACAAAATTGCAATATCCGTCTTTGTTTGCATTCAGCCAGAGTTGAGGAAATGTTCATTTTCTGTTGTTCTAGACCTTTGCTCAACAATGCGATTCATATATAATAAAAAATATTTTAAAAACAATATAATACTATGTTTTTATAATAAAATTTTAATTAACTCATTATTCTAATGATATAGCTTGTCTTTTGCATAGGTAGATGGGAGATACTGGAAACAGAGAATGGATAGGGGACCATATTCTTTTCCTAAATGTTTAAAAATATCGCAATTTTGGTCACTATTAACTAATTTTAATCATTTATACCTTTTAAAGAGAATTCTGATTACACTCATTAGAAGGTAAACAGCAGGCACCTCGCAGCTCTGCCTCGCATGCTCCTGCATCAGTCGGGCATTGCTGAAGATAGCTCACGAGGATACAAAAATTTAGAACTCAAAATAACGATAGTCTCAAAATAATTATTTCTTTTCTGAGGTTTAGAAATGGATTGAAGGGAATAATAATTTTAAAGCACCAAGACACTGGAAGTTTACTGGTTGATCTAATAACAGTAGGAACTTTGCTCATATCATTATATGTCTTCTTTCCGTAGAATGTGGATTATAAAAGTAAAAATTGATAATATTAATTGCTAAAAATTGTTTCATAAAGAACTTTTTTTGGCTTATTGAGCAAAAGGTTGGTTGTATTTACTAATTATGACGATCAATTTTCAACTCGAGGAAGAGGGGGAGCGCCCTCCTGAGAGAACTTAACCCCTATTTACGCATGGAAATTCAAAGTTTGAAGAAAACCACGAAAATCTCCGAACGACTAGGCCGACGGACGCGACTGGTTTCGAAACCAGCACCTTCCGTCTTTACCAATTTCGAAGGCTGAACCACTGGAATGAGCTAAAGGTTATAACAAAATATGCACTAAATTCATTAAATGAAAATGATATTTAGTTGCAAAGAAAAAGAAAAGAAAAACTTTTTTTTGAAAAAAAAAAAATCAAACAATCTGGATCTCGTAAAACAATTACTCTCAAAGAAACTAGCATAGCAATGCAAGAAATTACTATCGATTAAAAGCATGTTATTTTTTTCGATTAATAAAATTTATTTGTCATAAGAGTACATGTTCTTTTCGTGACAGATTTTTCTTTCTTTTTTCTTTTCTTTTCTTTTTTTTTTATTATAACAAAATTACGATTTCTAAAAGTGAATTATGTAAATGAATGTTAGTATAATGAAATGATTTTTAATACCATTTATTCATTTCTAAAAATTTTATTAAAGTATCATTAAAAAATCCATTAAATTTTACGATTTAATTTTACGATTTCTCGTGAATATTTATCATTACGATTTCTAATTCTTAAACTTTATTAAAATTAATTATATTTTATAGTATTTTTTATGCTTTTCATATGTTTATAATTCAAAATATTAAACATTTTGCGACAACTCTATTGAAATGGAAAATTGCTGGTAGCAAATTTAAATTTCATTATAAACGTCCGCTATTATAGTATAATTTAAAAGAATCCAAATATTTTAAGTATTCAAAAAAAAAAAAAAAAAAAAAGTTTGAAGTTTATATCAGAATAGACTATATATATATTTTTTTAATAAAATCTATTTTACTGTAATAATAAAAAAAATATTAATATCAAAATAAAGTTTGAATTAAAAAATATTTATTTGTATGAAAAAAAAAATTTCTGTAAAAAGTATAGAATACCAATTAAATTAAAAAGAAATTAAACGAAAGTTAGTTTTAAAGTTTTTATTAGTAAAGTAACATTAACAAAGCTATTATTATGTAAGCAAATACATAATTTAAGGTAAAATTATAATAAATTTTACCAAAAATAACTGAAGGATACTAGTATATTGTTTGTTTTGAAATACAAAGTTTAAATTTCAAATCATTTAAAATTTGTTTTGCGTAATTATAGTTCAGTTGAATTACTTGTATAATATTAAAACAGCTAACATGTTTTAATATGACAAATTAAAGAAAATTTTGCAGAATTCCTGACTGAAGTAAGGAGGTTTCATTGTACGTAACATTTAAATATATATTTTAAAAATAAATATGATAGAATTTATAAACAATGCATAAGGGATCATTAATTTAAATTATTATGTAAATTTAAAATTTACATATAAACTGAAACATAATCTTTTGATTTAAAAAGTATTTAAGCTAATGGAATTTTTACTGCCGCTATTTCATCATCCTACTAAAAAAAAAGTTACTTAGATTGCTTATTGTGATCTACACAGATATATATTGCATGCGTGTGTGGAAATCGTTCTTTTTCATATGTGTCAAAACAGAAACGAGCCGAAATCAGCTTTACAAATACAAGTTTCTCACCCATGTATTGACATCAAAAAGCATTTGCGACACAAAAGCTTTCTACTGCACTGCCCAACCTACTGGACAAAGGGGTAAAGATTACACGTCACTAAAAAGAGGGGTGAGAAATATCTTCCCTGGGGTTTTTAGTGAACAAGCTCTTATTGAAAGGAATTTCTCTGTTCCGAACTTTTTTGAGGGAGAAAACTGAATTTAGTTTTTCCGCAAAATGCTTTTCCACCTTCAACAGCTCGAATTTTTCTGATACAATTTCAGACACATTTTTCAAAGTAGAAACATGAATCTTGCTGAGAGTATTTTTGAAGAGACGTATGAGGTGCCATGTGATGTCATTTTGTGCTCAATTCATTAGAATTTGATTTATAAACAATTATCTTCTCAGTATGACTCATTTTTTCGCCCACAGATCTTCCGCTTAGGAAAAAACCATTCAAAATGCCGTTTTTGATTGCTTTTTTGCAATGTTTTTTGCATTTATCCAAGAATCGACAATTACGGCACCTTGAGTACTTTCTGAATAAGACAATTTGCCAGTTTGATGCATATGAGAGCAAAAATGAATTTAAAAATAAATCGAAAAATAAGCAGATTGAATCGAAATACACCCTTAAAGGGTTAAAGTCTGAAATAAAATACTATAGTATTTTATACTAAACTAGATGAATCACAGAAAAAATCTCCCCGGAAAAAATCACCCTGGTAAAAATCTCCCCCGGTAAAAATCTCCCCCGGAAAAAATCTCCCCACAAAGAAAGGTAACCGAAAAATAAGGCTTTTTTAAATTAAGATTGAAAAAGCCCACACATATGAATAACAAAGATTTGATGACTTTGATTATGGCAATTATAATTTCAAGTAAATCACGTGCTAATCACGTGTATTTGTACTGGAAACAATTATGGCATTATATGCATATTGTTAGAATTTATGCATATTGAATTAATAGTAAAACCTCCATATAAATTAAGGTCCTACTTCCATGATTATCGCAAGGGCAAACGAGGAAGCTGCCCCAGCTACCCAAACTCAAATTTTGGATTTTTTTTTAAATTATTATTATTATTATTAATGCAAATTGTAGCTACAAAGACAGTTTGGATGCCCTCATTTGAGTCTTCACTTCAGATATTGAATATTGTTATTCAGTCTTTGATAACTCATTACTTATTAGGATACAAACTTACATTTCATTTCGTATCATTTTTAAATTCGACTTTTATTTGTGTAATATGTAATAGAAATGAACAAGGAAAAAACTCTTAAACAGTGAAACTTTTTTTTTTAAATCGGGTCGCACAAAATAAGAGGATAGGGAGGAAACAGAGATATGAATGTTAAGACTGTTTTTAGATACAAAAGAATGGTAAACGGAAAAAAGTGACCGGAAAAAAAGTTATCGGAAAAAAAGTGACCTAAACTACAAAAATGGAAAAAAAGTGACACGGAAAAAAGTGACAAGGAAAAAAAGTGACACGGAAAAAAAGTGACAAGGATTGGTTTTAGGGATTTATTATTGATTTTGGGGATTCATTGGTTAAGTATGAAAAGGGGATCGGAGGGGGGGGGGGCTCATAATTTAGGTAAATGGGTTTTTCATGCTGAATTAACTATTTTGGTTCAATTTTTGGATATACGTTCATACTGAAAAGACGCTTGCCTGATTAGTTTTGGGAAGGGACGATTACTCCCCCCCCCATCCGTCCTCAATTAGATGAATGGGTTTTTATGCAGAATTATCCAACTTGTGTCAAATTTGCATATAGGTTCTTTTCGATAAGGCTTATATATAGTATAAAGTGCCTGAAGAGTTTTAGGAGTTTAATGGTTAAGTATAGAAGGGGAACGGGGGATAACCTTTCTTAAATTAATGGCTTTTTACGGATAATTATCCGATTTGCTTCGAATTTTGGACATGGGTTAATTATGATGAGACGTATTTCTGATTATTTATGGGGTTCTTTTGCTAATTAAAAAGGGGGCGGGTGATTACTACCCCCGGCCTTAAATTAGATTAAAAAAAATTATGCACACTTATCCGATTTATTTCAAATTTTGGATGTAGGATCTTTCTCATAAAGTAAATTCCTGAATAGTTTTAAGGGTTTAATGGCTATGTATAGAGGGAGAACGGGGGATAAACCCCCTTAAGGGTGTATTAAAAAAAACGCTTTTCCACCTTCAACAGCTCGAAATTTTCCGATACAATTTCAGACACATTTTCAAAAGTAGAAACATGAAACATGCTGAGGATATTTTTGAAGAGATGTACAAGGTGCCATGTGCTGTATTTTTACGCTCAATTCGAATTTGATTTATAAACAATTATCTTCTCAGTATGACCCTTTTTTTTTCGTTCACAGATCTCCCGCCAGGGGAAAATCTGTTCAAAATGCCGTTTTTGATTGCTTTTTTCGCAATATTTTCTGCATTTATCAAAGAATTGACAATTACGGCACCTTGTGTACTTTCTAAATAAGACAATTTGCCAGTTTGATGCATATGAGAGTAAAAATGAAATTAAAAATAAATCGGAAAATAGGCAGTTTGAATCGAAATACACCCTTAAATTAAATAAATGGCTTTTTGCGCAGAATTATCCGGTTTGCTTCAAATTTTCGATGTATATTCATTATAAGAAGGCGTATCTCTGATTAATTATGGGGTTCTTTTGCTAATTAAATAAGGGAAAGCGGGCGATTAATCCCCCACTCTTTAAATAAGATTTTTTTTCACAATTATCCAACGTATTTCAACTTTTGGATATAGGTTTTACCTGATAAAGTGAATCCCTGAATAGTTTTAAAGGGTTAATGGCTAAGTATAGAGGGATGAACGGGGGATAACCCACAAATAATCAGGAGTTCGCCTTATCATAATGAACGCACATTCAAAGTTTGAATCAAATAAGATAATTCTGCGTAAAAAGCCATTTATTAATTTAAGGGGGGTTATCCTCCGTTCCCCCACTGTATATGTCGGACGTTCCTCTCAGCCCGCACAACTTTGAAGAAAGTCCGTGGTAGTTATAGCTGCCACCACCGATATTACTAGGTGATATCGGTCACCCACTGTGAGGATTGTGTAAATGAACACTGACGCTGTCAATTAACTGAATTAACAGTTTATTTAGAATATATATACACACTAAATACGCTATTTACCATTATATACAATTACAACTCGGATATAGGTGATCCGGTTCAACATTAAATTAAATACAGTAAAGGTTGGCTGTGTACTATTCGGATTACACCTTCCACCTCACACTCAATGCACGTTAGGTTAACTTTATCGGAGATCACTTTCGAATCTCCCAACACATGGATACTCGACCTGCACTTCTCGGCCCAGAGCACTAAACACCAGGACGTCTGTGTCCCTTGCTCTCCAGATACGCACTGCCTCCGCTCTACAACGCAGAGCACACCCTATCAGGACCTCTGTCCTACACTACTCTCTAGGTATGAACCCAGATACGAACTGAACTAATCTAAGATAAGACTTGCTCTTCTCAAATCACGGTGTTTCCCCAATGTCAACCCCCTTTGGGGCTTATCCATTGGACACATTCAACATTCCTTTCTTGATTAGTGACATGTTGCTTGTCAGCTCTTCATCCACATACCTCACTGACGAATGAACACGCCTCTCTGCAATCTCCTCTTTCTCACTCACCACCTGTAGAGGATTACCTGTCAATTCTCCCTTCAACAAAGAAAGAATGTCACCTTTAAAATTCTAGTACACAGCCGGTATAATATAAAAGAGATTAAGATAGAGAAATAACGGAAATTCCAATCTTTAGCAGAGGTGGTCTCAGAACCTGACAGTATACTTAGCCATTAAACCCTTAAAATTATTCTGGGACTAACTTTATGAGAAAAAATATATATCCAAAATATGAAATATATCGGATAAGTGAACATAAAAAACAATTTATATAATTTAAGGGGATCGGAAAAAAACCCGCCTTAATTTTTAATTAGAAAAATAACCCCATATGTAATCAGGAATACGCCTTATCATAATGAATCTATAATCCAAAATTTGTAGCAAATCCTATAATTCTGCGTAAAAAGTAATTTAATTTAAGGTAGGTTATATTCTATTCCCCTTCAATACTTAGATATCAAATCCTTAAAACTATTCAGGAATCCACCTTATCAGTAAGAAACTATATTTAAAATTTGAAATACATGGGGTAATTCTGCATAAAAACCTATTTATCTAGTTTAAGGGGGAGATAATTGCTCGCCCCCCACCCTTTACAATAAGCAAAAGAACCCCATAACTAATCAGAGATACGTCTTATCATAATGAATCTATGCCCAAAATTCTAAGCAAATCGGATAATTATGCGTAAAAAGTTATTAATTTAATTTAAGAAAGGTTATCCCCCCTTCTCCCTCTATATATAACCATTAAAACTCTTCATGCATTATATACTATATATAAGCCTTATCGAAAAAACCTATATTCACAGCGCCCGACTTAGACAGTGGGGGGCCCTGGGGCAAACATTATTAGAGTGGCCCCTTCTATCGTAAAAATGTTTGTGAATTATACTCAAGAGACTAAAATTAAAATTCAAACGTATTGTATGTATGCATAAATTTTGTACCAAGTACTGATTTCAGTATTTATATTTCACATCTTTATACATAATAACAGATGATAAATAATTTTAACTATTAATTTTCTTATGATGTAACTATTACTTTAAGGGAATGTGGGGCAGGGAAGCAAAGGGGGTAGGAGAAAAAAGACCCCTTAAAATTGAAAAAAAAAGAATTTTGGTAATATTTTGCTATTTTATATCATTTGGCCTTCTTTTAACAATAAACTTTTCTCTCCTTGGGGCCTTCCTCAAACCGGGGGCCCGGGGCAATTGCCCCGCATGCCCCTGCCTTAGTCAGGCCCTGTATACTCAAATTTGACACACGTTGGATAATTCTCCATAAAAACCCATTCATCTAACTGAGGACGGATGGGGGGGGCGGTAATCGTCCCTTCCCAAAACTAATCAGGCAAGCGTCTTTTCAGTATGAACGTATATCCAAAAATTGAACCAAAACAGTTAATTCAGCATGAAAAACCCATTTACCTAAATTATGAGCCCCCCCCCATCCCCCTTTCATACTTAACCAATGAATCCCCAAAATCAATAATAATTTCCCAAAATCAATCCTCACTTTTTTTCCGTGTCACTTTTTTTCCTTGTCACTTTTTTTCCGTGTCACTTTTTTCCGCTTTCGTAATTTAAGCCACTTTTTTTCCGAAAACTTTTTTTCCGGTCACTTTTTTTCCTAGATTCACAAAAGAACAAATCTATGACATAAGTTTTAATTTGTTTTTGTTCGGAAATTCATGAAACTAGCAGGTATTGATGTTCAGAAACTAAATCTAATTACTAACTCGTGTTTTTTTTTTTTTTTTTTTTTTAACCCGATAGATTTTTTAGAAAATAATATCAAAAGGGGCGTTTTGAATTAAATTTCCTCGCGAAAGATGAATAACCACACAAACAGGGGTAAAAACGTGTTTGTCACGTGATCAAAATCTCTTATATCTCAATCTTTTTCGTTATCTATCTTTTGAGGTGAGGGAGGGGTTGATTTTAGGGGAGGTAGCAAAAAAATATGTGATAAAATCTAGAGATGTTTGGGAAAGTCGGATTTTCTGTGTGTGAAAGGAGGGGGGGTTGAAGGGCTAATTTAAAAGAAAATGTAATGTAATTTATTGATTTTTTCACCTCTCTTCATCAACAGCTTACATATATAAGTAAAGTTGCTTCTGTCTTCATATATATTTTTTAAATTAATAATAATTAAATTTAAATTTTTAATTATTTTTTTTATTTTTAATTTACACAAATTTTATGCGCGCAAAATAAAACAATAATTAATGCGTTCATCTGGGGGAAAAAATCGAATTCGTAAAGGCTGTGACGTTTCTTCGATAAAATACGGTATGTAACCATCGATGGATAACATATAGTATATCAACGTAACAATTTGGTGGAAGAATCTCAAATTTTATTAAGAAATGAGATTATGAAATTTTTATGAAATTTTTTTGTTATTTTATTATGAAATTTTATTATTTATTATTTTGTGATTTATTTTTTAATTCATTACTTTCTTCTATCGTCAATAGAAGAAAGTATTGTAATCGATTTTTTTTTTTTTTTTTGAGTTCCAGTTTTTGACGGATTTACATGTTTTAGGGGTGAGAGATACCAAAAAACATGTTTTTACAAAATGTCTGCCTGTGTGTGTGTCCGTAAGTTGTCATTCAACCATCAAAAAGTGTATGAAGATATGCATAGAATTGAATTTTTTGTGAATGTTTTTGGCTGTGGCAAGAAAGTCCTCCTTCAGTTTTGAAATATTCCGCCGGAAGGGGGCGCTGCAATCGCGATTTATGTGCTATTTTCAATGTTGTACCGACCAAAAGTGTAAAAGTTATGCATCGAATTGAACCAAATTTTTTGTGTATATGTATAACTATGGCTAGTTGGTCCTCCCTGAATTTGAAAAAAATCTGCCGGAAGGGGGCGCTGCAATCGCGATGTTTGTGCCATTTTCAATATTGTACCGACGAAAAGTATATGAAGTTATGCATCGAATTAAACCAAATTTATTGTGTAAGTGCATGGCTATGGCTAGTTGGTCCTCCCTGAATTTGAAAAAAATCCGCCAGAAGGGGGCGCTGCAATAGCGAATTTTATGCCATTTACAATACTGCACCACCTAAAAGCGTATGAAATTAGGTCTAGAACTGAACTAAATTTTTTGTACATGATTATTTTTTGGTAAGGCAAGTAGGTCCTCCCTGAATTTAAAAAAAAATCTGCCTATCATTCTGTTGTCCATCGGCTCGTGCAGAGACGGAAATTCGTTTTTATTCCGATTAATTGAGAAGAAGAAATTTAAGATGAAAATCAAAATTCGTATGGTATTGAATTAAAATTATTAAAGCAATGAAAAAAGTAATTAAAAAAAATGTTAACATGTACGTATGAGATAGAACAAAGTTTTGGGATTGGCACATCCAACTAGTTTTTGCTTTCGAAAGCGTCAAACTGGCAAATTCTCTTATTTAGACACTGCACAACGTGCCGTGCTTGACGATTCTTTGATAAATGCAGAAAACTTTGCAAAAAGATGCTTTCAAACTGGACATTTTGAACGGAATGTTTCGAAGCATGAGATCTGGGAACAAAAAAAAAAAAAAAAAAAAAAAATAGAGTCATACTGAGAAAATAATTGTTTAAAAATCAAATAAATAAAAAAAAAAAAAAAAAAAAAAAAAAAAAAAAAACACGGCATTTTTTATGTTTTTTTTCAAAAATCCCCTCAGCAAGTTTAATGTTTTTACTTTTAAAAATCAGCCTGAAAATGTATCCAAATATTTTGAACGGTTGAGGGTGGAAAAATGATCAATAAACGTAATGTGTACAGTAAAACCTCCATAATAAACACTTTCAAATACTAAAAATAACAAGAGTGATTTTTAAGTTTGGTCTTTTTTATGACTCAGACTTTGTGTAAAAGCTACTGTGATGCTTAAAATTAATTTTTTTTTTTTTTTTTTTTTTTTTTTTTTTTGTGTGTGTGTGTGTGTGTGTGTGTGTGTTTAATTCTATCACTGTAATCCAATTTTAGTTAATAATGTTTTAATTCTTTCATAAAAAATAAAAGGCTAATTAATGCTTCTTTCGGATACGAAGTGATACAGAAATTATTTATAATATATATTCTTTAAAAGCAAAGAGACGGATAGTTATGAAAAATGAAAATTAATTAAAATTCCATCGAAATTTAAATAACAATAAATACAATATGTTCATATCAATGTTCATAGCATTCTAATTAATTACAGTAAAATGTTATATAATACGATAAATTTTAATCAAATAAAAACTAATTATCAGGAGAATTTACATGTGTCCAACTGAGAATATTTTAAATAACTTTAAAACACATCACTTTGAATCACATACTATTGAAGAACATATAAAATATAAATCAATATTAAAAAATGCTCCAGTTCATGATAAACAAAAAGAAAAAGAAAAAAAGAAACGAAGAAGAAGTGAAAAAAGATTTAGCTGGGGAAAAAAAAAAAAAAAAAAAAAAAAAAAATCTAAAAATATTAACTATGTATAACACGCATTGAAAATAATGATTATCCACAATTATTCAAATAAATCACGAAGTCATCTAGATAAGACAGTTATTAGGTTATAATGTATTAAGTAAATTGAAATAATGTAATCACCTCAGTAGATTATTAAAAACTAATAGCCGAGATAGTATGATAGTATGTTGTATACTAACTGTAATACAGAGACAATACAGACCTGTCTCTGATACAGAACCATGAAATTTCACGCTGTGCCTCTCTTGTTGCAGAGTCAGGATTATTTGATTTTTTAAAGATAGCTGTAATAACAAGTGGAAACCCACCAAATTAACTTAACAATATGCTGTTTACAAAATCATCTGCATTTACTCTAATTCAAATATTATAATACACATTAATTTAGCTATAAATTATAAGTAAATTTAATTCTTTATTTAAATCACAACAAGTATTTATAAAACTAATAAATCTATTTTATGATTCCCAAAATCAATATAAAAATCATGAATTTATATCAAGAAATTTCAAAGTCATTAAAGACTAATAAATTATCAATTAGATTCCAAAAAACTTATAAATAAATCTCTATTAAATGATATTCAAAAAATTAGATCTTTTGTCCTGATAAATCAATTAATCTTATAATATATGTTTCATAATATGAACAATAAAAAGACTTTTTTCACGCAGTAAGTTATTACTAGAATTAGTTTATAAATAGTAAAATGTTTGCATACACATATTGAATTTTAATAAAAATAGAAAAATATTGAATATGAATTTAAAACTTTTCATTTTAAAGGTAACGTATGCGCAGAAATAAATATTTTTCTAAATTTGACATTCTTTTTTCAGTTATTCATATTCTTTTAACAGTCAAAATTATTATTGATTTTTAAATTAATTTTGAATTAAAACTCTCATTAAAGCAAAATTTATTCCCCGCTACTCAAACGTTATAATGTTCCCTGAAAAATACAAATAAAAAATTCTTTAGCTGAAGCTTTTGTGACAAATCGCGAGGTTTTGGGGTATTTCAACATTTATTTGCATTCCTAGGTGCATTTAGTTTCATTGATACACATTACAAAGCCATTTTCTCTCTTCAATTACAAAAAGATAGAAACGAAGCACATATTTTTATTCTAATGATCATTCTATTTATGTGATATAGCTTGTCAAAATAACAATACAACTTTACACAGGGGCGTTCTGACCCAGTGTGCAAAGTGTGCGGCACACACAGGCGCCGAAGCAGTAAAAGCGCCAAAACATTTCAGTTGAGAAGCAAACATTAAAAAACATATATATCCTTAATTTATTCATACTAAAATGTATTATACAGAGGCGGATTACCCATTAGGCTGAGGCCTAGAGGCCCGGAAGAAAAAGGGGCCTCGATGCTACGATTTTTTTTTCAGATTTTTTCTTCATATATCAGCTCTAGAAAGGCCGCTTTTAACTTTTTTTTTCCTATTTTGTTTGCAGGTTTTTTTTAATAAAGTTATTTTTACTTTCGAAACCGGTTTCAAAAAGCAGAACTATCCTAATAAAAATAATAATAAAATGTTCAACTATACTAAAAAAGTACAAAACGCATTTGTAGAGAAGACCTCATCTATCCAATGCAAAAATCGCTTAAAAATATTGAAATGCAAACGAGATGTTTAAAAAAATTTCTACCGTAGGATTAACATTAAGTTTGTTATGGTTTATTTTATGTCGACCGATTATATACACGTGATATATAGGTCCTAAAGGATGAGGTGTCCTCCTTGGGGGGGGGGGGGGCTTTCTAAGGGAACCTAACCCGTGTTCAAGCAAGGAATAACATTAAAGATTGGGTGTTCTTGCTTGAAGCAACTGCTTAAGAGGCTACACTAGACATAGAAAACACGGGAACGCTAATGTTAATCCTATAGGGCAGTTCTTTGAAAATTTCACGCATGCATTTTAATATTTTTGATTGAATATTTTTGTGAAGAATAACTGAGGACGATCCCTAACCGGGCTCGTTTTTACTTTTTGGATTTTGGTTTCACATTAACAAAAAAAAAAAAAAAAAAAAAAAAAAAAAAATTACTTTAACTTTTAGAACCGATTTAAACTGGTTCTGAAAGCAAAACTATCACGTACAAAAAAAGAAAAAAAAACTTAAAAAAAAAAAAAAATTAAAAAACTAGCGTGATTATAGATCGTCTTAAGCTATCCTATGAAAAAAAAAAAAATTCGTTCAAAAATATTAAAATGCGTGCGAGAAATCTGCAAAGAACTGCCTGTAGGATTAGCATTAATATTAGTGTGATAGAAACCGCTGATGATAGAAAAATTCTTTCAACTACAAAAACACGTATAATTTAAATAGAGCTTTTGTTTTATATGTTGCTGCATATGTGTATTACAATATGAAATTTTATTTTTTATATGACCCCAATTTTTTCTTTTTTTTTGTGCCAGAAAATAGAAAAATGTATTGCTTTGAGGACCGGGGGAGGGGAGAGGAGGTTGTTCACAAAAAAATCTAGCCTAGGGGCCCGGGAGGTAGTTAATCCGCTTCTGGTATTATATTTTCTTGGCAGCTGGATTATCTTTTGTAGATTTACCTTATACGAATTATTTATAAATATTTATTTCTTTCTTTAAAATTTTATTTTATTCTAATTATGAATCCTCTAATAAATCATTTAGACAAGACCTGCAAAACCTTTATGAACAGAGGCGCACCTCATATAGTTATAAATAATAAAAGGCGCCGTAATTCACATAGCAGAAAATATGCAACACTATTACCTCACTGCGGTGGAAAAGCATAATATACAGTTTTAATACCACAGGAGCTAAATTTAACTTGTTTTATTATTGTTATGTATAAGAAACAATTGTCCCTTTACTTCAGAATTTATCATAAATAAGAAGAAAATTACTGTTCGGAAATACTGGTAAAAGTTAACGTCTTATATGAAGCGCGTATATCTCACGCTGATAGCTATAAATCCCCTATGATTCAGAAACTATTTTAAAATAATTTGCAGCAATAATTTAATTCAGAATACATTTAAAATTAGATTTTCAGAGGGCAATCTATCTTCAAAAGTTAGCGTTTGCCCTTGCGATAGTCATGGAACTAGGACCTTATTTCATATGGAGGTTTTACTATTAAACAATATGCATATATTGCCGTAATTTTTTCCAGTACAAATACACGTGATTAGCACATGATTTACTTGAAATTATAATTGCCATAATCAAAGTCATCAAATCTTTGTTATTCATATGTGTGGGCTTTTTCAATCTTAATTAAAAAAAGCCTTATTTTTCGGTTACCTTTCTTTGTGGGGAGATTTTTACCGGGGTGATTTTTACCGGGGTGATTTTTTCCGTGATTCATTTAGAAATGAAAATGAAAAGACATCATTTATATTTCGCCTATTTTAGAAAGCAAATTTAGATAAATATACAGCATATCTGACTTTCTTTATACTTCATTTTTACTATTTCACTAATAAATTTAAAAACAAATTCGGATTGACTTTTTTTTTTTTTTGTCATTGAAAAAGTAAAAATGAATAATAAAGAGTTCAATAATTTTCAGTAGATGTACATGCTGTGTCTGCCTCCCCCCTTTTTTTTCACGTTCCAAATTTATTTGTGTATTCTTCATATATTATAAAAATTGTGTTTAATTTTTCATTAGATTTAATTTGTGTTTTACCAACGTACTTTACATTACAAGTATATTCAAAACTTTAAAACTGGTAATTTAATAACAACTCTGATTTATTTAAGAATTTTAAACTTATTAAACTGATATAATCATTTTCTAATTATTATAATAATGTATATGAATATGTATTGATATGCGATAATAAAGTGAAGTTGGAAAATAAACGGAAGAAAATAATTTTTTCCATAAAATGATTAAATTTTATAAACATGAATATTTTGAAAAAAAAAAATAAAAATAAAAATACATATCAATGCAGAAATATACAAAAACTAATTATTTCACATTATGCTATTATTTTCCTCTTTCTAATTAATTAAATAACTAATCAGTATTTTCAATTGAATATTCCTTGCTTAGTTTGCATTCTCATGAACTTTCTGTATAATGACTTAATGTATCCTGTATTTTCCATTAACAAAAACCAAATGAAAAAGAAACAATTTTTGAAATACACAGAGATAGCAAAGAGAATTTAGTTGTAAAATTCCAAAAATTTGCCTTCTTATAGTGTTGTCCAGAAATGTTAACCCCATCCATCAAAGAACCACACCTCCTGTCTCCGAACCCCAACTTACGGGTGAACGGAAATCTTTCCAGCTATTACGGGACTCGGGGCATTGGGAGGTTTCGGCTATTATGGGATTCAAAGAGCTAATACTTGTAAATATCGTACATTTTCAATTTTTATACGATCGTATAGAGAAAAAATTTACTTTTAAATGCAATTGGTTTGAAAGCTGTAACTCAATTTATATTTGAGAAATTGATTTTTTTGTAGTATTTAGCACCAATTTTGTTATTGTGGCAACAATAGTATTCCATTTCTTTTAAAAGTAAAAGCAATGGAGTAATTAGAAAACAACAAAAAACACAAACTGATTATATTAAAATTAATATTTTAATTAAAATAATAATCTTTTTCAAAATTCTATGATTTGCTGTGTGACAACAGGTATTCAGCTACAAGTACACAAAATTTGAACTCTCTAGCATATGTAGTTTTCGTGTACCGACTGTATGACGGACAGACAGACAGACAACGGACAGAGACGAATAGGGTTTCGTCAGATGAACGAAACCCTAAAAATGAAGCAAAAGTATATGATGATTTGTTGAAATGACGGACATTTTGTCAAAAATCCCTTTTTAAACTAAATTTACTTTAAGCGATAAATAATTTTATGCCCTTTCATAATTTGGTGAACGAGGAGAATAATCGCCTCCAGACTGGAATTTTACGACAAACAACTACAGGTACTCACTGTCGTTCAAGACATGTTACTCATTTTTTATGCAGAAAAAATTAAGCCTATAATTGAAAATAAGTAAAAATAATATAAAAATACGCAGGTGATATCTCTTTTCTTTTGTCATTAAAAAGTAATAAAAGTCATGTGAGAATTAGACAGTTCCCTTAAGAGCCCTTCACGCACATTCATTTATGAAAATCCTTAGAAAAAAATTCTTCTTAATATCTCGTTTGCAATTCCGTATTTTTAAATGATTTATTTATTTATTTATTTGTATTTGATGGCAAAGATTAATCTCCAAAGAAGCTGTCTTTTTTTAAATATTCGACAATTTTTCAGAATTTTTTTCTGTCAGTATACAGTAATTTTCAAAACCGGCTCCGAAAGTGTTAGTATCAAAAGAGAAAAAAAAAATCTATAAGCAAAATAGGAAAAATAAAAAATTGCTTATCTATTGAAGAACCCCAGCCATAAATGCCAAAAATGAAAAAAAAAAAAAATAGAATAATAATATTGAAACGCAAACAACATATTAAAAAAATCTTTATGAAGATTAGTTGTTTCAAGTGCGTGTTTTCGCATGAATTAAGTACATGAGAGTAAGTTAGGAGAACAGATACTGGTAATATGGAAATTTTTATGGAAAGCAGTAACAATAAGCATGCAAAGGACCTCCGTAGGAATGTTGAAAAACTGCTGAGACTGAGAGTAGGAAAAAGTGAAACTATAATTGCTGGAATATATAGAAATGCTTGTAGCAAAGAAATAATGCAACAAATTTTTCCAAGTAAAGTGTTTATCATTTTTGTCTACATTGTTGCCGAAAATTAATCAGCGAACAGACTTTGAAATGGCAACATTGGTATTAAAAAATTATCTGGAATGATGCAAATATGCAATTTTTCAGAAATATTATTTTCTTCTCTACTTCAACACTAAAAGAAACGTGTATGGTAAAAATTACTTGATAACAGAGTTAAAAAAAAATGCACTTCACTCAATTGAAAACACCAGATCCATAACATTAAACCAATAGGCAGGTTATTTTCAGATTTCTCGTTTAAATTTGAATATTTTCAAAGAATTTCTTTTGCATAGGACACTTGAAGTCAATATTCAATGTGATTATTTTTTACTTTTTCGATGTAGATTGCATTTTTTTTTTTTTTTTTTTTTAATACACTGAAATTTTTTTTTTCTCTAGTTTGAAACAAATTTTTGTGTTTAGTACCTGCCACCATAAAAAAAAAAAAAAATAAATAAATAAAATCCACCTTTTTTTTTTTTTTTTTTTTTTTTTTTTTTTTTTTTTTATTAAATAGAAAGATACTTAAAGTAGGTAAATCTAATCCATTACTTCCTCAATTTTTAAGCTATTAAATCAGATTATATTTATTTTACATTTTCTTAATAATATCTACAGCTTTTGCAACGACAAGTTTTTTATAGGACCAATCATTATAGTTAAAATAAATTTAGCAAAAATATTAGTTGAAGAAAAAACCTCAAATCAATTACGCTTATATAATGACTCATTTTAAAATTTATTTTTGATTAAACGCATCCTAATGACAAGCATTCTAATTTGGGAGCTATATAATATGATGACACTTTTACTTTTTGCCTGAAAGAAACACAAATCGAGAGCTAATAATCATTGAAATGAGTTTAAGTTAAAAGATAATAAAAATGGATAGCCTTATTATTATTTAATGAAATTATCTTAATTGTATTATTATTAAATCTATTTATTAAATTGTATTATTATGAAAATTATCAGTGGTTAGCTTTATTTTCCATTAATCTGAATTCATTAATTTAATAATTTTTTTAATTAAAAATAGTGAAATATAAACGCTATATAACAAAAATAACCTGAATATAGTTAACATGACAGACACACATTATTTGTTAAGGACTAGATAAAGCTTTTGAACGTTATTATTATTATTATTATTATTATTATTATTATTATTATTTTGCTAATTTAAACACAGCAGTGATGTGAATACCGTCCACTGGTCAGCAGTTATTTAGACATCTGTGGATGCTCTGCTTGAAGAAAAGGAAAAACATTAATTTAAATAGTTCCATGTTTAATAAATTAATTTAAATGGTTCAGAAATAGTTCCAGTCTCATTTTGCAATATGAAAATAAAAGCAAACGTGGCCGTCTTCTAGAGTGAAATTGGTTACAGGATCACTTCACAGGATCACTTCACAAAAAGTGCATTTGGACATGGCAAAATTGCCTGTAATAAATATGAAAAAAAGAAATAAAAAGGTTAGAAGTAAACAGAATGAAAAGACAGGCAAATTAAAAAAAAAAAAAAAAAAAAAACAGAAACTGGATCATAAAAAAGTGAAATGATGCAATTTGTGTTTTCTGTGAGAGTGCTTTTTCTTCGGACAAATGTGGTGGTGGAACTTCTGGATTCAAAGTTAAAAATAAAATATGTAACTAGAACGATTGCATCGACCATAAACATGATTATTATGCTTGGTTTTTTCAAATAAAACCAGTGTCATTTCACGCAGCAACCTTATTTTTTCCCGTTAAAAACAATTCAAGAAACATAATATAGAAAAAAGATTGTCAAATGTAAAAAAAAAAAAAAAAAAAAAAAAAAAAAACTTTCGTAAGGGTGAACTTAAAAATACATTTCTTTTAATTTTAGGTACTATATTTTCAGAGATATAGACGAAAATTAAGTGCGGAAATATGTCCCCCCCCTTCTTTTTCTAAATCTGTTGAAACTAAAATAATGAAAAAATTAGAGATTCTAGACTCTAATTTATGTGTTCCAGGAAAACTATAGCGATTACCATAGAATACATAGATTTTGAGAAAAGCGCATTTTTTCGTTATACACAAATTTCGATTTGCGGTCATTCAGCAAAGATTTTCAGGAGCGCTGGTATAATCTGGTATAAAATTGAAAGTGTGTGATGTTTAGAAATTTAAAAATTTGAAATAGCAAAAACTGCAAAACCGAAATTTCATTTGACATTTCAAAGTGTTGTAATTCATAAAATGATGTATGCGTTACGCACATAAACGTTTGGCCTTTATAATATAGATTGTAAGAGTTCTCCTCGAAATTTATAAATTTACAAACACAAAACGCTAAAGCATGTTATTTACAGATATGATATTTAAATTGCCTTAAATTTTAGTAACGTTTCAGTCATTCTTATACATTGAATTACATGCTGAATTATAAGCGCTTGTTGTCTGATGAAAATTTATAGCATTATAACATCTGAAAATTCAGTTTAGAGCACTTTATAGAAATTTAGTTCAAATTCTAAATGCTTTTAAACAGTATTTTGCGAAAGATTGCTTTTAATGAAAATTGGAAATATCCTTTGATTTCATACTTTCTAAATATCAGTATATGTCATTCTCATGTAATAGCCATACAAGTACAAACAAATATGAATTCTGGAGAGTAACCAGTTTGGATTTCAAGACAATCTTAAGGCTGCTCTCAAATTTAAAGAAGCTTTTTTCTAACACATTTCTGAATTCAATTTTGCTCGAAAACACATTAAATCAGAAGTTGTTGTAATTCAGAATTCAATAGAATGTTGTTTCATTTCATGGTAAACGCATATAAAAAAATTTTATTTTTATAAAGTTATAGAAATTATTATTATTATTATTTATTCATTTATTTACCACATTTAAGCACTAGTAAAACTTTCTCTGTGTCCTAATATGTAAAACAATAAAAGTTTCACTTTTGTACAATTAAAACTTACCGAGTTATGAAACGCTTTTTATCTATGAGTTACAAAAAAAAAAAAAAAAAATAATAATAATAATAATAATAATAATAATAATTAATTTATGGAATACCTTGAAAGAGTTAACAAAATTTGGGGCACCGGTTCCATTTAAAATGGAAATCCTCTGCAAAAATTGTAATCCACTACTTGAGAAATTATGATTAATTTTATACTCAATTCTTGTAAGTGATCCCCCCCCCCCCCCTCCTTTCAGTTTTTACCATAATAGCTCTGTGTTTTTATTATTAGATAAAAAATTGTATGATCTAGTAACTTAGCTTGTAATGTCTACAGATGGACAGAAGAACGCATTATCGAGTAAATAAGATAGTTGAGTGTAGAAATTGGTAATATACCATACCAATGAGTAACATAAATGTGTACGAATGGACAGAAAATGACATTATCGAGTAACTGAGATAATTGTGTGTAGGAACTGGTGAAATACATTATCATTGAGTAACTGTATTGTTGTGCATACAGGCAGAAGATTGCATTATCGAGTAACTGATATAACTGTGTTCTAGGAACTGGTGAAATACATTACCATTGAGTAATCTATATTGCTGTACATTCAGGTTGTTGATTGCATTATCGAGTAACTTAGAAAACTGTGTAAAGAGTAAAAAAAAAAAAAAATACAGCTAGTCTTCGAGTAACTCTACTCAGTAATCAAAGAAAGAAAACATTTTTATTTGATATTTATGTGTAGATGATCAAAGTGATATTTTTTAGAGTCAAGTATGTCATGCATTATTTTTTATACTTTCATTTCACAGTAAAGGTATTATGAAATGGTAATTTGAGTCAAAATTGATCTAAAAGGCGATTCTTTTAACATATTAAATGAAGGCTTCTTTTAATTGGAAATATTTTGAGATCGAATTTTTACCCATACGGAATGCAATATAATATAGCGAGATATTGTATATTTTGTAAATACGCCCGGTGCAATTACCCATGTAAATTAAAAGCTTTTATTGACTTTTTTCCATGGTAATACTTTCGTCACTTTACTGTTTTTGAAAATGCTAATTTTATTTATTTTTATTTATTTATTTATTTTTGTGTTTGAGATAGAGATTTAAACACTTCTAATAAATCTGCGCATGGGATAAGCCCTCGAGCTATTTATTAAGTATATAAAGATGCGTTAGATTTCATAGTTTTTCACTTTATAATTTAGTAAAAAAATTTATTAGAAATGTGATATTATATGAATCTAAAAACCGACGAGCAGTCTCGTGTAATACATATTTTAAAAGCTCATAGGGAAAAAAAGACAAAATATTAGTGTTTAAAAATGTAGTAGGAATTTTTTAAAAATGCCATTTTTAAAAAGATTTTCACAATTTTAATTAATAATGTAGTTTGTTGGTTTATTTTATTAATTCACTGTTAAGTGAACATTAAAAGTAGGTCAGTTCACCGTTTAATCTATATTTTCAAAAATAAACAAAATTATTGAAAAGATACACGGTCCACTGAAGAGATATTAATCTTATCGCTATTTTTTTTAATTTTCTTAATTACACTACCAACCAAATATTAATATATATTTCACATTATCTACAGCTTTTAAATTTTGATAAAATTATTCATCATAAAAAGTAACAGACAATCCAACAATTTGATAAAATGCTTGTCGAAATTCTTGTAAATAAACCAACCTTCCCGACATCTTTTTACGGTAATACCTTTGTATTTTTATAACTAGGTCAATTATTGTATTATCGAGTAATTAAACTTCTTGTGTGTGCTGAACATAGCTTTATCGAGTAACGGAGATATTTGTGTGTAGGAATTGACAAAATACCGCATCATCGAGTAACTTATATTTCCTTGTACATACGGGTAGAATATTGCACAATTGAGTAACCAATAATGCTGTGTACCAATATGGGCTAAAATTCGCACGATCGAGTAACTTATATTGTTGTGTACATATGGTAGAAGATTGCACGATCGAGTAACTGAAGTGGCTGTGTAGAATATGACAAAATACCGCATCTTCGAGTAACCTTAGCTTACTTGGTAGAAAGCCACTACATCTATAAAAGTTTTGGGGTTCGAGGCTATCAAAATACACTCCATAAGATGGCGCTGAAACTAGTGACAAATAAAATGTTACACACGGTGTGTATTCATGACGGCAATAAATTGCTTCTCCGAGTAACCTCAAAAAACGGCAGATTTAGCATCCTGGTTATTGAAAACGCGTAATTCAGGTCTCAGACACTCCGAGCAACCTCCAAAAGTTACTCGAAGCGGCTGAGGTTACCCCCCCCCCCCCCCCCCCCCCCACACACACACACACACACACACACACACACACACACACACACACACACACACACACACACACACACACACACACACACACACACACACACACACACACACACACACACACACACACACACACACACACACACACACACACACACACACACACACACACACACACACACAGGCTGGTCTACCCTGTAAAGTGAGGAACCGTGTTTACACAATACGTTCCGAGTAACCTTAGAAATTGTGGTCAAAACCGTAAAAATGCAATTTACTGATACGTATTCACATTAATAAAAGCTATAACTATATTAAAAATTATATTTTTCTTGTAACATTATTTTTTATTAAATAAAACAGCAGGAGATGTTTCGCATGTAGATCGAGTAACTGGTTCAGCTTACACACATGGCGTTGTGAGTAACATAACCTCGAACTAAGATAATAAAAATTGTTACTCAGAAGAACGGTAATTTTTATCTGCTGTGTTTAGTGCTGATTGCTATAATGGACTAAGATAATTCTCTTCCCCGTCACTATAAAGTTTAAGACCAAAAAAAAAAAAAAAAAAAAACGTTTATATATATATATATATATATTCGCACAAAATTGCAATATCCGTCTTTGTTTGCATTCAGCGAGTGTTGAGGAAATATTCATTTTCTGTTATTCTAGACTTTTGTTTAACAATGCTATTCATATATAATAGATCGGTTTGATCTCATTTGTTATAAATTCCGAATCAGAGATTTTGTGTTTAATTTAGAGAAATATACAAATCATAAGGAATCAACATTACAATTATAAACCGGTTGAAAAACAAATAAAATAAAACGTAACAAACATAATTATGTATAGAAAATAGATTATTTTTAACTAAGAATAGACATTTACTTCAATACTGATATATAGTGTCAAAACATTACAGTTACTTCAAGAAATCACTTTTATAGAAAATTATATAAATATGATTTTATGTTGCAATGGAAACACAAATTTGATTTGAAATAGTATAGTGAATAATGAAGTTATATAATATTTAATCTGAAAATGGTGCGCTAATCTGAATAATTAATATTTTTCAAAATCTTTAAACACTTTAAGTGCATCTTTTGTATTTTACAAGCACTTATATGCTCTATCAATGATTTGTAAATGCATAGGGGTTCGAAGTAACGCCTTATTAAAGACAAGTTGCCAAAAACTTTCGCAATCTATCCGAAGTTTTCATACTTGGTCAATGTAATTTGCATTACTACTTTATATCAAAAATCCTCGGAATTATTATTATAGTTATTATTTTTCACAAAAGCGTACATATAAGTATATTTAAATGTATATAGAATGCACTAAATATTTTGCATCTATGCAGTATTTGGCTTTTACGACCAAGTTACGTAATATTTGGGAGTTTGAATGTTTTTAGAATGTTTATTTTCTATTTATATTATATTCAAGAAGAATAAGATATATATCTTTTGAAAATAATCTAAATATCTTTTAAAATTTTGTTTGAATAAACTAAAAAAAAATATTGTTGATTTTTTTTTTTTTTTTTTTTCAGTTTTCTGTTTACAATTTTCGTCTGAAATACATAATAACGTAATAAAGTCGAAAAGTTTTTATTATCTAAAAATTATGTTAATCCTTTATAGCTATTTAAGTTAATTAAAAAAATTACGTGAGAGAGCTGTGATAATGCACACCAATTTAAATTTTGAAAAAACAACAAAATTTTGTTGGCAGCTTAAAAATACGAGACTTTAGTAAAACTCAAATAAAATTGATGAAATTTTATTAAAAATTTGTAAGAGTGTTAACAATATATATATATATAGATAGATAGATAGATAGATAGATAGATAGATATTATCAGCAAGAAAATTATTTTTTACTGTAATTAAAAAATTCGCTTAAAACAACCACAATATACTCAACAAAACATGTTTTGTAGTTTTAATGAATTCCTTTTTCTGGGTGTAGTCGGGGTAAATCTGAACAATTTATAAAAGTTGCAATAATCATTCTGTGATTTTGATCTTTGTATTAACCTTGTGAAAAATAATGTGAATTCCAATATCTATAATTTTTCTGAAATAAAAATATTTCCTTTTTACAAGTTGATTTTAAATTAAAACTTTCACAAACACATCTTTAACGGGTATGTAAAAAGAAAAAAAAAAAAATGCGCACGGAGAAAAACAGATAAAACAATATTACCTTTGCAAATGTTTCTATTTAATGTCTTCCAAAGTTGCAATGATTTCTTCATTCCATATCTAAAACAATTATATTTATGATCTTTGAATGGAGATAGCTATTAGTAATATTTAAAAAATAAATTTTTATTGCTGATAACTATTGTAAAAATACAATTGTAAACCCTCCCCTCTCCCACTCTTCTTTCAAAAAAGCAAAAGAAATTAAACTTAGGGAAGGGGTGGTTTATAGTCGAGATTTTACATAAAAAAAGATTTTTTTAATTTATAATGTGCAAATAAATATGTTAAATTCTGGTGTAAGAATCTTTTGTATTTCAGCTGATTTCTAATAAATAGTAACATCCCATTCTCTACGATTCCCTTCAAACAAATTAAAAGAGTTTAATGTCTTTTTTTTTTAATTACTTCTTTCTTTGTTTTTTTATAGCAATAGTATTTAACGAATTATCTAAGTCTACCCTCCCCCCCCCCCCAGCTTCCTCAAATCTTACTTATTTTCTCTTTATATTATTTCATTTTTTTTCCCGATAAGCATTCTTGTAAATATTCGCAGTTCCTTTCATTGAAACCTGCTCACAGATGACCAAGTATCTCAAGCATTTTCAAAGCAATTTTTCCCCCCAGACAAACTTCCGTGCATAGCTAGCTTGCTTTGTTTGAAAGGCGGGTGAAAATACAATGACTGTCAGTAAGTAGAAGGATTAATGTATTGCACTGAGAGTGTCAAAATTACTCTTGAGACTTGAGACCAAAAATTTACGAAATATGTTTTCTATTGAAGCTGTGTTTGTATATTGATTTAGACTTACAGATTCAAAAGTACTTTGAATGAATGAATTATACATGAGTGGTTTTTGCAGTCACAAAATAATTACGTAATTTTATTTGTGTATTAAAAATATAGCAAGTATTTCATCTTAAGTTTTCACATTTTTTATTTGCAGAAATGAAATTGCATGTAACATTTTTACTAATGATTTAATCTTTCATTAATTGTGTGTATAAAGAAATCTTTACAAAATTCATTGAAATAAATTATATAGTATTTAGAATCGATAGAAGTAAACAAAAGGATCATTTTAAAATAACTCTTTCATTAAAATTTAAAGGTCTTTTCGCGAGAAGTTAGAAATTTCAATATTTGTTTAATTGCAAATGCTCATTTATTTTTTATTTGAAAAAAATATTTATTTAATCAAATTATAGCATTTTATATGTTTATAAATCGCAGAAACTAAGATTTTTTTTTTTATTATAATTTTATGATTAAAGGTGAAATATGCAAAAAAAAAAAAAAAAAAAAAAAAGTTTATGAATTTATATTTTTTTTCGTTACAGATTGTTTATTCAATTTTATAAATCTAATATATGATAATTATTGTATATGTTATAGTATGAAATAATCATTTAGATTTTGATACAAAAGTCTTAAATATATCAAAGAATTGCTAATTTTATGTATTTCATTTTTTTTATTTTAACATATATAAAGAATTTGGCCATCGATTTAAGAATTTATGAAAGATAATATTGGCTTAAGTCATTCGTAATGAATCTAGGAAAAAAAGTGACCGGAAAAAAGTTATCGGGAAAAAAAGTGACAAACTACAAAAGCGGATAAAAGTGACACGGAAAAAAGTGACGCGGAAAAAAGTGACAAGGAAAAAAAGTTACCGGAAAAAAAGTGACAAAGAATTGATTTTGGGGATTTATTATTGATTTTGGGGATTCATTGCTTAAGTATGAAAGGGGGATCGAAGAGGGGCTCATATTGTAGGTAAATGGGTTGTTCATGCTGAATTAACAGTTTTGGTTCAATTTTTGGATATACGTTCATCCTGAAAAGACGCTTGCCTGATTAGTTTTGGGAAGGTACGATTACTCTCCCCCCCCCCCCCCCCCATCCGTCCTCAATTAGATGAATGGGTTTTTATGCAGAATTGTCCAACGTGTGTCAAATTGGCATATAGGTTCTTTTCGATAAGGCTTATATATAGTATATCATGCCTGAAGAGATTTAGGAGTTCTAATGGTTAAGTATAGAGAGGGAACAAGGGATAACCTTTCTAAAATTAAATTAATAACTTTTTACGCATAATTATCCGATTTGCTTAGAATTTTGGACATAGGTTCATTATGATATGACGTATCTCTGATTAGTTATGGGGTTCTTCTGCTTATTATAAAGGGTTGTGAGCAATTATATCCCCCTTAAACTAGAAAAATAGGTTTTTATGCAGAATTATCCTATGTATTTCAAATTTTAAATATAGATTCTTTCTGTTAAGGTGGATCTCTGAATAGTTTTAAAGATTTAATATCTAAGTGTATAGAAGGGGAATAGAATATAACCCACCTTAAAATAAATTACTTTTTACGCAGAATTATCAGATTTGCTTCAAATTTTGGATTATAGAACCATTATGATAAGGCGTATCCCTGATTACATATGGGGTTATTTTGCCAATTAAAAATTGGGGCGGGTGATTATCCCCCCCCCCCCCTCTAAATTAGATAAATTGTTTTTTATGTTCACTTATCCGATATATTTCATATTTTGGATATATGTTCTTTCTCATAAAGTGAATCCCGGAATAATTTTAAAAGTTTAACGGCTAAGTAAACACTGGGGGAACGGATGATACCCCCCTTTAAATTAATAAATGGCTTTTTACGCAGAATTATCTTATTTGATTCAAATTTTGATTGGGCGGTCATTATGATAAGGCGAAGTCCTGATTAATTGTGGGTTATCCCCCGTTCATCGCTCTATACTTAGCCATTAAACCCTTAAAACTATTCAGGGATTCACTTTATCAGGAAGAACCTATATCCAAATTTTGAAATACATTGAACAGTTGTGAAAGAAAAAAAAAAAAACAATTCATTTTATTTAAAGAGTGGAGGATTAATCGCCCGTTTCCCGTATTTAATTATCAAAAGAACCCCATAATTAATCAGAGATTCCCCTTCTTATAATGAATATACATCCAAAATTTGAAGCAAATCGGATGATTCTGCGTAAAAAGCCATTTATTTAATTTAAGAGGGGGTTTCCTGCATCTCCCCTTTATACTTAGCCATTAAATCCTTAAAACTATTCCGGAATTCACATTACCAGAAAGAACCTATATTTAAAATTGAAATACATGGGATAATTCTGCATAAAAACATATTTATCTAGTTTGAGGGGGAGAATTGCTCGTTCCCCCCCTTTATAATAAGCAGAAGAACCCATAACTAATCTAAGGTACGTCTTATCATAATGAACTTATGTCCAAAATTTTAAGCAAATCAGATAATTATGCGTAAAAAGCCATTAATTTAATTTAAGAAAGGTTATCCCTCGTACCCCCTCTATACTTAACCCTTAAACTCCTAGAATCTCTTCAGGCATTTTATACTATACATAAGACTTATCGAAAAGATCCTATATGCAAATCTGACACACGTTGGATAATTCTGCGTAAAAACCCATTCATCTAATTGAGGACGGATGGGGGGAGGGTAATCGTCCCTTCCCAAAACTAACTAGGCAAGCGTCTTTTCAGGATGAACGTATATCCAAAAATTGAACCAAAACAGTTAATTCAACATGAAAAACCCATTTACCTAAACTATGAGCCCCCCCCCCGATCCCCCTTTCATACTTAACCTATGAATCCACAAAATCAATAATAAATCCGCAAAATCAATTCCTTGTCACTTTTTTTCCGGTAACTTTTTTTCCGCGTCACTTTTTTTCCGTGTCACTTTTTTCCGCTTTTGCAGTTTGTCACTTTTTTCCGATAACTTTTTTCCTGTCACTTTTTTTCCGTTTACCGGTTTGGCCTATAGGCGGAGGTAGGTTTCGAAGTTAAGTGCGCATTTCAACAACAAAAATAAAATATGATTAGACATAAATCCAGTTTAACAATTTTATTTGGCTGCTTTTGAAGAATTTTTAACTTCATTTCTCTATAAGAACTGTTTTTATCAGAATCATCTTAACAGAAATTCGGTTCAAAATGCTCACTTTGACAGCATTTTTTCAAATATATTCTAACAGTATGAAAAAATCGACCATTACACGGTACATTATATATTTCCTAAATAAGAGAAACTGTCAAACAAATGCGTTTGAGAGCAAAATTATACTTAAAAATGAGTCAGAAAATAAGCAATTTGTTATTTGAATAAATCCTCAATTCTTCAATCACTTTCGCTTCGGAAAATTATGCTGATAATGCCCACTTTGATAGCATCTTTTCAAAATATATTCTACATATATCAAAAAACTCTCCAATACGACACATTAAATAGTTCCCCCTCCCCCCCCCCCCCAAAAAAAAAAAAAAACCTGTCATTTGCATGCGTTAAAATCAAAAATGGATTAAAAAATGAGGCAGAAAATAAGCTATTTTGTTCTTTGAATAGATTCTCAATTTTTCAATTACAATGGTCTCGGGAAATTCTGTTCAAAATGCCCCATTTTCAAAGCATTTTTTCATCACAACTATATTCTGCCTTTATCAAAAAACTGACCAATATATCACATTACATAATTTTCAAATAAGAAAACTTGTCATTTGGATACATTTAAAATGAAAAATGTGTCCGTTTAAATTCAAAAATGAATTTAAAAATGAGTCAGAATAAAGGCTGTTTGGATTTAAGATTTATTTTTCCACTCCTATTTTTTTTTTTTTTTTTTTTTTTTTTAATTTTATATTGCTATAATGATTGGTTTTAAAAAACCCTTCTGTGTGAAAGTTGTAGATGTTATTGAGAAGATGGAAAATAAATTTAATCAGATTTGATATCTTAAGAATTGACGCAGTTACAGATTTTTTTGTTCACTCCCCCCATTTTGTTTTCGTTTTTATTTATTTATTTATTGCAATAAGAGTTGTTCTTATCAAAAACTTGTAAATACAAAAGTTTTATATAATATTAAGAACTTTTCTAAAAAAATTAATTGGATTTGATATTTGATTTTTATCATAAGAATTGACGAAGATCTGAGTTTTTTCTTCCCAAAAACCCTATTTTTTGCGCTGCTTGAGCCCATTTTTAATTTTATCAAAAATCTGCCATGGTTAAACTTTTGGCCCATTTTTTTAGAACTAATATAAATTTTAAACTGATTCAATATCTATTTTCATTAAAAAGTTATGGGGCTTTTTCTGTTTTTACAAAATTCCCCCCCTTTCGACCCCCTTGGTCCGATTTTGTCCATTAACGAACTTGAACAAGATTTTATGTATTAGTTTGGAGGATATTTGAGTAGAATTATAGAACTTATCGTGCCTATATAAGTTTTTTACTTATGGTAGCTTTGGGGTCTAGGGGTCATGATCGGTGTAGATCTGCAAAAAAATTTCTGTTGCTTTCGTATCTTTTCAGATTTTTTGGCGCTGAGGGAGGGGGATGGGGATTTTTCAATTCGAAAATATTTCTTTATTTATATTGAAAGAACATTATATTTGTACATTTTATAATTCTTGTTTGATATTGTATGTGAAGTATGTGAGATTAATAGTTCATTTACAGGGGCACCCAATAGAATTCCATTATATTATGATATGGAGTATGGTCGGAAATTGCAAATATTGCAGACGATTACTACAGAAAATTTTAATAATATTACTTATTTCAGGTGTATTGAAACTAATTTTAAATCATTGAATTTCATTAGAAGATGATTATGATAGAACAGGGTATTCATAGCATTTGTCATTCAGGGACACACTGAAGAAACCGATTATAGTACTGTTTTAAAATAATAATTGCGGGAAGTGCGCTCTCAATTTCTTGCTCTTTTAAATTTAACTGTTTTTGTGCATGATAAAATCCATACTTTATATACAGAACTGAACAAAAGAGTTCACATACCATTCACCTTAATAGCGGAAATTGCTGAAAGCGAATTTTCAGCTAAAGTTTATATGTATTTCTTTACTAAACTCAGGGCCGCAGCTAGGACGCGCCAGGGGAGGGGGGAGGGTCTCAGATGTAGGACTCTAATCCAAGGTTCGAAGAATATCACTGAAAATATAAAGATCAGAAAGAGGGGGGGAAGCCTCCATGTTGATATCGGTAAGGCAACCATACCCATATTTAAGAAAGATTATCCAAGATTCACAAAGAAATGCGAGAAAGTTTCCAGAGATTAGACCGATGGACATGATTGGGTTAAAATCCAGCAATAACCATCTACCAGCTTTGAGAAACAGAGATTCTGTCTTAGCACTTTTATTGAATTTTATAATTATTAATACCATCATTATTATTATAAATAAGGTATTTATTTAGCTCTCAATATATAAATGTATATATTTTTTGCGATTCTTATATTCTGGATAAAGTTTATTACACAAATTCGAGATGCCCACCAGTTAACTTAGAAGTGTATTTTATTATTACTATTATCATTGTTTAAATAAGTATACTTTATTTTAGAGAAACTTTTCTCAAAAAATAGTTTCTGATGTTAAATATAAGTTCTTTATAACAGTATTTTTATAGATAATCTTGATTTCATTTTCAGTTACATCAAATTTTCTAAAAAAAAAAAAAAAAAAAAAAAAAAAAAAAAATTAATCGTATATTTTATTTCATAAAACAATAGCGTACTTGCCAACTTGAGAAAATTCAAATGTGTAAAACAATACGTGAATGATATTTTTAATGATTTTTTATAAAATAGCCCATGACGGACATTTAGTACGACAATAGTAACTTTGTTTGCTTTACTTTAAACATTGTCAATCATAATACCGAAAAGAATACTGAATATTTAGTTCTTCAGTTATTTGGACAAACCATTATCCGTTGCATCACTAATTTTAAACATATCTTCAGTTCTCAAATTTTAATAGAAAAATACAGGCAAAATTTACTTAAAACGAAATTAACTTTTACACACAATACAAATTAAAAATTCTATGATTTTTAATAATGAAACAAGCTTATTTTTTCACTATACTTAAGTATTTATAATTAAAAGCAGTTAGAAAACAATTCATAATTTACGGGGGGAAATGGAGCTTGGAAAAAAAAATCCAAAAAATATAAGAAAATATCCTAAGTGTAAAAAACAGCCCAAATATGTAAATTTTACACCTAATGTGTAAAACTTGGCAAGTATGCAATAGGATAAGATTAAAAAATACATTCTTTTTTTGTCTCTGGAGATATATTTTACATTTTGGTGTATCAGTAAAATATGTAGATGAAACTGATTTTGAATGTGTACGATATTCTTCACTTTTTTTTATCTTTTCATAATAGTATCAGTGATATCTGTCCCTATTTTTAAAGCAAGTGCTCTTTTCAGTCTTTACAATGATTTGCAAAATCAATAGTTTAAAAAATATTCATAAAAGAAATATTTATGACGTAATAACAAGAAAATTGCTATACCTTAAATGAAATTACATTCTACTATATGTATGTATATATATATTAGCCTTGGCTTATTATCTGTTTTAAATAAATACTCAAACACTGTAATAAAAATTAAATAAAAAATTTTCTTAATATTAAAAAAAATTTCTTTCTCTTTGCAAGAAAGGAAAGTAATCAGGGGCCTCGCTAAGGGGGGGGGATGGGGGGGAGCCTCCCCCCCCCCAAACATTCGTGAATGTTGTTACACTTGGCAAATTCACAAACTTAGTTGGCAAATTTTCTTTAAAATTTTAATAAAAACTATAATATATTTTCAATTTTTGATAGAATTGGCAAAAATTACAAACTAATTGGGAATATTATTAACCTTTTAACAAATAAGGGCTATATTACATTTTCTAATTGTGGTAAGTTGGCAAAATTGTAAAATGAGTTGGCAAGTATTGAAATTTGACTTGGCAATTTTAGGTCCTCTCCCCCACCAACAAAAAGTCTTAGCGATGGCCCTGAAAGTAATAGCTATCCTGAATAAATAAAAGTTACTTTGCATGGTCTTAGTAAGTTTTATTATGAAGATTTTTATGCTTTTTTCTATGAATGAAAAATATATATATATATATCACAGAGAGAAAAATAAATCTAAATCTTTGTAGAAAATGGTTGCTTCATATTTTTTTTAATCATTATATCTTAGCGCGTGTGACAGTCTAAGCACCATTTCACGAAATAAGCAATAACGTGTTTCGACTGGGCCATTTGTAGACCCCATTATTAAACTGATTTGGAGTTTATTCGATTTTAATTTATTTGAAAAATAATGTAGAAGATATAAATTTCATAGAAATATAGATTCCCCTGTTTCCCTGTATGAAAAAAAGATAAATAATAGTCGTCTAAATAGAGTTACTAGATTTGACACTGAATGCAAATCTAATAATTTAGTTACGTTTCAAAATTGTTTATCTTAATTCAATAAAAATGTTTCAATATCATTTTCCACATTTTTTTCTTTCTTTTTTTTTTTTAATAATAAGTATAAAATTTAAATTTTACTTGTCATGTGTACTAAATTAATTTTTGAAAGTTAAAGGTTAATAAGCAAGTTTCTATTTTATCAGCAGTGTAGCATTTATTTATTTTATTTTATTTTATTTATTTATTTAATATATTTATAATAATATTTTTATAATATCATTTTTTTCTTCATATTTAACTGTATATAAGATAACATGCCAAGATAACATGTTATCTCTCCTAACTGCAAATTCAGAAAGTTGTTTTGCGCAAAAATTTTGTTACATAAATTACCATGAAAATATAAGAATGTTATAATTATTTCAAAAGTTTACTCTACATAGCATGCTTTTCTAGTTATAAAAAATAAAAATGACAATTAAATATTTTAAAAGCTTTTATAGTTTTTTTAAATAACAATAAAAAAAGAGGATACGGAAATTGGAAAAATAATAATTATTTCGGAATACATTGTGCAAAAGTGTTTGCAATAATTTCTTTTTGACTAGCAATAACAGAAAAATTGTTTGGAGAAAATCCAATCATTCTAAGCTGAATTTAACAATAATTCTAAGCTGAATTTGATTTAATTATTATTAATTTAAAAAATATATATGAAGACAGAAGCAACTTTACTTATACATGTAAGCTATAGATGAATAGAAGTGAAAGAATCAATAAATTACATTTTATTTTAAATTAGCCCTTCGCCCCCCCCCCCTCCTTTCACACACAGAAAATCCGACTTTCCCAAACGTCGCTAGATTTTATCTCATATTTTTTTGCTACCTCCCCTAAAATCAACCCCTCCCTCACCTCAAAAGATAGATAATGAAAAAGGTTGAGATATAAGAGATTTTGATCAAGTGACAAACACATTTTTACCCCTGTTTGTGTGGTTATTCATCTTTCGCGAGGAAATTTAATTCAAAACGCCCCTTTTGATATTATTTTCTAAAAAATCTATCGGGTTAAAAGAAAAAAAAATACGAGTTAGTAATTGGATTAGATAGTTTCTGAACATTAACACCTGCTAGTTTCATGAATTTCCGAACAAAAACAAGTTACAACTTATGTCATAGATTTGTCCTTTCGTATCTAAAAACAGCCTTAACATTCATATCTCTGTTTCCTCCCTATTCTCTTATTTTGTGCGACCCGATTAAAAAAAAAAAAAAAAAAAAAAAAAAAAAAAAAATTCACTGTTTAAGAGTTTTCTTCTTGTTCGTTTCTATTACACAAATAAAAATCGGATTTAAAAATGATACGAAATGAAATGTAGGTTTGTATCCTAATAAGTAATGAGTTATCAATGACTGAATAACAATATTCAATATCTGAAGTGAAGACTCAAATGAGGGCATCCAAACTGTCTTTGTAGCTACAATTTGCATTAATAATAATAATAATAATAATAATAATCCAAAATTTGAGTTTGGGTAGCTGGGGCAGCTTCCTCGTTTGCCCTTGCGATAATCATGGAAGTAGGACTTTATTTCATATCAAGGTTTTATTATTAAACAATATGCATATAATGCCGTAATTGTTTCCAGTACAAATACACGTGATTAGTACGTGATTTACTTGAAATTATAATTGCCATAATCAAAGTCATCAAATCTTTGTTATTCATATGTGTGGGCTTTTTCAATCTTAATTAAAAAAAGCCTTATTTTTCGGTTACCTTTCTTTGTGGGGAGATTTTTAGAGGGGCGATTTTTTCCGTGATTCCTCATAGAATCGTGTATTTTTTAAACATTTTTGTTCTATACGGTTAAAAACGGCAGATCATTTTATTCGAAAACTTTCAAATCGAACTGTTTCTTTTTCTTTTTGAGCTGAAAATATAAAATATCTTTCTGAAAATATCGCAAAAGTCACCGTTTTGAACAGAAGTTCCTGACTTGGCCACCCGAGAAAAGAAAAAAATGTCTTCATGGAAAAACAAGTGCTTACAACTCGATGTGTATTCAATCGATCAATAATTGATAAAATATTTTTGATTTTAAACGACTTCGGTAATAATGTCTTCCTGTATTACAATTTTACGTTAAAATGATTCAGTAAATTTGCTAGAATTCGTATTGCTAAGTAACGTTTCTTCTTCTTCTTCTTCTTTCAGAACCATCTTAAACTCACCGTAAATTTAAAATGATTTGTGATCATTGTTGAATAAAAACTTTTTTCTCTCAGATGTAACTTTGCAGGTCCGAGGGCGGGCAATATGGAATTCTGGATAGTGTGTGTTTGGGGGGGGGGGGGGGGGGGGGAGTTGCAACTTATTAATACTGATTACAAAACTAAATTTAAAATTTTTATTTTAACATTTCGATGCTTCAGTCGTAAAGAGGGGAAATCGTCACAAAAAATGGAAAAAAAAATATGAAAATCTAAATATTAGTTAATATAATAAAAATTATCCGCAAACAATGTAGTTCTCTTGAAGAAAAGAACTGAGTAAAGAAAAACGCAGCTTGTCTGAATAGAATCACTTCAGATGACAAACCTGGAGGCTACTACAAACCATTCCATCACTGTCATCAAACAAAGCGATCGCGGACTATAACGAAAAATCCCGCATGCCGGGTCGAAAAGTATCTCTTTTGTACCTTCCATTCTTATTTCTACGTCAACAAGCCGTCCCAGAAGTTGAATGACAGAGCCAAAACGGGCCAGATTAGTTTTTAAAGGTTTAAACATATCGCTCAGAAATTAGATAAATATATAAACTACCCCACTGGTCGGGCACATGTGAACAATTTTTGAATTTATAACATGATAAAAAATTTTAAGAACTATGCAGGTGTTTAAAAGAAGAATCTATCATGTGTAAAAAAAAGTTCTGTTTACTATATTGAGTAGTTTTTGTTTAAAGAAATTAAATCAGTTAAGAAAAAAATATATTTATGGGAACTGTTTACGTGCCCCCAGTCTTTCCTGGGTTATGGACATAATCCCCTCGGACAAAATCCCCTCTGGTCAAAATACTCTCTTTGCTGAATAAAGGCTCTATTTTGAGCAAGTTTCTTTTACAAAAAGGACCTCCAAAACATTTAAAAAATATTAAACTTAGTTGAAAAATGAAAGTGAAAATTGGAAGCTATAAGTTACGTGATAAATATTTTATATTTTTTAAAGATACATGTACATTTTAAAGTCTGAAATAAAATAGTATAGTCTTTTATACTAAATATGAAACATTAGGCAGACTTGAATACATTTAAAAAGCATTTAAGTTTTAAAATTGATTATTTTTTAATTGATATTTTTTAACTGATCATTTTTATTATTTATTTATTAATATTTTTTTAAAATTTAGTTGCTTTTTAAATGTATTACAGTCTGTCTAATGTTTCATATTTAGTTTAAAATTTAGATCTCGTATCTACAATTATTAAAAAAAATTATATGGGGTTTTCTTTTCAAAAATATAATGATTGTTTTAACTTGCCCCCCTTTCATTCACCGAGGAGAGGGAATATACAATTTATAATAGCCTTTCTGGCAAAAGTTTAGAAAAAGCAGATTTTTAGTAAATAACATCACCTGAGAATGATTTTTAATTTATTTCGGCATTTTTGGTACTCTGTGGAGAGAGGGGGGGGGGGAAGCGGAAAATATACTTGGAGGGAGAGCCCAAATGGAGGGGGTGCCCTCTCTTGGGGAGTATTTTTAAGGGAAACTAACCCGTATTGAAGAAAACCATGAAGACTCCGAACAGTTAGGCCGACGGCCGCGATTGGGTTCGAACCCAGCACCTACTACCAGTTGAGAAGTCAGAACCTCTCCGCCATTGGTGCGGCACTTTACGTAAGCATTAGATAACGAAATAGCTGTAGTTTAACCCTTTTCGGCAATTTGTGCCCGGTCTGGGATACCTAATTTTAATTCCAAACTTGCAAGCGACACCAATAATATTTTGATAAAATTTTGCTTTTACAATAAAAGCTTAAACTAAGGATTTCAAAATATCTAAGAAATTTGTTTGTAAATTCCAGTGTCAGTTGATAATTTCTCATTTTACTAACAGATTTTGCCCGTACCGGAAAGGTTTAACAAAGAAAGGCAAAATAACATGATTTGGATGAACATTCTACGGATGTTGAATAAATGGAGAAAAATGATATAGAGTAAACAAAAACTTAAATTGTAGAAAATTGCTACAGACCATCACTACATTGAAATTCCTATGGCTCTTGTTAAAATTTTTACTTATGTGCTTTAATAAGTTACTTCTATTGTATTTCTTAAAAGTTTTTTTTATGCGATAAATAATATTATATTAAATTATTTTGTAATCAATGAAATATTTATTACAATAAGTAATAATGTATTAAACCGATTTTGTTTTCCTTCGATACCTAGGGCCCGACCTATGCAGGAGTATGTGAGACAATTGCCCCGGGCTCCCCCTTTTTAGGGGCCCCCCCATGAGGGTAGTTAGAATTTTCACTAAAAAGTGCCAAATGATTTAAGTTAGCCAAAAGCGATCAAAATTCATATATTTTCAAACATCTAGGAAGATAAGAGTGATCATTTTTTGTCACCCCCCCCCCCTCCCGATTTATCTATGCGAAAAACAAACTACATTAGAAAATTTATAATTACATTTTTATTGTAACAATTTTTTCGTATTCTATTGTTTTCAAAAGAGATATTTTAGTAACGTTTTCCGCATAGCATGGCAAGTTAAAACCAGTAAATATAACCAATTTGTAATATTTTCTTTTAGCCATCTTATAACATATGTAAATAGGCAAAGAAAAAGTTTACAAAGAGATACTTTTGTCAACCTATCTATCATTTTTTTCTACAATTATCCTGCAAGTACTTTTTCTTAAATTTATGGCTATCTTTTTGTGATATCCAGTACTGTACAAAATTAATACATATATACATTAAGTTTAGTATTATCATACTATATAATATATATATTTAGATATATATTTAGCCACTTCTACATTATTCACAAAAAAAATTCTACCTATAGACAGAAGAGTGAGGAGGGGGGGGGAGGTGGCCCAGAATGATGCCGCGGAGCCTCCCATAGCTTTAGTCGTACCCTGTCGATATCGTAACTACTATGTAAATTTGCTTGATTAATAATGTAATTTATCGCTAAATGTAAATTGTTATTGTGGACAGTATTGAGGTTAGATTGTCATTAAATTTGATGTAAGCAAACGGGAAGAAGGAGAAAGTCTAGTATTTGCATATTTTTCCTTACAAAAGGAGGACTGGTAAAAATGACTAAAGATATGCTTACGCAATGCTTGATACTGCTCCTGCTTATTTGATTACATTTTTTTAAGTAAAAAAAAAAAAAAAAAAAAAAAAAAAAAAAAAAAAAAAAAAAAAAAACGATTTTTTTTTTTAAATACTTGCTATATTTTTTAATATTAATATTTTTGTCCATATATATATTTTTGTGCAATAGACATAATTGTCTATTGCACAAGACTACGCATGTGTTTTTAAATCTAATATGACATTAATTATAACTTTTTTATTGATATTTGTAGTATAAAGAGATGAAATCTACACGTTTTCATTAAAATATTCCATAAAATTCCATGCGTAGATTTATCACATATATAATAAGGAACACGTACACGAAATCCACATGTATATCTTATTAGTCTGTGTATTAAATAAATAAATAAATATAAATATAAATATAAGTAAATAAGAAACTAGTCGTTGGGGGCCACCGTAATACTTACCCATCATGGATATGTATATGAAAATAAAACATGTAAAACTATTTATACAATGCATTGTAATTCATAAACAAAATTTAAATATTGTTAATATACATAGTAATGCTATATTAAAGAACTGCTGATGTACCAATTTCGACAAATTATATAAAACGCCAAACTACTCAAGTAGTACCGAACTGTGTAAAAGAAACATCCTTATAACTCCATAAATAATAATTCTATTAACTAACAATTAAATGCGTCGGATTAAGAGTCTCATTTCCAATTAAAATATACTTCTGAATTGAAATTTGAATGAAATACAGGGTCACGAAAAATCGAAGAATGTGGAAAACAGGATTACAAATATCTCGGCAACTAATAAGCCGATCGACTTCGTTCTATATGCAAAATGTGTGTTATTTTATTGCCTTTTACATCCATTCCTTAGAACAAAAAAATTCGAAAATTTTTATGTACCTTTCATCAGAACGAATTTTTCGAGAGTCCGAAAAAAATAGTTCCGGATAATCGAGGTTGCTGATATTCAATAGGCTTCGTACCATTCTTACATACTAAGTACATACAAAATTTCAAGTCTCTATCTCAATTTGTTCGGGAGATAGAGCGTTTAGAGACAGACAGACTGACAGACAGACAGACAGACAGACGGACGGCAAAAAAAATTTTCTAAAAATATGTTTTTCGGAATCTCCACTATCTAAAACGTGTAAATCCGTCAAAAAAATTTTTTTCGATTTTCAAAACGATTGCAAGATTTACCCTATACTGCGTATGATGGGTAAGTAAAAAGTATGAACAAAGAGAAAAAAATCGTTTAAAGTTTTCATTTAAGTGGGGAACTATGCTGGGTATATTAACAAAATTTACAATATCTCGCGATTTAATTACTGTAAGAGTGAGTTATCCAAATTTCGCAATCAAAGAGGTTTTCTTTCAATATTGAAAAACGTAAATTGATTTTTTGTTTGTTTTTGAGGTAAACTGTCAACTTAAGGATTGTGTGTGTGTGTGTATATATATATATATATATGTATATATATACACATATGCATACATATATAGATAGATATATATGTATGTAAACGGCCAATTTAAGGATTATATAAATATATATATACATATATATGTACATTTTATGAATATGAATGATTGTACATCTGTTAAAAGAAAAAAGAAAAGAAATGAAATATAATTGCAAATTTTAAAGTAACAAAACTAAAAGTTTTATAGTTTTCGTACATATGAAATTCCATCAAAGTTTAAACATTAACATAAAGCAATTTTGCAAATATTTTAATAGTATTTCTAACTGATCGGAGTAATTTATTACCTCCATATTGCCAGGGCCCGACTTAGAAAGTGGGGGGTATAAGGATAAATGTGAGACCTTAAGGGGGCATGGGGCACAGAAACAGAGGGGGTAGGAGAAGACAGCTCCTTAAAACTGAAAAAAAAAAAAAAAAATTTGGTCACTTTTGGCTGTTTTTTTATCAATTGGCACTCTTTTAACGAAAAATTAATCTGTTCTTGTGGGCCCCCCTCAAGCCGGGGGACCCGGGGCAATTGCACCGCATGTCCCTGCATAAGTCAGGCCCTACATATTGCAAAATTTAAACATTTAAATTTTTACAGTTAAATAAAATATCAATATGCAATTTTTTTTCTTTGTGTGTGCACCGTCAGAAATATTCGTCTTTATACACTACATTTTCCCTCATTCTCGAACAAATAATTTCTGTACTCTTGAAGAGGTTATTTTTCTGTGAATCGTTGCAGCAAGTCGGAAAAAGACGAATAAATTTCGTTTATTCCCCGCACGCATGCGCATTTGTCTTTTTCTTCTCTGTGTCTGATGTTACCTGCTTCTGTTATTTGTTCCTAATCTATGGCTCTGATTATAGAAATATTATATTATATAAGCCTTGTGTTGCTGACTGCGTGTGCACATGCGCCACGTTTGACTAATTATTACAAGATTCGGATAATATAATATCAAAAATGGGTAAGTACTTATTTCAGAATTTGATTTTAATCATTTCTATGTTTTTATTGTATAACCGTTAAATTATTAGAGATGTCTTTGGCACATGTCATTTATCTTTTTTATTATCTACACTTTAAAAACAAAGGAGCATTATTACATTTAAACTGGAATTATGAAATGCCAAATAAACTTTAAATCTATACTATTTTCTGTAGTAGCTCCGTAAAAAGTTTAAGAATAATCACGGAATGATGGTATTTTATTCTTTAGTCGCAATTCATTCCAATAAATCACCAAATTCAGTGTAATAATAAACTCAGATTGGTGGTATTCTATTCTAAAGTCGAAATTATTGTTATGTAACACGAAATTCAATGCAAAGAAATTAATTTTCTGTTTTGATTACGAATCGTAAGTTATCTGATGACATGCGCCATTTTACATCCGCTTTCAAAGTTCCAAACTTTAAAAGCAGGTGAAAAAGTAAACATAATGTAAGCAATATTATTATTATTCTTTTTAGATTTTAGACGTAAGACTAAATAATGCTTGCATGTGTTTTTTTTTTTAATTAGATCATGTTTTTAATAGTGCACTAGTACACTGTCATTTTAAGAACAATGTCGACATGGTCGAATTTAACGAAAAGTATGTCTTTAGTATAACAGTTGTAATCAACTTTTTTTTTATACAGCTTTGTTTACTTTTAAGCTGGCATAATTAAGCATTTTTTATGCTATGCATTAAATTGTATGACTGTGAGATAATGTAATATCATATGTAGCTTATGTTTGTTATTTTCTTTAAAAAAAAAACTAGAAACTCCGAATTAAATTAATAGTGATAGTTACAAGTAATTATAATTTTTGTTACAAAAATATTTTATAACGTGTGACCATGATGTTTGCCCGAACTCAAACAAAAAATATTTTCATAAAAAATTAGTTATATGTTTTTTAGCTTACTTGACGCATTATTAACCTATGAGAAAGATATTTTTAAGCATGCAAATATAGGAAATTTCGTTGTTTAAAATGTATGTTTTAATAAAATGTCTCAATTAAAAGGAAGTTTCGCAACCTCATTGCGCCAAAATATTTATTTTAAGTTATGTCTGTATTAAATTTAAGATGTAATATCTACAAAGTTTCCCCCAGAGGGTTTCAGAGTGGCGCTCCACCCCTCTTACCCTTTAGTTTAAAAAATAGCGCCCCTCTTGCCCCTCATCCAAAAACTAGCGTCCCTCTTATCGCTCATTCAAAGAAAAAAAGAAAAAAAGCGCCCTTTATGCCCCATATTTGAAAAAACACAACTCTGCAGCGATAATGCGAAAATTGACTATATTTTCCCTTCATAATCTATCGAAATTCATTATGTTTTACTTTTGCACTATTTTTCCTAAACTCGAATGAAATTAGCGATTTTACTCAGCTACCAAGTGAAGATTTGTGTGTTTTCTGAGATGGCAACAAAATTTTTAAAGAAGAAAATTCTTGATATAAACATTTACGAAAACACGATTTATTGGTGGTTAAGAAACATTGAGGGTTTTATGTTAACAACTTTATTGTGTAATCCAGTTTTTTTGTACAAATTTTTAAACTAACTGTCGTTATTTTAAAATTTCCGGGACGAAATGCTTTAAAATTTTGGAAATTTCAGATCAAAACCACTCCTTAAAAATTTTTCATGGACTAAAAATTGCAAATGTAAAAAATGTGTTTGTGATTTAAGACAGTTCATAGCATTGCAGTTTATAATAACTCAAGCTTGTAAGAACTAAGGTTTATTTTCATAAGCAGTCGGCAGGTCTGCATATAGTTGAAATGTATGTTTTTAGTAAAAAATAAAACTATTTATGTTTTTATTGCTTATTTATTCTGTGGCAGGTAATTTATTATTATTTATAATAATTACAGTACACTTCTTCTAATCACATGTTGGGATCAAGGATTTTGTGAATTATAGAATTGTGCAGATTATAGGTCAATTCTTTCTTTACATCTTAATATTAGGAATTTATCAACATATGTAATAATCATACTGCAAATAAATTACACAGAAATAAAAGAAATGATTTTTAATATAAAAAAAAGGTTATATTCAATATTATGAAACTATTTAAATGATATAATACAAAACTACTAGAACAAATTTCTATTTACTTTATAGGTTTTTAGTTTATTGTATCCTGAAACCTTTAGAGATCAGTCTATCTTGATCAATAACAAAACTTTGTTTTCCTTAAAAGCTGAGTTTTTTACTCATGGGATACTTATCCCTTCTAAGAATTTTTTTCTTTTTATATAGCTAGTGAATGTGTTTAGAATATATCACATTATTCATAATGTACATAAAATATCTCGGTCTAAAAATGCATTAAAATTTTTTTAATTCATAAGGGCAATCAACTTTTATTATGGTCTGAATCCAGTTACACTGTGGATTAGAGAGAGTGAACTTATATCATATAAGCTATATCTCAGTGGAGTAATATTTTATAATTTAATGAAATGCTTATTTAATAACAATAAATAAAATCAACTTCTAAAGCAAATAAAAAATACTTCTTAGATGTTCAACTTCTTAACTGCACATTATTATTATTATTTTTTTTTTTTTTTTGTCAAATTCAGCCATCTGATATGGGCAAAATTAGTGTTGTTCCATTCTTTGGACTATTCTTGATCAATTACAGTAATCATATTGGCCAAATTTATGGCACGCATTGAGAATTATGTTTTTAGGTATGTGCCATATGTGGTACACAATGCAATGAGAGTTTGCATGACCTGTCGGATTAACTGAATGGAACTGCCTAATGTTTCTTTTTTCTTTTTTTTTTTTTTTTTTTTTGAGCTGTAACAATTAGATTGTAATTATATGTGTGTATGTATATGTTTATAAATTCTGTAACTTGTGTTTTTATTTAAAAAATCTTAAAGTATGCTAGACACAATAACTTTAATTATTCTTTATAAAACAGGTATCTCTGTTGTAAACAGCTTAATAGCTGATGTAGTGAATCTCAATTATTTTGAATGGTGGAAGAAGCCTATAATTGTCACCGAAGAGGCTGATGCTAAAAAACTTGGATTTCATGATAAGCAAGCTGATTACCTCACCATAGCTTAATCTCTTTTAGTAGAACGAATATGCCTTTGGCTTGGTATATTCGAAAAATTAGTAATCAACCGAGTTGCCAAACTTGTTTTTCTGTACGAGTACTTTAACTAAACAAATGCTTATATCTTATTTGCTTCCGAATTTGTTTAAAATGTGTTAATGTCTTTTATATACTGTAGTTATTTTTTTTTTATCTTAACTAAAGCAGAGTTTCCCCCAGGTTTAAAAAGGGGCAGGGCGCTACTGTTTTGAAAAGGGCACTTTTTACATTCTTCAGGGCACTTTTTTGATTTTTAAGGGCACTTTTTATACAGTCGAATCTAGAATTTAGCGGTTCAAAAAATCGTGAAAAAAACAGAAATTCCGTCAAAAAATCGAAAAAGAACAAAAATTTCGCCAAAAAATTGAGCAAAAAGAAAAAAACCCATAAAGTTTGATAAAAGATTGCGAAAAACAGCAGATTTTGCTAAAAAATCACGAAAAAACGACAAATTTTGTTAAAGATCGCGAAAAAAGGCAAATTTTGTTAAAAGATCGCGGAAAAACGGCCGATTTTGTTAAAAGATTGTTAAGGGGCAGGCCTGATTTATTGAAAAAGACATTTTTTTTTTGAGAAAAAAAGAATACTTTTGTTCAATAAAGGGTTCTTTTTGTTTCATAAACGGGTGCTTTCAGGATTCACATTTAGAAAGTTTTGTACAGTCAAAAGAGGATTGTGAACAGAGGGGGGGGGGGGGGGGGGGGGAGGAGAAGGTCGCCTCGGGCTCGGAAATTTAGGGGGTGCCAAATTTATGCTACAAACGTCATTATTGGGTTGTCACAAGAAAAAGTTGGGAGGGGGGGGCAGGCCTCAAATTCTAATTATGCCCCAGGAGTAATTTTCCCTTCACACGCCTAGATCATGAAGTAAGAAAATCCGCTTTTTGAGCATTAAAAACACAATTTTGAAGCAGGAAAATTAGTTTGTAGAACAGAAAAATTCACTTCTGGCATTAACTTTTTGTGTGTGTATGTCTCTATGAGGAAATTTGCATTTTTTTACAATCTTTTGACAAAATCTGCCGTCTTTTCGAGATATTTTGCGTTTTTTCGCGAACTTTTGGCAAAAATACGAAGCTGTTTTTCGGAAATTTTTTGACAGAATTTTCCGCTTTATTGCGATTTTTTGACGAAAATTTGCCTTTTTTTGCAAATCTTTTGACGACATCTGCCGTTTAATCGCAATTTTTTTGACGAAAATTGCCGTTTTTTGTGAATTGTTTGACAAATTTTTCCGTTTTATCGCGCTTTTTGCATGAAGATTGGCTTTTTTTTTACGATCTTTTAAGGAAATCTGCCGTTTTTATGGGATTTTGTGACGAAATTAGCCATTTTCTCGTGAATTTTGCTAGAAATGAGTCTATTTCGTGATATTTTTTAATGAAATTTGACTTTTTTTTTCGCAATTTTTTGGCGAAATTACACGTTCTGTGGGACGCTTAAGAACTATTTTTTTGCGTTCCGACGCCGATTTTTTATGTAATTTATGCGTTATGTCTGCATCATCGCTGAAATTCTGTGTTTTCTCAAATGTGGGGCAAGAAGGGCGATATTTTTTTTCAACCAGCGACAACAGGGGCGCTATTTTTTAAACTAAAGGGCAAGAGGGGCGGAGCGCCCCCCCGAAACCCTCTGGGAAAAACTCTGACTAAAGCATTTGCTTGTCCTTTTCTTGTCTTATGATTTTTTACATTTGATTTGTTGTTTACCATGTATTTTGTACAATAAAATTTTTTTACCGTAACCTAAATGTTGCCTTTTAATCATTTACATAAATTGTGTAATATTATTTATAATATATTGGTAATACTTTGACATGCATATTTTTGTGTATAATGTTTATTTTATAAATCAAAAGAAAAGTCATAAAACAATACCGTGGGAGTTTTAAAAAAATCATGAATTCTGATGTGTGATAAGACCAATAATAAGATAAGACAAAAGTTGAAAGATATATTTAGCTAAATGTGTTTAAAAATGTATGAATACAGCTGGATGGATATATATACCACAAAATATAAATTATTAATACTACTCTTAAAATTATTGCTGATTATTTAGAAAGAAGTGTAATACATATCTTGAAAGTAAAGTTAAATATCTGAAATGTGCAATATTTTGTATAATTTAAAATTTGGTATTAAAATCGATCTAGAATTTAAGAATTCACAACTTGAGTGTGAGGGGGTGAAACTTAGAATATTTATTACAATATACTTCAGCTTCGATTTAATTTTTCTTTTTAGCTTCCGATGCTATTTCTTTCAGACAAGCTAAAAAATGTCGCGTCGTCAGCCCAAAATTTTCTACTCAACAGATTTTGATAATTATTTTTTTAAATGAAAGCTATTTATTTGTAGTTGTGCCCATTTTAGCTATTTTTTTAATTTATTTCCATTTTTATACTTCATTTTTAATTTTAAATACTTTTTACGATATTTCTTAAATATGGTGGCAACTCAATTTACCCTTTCTCTCGATAATAAAAATTTATTTTCCATTATCACTTTCCACGAGTCAGAAGCTTTATTTCATCAGTGAACATGTCCTTGCATTTAAAAGAAAAAAGTCAATTGTTTTCGTAAAATCTAACCACAATAAAATGATTGCGTATAATTATGCACTAATTGAGGTAAAAAAATTATATTTACTGAGAAATAATAATAATAATGTAAATAAAATAACAGAAAATAATTTATGATAAAAATTAATGTCTAAAGAAAAATTTCAAATGAGGAAAATGATGTCATTCAGCAACCAGATAAATATGAATTACAATATGATTACGAATGCTTTTATCATATTACTAATAACAGTAACTTTTAAAAAACATTTGAAGAGAAAATGACATCACTATTTAAAAAATCGCATTTTTACTCATAACGATATTACGTTTAAATATTTCTTTTCATTATGGACACTGAGTTGAGATTTTACTTTCAGATGACTTCAGTTAGTGAAAATAATGTCACAGTAAAAATGAAATTAGTTTTTTTTTAATAAAACAATTTTTCTGTGAATGCATATAAAATAAAATTCTGGATTTCGCCGGCACTCAGATTACAATTTTATCTGAAAATGTGCGAATATTTGCATGCAAAATTGTAACTGACAAACTTGACATTAAGTTTGGAAATAATCGTTTATTTAATGGTATTGTCTGAATAACTTTGGATGTATTTATAAAAGTATTTATATATTTATTATACATTGATTCAATAATGTAATTACTTTTGATTTTTTTTAACCAAATCGATCGGGTCTTTTAAATATTTCATTCGTCAAATTCGACGGGATTTCATTCGTTTTATTGTTAAAATGCATTTCCTTTTTCTCAACGTCAATAAAAAAGCGTTTAAATTAAAGAAAAAATCCGTTTTTGATGAATCTAGTCAATGAAGAAGTAGCACGTCAAATTGCATCTCTTTATTATTCCGCAATTCCAATGACTCAGAGAGAAATTGCTAATCAATTGGGGGTATTTCACGCCGTTCTGTTTGCTATTATATTAATAAACACAAGAAAAATGAAGTTAGTTCATTGCATTCTAAACAGGGTCGCCCTTCTAAAAGACCCTATCGATTATTATTATTATTATTATTATTATTATTATTTTTTTTTTTTTTTTTTTTTTTTTTTTTTTTTTGTAATCGGAGGCGAAATTGAATTCTGCAATGGCAGAATCTATATTCAACTTGTCATAATTTTGAAGTAAAAATACTTTTAAAAATCTAGTTCTATATCATAAAAAACTGTAAATTAAATGCAAAGTAACATGTTATGATGTAATTGAAGAAAACAGATCCAGACATTCTAGAATTTTTTAAATAAGTGATCGTAATGTAATAAGCAAATCTGCATGTAGTTTCTTATTATTTCAATCTTTTTGTTATTATGGTTTGGTTTATTTTTGTCGTCCGATTATCTACGCTAGGGATATAGGACCAGGGGGGAGTGCCCTTCGTGGGGGTCTTTCTAAGGGAACCTACGCAAGGTTCGAAGAAAACCACGAAAACTCCAAACGGTTAGGCCGACAGCCGCGATTGGGTTCGAACCCAGCACCTGCCGTCTACCAGTTGAGAGGTCCGTACCTCTCGGCCACTGGTGGGGCCCTTTTGTTATTATGGAGGCACGGAGAAAGGTAATTTCTGAAAAAAATCCTATGAAAACATTAATGTTTTATTTTCTAGGAAATGAGCTTCCTGTAATATATCTCCCCTCCCCTTCCCCCCCAAAAAGATTTATGGATATTTTTTGTTTTTAGAATAAAATTTCTTAAACTTTCATATGATTTAAAATAGAATAACTTCTCAGGAGAAATTTGTTTTTCAATTTTCATTAATAAAGTTTAAGGTATTGGAAGGTAAGTGAATGTTTCTTCAATGACTGGCAATTTTGTGAATGGGTACTAGTATAAGTGAACAGATTCGAAATAAACAAATCATTCCCATTCCTTACATGGAATAAATTGTTAATTATATTCAATATTTTGCTCCATATCTACTCATCTATGAAATATATTTATGATATTTGCAATAGAAACTTATAGTAATGGTTTTTTGAAGTTACTTTGATGACACATTAAAAGATATTTTTTTCAAAAGATTGTTTTTAAATCAAAAAGGGCAACTTTGTGACATACGTTAATTTATTTTTGTTCAGAAATGCATGAAATTGACAGGTGTTAATCAAAAACAACCGAAATGCACTCAGTTTTCTGTTTTTTGTAAACAAAATAGATCTTTCGGAATAAGCCATCAAAATTGTCATTTTGAACCGCTTTCCCGACAAAAGCAAAACCAGTCCAACAAATGGGGGGGGGGGTATAATCACATGATCCAAATATTTAATAATTTGATAGGTAATTAAATTGCAATAAAATGGAAAACTGAGATAAAACAGGTCTTCCATTTTGACTTCATTTGGTATTAAGTTTGAAACACCAAAGATGACAGCATTTTATGAATGATCTGATTTTTATCAAAAATGTAAACATTTTTTGAATGATACCTGCCAATTTTGTGTGTTAAAGTGTAGATCCTTTTGGCTATAAAGAACATCTTTAATGAAATAAATAAAAAAAAAAAAACTTTCTCATCTAAAAAAAAAACATAGCTGGCATTTGCTCAAAAAACAGAAAATCCCCCCCCCCCCCCTAAAACGAAGCAAAAAAAAACGGACTTTCTTCAAAAAAAAAAAAAATTTCTCTTGCAACGAAGAAAAACATGACGGACATTCCTTCAAAAGACGGAAAATCCCCCCACCCCCTAAAACAGACAAAAATATAACGGACTTTCCTTCAAAAAACAGAAAATATTCTTTCCTAAAACGAAGAAAAAGATGACGGACGTTCCTTCAAAAACAGAAAAATTTCTTCTCTAAAACGGAGAAAAACATAACGGACTTCTATCAAAAGACAGAAACTTTCTCTTTTTTAAAGAAGAAAAACATGACGGACGTTCCTTCAAAAAACAGAACATTTTCTTCCTGCGACGGGAAAAAAAAAGACGGATATCCGTCTTTTTACAGAAATTTGCTGGCAGCACTGCTGCCTGTACTTTTTCTGTGAATTGACGGAAGTTTTTTTGAGAGTGTGTAGTCGCATTTTTTTCCCTTGCAGTTTCCGCAATTATTCTTTGTAATTTATTTTCCATGTCATTAAATATTTTGGAAGTTTTTATACTTGAGTAATTTTTTTCTAACTACTGGGATGAAGTTATTCCCTACACATAGTTAGTTTAATATTGAAAAAAAAAAAAAAAAAAAAAAAAAAAGATCACTACAGATAACACAATTGTGAAGAAACTCATACAGTATATATAAAATAAAATCTGTAAAGTTATTAAACTTTTTCTAGGAATCTTGGATTTCAAGATTTTTTTATATAACTGTAGCAGTAAGAATTCATGTTACAGATTCGGTTATATGAATTTTTGCTGTCATGGTTACATGAAAAGTTCTAATAATCTAAAAAAATGAGTAATTTTACAATTTTTTTTTTTTTTTTTTTTTTTTTTACAATGCACACATTTGTAATAGCGAAAAAAAAAAAAAAAACATTCGGTTTTTTATTATTTACTTTATAAAATAGCTGAAAACAACACTAAAAAGTTTATTATGACAAAAATATCATTAAAAAATTCATTAAATTTTACGATTTAATTGAATCTCACGAATATTTATCATTACGATTTCTAATTCTTAAACTTTATTAAAATTAATTATATTTTATAATATTTTTTATGCTTTTCGTATGTTTTATAATTCAAAATCTTAAACATTTTACGACAACTCTAATGAGTTAAAAAAAAAAAAAAAAAAAAAAAAAAAAAAAAAAAAAAAAAAAGAGAGAGAGAGAGAAACGTTTGAAGTTTATATCAGAATAGACTATATATATGTTTTTTAATAAAACTTATTTTACCATAATAATTGAAAAAACTATTAATATCAAGATAAAGTTTGAATTAAAAAAATTTTATTTGTATGAAAAAAAAATTCTGTAAAGAGTATAGAATGCCAATTAAATTAAAAAGAAATTAAACGAAAGGTAGTTTTAAAGTTTTTATTAGTAAAGTAACATTAACAAAGTTATTATTCTGTAAGCAAATACATAATTTAAGGTAAAATTATAATAAATTTTACCAAAATAACTAAAGGATGCTAGTATATTGTTTGTTTTGAAATACGAAGTTTAAATTTCAAATCATATAAAAATTGTTTGGTGTAATTATAGTTCAGTTGAATTACTTGTGTAATATTAAAATAGCTGACATGTTTTAATATAACAAATTAAAGAAAATTTTGCAGAATTCCTGACTAAAATAAGGAGGTTTCATTGTACGTAAAATTTAAATATATATTTTAAAAATAAGTATGATAGAATTTATAAACAACGCATAAGGGATCATTAATTTCAATTATTATGTAAATTTAAAATTTACATTTAAAATGAAACATAATCTTCTGATTTAAAAAGTATTTAAACTAATAGAATTTTTACTGGCGCTATTTCATCATCCTACTAAAAAAAAGTTACTTAGATTGCTTATTCTGATCTATATAGGTATATATTACAAGTCCACCCGTAACGAGAAAGACCGTGAAAAATATTTTTCTCCCCGTGGTCACTATAGAAACGGACTTGTCCACTTTATTTTAGGGTGACCGCAATACTGTTGGCTTCTTTTGTATGTACTAGGAGCAAAAAAAAGGAGGAGATTATCGCAGTCTTCGGATTTCAAACCACCTCTGTCAGTTGGTATCTTCCGAAGAAGCAATTCCTCTCGGAGTTTTTCTCCTGGCGGTAGGTCTGTATATGTGTGTGTGTGGAAATCTTTCTTTCCCATATGTTTGAAAACAGAAACGAGCCGAAATCAGCTTTACAAATACAAGTTTCTCACCCATGTATTGACATCAAAAAGCATTTGCGACACAAAAGCTTTCTACTGCACTGCCCAAACTACTGGACAAAGGGGTAAAGATTACACGTCACTCAAAAAGGGGGTGAGAAATATCTGCCCTGATGTTTTTAGTGAACATTAGATAAATAGAACAACTCTTATTGAAAGGAATTCTCTTACTGTTTCGAACTTTTTTGAGGGAGAATGTATGGAAGGCCAAGTCCATTCTAAAATGAATTGAATGCTTAAAATTTATCTATCTCTTTAAATTTTGATTCAAATAGTTATTTCAGATTTGCAGACCCCCCCCCCCCCCACACACACACACACACATACAGGAAAAAAAAACTGTTTTGCTAAAACTACTAAATTTTAATTGATATAGCCCCAATCAAAAATTTGGTTAAAAGGACCAAATTTTAAACAAACTTTGGTTGAATTAACAAAATCATTTCGTTAGTCAAACCAAAATTTTGTCATTCCAACCAAAATATTTGGTTGGGGTTGTATCAACCAAAATCAGAAATTTACTTCCTGATTTTAATTTTGTAATTTAAAAGGAAACTTCTTAAGGGGAAATTATAAATCTTTGGGTCATTTTTAATTTTTTTTCTAGTCCTCAAGTGTATAGGTCATTGGGCATCGCGTCAGTACTTTACCAACTATTTTGTTCATTAATTGTAAAAATGCTAGTTCAACGTTATTTTACGTTAAGATAAAATTTTATATCTGTTTTTCTGGAAACTTACTTATTTAATTTTTTTTTCTTTTTTTTGAAGAAATTTTCCATTGATTTTTTTCATTAACTCATTAAAGCCAGTTGGCAAGAAAACTTGCGATATAAAAATTAACAAATTTCCGATGTGAAAATCAGTTTTTTAGGAATGAAATATTCATATTATCTAATCTAAAGTTTTGAGAGTTTAAATAAGTAAAAATTATAATTATGTAAATACTGGAATCAACTGATGCAGATGCATTAAAAAAGTGTAAACGAAACTCGACGGTAATGGGTTCGAAAAAAAAAAAAAAAAAGGTAATAATTTTTGTTGGAGCTTATACCAATGAAAAGTATCATTTTGAATGATCATTTGTTTAAACTGGTAAAAAGAAAAAACAAGTGGGCAACTTTGATCACAGATCGCTCTTATGGTTTCATTTAATATCTCTTTGAAAAATCTTTACGCTTGTTCTCATTATGTGTTACGAACCATGTGTCAAAGTTTAAAGGATCGATTCTTTATTTTCCCCAAACTGAACAAAATTGTGAAAATAGCCCCTCCTCAGACGACCCTCTCCTCCCCTTGAATTTTCCACTCTTTCAAATATTTAATGTTAACAAATAGTATTTACATCAGTGCTAAGTTTAAAAAAAAAAAAATAATAAAAATAAAACATTCAAGAAATAGTATTTACATCAGTGATAAGTTAAAAAAAAAATAAATAAAAATAAAACATTCAAGAAATAGTATTTACATCAGTGATAAGTTAAAAAAAAATAAAAATTCAAGAAATAGTATTTACATCAGTAATAAGTTAAAAAAAAATAAAAATAAAATAAAATAAAATAAACAGTCAAAATGCAATAAACAGCTTATTTTAAGAAAAAAGACAATATTGCCCTTCCCCCTAACAAAAATTCAAACTATCTTAAATTTATAAAATTCGTATTATATGTATTAAACTATATCAAAGTGTAAAAGCGATCATTTAGTTTTCCAAATTTTAACAAATTCACGTCATTTTTCTGTGCGAAAAAGCATCTTTTTTATAAGTTTATAAATTTATTTTTTCATAAATTGGAAAGAAGTGATCTGATTTTTAAATTTAGATTTTAGTAATCAACGCATCAAATAACACCCGGATGCGAAACTAATAAATTTGTAAATCAACAGTTTAAAAAAAATAAAATAAAATAAAATAAAATCTACCCCTATTATCAAACTTCAGTATGAAAATTTATCGTTTTTTTTTTCCCATATCATGTCATGGAGAATTGAGATAGGATTATTTTTTTCTCTTTACTCTATGATATAACGCGGTTTGCCGTGGAGTTAATTACCAAACTAAAAACAAATAAACATGTTTCATGTGATTTATTTAATCCATTAATTTATGTTAGATAAATAATAATTTCTATATCAATTGAACTTTTTTCAACAATTAGATGAAAAATAATTTTATTTAACCTTGCTTGCAACAATTAAGAAATGAAATTTTAATTTGAAATTTATGCTGCTTCAAAATTTAATACTTGTAACTATCGTACATTTTCAATTTTTATACGATCGTATAGGGAAAAAATGTACTTTTAAATTCAATTTGTTTGAAAGCTGTAACTCAATTTATATTTGAGATATTCATAGCACCAATTTTGTAATTGTAGAAACAATAGTATTCCATTTCTTTTAAAAGTAAAAGCAATGGAGTAATTAGAAAACAACAAAATCATGAACTGATGATATTAAAATTAATATGTTAATTAAAATAATAATCTTTTTCAAAATTTTATGATTTGCTGTGTGACAACAGGTATTCAGCTATAAATACACAAAATTTGAACTCTCTAGCATATGTAATTTTTGTGTACCGACTCTGTGACGGACAGACAAACAGACAACGGACAGAGACGAATAGGGTTTCATCAGATGAACGAAACCCTAAAAATGAAGCAAAAGCATATTATGATTTGTTGAAATGACGGACATTTTGTCAAAAATCACTTTTTAAACTAAATTTACTTTAAGCGATAAATAATTTTAAGCCCTTTCATAATTTGGTGAACCCGGAGAATAATCGCCTCCAGACTGGAATTTCACGACAAACACCTACAGGTACTCACTGTCGTTCAAGACGTGTTATTCATTTTTTAATGCAGAAAAAATTTAGCATGTAATTGAAAATAAGTAAAAAAATATATAAAAATACGCAGGTGATATCTCTTTTCTTTTGTCATTAAAAAGTAATAAAAGTCACGTGAACATTAGACAGTTCCCTTAAGAGCCCTTCACGCACATTCCTTTATGAAAATCCTTAGAAAAAAATTCTTCTTAATATCTCGTTTGAAATTCCGTATTTTTAAATGATTTATTTATTTATTTATTTGTATTTGATGCCAAGATGAACGGGCCAAGATTAATCTCCGAAGAAGCTGTCTTTTTTTAAATATTCGACTATTTTTCATATTTTTTTTCTGTCAGTATACCACAATTTTCAAAACCGGCTCCGAAAGTGTTAGTATCAAAAGAGAAAAAAAAATCTATAAGCAAAATAGGAAAAATAAAAAATTGCTTATCTATTGAAGAACCCCAGCCATAAATGCCAAAAAAAAAAAATAATAATAATAATAATATTGAAACGCAAACAATGTATTAAAAAAGATCTTCATGAGGATTAACTGTTTCAAGTGCGTGTTTTCGCATGAATTGAGTACATGAGAGTAAGTTAGGAGAACAGATACTGGTAAAATGAAAATTTTTATGGAAATCAATAACAATAAGCATGCAAAGGACCTCCGTAAGAATGGTGAAAAACTGCTAAGAGTAGGAAAAAAGTGAAACTATAATTACTGGAATGTATAGAAATGCTTGTAGCAAAGAAATAATGCAACAACTTTTTCCAAGTAAAGTGTTTACCGTTTTTGTCTACATTGTTGCCGAAAGTTAATCAGCGAACAGACTTTGAAATGGCAACATTGGTATTAAAAAATTATCTGGAATGATGCAAATACGCAATTTTACTAGGCGCTTTAACTTTCTAAGTAATAATATAAGTATATTATGTCGAAAATGATTCGATATTTTTATTATAGTTTATCGTTTATCATCTTATTTAATACAATATTTTCTCTTTAATTCAGAAATATTATTTTCTTCTCTACTTCAACACTAAAAGAAACGTGTATGGTAAAAATTACTTGATAACAGAGTTAAAAAAGGACACTTCACTCAATTTAAAACACCAGATCCATAACATTAAACCAATGGGCAGGCTGTTTTCAGATTTCTCGTTTAAATTTGAATAGTTTCAAAGAATTTCTTTTGCATAGGACACCTGAAGTCAATATTCAACGTGATTATTTTTTACTTTTTCAATGTAGATTGTTTTTTTTTTTTTTTTTTTTGTACGCTGCTAAAAAAATTTCTCTAGTTTGAAACAAATTTTCGTGTTTAGTAGATGCCGCCATAACATGGTGAAATCTCGTACCAAATTTGAAGATTCCTATTTCAACCTCGTAGAAAAAAAATGAAATTCACTTTATATATATATATATATATATAGAAAGATACTTAAAGAAAATTTAGTTAGAATTATTTGTTTAAAAAAATTGTCATTGTGAGACCTAACTTTTTTTTTCCTTGGAAGGGGAGGGGGCTAAGCTTTAAATGGTATACTGATATTAAGAAATATATAGCCTTACATAATTTAAAGTTAAAATTTTTAAAAAACCCATTTGGATTTTTTCAGGAAAAAGGCCACTTGAGTTTTTTGGGATGGGAAAAATCGCAAAAATTCTGCCTTAAGTTAAAAATGCTAATTTTATACACTTCAATTCAAAAATCAGACACAGTTTTTTTTTTTTTTTTAGGAAATTTATAATAATATTTTTGAAAATTTTTGAATAATATGCTACATATACTACAAGACTATTAAATGTAAAATTAGATTGTCATAGAAGTCAGTGTCAGTGGCATTTGTAAATTTTGATCACAAATGGAAATACACTTTTACTAGCTTTGTAACTTAATAAGCCCCTAAATGATTACGTAATTTGCTCCAAACCAGATCAAATTTAGAAAAGTATTGTTTAATTGAAGCAGAAATAGTTTGTGCTGAATGTAAAAAACGGAAAAAACTGACAAAATCCACAAGGAAACTTATCTTTTACGTTTTTTTTTTTTTTTTTTTTTTTTTTTTTTTTGTTATAATCTGTCTCTGTCATTGTGTTGAAAATTACTGCATAGCACTTTTATTAAACATACATTGAAGCAGGATAACAAATGGAACGATTAATCTTAAAAGCTATAACAATGCAAGCAAATAGAATGGGGTTCAAGTTTCAAGGGCTACCTTCAAGTATATGCATTAAGATTTAAAGCACTAGGATGCATTTTAAAGTACAGAAATGGAAATCTTTCTTCTTTACAACCTCATTTCTGTTTTTTTTATAAATGCTTTGAAATTCTTTTAAATCTGATTCTTTTGAAATATATTTAAGTTGGCATTTATCTTTGCATTCTCACACCTTAGATTAAATAATGATACAATTGTAAAAAACCTAAAAATTTGAAAAAACCCAAAAATGGGTTTTTTCAAGTGGGGCCCACTTGGGAGAACCCTGGGCTTATCAGGTAATACACATATTAACATAACGTGTTTAAACATAACGGAACTCCAAGGTATTCATAATTAGTAAGGCAGTATATAATAAAGAATTTAAATGCTTTATTTTCATTGTTTAATGTATGAACAAAGAATAATTAATAAATAGGCATAACTAATGTTTTTTATTAATTGCAACAGAAAGGAACAATTTTATGTCAGTTTTAGGTATTAATTTTTAATACTTTATATCAATTGTGTTTAGAAGTACACAAAAGGAATACTTTTTCCAGTTTTTAGCATTTATGACAATTTTTATTTATCAAATTTAGAACAATAAAACAGACATGATGTCATTTCAGCATTACAATATATATATATATATATATATATGTGTAAATATTTTTACAAATAAAACCAAAGTAACTCGGATATAATGTTGAATATTGTGTTATTTAAATTTTATCTAAACAAAAACAAATTTCAGAGCCCCCTTCCTTTTTTTTTACTAGTTTGTGAAAAATAAATGTATAACAAATTTATTTATGAACGGCTTTACTTTGAAAACTTCTTCCTCCTCTTTTTAGGTAGATTTTAAATGAAATAATGCGTTTTGCGATCGCTCTCATGCTGGAATGTCTGAAAATTTTTGCAGGTCTACAACAGTAATTACCCTGAGATCCCAATTTATATATATATATATATATATATATATATATACACCGGGTGTCCCAAAAATGACTGATGGATTTTATAATTGAATAACTTGGAAACGGTGGCAGCTATTTAAAAATTTTTTGCAGGAGAGTTATGTATAATGTCAGGAGTTTTTTTTTTACCGTAATTTTTTATTTTAGTTTGCATGTCAAACAATAGGTGGCGTTGACGGCGATGGAAGGCCAGGTCGACGCTTCATTCAGCACTGAACACCTGGCCCTCAATCGCCGTCAGCGCCGCCTATTGTTTGAGATGCGAACTAAAATAAAAAATTACGGTAAAAAAACTCCTGACATTTTACATAACCCTCCTGCAAAAACTTTTTAAATAGCTGTCACCGTTTGCAAGTTATTGAATTTTAAAATCCACCAGTCATTTTTGGGACACCCGGTATATACAGAGTGTTTTGATACAGAGTGTAACTGACGTTATTTAGAGCTCTCTGTAGCTAATTCTAATAACCGGAACTGCTTTAAAATTTATATGGGGATTATTAAGAACAAGGAAAAAGAGATTCCACGAAAAAAAATTAGTTCCAATCACTAATAAGGGCTATATAATAAAACATTTGAATTTAAAAGAAAAATAAAAATTAAATAAAATAAAAAAATGAATACAATTGGAATTTGCATAACCAATATATATATATATATATATATATATATATATATATAATACTTTTATAAATACATCCAAAGTTATTCAGACAATACCAATAAAAGAACCGATGAAACCAGTATTTTTACAATCATATTATTAAAAACAGTTGAAGTTTGAAGAGAAATAGAAGGCAGATTACCAAATTACTAAGAAATATATGAATAAATGGACATTATATAACCAGAGTAATTCATATATTACCATCACTCTTTTATGGGCTCGATAACTTCTTTAATTCTGCTGATATAAAGTTTATATTAGCGAAGAAGTTTATGCATGACAGACATATGATGAATTTAAAAATGGACGAAATAAAGGGTGTTTTTGGAAGAAAAAATTCATAACTTCAACTCAATTCTCAAGATATGTAATCCAAATAATTTTCTTTATAAATGTACGTAATATTATCTAAAACTTTTGTACTGCTATTTTTTTATGCCAATTCTTACTGATAAGGAAAAAAAAATCAACAATTAAAATAAATAAATAAACATAAAAATAAAATTAAAAACGAAAGAAAAAAGTGGGGTGGAAAAAAATATCTATTACTTCGTCAATTTTTAAGCTATTAAATCAGATTATATTTATTTTACATCTTCTTAATAATATCTACAGCTTTTACAACGACAAGTTTTTTATAGGACCAATCCTTATAGCTAAAATAAATTTAACAAAAATAGTAGTTGAAGAAAAAATCTCAAATCAATTACGCTTATATAATGACTCATTTTAAAATTTATTTTTGAATTTAAACACATCCTAATGACAAGTATTCTAATTTGGGAGCTATATAATGTGACGACACATTTACTTTTTGCCTGAAAGAAACGCGAATCGGGAGCTCATAACCATTGAAATGAGTTTAAGTTAAAAGATAATAAAAATGGATGGCCTTATTATTATTTAATAAAATTATCTTAATTTTCGCAAAATTGTATTATTATTTAATCTATTTATTAAATTGTATTATTATTAAAATTATCAGTGGTTAGCTTTATTTTCCATTAATGCGAATTCATTAATTTAATATTTTTTGTAATTAAAAATTGTGAAATATAAACGCTTATATAAAAAAAATAACCTGAATATCGTTAACATGACAGACACACATTATTTGTTAAGGATTAGATAAAGCTTTTGAACGTTATTATTATTATTATTATTATTATTATTATTATTATTATTATTAACAACTTTTTTTCTTTCTTTTTTTTAAATTAAGATTTTTTTTTTTTTTTTTTTACTTGCATTGCAATATTATTTTGTTAATTTAAACACAGCAATGATGTGAATACCGTCCACTGGTCAGCAGGTATTTAGACATCTGTGGATGTTCTGCTTGAAGAAAAGGAAAAACATTAATTTAAATAGTTCCATGCTTAATAAATTAATTTAAATGGTTCAGAAATAGTTCCAGTCTCATTTTGCAATATGAAAATAAAAGCAAACGTGGCCGTCTTCTAGAATGAAATTGGTTACAGGATCACTTCACAAAAAGCGCATTTGGACATGGCAAAATTGCCTGTAATAAATATGAAAAAAAGAAATAACAAAGTTAGAAGTAAACCGAATAAAAAGACAGAAAAAAAAAAAAAAAAAAAAAAGCAGAAAATGGATTATAAAAAGGTGAAATGATGAAATTTGTGTTTTCTATGAGAGTGCTTTTTCTTCGGACAAATGTGGTGGTGGAAATTCTGGATTCAGTGTTAAAAATAAAATATGTAACTAGAACGACTGCATAAACATGATTATTATGCTTTCTTTTAATTTTAGGTACTATATTTTCAGAGATATAGAAGAAAATTAAGTACGAAAATATGTCCCCTCCCCTCTTTTTCTAAATCAGCTGAATTTAAAATAATGAAAAAAATAGAGGTTCTAGACTCTAATTAATGTGTTCCAGGAAAACTATAGCGATTACCCTAGAATACATAGATTTTGAGAAAAGCGCATTTTTTTCGTTATACACAAATTTCGATTTGCAGTCATTCAGCAAAGATTTTCAGGAGGGCTGGTATAATCTGGTATAAAATTGAAAGTGTGTGATGTTTAGAAACTTAAAAATTTTAAATAGCAAAAACTGCAAAACCGAAATTCCATTTCAAATTTCAAAGTGTTGTCATTCATAAAATGATGTATGCGTCACGCACATAATTACGCACATAACATTTGGCCTTTATAATATAGATTGTAAGAGTTTTCCTCGAAATTTATAAACTTACAAACACAAAACGCCAAAGCATGTTATTTACAGATATGATATTTAATTGGCTTAAATTTTAGTAACTTTTCAATCATTTTTATACATTGAATTACATGCTGAATTATAAGCGCTTGTTGTTTTATGAAAATTTATAGCATTATAACATCTGAAAATTCAGTTTAGAGCACTTTATAGAAATTTAGTTCAAATTCTAAATGCTTTTAAACAGCATTTTGTGAAAAATTGCTTTTAATGAAAATTGGAAATATCCTTTGATTTCACACACTCTAAATATCATTATATGTCATTCTCAAGCAACAGCCATGCAAGTACAAACAAATATAAATTCTGGAGAGTAACCAGTTTGGGTTTGAAGTCAATCTTAAATCTGCTCTCAAATTTAAAGAAGCTTTTTTCTAACACATTTCTGAATTCAATTTTGCTCGAAAACACATTAAATTAGAAGGTGTTTTAATTCAGAATTCAATCGAATGTTGTTTCATTTCATGGTAAACGCATATAAAAAAAAATGTATTTTTTATAAATTTATAGAAATTATTTATTTATTTACGACATTTAAGCACTAGTAAAACTTTCTCCGTGTCCTAATAAGTAAAACAATAAAAGTTTCACTTTTGTACAAATAAAACTTACCGAGTTATAATAATTTGAATTTTAAGAATTTTCAACATTTTTTGTCAATAAAAACAGAAAAACGCTTTTTATCTATGAGTTACAAAATAATAATAATAATAATAATAATAATAAATAATAATAATAAAAAAAATAAATAAATAACAATGGTGTGTGTTAATTAATCCATGGAATACCTTGAAAGAGTTAACAAAATTTGGGGCACCGGTTCCATTTAAAATAGAAATCCTCTGCAAAAATTGTAATCCACTACTTGAGATATTGCGATTCATTTTATTTATTTATTTATTTTATATGTATATGCTGAGTATCTTGTAAGATGTAGTACGAATGCAGACCAGATGTTTATAAGTAATGTGACTATTGTCGCCAAGAGTTACCATGCTTCTATTTGCACACAGAAGTGTTTGTGGGTAAAAAATAATTAAGGCATTCCTCAATGTAATGATATATTACTACCCCTCGAGCACAGATCATAGAGATATGGTCGAAGCTGTAAGCGCAGTTTATGATCTAATTCTACCGTAGGCGCACTTTTTGTAGACCCGTACATCAAGTATCTATCGTTTACTCCATAATTTTTTCAAGAATGGGGTAGCTGCGACATGTATCAGGAGAATCTAAACCATCTAAAATCCAGTTACTCCCAAAATTATAAATACTTTTTATGAGTTTCTCTTAATACGGAAATTAATTAATTTCTTTTTTTTTTCTTCAAATTATGAAAATTATATAATGCCGTTAAAAATCACATAATAAAATAAAATAAAATAAAATAAATAAAAAACATGTTGGGGATAGCAAACCAAATTTCTGAACTCATATTGCGAAAGTTTTAAATTTTACGATACAGATGAAGACACATACATAAAAAAAAGTGATATTATTAGTAAATTATCGAAACCAGTGAAAAATAGTTCTGTTTGATATTAAAAAAACAGTAAAATTTTTCAAAGATTTATTGAAAAATAGTGTTTCTTTTTCTATAGAATATCCATTTAACTTTTATACTTAGTACCTAAAGAAAAGTACATAAGTACTTATTTAATTATTAAGTTCATTGTATAAATAAATCTAATAATTTCATATCATGTGCTTACTGATATTTTTTATATGAAAATATCATATGATCTATCATTAAGGCTCTCATTTTATATTTAAGAGAAATTAATGTTAATATTAATACAATTATTTTCTTAAAGTACCACAAAAAATATTAATCCATAATACGATATCAGCTACAAATTTATCTACAATTGTTCCTTTAATTCACATTTATTCTTATAATTTTGATTTAAAAAAATATTCAAGTTAGTAGCTGCAGACCACGCTGCGATTTTACACAATACTCAATTCTTGTAAGTGATTCCCCCCCTCACCTTCCCTTCAGTTTTTACCATAATAGCTCTGTGTTTTTATTATTAGATAAAATATTGTATGATCTATAACTTAGCTTGTAGTGTCTACAGATGGACAGAAGAACGCATTATCGAGTAACTGAGATAGTTGTGTGTAGAAATTGGTAATATACCATACCAATGAGCAACGTAAATGTGTACGAATGGATAGAAAATGGCATTATCGAGTAACCGAGATAATTGTGTGTAGGAACTGGTGAAATACATTATCATTGAGTAACTATATTGTTGTGCATACAGGCAGAAGATTGCATTATCGAGTAACTGATATAATTGTGTTGTAGGAACTGGTGAAATACATTGCCATTGAGTAATTTATATTGCTGTGCATTCAGACATTATCGAGTAACTTAGAAAACTGTGTACAGAGTTAAAAAAATACAGTGACTCTTCGAGTAACTCTACTCAGTAATCAAAGAAAGAAAACATTTTTAATTGAGATTTAAGTGTAGATGATCAAAGTGATATTTTTTAGAGTCAAGTATGTCATGCATTATTTGTTATGCTTTCATTTCACAGCAAAGGTGTTATGAAATGGTAATTTGAGTTTATTTCAAAATTGATCTAAAAGGCGATTTTTTTAATATATTAAATAAAGGCTTCTTTTAACCGACTTTTTTCTTCCGACGAGCAGTCTCGTGTAATACATATTTTAAAAGCTCAAAGGGAAAAAAAGCCAAAATAATAGTGTTTAAAAATGTAGTAGAAATTTTTTTTAAATGCAATTTTTTAAAACATTTTCACAATTTTAATTAATAATGTAGTTTGTTTGTTTATTTTATTAATTCACTGTTAACTGAACATTCAAAGTAGTCAGTTCACCGTTTAATCTATATTTTCCAAAATAAACAAAATTATTGAAAAGATACACTGTCCTCTGAAAAGATATTAATCTTATCGCTATTATTTTTATTTTCTTAATTACACTACCAACAAATATCAATATATATTTCACATTTTCTCCAGCTTTTAAATTTTGATAAAATTATTCATCGTAAAAAGTAACAGACAATCTAACAATTTGATAAAATGCTTGTCGAAATTCTTTTAATAAGACAACGTTCCCGACATCTTTTTATGGTAATACCTTTGTATTTTTATAACTAGGTCAATTATTGTCTTCTCGACATCTTTTTACGGTAATACCTTTGTATTTTTATAACTAGGTCAATTATTGTATTATCGAGTAATTAAACTTCTTGTGTGTGCTGAACATAGCTTTATCGAGTAACGGAGATATTTGTGCGTAGGAATTCACAAAATACTGCATCACCGAGTAACTTATATTTCCTTATACATACAGGTAGAATATTGCACGATCGAGTAACCAATAATGCTGTGTATACATACGGGTTAAAATTCACACGATCGAGTAACTTATATTGTTGTGTATATATGGTAGAAGATTGCATGATCGAGTAACTGAAGTGGCTGTGTAGAATATGACAAAATACCGCATCTTCGAGTAACCTTAGCTTACGTGGTAGAAAGCCATTGCATCTGTAAAAGTTTTGGGGTTCGAGGCTATCAAAATACACTCCATAAGATGGCGCTGAAACCAGTGGCAAATAAAATGTTACACACAGTGTGTATTCATGACGGCAACACACACACACACACACACACACACACACACACACACACACACACACACACACACACACACACACACACACACACACAGGTTGGTCTACCCTGTAAAGTGAGGAACCGTGTTTACACAATACGTTCTGAGTAACCTTAGAAATTGTGGTCAAAACCCTAAAAATGCAATTTACTGATACGTATTCACATTAATAAAAGCTATAACTATATTAAAAATTATATTTTTCTTGTAACATTATTTTTTATTAAATAAAACAGCAGGAGATGTTTTGCATGTATATCGAGTAACTGGTTCAGCTTACACACATGGCGTTGTGAGTAACATAGCCTCGAACTAAGATAATAAAAATTGTTACTCAGAAGAACGGTAATATTTACCTGCTGTGTTTAGTGTTGATTGCTACAATGGACTAATAATAATGGATAATTCTCTTCCTCGTCACTATAAAATTTAAGACAAAAGAAAAAAAAGTTTATATGAATCTAGGAAAAAAAGTTATCGGAAAAAAGTGACATAAACTACGAAAGCGGAAAAAAAGTGACACGGAAAAAAATTACCGAAAAAAGTGACAAGGAAAAAAAGTTACAGGAAAAAAAGTGACAAGGAATTGATTTTGGAGACTTATTATTGATTTTGGGGATTCATTGGTTAAGTATGAAAGGGGGATCGGGGGCAGACTCATAATTTAGGTAAATGGGTTTTTCATACTGAATTAACTGTTTTGGTTCAATTTTTGCAAGGAAGTTCATATTGAAAAGACGCTTGCCTGATTTGTTTTGGGAAAAGATGATTACCTTCCTCCTACCCGCCCTAATTTGATAGATGGGTTTTTATGAAGAATTATCCATCGTGTGTCAAATTTTGGATATAGGTTCTTTCTGAAAAAGGCTTATCTATAGTAATATAGTATAATGCCTGAAAAGGTTTGGAAGTTTAATGATTAAGCATAGAGCGGTAACGGGGAAATAAACTCTCTTAAATTAAATTAATAGATTTTTACGTAGAATTATCCGATTTGTTTGGAATTTTGGACATAAGTTCATTATGATAAGACGTATCTCTGATTAGCTATGGGGTTCTTTTGCTTATTGATAAAAGAAGGGGAGGGCAATTATCTCGCCTCAAACTAGATAAATCGTTTTTTATGCAGAATTATTGGATGTATTTCAAATTTTAATTGAAATTCCTTTCGGATAAGGTGAATCCCTGAATAATTTTAAGGGTTTAACAGCTAAGTATAGAAGAGGAATAGAATATAGCCCCCGTCTTTAAATTGAATAAATTGTTTTTTACGCAGAATTATTGGATTTGCTTCATATTTTGGAATATAGGTTCATTATGGTAAGGCGTATCCTTGATTAGATATGGGGTTCTTTGCTAATTAAAAAAGGGGTCGGGTGATTTTTACCCCCCCCCCCCCCTTTAAATTAGATAAATTATTTTTTTTGCGCACTTATCCGATGTATTTCATATTTATATACAAGTCCTTTCTTATAAAGTGAATCGCGGAATAGTTTTAAAGGTTTAATTGCTAAGTATAGAGGGGGGAGGGGAACGCGGGATAACCCCTTTCAATTACATAAATGGCTTTTTACACAGAATTATCCGATTTGCTTCAATTTTGGATGTGGGTTCATTCTGATAAAGCGTATCTCTGATTAGTTATGATGTTACTTAGCTAATTAAAAAGGGGGACGGGCGATTATTCCCCCTCCTAAATGAGATAAATTGTTCTTATGATGCATTTCAAATTTTGGGTACAGGTTCTTTCTGATAAAGTGAATCCCTGAATAGTTTTAAGGGTTTATGGCTAAGTATAGAGGGGGGTGGAACGAAGGATACTCCCCTTAAATTAATTAAATGGCTTTTTATGCAGAATTATCCGATTTGCTTCAAATTTTGGATATAGGTTCATTATGATAAGGTGAATCCCTGATTAGTTGTGGGTTATCGACCGGCCCCCCCTCTCTATACTTAGCCATTATACCCTTAAAACAATTTAGGAATTCACTTTATCAGAAAGAATCTATATCCAAAAGTTGAAATAAATCAGATAATTGTGCAAAAAATGTTGCGCAATTTATATTATTTAATGAGCGGGGACAATCCCTCGCTATCCCTTTTTAATTAGCAAAGAACAACATAACTAATCAGGGATATGCCTTATTATAATGAATCTACATCCAAAATTTAGAGCAAATAGGATAATTTTGCATAAAAAACGATTTATCTGGTTTGAGGCGAGATAATTGCCCCCCCCCCCTTTATTAATAAGCAAAAGAACCCCATAACTAGTGAGAGATAGGTCTTATCATAATGAATTTATGTCCAAAATTTCAAGTAAATCGGATAATTGTGCGTGAAAAACCATTAATTTAATTTAAGAGAGGTTATTCCCACGTTCCCCTCTATGCTTAACTATTAAACTCTCAAATCTCTTCAGGTATTTATTATATACAATATATATATAAGCCTTATCAGAAAGAACCTATGTTCAAAATTTGACACACGTTGGATAATTCTAAATAAAAATCCATTTCTCTAATTTAGGGTGAATTGGGTGGGGAGAGGGGGTAATCATCCCTTCCCAAAACTAATCAGGCAAGCATGTTTTCAGTATGAGCGTATATCTAAAAATTGAACCAAAACAGTTAATTCAGCATGAAAAACCCATTTACCTAAATTATGAGCCTCCCCCCGATCCCCCTTTCATACTTAACCAATGAATTCCCAAAATCAATAATACAAATCCCTAAAATCATTTCCTTGTCACTTTTTTTCCTGTAACTTTTTTTCCTTGTCACTTTTTTCCGTGTCTCTTTTCTCCCGCTTTTGTAGTTTATGTCACTTTTTTCTGATAACTTTTTTTCCGGTCACATTTTTTTCCGTTTACCCGTTTGAATATATATATATATATATATATATATATATATATATATATATTCGCACAAAATTGCAATATCCGTCTTTGTTTGAATTCAGCGGGAGTTGAGGAAATGTTCATTTTCTGTTGTTCTAGACCTTTGCTCAACAATGCGATTCATATATAATAAAAAATATTTTAAAAACAATATAATACTATGTTTTTATAATAAAATTTTAATTAACTCATTATTCTAATGATATAGCTTGTCTTTTGCATAGGTAGATGGGAGATACTGGAAACAGAGAATGGATAGGGGACCATATTCTTTTCCTAAATGTTTAAAAATATCGCAATTTTGGTCACTATTAACTAATTTTAATCATTTATACCTTTTAAAGAGAATTCTGATTACACTCATTAGAAGGTAAACAGCAGGCACCTCGCAGCTCTGCCTCGCATGCCCCTGCATCAGTCGGGCATTGCTGAAGATAGCTCACGAGAATACAAAAATTTAGAACTCAAAATAACGATAGTCTCAAAAAAATTATTTCTCTTCTGAGCTTTAGAAATGGATTGAAGGGAATAATAATTTTAAAGCACCAAGACACTGGAAGTTTACTGGTTGATCCAATAACAGTAGGAACTTTGCTCATATCATTATATGTCTTCTTTCCGTAGAATGTGGACTATAAAAGTAAAAATTCATAATATTAATTGCTAAAAATTGTTTCATAAAGGACTTTTTTTGGCTTATTGAGCAAAAGATTGGTTGTATTTACTAATTATGACGATCAATTTTCAACTCGAGGAAGAGGGGGAGCGCCCTCCTGAGAGAACTTAACCCCCATTTATTCATGGAAATTCAAAGTTTGAAGAAAACCACGAAAATCTCCGAACGACTAGGCCGACGGGCGCGACTGGGTTCGAAACCAGCACCTTCCGTCTTTACCATTTTCGAAGGCTGAACCACTGGAATGAGCTAAAGGCTATAACAAAATATGCACTAAATTCATTAAATGCAAATGATATTTAGTTGCAAAGAAAAAGAAAAGAAAAACTTTTTTTTAAAAAAAAAAAAAAAAAATCAAACAATCTGGATATCGTAAAACAATTACTCTCAAAGAAACTAGCATAGCAATGCAAGAAATTACTATCGATTAAAAGCATGTTATTCTTTTCGATTAATATAATTTATTTGTCATAAGAGTACATGTTCTTTTCGTGACAGATTTTTCTTTCTTTTTTCTTTTCTTTTCTTTTTTTTTTTTTTTTTATTATAACAAAATTACGATTTCTAAAAGTTAATTATGTAAATGAATGTTAGTATAATGAAATGATTTTTAATACCATTTATTCATTTCTAAAAATTTTATTAAAATATCATTAAAAAATCCATTAAATTTTACGATTTAATTGAATCTCATGAATATTTATCATTACGATTTCTAATTCTTAAACTTTATTAAAATTAATTATATTTTATAGTATTTTTTATGCTTTTCATATGTTTATAATTCAAAATATTAAACATTTTGCGACAACTCTATTGAAATGGAAAATTGCTGGTAGCAAATTTAAATTTCATTATAAACGTCCACTATTATAGTATAATTTAAAAGAATCCAAATATTTTAAGTGTTCAAAAAAAAAAAAAAAAAAAAAAAAAGTTTGAAGTTTATATCAGAATAGACTATATATATATTTTTAATAAAATCTATTTTACTGTAATAATAAAAAAAAATATTAATATCAAAATAAAGTTTGAATTAAAAAATATTTATTTGTATGAAAAAAAAAAATTCTGTAAAAAGTATAGAATACCAATTAAATTAAAAAGAAATTAAACGAAAGTTAGTTTTAAAGTTTTTATTAGTAAAGTAACATTAACAAAGCTATTATTATGTAAGCAAATACATAATTTAAGGTAAAATTATAATAAATTTTACCAAAATAACTGAAGGATGCTAGTATATTGTTTGTTTTGAAATACAAAGTTTAAATTTCAAATCATTTAAAATTTGTTTTGCGTAATTATAGTTCAGTTGAACTACTTGTATAATATTAAAACAGCTGACATGTTTTAATATGACAAATTAAAGAAAATTTTGCAGAATTCCTGACTGAAGTAAAAAGGTTTCATTGTACGTAAAATTTAAATATATATTTTAAAAATAAATATGATAGAATTTATAAACAATGCATAAGGGATCATTAATTTAAATTATTATGTAAATTTAAAATTTACATATAAACTGAAACATAATCTTTTGATTTAAAAAGTATTTAAGCTAATGGAATTTTTACTGGCGCTATTTGATCATCCAACTAAAAAAAAAGTTACTTAGATTGCTTATTGTGATCTACACATATTGCATGCGTGTGTGGAAATCGTTCTTTTCCATATGTTTCAAAACAGAAAAGAGCCGAAATCAGCTTTACAAATACAAGTTTCTCACCCATGTATTGACATCAAAAAGCATTTGCGACACAAAAGCTTTCTACTGCACTGCCCAACCTACTGGACAAAGGGGTAAAGATTACACGTCACTAAAAAAAGGGGTGAGAAATATCTTCCCTGGGGTTTTTAGTGAACAAGCTCTTATTGAAAGGAATTTCTCTGTTCCGAACTTTTTTGAGGGAGGAAACTGAATTTAGTTTTTCCGCAAAATGCTTTTCCACCTTCAACAGCTCGAATTTTTCTGATACAATTTCAGACACATTTTTCAAAGTAGAAACATGAAACTTGCTGAGAGTATTTTTGAAGAGACGTATGAGGTGCCATGTGATGTCATTTTGTGCTCAATTCATTAGAATTTGATTTATAAACAATTATCTTCTCAGTATGACTCATTTTTTCGCCCACAGATCTTCCGCTTAAGAAAAATCTATTCAAAATGCCGTTTTTGATTGCTTTTTTGCAATGTTTTTTGCATTTATCCAAGAATCGACAATTATGGCACCTTGAGTACTTTCTGAATAAGACAATTTCCAAGTTTGATGCATATGAGAGCAAAAATGAATTTAAAAATAAATCGAAAAATAAGCAGATTGAATCGAAAAATAAGCAGATTGAATCGAAATACACCCTTAAAGGGTTAAAGTCTGAAATAAAATACTATAGTCTTTTATACTAAACTAGATGAATCACAGAAAAAATCTCCCCGCTAAAAATCTCCCCCGGAAAAAATCTCCCCGGAAAAAATCTCCCCGGTAAAAATCTCCCCACAAAGAAAGGTAACCGAAAAATAAGGCTTTTTTAAATTAAGATTGAAAAAGCCCACACATATGAATAACAAAGATTTGATGACTTTGATTATGGCAATTATAATTTCAAGTCAATCACGTGCTAATCACGTGTATTTGTACTGGAAACAATTATGGCATTACATGCATATTGTTAGAATTTATGCATATTGAATTAATAGTAAAACCTCCATATGAAATAAGGTCCTACTTCCATGATTATCGCAAGGGCAAACGAGGAAGCTGCCCCAGCTACCCAAACTCAAATTTTGGATTTTTTTTTTAAATTATTATTATTATTATTAATGCAAATTGTAGCTACAAAGACAGTTTGGATGACCTCATTTGAGTCTTCACTTCAGATATTGAATATTGTTATTCAGTCTTTGATAACTCATTACTTATTAGGATACAAACCTACATTTCATTTCGTATCATTTTTAAATTCGATTTTTATTTGTGTAATATGTAATAGAAATGAACAAGGAAAAAACTCTTAAACAGTGAAACTTTTTTTTTTTAATCGGGTCGCACAAAATAAGAGGATAGGGGGGAAACAGAAATATGAATGTTAAGACTGATTTAGATACAAAAGGACAAATCTATGACATAAGTTTTAATTTGTTTTGTTCGGAAACTCATGAAACTAGCAGGTATTGATGTTCAGAAACTAAATCTAATTACTAACTCGTGTTTTTTTTTTTTTTTTTTTTTTTTTTTTTAACCCGATAGATTTTTTACAAAATAATATCAAAAGGGGCGTTTTGAATTAAATTTCCTCGCGTAAGATGAATAATCACACAAACAGGGGTAAAAACGTGTTTGTCACGTGATCAAAATCTCTTATATCTCAATCTTTTTCGTTATCTATCTTTTGAGGTGAGGGAGGGGTTGATTTTAGGGGAGGTAGCAAAAAAATATGTGATAAAATCTAGAGATGTTTGGGAAAGTCGGATTTTCTGTGTGTGAAAGGAGGGGGGGGGGAGGGCTAATTTAAAAGAAAATGTAATTTATTGATTTTTTCACCTCTCTTCATCAACAGCTTACATATATAAGTAAAGTTGCTTCTGTCTTCATATATATTTTTTGAATTAATAATAATTAAATTTAAATTTTTAATTATTTTTTTAATTTTTAATTTACACAAATTTTATGCGCGCAAAATAAAACAATAATAAATGCGTTCATCTGGGGGGAAAAATCGAATTCGTAAAGGCTGTGACGTTTCTTCGATAAAATGGTAAATGGAAAAAAAGTGACCGGGAAAAAAGTTATCGGAAAAAATGTGACCTAAACTACAAAAGCGGAAAAAAGTGACACGGAAAAAAAAGTGACGCGGAAAAAAAGTGACAAGGAAAAAGTTACCGGAAAAAAGTGACAAGGAATTGATTTTGGGGATTTATTATTGATTTTGGGGATTCATTGGTTAAGCATAATAGGGGGATCGGGGGAGGGGCTCATAGTTTAGGTAAATGGGTTTTTCATGCTGAATTAACTGTTTTGGTTCAATTTTTAGGTGCGTTCGTAATTATGTAATACGTAGCACCTATAGTGGTCGTTCAGTCCATCCGTCTGTCCGTCCGTCCGTCTGTCCGCATATAACAACGGAAAAACTAACCAATCGAATCATTTGAAATTTAAAATACATAATTATTACATAATTTTGTCGCGTCATTTCAAATTTTATGAAAATCGGATGCATAGATCAATTACAGGGATGATCAAAAGTATTCCATTACATTATGGTCAATGGGGAAAAAAGTTTCAAATGCATTTTAATCGTTTGAAATTTAAAATACGCAATTATTACATAATTCTGTCGAGTTATTTCAAATTTTTTGATAATCGTGTGCATAGATCAATTACAGGGGCAATCAAAAGTATTCAATTACATTATGGTCAATGGGGAAAAAGTTTCAAATATATTCTATACGTTTGAAATTTAAAATACATAACTATTACATAATTTTGTCGAGTCATTTCAAATTTTATGAAAATCGGATTCATTGATCAATTACAGGGGCAATCAAAAGTATTCCATTACATTACGGTCAATAGGGAAAAAAGTTTCAAATGCATTTTAATCGTTTGAAATTTAAAATACGCAATTATTACACAATTCTGTCGAGTTATTTCAAATTTTTTGATAATCGTGTGCATAGATTAATTACAGGGGCAATCAAAAGTATTCAATTACATTATGGTCAATGGGGTAAAAGTTTCAAATATATTCTATACGTTTGAAATTTAAAATACATAACTATTACATAATTTTGTCGAGTCATTTCAAATTTTATGAAAATCGGATTCATTGATCAATTACAGGGACAATCAAAAGTATTCCGTTACTTTACGGTCAATGGGAAAAAAATGTTTCAAGTGGGAAAAATGTTCAAGCATCTTAATCGTGTTACACTCATGGGAACTTAATAACATTTATATACAACTATAAAGTACATACTATAATATACACCTTACATAATTTGTGGTGCAAAGAACATTTGTTATTGATTTACAAGGCCACACAAAAGTATTCCATTACATAATGGTATAGGGAGAACATTGTTTGATGAGCGTTTTAATTGTAATTCACTATTTGCAATTTTATGAGATTGATATATGAAAGTAATATTTTTAAAAATTTGTTATCGTACGAACGCACCTAATTTGCTACGCTTCACGTGCAATTTCCAACTTGTTGGATATACGTTCATCCTGAAAAGATGCTTGCCTGATTAGTATTGGGAAGGGACGATTACCCCCCCCCCCCCATCCGTCCTCAATTATATGAATGGGTTTTTACGCAGAATTATTCAACGTGTGTCAAATTTGCATATAGGATCTTTTCGATAAGGCTTATGTATAGTATAAAATGCCTGAAGAGATTCTAGGAGTTTAAGGGTTAAGTATAGAGGGGGAACGGGGGATAACCTTTCTTAAATTAAATTAATGGCTTTTTACGCATAATTATCCGATTTGCTTAAAATTTTGGACATAAGTTCTTTATGATAAGACGTATCTTAGATTTGTTATGGGTTTTTCTGCTTATTATAAAGGGGGGGGGGACGAGCAATTATCTCCCCCTCAAACTAGATAAATAAGTTTTTATGCAGAATTATCCCATGTATTTCAATTTTAAATATAGGTTCTTTCTGGTAAGGTGAATTCCGGAATAGTTTTAAGGATTTAACGGCTAAGTATAAAGGGAGATGGAGGAAACCCCTCTTAAATTAAATAAATGGCTTTTTATGCAGAATTATCCGATTTGCTTCGAATTTTGGACATGGGTTCATTATGATAAGACGTATTTCTGATTAGTTGTGGGGTTCTATTGGTAATTAAAAAGGAGGGCGGGTGATTACTATACCCACCTTAAATTAGATTTAAAAAAAATATGCACACTTATCCGATGTATTTCAAATTTTGGATATAGGATCTTTCTCATAAAATGAATTCCTGAGTAGTTTTATGGGTTTAATGGCTATGTATAGAAGGGGAACGGGGGATAAACCCCCTTAAATTAAATAAATGGCTTTTTACGCAGAATCATCCGATTAGCTTCAAATTTTGGATGTATATTCATTATAAGAAGGCGAATCTCTGATTAATTATGGAGTTCTTTTGATATTTAAATAGGGGAAGGGGGCGATTAATCCTCCACTCTTTAAATAATTTTTTTCTCTTTCACAACTATTCAACGGATTTCAAATTTTGGATATAGGTTCTTCCTGATAAAGTGAATCCCTGAATAGTTTTAAGGGTTTAATGGCTAAGTATAGAGCGATGAACGGGGGATAACCCACAATTAATCAGGACTTCGCCTTTTCATGATGAACGCCCAATCAAAATTTGAATCAAATCAGATAATTCTGCGTAAAAAGCCATTTATTAATTTAAGGGGGGGGTATCATCCGTTCCCCCAGTGTTTACTTAGCCATTAAACCTTTAAAATTATTCCGGGATTCACTTTATGAGAAAGAACATATATCCAAAATATGAAATATATCGGATAAGTGAGCATAAAAAACAATTTATCTAATTTAAGGGGGGGGGGGGGATAATCACCCGCCCCAATTTTTAATTGGCAAAATAACCCCATATGTAATTAGGGATACGCCTTATCATAATGGTTCTATAATCCAAAGTTTGAAGCAAATCTGATAATTCTGCATAAAAAGCCATTTATTTAATTTAAGAGGGGTTTCCTCCATCTCCCCTTTATACTTAGCCATTAAATCCTTAAAACTATTCCGGAATTCACCTTACCAGAAAGAACCTATATTTAAATATGAAATACATGGGATAATTCTGCATAAAAACTTATTTATCTAGTTTGAGGGGGAGATAATTGCTCGTCCCCCCCCCTTTATAATAAGCAGAAGAACCCCATAACTAATCAGAGATACGTCTTATCATAATGAACCTATGTCCAAAATTCTAAGCAAATCGGATAATTATGCGTAAAAAGTTATTAATTTAATTTTAGAAAGGTTATCCCCCGTTCCCTCTCTATACTTAACCATTAGAATTCCTAAATCTCTTCAGGCATTATATGCTATATATAAGCCTTATCGAAAAGAACCTATATGCAAATTTGACACACGTTGGACAATTCTGCAAAAAACCCATTCATCAAATTGAGGACGGATGGGGGAGGGGGGGGGGGTAATTGTACCTTCCCAAAGCTAATCAGGCAAGCGTCTTTTCAGGATGAACGTATACCCAAAAATTGAACCAAAACAGTTAATTCAGCATGAAAAACCCATTTACCTAAACTATGAGCCCCCCTCCCCGATCCCCCTTTCATAATTAAGCAATGAATCCCCAAAATCAATAATAAATCCCCAAAATCAATTCTTTGTCACTTTTTTCCCGGTAACTTTTTTTCCTTGTCACTTTTTTTCCGTGTCACTTTTTTCCGCTTTAGTAGTTTAGGTCACTTTTTTCCGGTCACTTTTTTTCCTAGATTCCTGATAGCTATAAGTCCCCTATGATTCAGAAACTATTTTAAAATAATTTGCAGCAATAATTTAATTCAGAATATATTTAAAATTAGATTTTCAGAGGGCAATCTATCTTCAAAAGTTAGCGTTTGCCCTTGCGATAGTCATGGAACTAGGACCTTTTTCATATGGAGGTTTTACTGCCGTAATTGTTTCCAGTACAAATACACGTGATTAGCACATGATTTACTTGAAATTATAATTGCCATAATCAAAGTCATCAAATCTTTGTTATTCATATGTGTGGGCTTTTTCAATCTTAATTTAAAAAAAAGCCTTATTTTTCGGTTACCTTTCTTTGTGGGGAGATTTTTTCCGGGGGAGATTTTTACCTGGGAGATTTTTACCGGGGTGATTTTTTCCGGGGCGATTTTTTCCGTGATTCATTTAGAAACGAAAATGAAAAGACATCATTTATATTTCGCCTATTTTAGAAAGCACATTTAGATAAATATACAGCATATCTGACTTTCTTTATACTTCATTTTTACTATTTCACTAATAAATTTAAAAACAAATTCGGATTGACTTTTTTTTTGTCATTGAAAAAGTAAAAATGAATAATAAAGAGTTCAATAATTTTCAGTAGATGTACATACTGTGTGCCTCCCCCCTTTTTTTTTACGCTCCAAATTTATTTGTGTATTCTTCATATATTATAAAAATTATGTTTAATTTTTCATTAGATTTAATTTGTGTTTTACCAACGTACTTTACATTACAAGTATATTCAAAACTTTAAAACTGGTAATTTAATAACAACTCTGATTTATTTAAGAATTTTAAACTTATTAAACTGATATAATCATTTTCTAATTATTATAATAATGTATGTGAATATGTATTGATATGCGATAATAAAGTGAAGTTGGAAAATAAACGGAAGAAAATAATTTTTTCCATAAAATGATTAAATGAATGGAAAATGAATTAAACTTTATAAACATGAATATTTTGAAAATAAAAATAAAAATAAAAATACATATCAATGCAGAAATATACAAAAACTAATTATTTCACATTATGTTATTATTTTCCTCTTTCTAATTAATTAAATAACTAATCAGTATTTTCAATTGAATATTCCTTGCTTAGTTTGCATTCTCATGAACTTTCTGTATAATGACTTAATGTATCCTGTATTTTCCATTAATAAAAACCAAATGAAAAAGAAACAATTTTTGAAATACACAGAGATAGCAAAGAGAATTTAGTTGTAAAATTCCAAAAATTTGCCTTCTTATTGTGTTGTCCGGAAATGTCAACCCCATCCATCAAAGAACCACACCTCCTGTCTCCGAACCCCAACTTACGGGTGAACGGAAATCTTTCCAGCTAATAGACGGGGCGAGCTATTACGGGACTCGGGGCATTGGGAGGTTTCGGTCGGCTATTATGGGATTCAAACATCAAAGAGTTAATACTTGTAAATATCGTACATTTTCAATTTTTATACGATCGTATAGAGAAAAAATTTACTTTTAAATGCAATTGGTTTGAAAGCTGTAACTCAATTTATATTTGAGAAATTGATTTTTTTGTAGTATTTAGCACCAATTTTGTTATTGTGGCAACAATAGTATTCCATTTCTTTTAAAAGTAAAAGCAATGGAGTAATTAGAAAACAACAAAAAACACAAACTGATGATATTAAAATTAATATTTTAATTAAAATAATAATCTTTTTCAAAATTCTATGATTTGCTGTGTGACAACAAGTATTCAGCTATAAGTACACAAAATTTGAACTCTCTAGCATATGTAGTTTTCGTGTACCGACTGTGTGACGGACAGACAGACAGACAACGGACAGAGACGAATAGGGTTTCGTCAGATGAACGAAACCCTAAAAATGAAGCAAAAGTATATGATGATTTGTTGAAATGATGGACATTTTGTCAAAAATCACTTTTTAAACTAAATTTACTTTAAGCGATAAATAATTTTATGCCCTTTCATAATTTGGTGAACGAGGAGAATAATCGCCTCCAGACTGGAATTTTACGACAAACAACTACAGGTACTCACTGTCGTTCAAGACATGTTATTCATTTTTTATGCAGAAAAAATTAAACATGTAATTGAAAATAAGTAAAAATAATATAAAAATACGCAGGTGATATCTCTTTTCTTTTGTCATTAAAAGATAATAAAAGTCACGGAAGAATTAGACAGTTCCCTTAAGAGCCCTTCACGCACATTCATTTATGAAAATCCTTAGAAAAAAAATTCTTCTTAATATCTAGTTTGCAATTCCGTATTTTTAAATGATTTATTTATTTATTTATTTATTTGTATTTGATGGCCAGCCAAGATTAATCTCCAAAGAAGCTGTCTTTTTTTAAATATTCGACTTTTTTTCAGAATTTTTTCTGTCAGTATACCGTAATTTTCAAAACCGGCTCCGAAAGTGTTAGTATCAAAAAAGAAAAAAAAATCATAAGCAAAATAAGAAAAATAAAAAATTGCTTATCTATTGCAGAACCCCAGCCATAAATGCCAAAAATGAATAATAATAATAATAATAATAATAATAATAATAATAATAATAATATTGAAACGCAAACAATATATTTAAAAAAATCTTCATGAGGATTAGCTGTTTCAAGTGCGTGTTTTCGCATGAATTAAGTACATGAGAGTAAATTAGGAGAACAGATACTGGTAAAATGGAAATTTTTATGGAAAGCAGTAACAATAAGCATGCAAAGGACCTCCGTAAGAATGGTGAAAATTTGCTGAGAGTAGGAAAAAAGTGAAACTATAATTGCTGAAATATAGAAATGCTTGTAGCAAAGAAATAACGCAACAACTTTTTCCAAGTAAAGAGTTTACAATTTTTGTCTACATTGTTGCCGAAAGTTAATCAATCAGCGAACAGACTTTGAAATGGCAACATTGGCATTAAAAAAATATCTGGAGTGATGCAAATATGCAATTTTACTAGGCGCTTGAACTTTCTAAATAATAATATAAGTATGTTATGTCGAAAATGATTCGATATTTTTACTATAGTTTATCATCTTATTTAATTCAATATTTTCTCTTTAATTCAGAAATATTATTTTCTTTTCTACTTCAACACTAAAAGAAACGTGTATGGTAAAAATTACTTGATAACAGAGTTAAAAAAGGACCCTTCACTCAATTGAAAACACCAGATATATAACATTAAACCAATGGGCAGGTTGTTTTCAGATTTCTCGTTTAAATTTAAATATTTTCAAAGAATTTCTTTTGCATAGGACACCTGAAGTCAATATTCAATGTGATTATTTTTTACTTTTTCGATGTAGATTGCAATTTTTTTTTTTTTTTTTTTAAGTACATTGCTAAAAATTTTTTCTCTAGTTTGAAACAAATTTTCGTGTTTGCCACCATAACATGGTGAAATCTCGTACCAAAATTTGGAGATTCCTATTTCAACCACGTAGAAGAAGAAAAAAAAAAAAAAATAAAATTCACCTTTTTTTAATAGAAAGATATTTAAAGAAAATTAAGTTAGTGTAGTGTAGTGTATTTTTGTCGGCCGATTATCTACGCCATGGGATATAGGCCCTATGGGGTGGGTTCCCCTCCGTGGGGGTGAAAATTAAGTTAGAATTATTTGTTTAAAATATTTTCTTTGGGAGACCTAACTTTTTTTCCATGGAAGGGGAGGGGGCTAAGCTTTAAATGGTGTACTGATGTTAAGAAATATACAGACTTACATAATTTAAAGTTAAAATTTTGAAAAAACCCATTTGGATTTTTTCAGAAAAAAGGCCACTTGAGTTTTTTGGGATGGGAAAAATCGCAAAAATTCTGCCTTAAGTTAAACATGCTAATTTTATACACTTCAATTCAAAAATCAAACACAGTTTTTTTTATTTTTTTTTCTTATTTTTTTTTTAAATTAGGAAATTTATAATAATATTTTTGAAAATTTTTGAATAATATGCTACAAGACTATTAAATGTAAAATTAGATTGTCATAGAAGTCAGTGGCATTTGTAAATTTTGATCACAAATGAAAATACACTTTTACTAGCTTTGTAGCTTAATAAACCCCTAAATGATTACGTAATTTGCTCCAAACCAGATCATATTTAGAAAAATATTGTTTAATTGAAGCAGAAATAGTTTGTACTGAATGTAAAAAACGGAAAAAATTGACAAAATCCACAGGGAAACTTATCTTTTACATTATTTTTTTGTTATAATTTGTTATTGGTTGAAAATTACTGCATAACACTTTTATTGAACATACATTGAAGCAGGATAACAAATGGGACGATTAATCTTAAAAGCTATAACAATGCAAGCAAATAGAATGGGATTCAACTTTCAAAGGCTATCTTTAAGTATACATTAAGATTTAAAGCACTAGGATGCATTTTAAAGTACAGTAATGAAAATCTTTCTTCTTTACAACCTCATCTCTGTTTTTTTTTATAAATGCTTTGCAATTCCTTTAAATCTGATTCTTTTGAAATATATTTAAATTGGCATTTATCTTTGCATTCTCATACCTTAGATTAAATAATGACACAGTTGTGAAAAACCTAAAAATTTGAAAAAAACCAAAAATGGGTTTTTATTGGGTTTTTTCAAGTGGATCCACTTGGGAGAACCCTGGGCTTATCAAGTAATATACACATTAACATAATGTGTTTAAACATAACGGAACTCAAAGGTATTCATAATTAGTAAGGCAGTATATAATAAAAAATCTAAATGTTTGATTTTCATTGTTTAATGTATGAACAAAGAATAATTAATAAATAGGCATAACTAATGTTTTTTATTAATTACAATAGAAAGGAACAATTTTATGTCAGTTTTAGGTATTAATTATTAATACTTTATATTAATTGTGTTTAGAAGTACACAAAAGGAATACTTTTTTCCGTTTTTAGGTGCGTTCGTAATTATGTAAATACGTAGCACCTATTGTTGTCGCTCAGTCCGTCCGTCTGTCTGTCCGTCTGTCTGTCCGTCTGTCCGTCCGTCTGTCCGCATATAACAACTCAAAAACTACCCAAACGAATCGTTTGAAATTTAAAATACATAATTATTACATAATTTTGTCGAGTCATTTCAATTTTTATGAAAATCGGATGGATAGATCAATTACAGGGACAATCAAAAGGATTCCGTTACATTACAGACAATGGGGAAAAAAGTTTCAAATGCATTTTAATCGTTTGAAATTTAAATCATATATTTATTACATAATTTTGTCGAGTCATTTCAAATGTTATGAAAATCGAATGCATAGATCAATTACAGGGACAATCAAAAGTATTCCGTTACATTACAGTCAATGGGAAAAAAGTTTCAAATGCATTTTAATCGTTTGAAATTTAAATCGTATATTTATTAGATAATTTTGTCGAGTCATTTCAAATGTTATGAAAATCGAATGCATAGATCAATTACAGGGACAATCAAAAGTATTCCGCTACATTACGGTCAATGGGGAAAAAAGTTTCAAATGCATTTTAATCGTTTGAAATTTAAATCATATATTTATTACACAATTTTGTCGAGTCATTTCAAATGTTATGAAAATCGAATGCATAGATCAATTACAGGGACAATCAAAAGCATTCCGTTACGTTACGATCAATGCGAAAAAAATTTCCAAATGCATTTTAATGGTATTAAACTCATTTGAACATAATAGAATTAGCATGAATCTTTGAAGTATGTACTAAAATATACATTCTGTAAATCTGTGATGCAAAGAATATTCATTATTAAATTACAGGGCCACACAAATGTATTACACTAAATCATGTTATACGGGAAAACATTGTTTGGGGCGTGTTTTAATTATATTAAACTACTTCGAATTTTTTGAATAAGATATACGTTAATGAAGTATAATAAATTTACTTCCTGCATATTTACAGGAACATAAAGATTTCGACCACTGTACTATATCAAAGTACTATATCATCAAGATCTGAATATTTTTAAAACTTCGTTATCGTACGAACGCACCTCATTTGCTACGCTTCACGTGCAATTTCCAACTTGTTAGTATTTATGACAATTTTTATTTATCCAATTTAGAACAATAAAACAGACATGGTGTCATTTCAGCATTACAATATATATATATATATATATATATATATATATATGTAAATATTTTTACAAATAAAACCAAAGTAACTCGGATATAATGTTGAATATTGTGTTATTTAAATTTTATCTAAACAAAAACACATTTCAGAACCCCCCCCCTTTTTTTACTAGTTAGTGAAAAATAATTGTATAAAAATTTTATTTATGAACGGCTTTACTTTGAAGACTTCTTTCTCCTCTTTTTAGGTAGATTTTGAATGAAATAATGCCTTTTGCGATCGCTCTCATGCTGGAATTTCTGAACCTTTTGCAGGTCTACACCAGTAATTACCCTCAGACCCTAAAACTATCATTAATAAAAAAGTTTATATATATATATATATATATATATATATATACATACAGACAGGGTGTTTTTTTTTTTTTTTAACTGACGTTATTTAGAGCTCTCTGTAACTAATTCTAATAACCGGAACGGCTTTAAAATTTATATGGGGATTATTAAGAACAAGGAAAAAGAGATTCTATGAAAAAAAAAAAAAATTAGTTCCAATCACCAATAAGGGCTATATAATAAAACATTTGAATTTAAAAGAAAAATAAAAATTAAAAAAATGAATACAGTTTGAATTTGCATAACCAATATATATATATATATATACACACACATATATATCACTCTTTTATGGGCTCGATAACTTCTATAATTCTGCTCAGATATAAAGTTTATATTAGCGAAGAAGTTTATGCATGACAGACATATGATGAATTTAAAAATGAGCGAAAAAAATTGTGTTTTTGGAAGAAAAAAATTCATAACTTCAAGTCAATTCTCAAGATATCCAATCCAAATAATTTTCTTTATAAATTTACGTAATATTATCTAAAACTTTTGTACTGCTATATTTTTTATGCCAACACTTACTGATACGAAAAAAAAAATAAATACAATAAATAAATAAATATAAAAATAAAAGTAAAAACGAAAGAAAATAGTGGGGTGTGAAAAAATATCCATTACTTCGTCACAGCTCACAGGCTAGTACAGCCTCAGAGCTTATGTGCCCGCCCGTTCTGTATATATGTATGTGCGTAACGCGATAACTCATGATAAAAATATCCGATTCACTTGAAATTTTTATGTATGCATATTCTGAAAAGGCGCTTTCCTGATTAGTTTTTGGAGTTCATTCGATATATATAACAGGGGGAACGGGGGCTAATGCCCCTCCCCTTAGCTTATAAGAATGTTTTTTTTTATGCAGAATGATCAGTTTTCGTTCAAAATTCAGATGGAGGATCATTCTGATGATGTACTCCCGTGATTAGTATTAGGTGTTCATTGGATAAGTATAAAAGGGGGGGAACGGGGGGTTCATGCCCCTCCTCTAAATTGATATAAAGGGGTTTTTCATGCAGAATTATCTTTTTTTTTTTTCCAAATTCTTATATGATAAATCATATCTGTGATTAGTTTAAGGGGTTCAATGATTAAGTATAAAAAGGGGAAGTGGAGGGAGCTGTCCCCCCAGTATTTTTTTTTTTTTTTAATGGAATTAACCCTTGAAAATATAAGGCTATAATATACAATTAGTATGCTTAGCCTGTGAGCTCAATGCCATCAGTTTTACTGGGCAATATTCTTTTTATTAAGCTATTAAATCAGATTATATTTATTTTACATCTTAATAATATCTACAGCTTTTGCAATGATAAGTTTTTTATAGGACCAATCCTTATAGCTAAAATAAATTTAACAAAAATAGTAGTTGAAGAAAAAAATCTCAAATCAATTACGCTTATATAATGACTCATTTTAAAATTTATTTTTGAATTTAAACGCATCAAATGCAATCTAATGACAAATATTCTAATTTGGGAGCTATTGAATGAGACGACACTTTTACTTTTTGCCTGAAAGAAACGCAAATCGGGAGCTAATAACCATTGAAATGAGTTTAAGTTAAAAGATAATAAAAATGAATAGCCTTATTATTATTTAATAAAATTATCTTAATTTTCGCAAAATTGTATTATTATATAATCTATTTATTAAATTGTATTATTATTAAAATTATCAGTGGTTAGCTTTATTTTCCATTAATGCGAATTCATTAATTTAATAATTTTTAAATTAAAAATAGTGAAATATAAACGCTATATAACAAAAATAACCTGAATATAGTGAACATGACAGACACACATTTTTTGTTAAGGACTAGATAAAGCTTTTGAGCGTTATTATTATTATTAATGTTATTATTATTATTATTATTATTGTTATTATTTTGTTAATTTAAACACAGCAGTGATGTGAATACCGTCCACTGGTCAGCAGTTATTTAGACATCTGTGGGTGCTCTGCTTGAAGAAAAGGAAAAACATTAATTTAAATAGTTTCATGCTTAATAAATTAATTTAAATGGTTCAGAAATAGTTCCAGTTTCATTTTGCAATATGAAAATAAAAGCAAACGTGGCCGTCTTCTAGAGTGAAATTGGTTACAGGATCACTTCACAAAAAGCGCATTTGGACATGGGAAAATCACATGTAATAAATATGAAAAAAAAATAAATAAATAAAAAGGTTAGAAGTAAACCGAATGAAAAGATAGGCAAAAAAAGAAAAAAAAAATAGAAAATGGATTGTAAAAACGTGAACTGATGCAATTTGTGTTTTCTATGAGAGCGCTTTTTCTTCGGAAATGTGGTGGTGGAAATTCTGGATTCAATGTTAAAAATAAAATATGTAACTTGAACGACTGCATCGACCATAAACATGATTATTATGCTTGGTTTTTTTTTCAAATGAAATCAGTGTCATTTCACACCGCAACCTTATTTTTTCCCGTTAAAAACAATTCAAGAAACATAATATAGAAAAAAGATTGTCAAATGTAAAAAAAAAAAAAAAAAAAAAAAAAAAAACTTTCGTAAGGGTGAATTAAATATTAAAAAAAACATTAAAAATACATTTCATTTAATTTTAGGTACTATATTTTCAGAGATATAGACGAAAATTAAGTGCGGAAATATGCCCCCCCCCCTTTTTCTAAATCAGCTGAAACTAAAATAATGAAGAAATTTGAGGTTCTAGACTCTAATTAATGTGTTCCAGAAAAACTATAGCGATTACCCTAGAATACATAGATTGAGAAAAGCGCATTTTTTCGTTATACACAAATTTCGATTTGCGGTCATTCAGCAAAGATTATCAGGAGCGCTGGTATAATATGGTATAAAATTGAAAGTGTGTCTTGTTTAGAAACTTAAAAATTTGAAATAGCAAAAACTGCAAAACCGAAATTTCATTTCAAAATCAAAGTGTTTCATTCATAAAATGATGTATGCGTTACGCACATAAACGTTTGGCCTTTATAATATAGATTGTAAGAGTTTTCCTCGAAATTTATAAACTTACAAACACAAAACGCCAAAGCATGTTATTTACAGATATGATATTTAATTGGCTTAAATTTTAGTAACTTTTCAATCATTTTTTAGATTGAATTACTTGCTGAATTATAAGCGCTTGTTGTTTGATGAAAATTTATAGCATTATAACATCTGAAAATTCAGTTTAGAGCACTTTATAGAAATTTAGTTCAAATTCTAAATGCTTTTAAACAACATTTTGTGAAAGACTGCTTTTAATGAAAACTGGAAATATCCTTCGATTTCATACTTTCTAAATATCAGTATATGTCATTCTCATGCAATAGCCATGCAAGTACAAACAAATATGAATTCTGGAGAGAAACCAGTTTGGGTGTGAAGTCAATCTTAAGGCTGCTCTCAAATTTAAAGAAGCTTTTTTCTAACACATTTCTCAATTCAATTTTGCTTGAAAACACATTAAATTAGAAGGTGTTCTAATTCAGAATTCAATCGAATGTTGTTTCATTTTATGGTAAACGCATATAAAAAATTTTTATTTTTATAAAGTTATAGAAATTATTATTTTTTATTTATTTATTTACAACATTTAAGCACTAGTAAAACTTTCTCTGTGTCCTAATAAGTAAAACAATAAAAGTTTCACTTTTGTACAAATAAAACTTACCGAGTTATGATAATTTGAATTTTAAGGATTTTCAGCATTTTTTTTCAATAAAAACAGAAAAACGCTTTTTATCAATGAGTTACAATAATAAAAAAAAAAGAAAAAAAAAATACAATGGTGTGTGTTAATTAATCTATGGAATATCTTGAAAGAGTTAACAATATTTGGGGCACCGGTTCCATTTAAAATGGAAATTCTCTGCAAAAATTGTAATCCACTACTTGAGAAATTATGATTCATTTTATTTATTTATTTATTTTATATGTATATACTGAGTATCTTGTAAGATGTAGTACGAATGCAGACCAGATGTTTATAAGTACTGTGACTATTATCGCTAAGAGTTACCATGCTTCTATTTACACACAGAAGAGTTTGTGGGTAAAAAATCATTAAAATATTCCTCAATGTAATGACATATTACTACCCCTCGAGCACAGATCATAGAGATATGGTCGAAGCTGTAAGCGCAGTTTATGATCTCCTCCTACCGTAGGCGCACTTTTTGTGCACCAGTACATCAAGTATCTATCGTTTACCCCATAATTTTTTCAAGAATGGGGTAGCTGCGACATGTATCAGGAGAATCTGAACCATCTAAATCCAGTTACTCCCAAAATTATAAATAATTTTTATGAGTTTCTCTTACTACGGAAATTAATTAATTTCTTTTTTTTTTCCCCTTCAAATAATGAAAATTATAAAATTCCGTTAAAAGTCGCATAAAAAAAAAAAAAAAAAAAAAAAAAATGTTGGGGATAGCAAACCAAATTTCTGAACTCATATTGTGAAAGTTTGAAATTTTACGATAGAGATGGAGAGACATACATAAAACAAAGTGATATTATTAGTAAATTATCGAAACCAGTGAAAAATAGTTCTGTTTAATATTAAAAAACAGTAATATTTTTCAAATATTTATTGAAAAATCGTGTTTCTTTTTCTATAGAAAACCCATTTAACTTTTATACTTAGTACTTAAAGAAAAGTACATAAGTACTTATTTAATTATTAAGCTCATTGTATAAATAAATCTAATAATTTCATATCATGTGCTTTCTGACATTTTTTATATGAAAATATCATATGGTCTATCATTAATGCTCTCATTTTACATTTAAGAGAAATTAATGTTATTATTAATACAATTATGTTCTTAAAGTACCATAAAAAATATCAATCCATAATACGATATCAGTTAAAAATTTATCTACAAGTGTTCCTTTAATTCACATTTATTCTTATAATTTTGATTAAAAAAAATATTCAAGTTAGTGGCTGCAGACCACGCTGCGATTTTACGCAATACTCAATTCTTGTAAGCGACCCCCCCCCCTTTCAGTTTTTACCATAATAGCTCTGTGTTTTTATTATTAGATAAAATATTGTACGATCCAGTAACTTAGCTTGTAGTGTCTACAGATGGACAGAAGAACGCATTATCGAGTAACTGAGATAGTTGAGTGTAGAAATTGGTAATATACCATACCAATGAGTAACATAAATGTGTACGAATGGACAGAAAATGGCATTATCGAGTAACTGAGATAATTGTGTGTAGGAACTGGTGAAATACATTATCATTGAGTAACTATATTGTTGTGCATACAGGCAGAATATTGCATTATCGAGTAACTGATATATTTGTGTTGTAGGAACTGGTGAAGTACATTACCATTGAGTAATCTATATTGCTGTGCATTCAGGCTGTTGATTGCATTATCGAGTAACTTAGAAAACTGTGTAAAGAGTTAAAAAATATATAGCGAGTCTTCGAGTAACTCTACTCAGTAATCAAAGAAAGAAAACATTTTTAATTGATATTTATGTGTAGATGATCAAAGTGATATTTTTTAGAGTCAAGTATGTCATGCATTATTTTTTATGCTTTCATTTCACAGTAAAAGTGATATGAAATGGTAATTTGAGTTTATTTCAAAATTGATCTAAAAGGCGATTCTTTTAATATGTTAAATGAAGGCTTCTTTTAATTGGAAATATTTTGACACCGAATTTTTACTCATACGGAATGCAATACAATATCGCGAGATATTGTATATTTTGTAAATACGCCCGGTGCAATTACCCATGTAAATTAAAGCTTTTATTGACTTTTTTCCATGGTAATACTTTCGTCACTTTACTGTTTTTGAAAATGCTAATTTTATTTATTTTTTATTTATTTATTTATTTATTTTTGTGTTTGAGATAGAGATTTAAACACTTCTAATAAATCTGCGCATGGGATAAGCCCTCGGGCTTTTTATTAAGTATATAAAGATGCGTTATTTTCATAGTTTTTCACTTTATAATTCAGTAAAAAATGTTATATGAAATGTAATATTATATGAATCTAAAAACCGACGAGCAGTCTCGTGTAATACATATTTTAAAAGCTCAAAGGGAAAAAAAAGCCAAAATATTAGTGTTTAAAAATGTAGTGGGAATTATTTATAAATGCAATTTTTTAAAACATTTTCACAATTTTAATTAATAATGTAGTTTGTTTGTTTATTTTATTGATTCACTGTTAACTGAACATTAAAAGTAGCCAGTTCACCGTTTAATCTATATTTTCAAAAATAAACAAAATTATTGAAAAGATACACTGTCTTCTGAAGAGATATTAATGTTATCGCTATTATTTTTATTTTTTTAATTACACTACCAACAAATATCAATATATATTTCACATTAACTCCAGCTTTTAAATTTATATAAAATTATTAATCGTAAAAAGTAACAGACAATCCAACAATTTGATAAAATGCTTGTCGAAATTCTTGTAAATAATCCAACCTTCCCGACATCTTTTTACGGTAATACCTTTGTATTTTTATAACTAGGTCAATTATTGTATTATCGAGTAATTAAAATTCTTGTGTGGGCTGAACATAGCTTTATCGAGTAACGGAGACAGTGTGTAGGAATTGACAAAATACCGCATCGCCGAGTAACTTATATTTCCTTATACATACGGGTAGAATATTGCACAATCGAGTAACCAATAATGCTGTGTATACATACGGGCTAAAATTCGCACGATCGAGTAACTTATATTGTTGTGTATATATGGTAGAAGATTGCATGATCGAGTAACTGAAGTGGCTGTGTAGAATATGACAAAATACCGCATCTTCGAGTAACCTTAGCTTACTTGGTAGAAAGCCATTGCATCTGTAAAAGTTTTGGGGTTCGAGGCTATCAAAATACACTCCATAAGATGGCGCTCAAACCAGTGGCAAATAAAATGTTACACACGGTGTGTATTCATGACAGCAATAAATCGCTTCTCCGAGTAACCTCAAAAAACGGCAGATTTAGCATCCTGGTTATTGAAAACGCGTAATTCAGGTCTCAGACACTCCGAGTAACCTCCAAAAGTTACTCGAAGCGTCTGAGGTTACTCACTCTGTTGGTGTTTAAACCGACGAAGTTACTCATTTTACAGGGTAGACCAACGAGCGCGCGCGCGCGCACACACACACACACACACACACACACACACACACACACACACACACACACACACACACACACACACACACACACACACACACACACACACACACACACACACACACACACACACACACACACACACACACACACACACACACACACACACACACACACACACACACACACACACGCGCGCGCGCGCGCGCGCGCGCGCACGTTTATGACAGAATTTTTTTTAAAACTGAAAACTGGAAGTTTCTTTTAAAATGTTCATCCATGCAAAATGAATACAACAATACGGGAGGAAAAAAATATATTAAACATTTACATCTGTTAAGAAGGGAATGCATTTTTTTTTTCGTTCCAAAGCGATTTCGTCTATGGAAATTTTACCATATACTGCTTTTTCGATTTTTTATCTCCATTACAGGGAATATGGATTAATAATACTAGTGATAACTGAAACTTTTATATACATCAAACAAAGATTCATTTAAAAGCATAAATATCGCATCCTACGGCGCTTCTGCATAAATGGAGATTATAAACATGGAAAAAAAAAAAGAATAATATAATTTTTTTTGGTCAGAACTCTTCCATAAGATTAAAGATCAATGTTCTGTAGAAATTCACTCGAGCCGGGCCGGGTTCGGGCCGAATTTTAAACTTTTTTCCGGACCGGGGCGAGCTCTGGCCGAAATTTTAACTTTCGGGCCGGGCCGGGCCATTATTTTTTTCGTTCGGGCCGGGTCGGGCCAATATTTCTTTCGTTCGGGCCGGGCTCGGGCCGAAATTTTAACTTTCGGGCCGGGCCCGGGCCTGGAAATTTCGGCCCGTGCAGAACTCTAATATAAATCACTTGCAACTTTAAAATATAACACACAGCAAAAATATGTCTTCATGTTTTGAAATTCAATGATACTCAAATGCAAATTATGATAAAAAGAAATCGCATTATACTTTAAAATAAAATCTAATAAACTCATACTGTAATGAAATAATTCAAATAAATCATGAATAAATTCAAATAAATCAATGATTAAAGCATATAAAAACTCACTTTTGATCCTCAGGAAAATATAACAAAGCCAATAAAGATGGATCAAAAAATGCTTCCTCTGCAAAATTTATAAATAATGAAATAAAACATGTGAAGTACTAAAAAAACATTTTTATCTATTTCAAATAATAATAACCAACTATTATTCATTTTAATAATAAATCAATAGACAGAAAAAAAAAAGTAGTTTCTTAGTTGGTATAAAATGACAGTAAATTTTATAACTGCACCAGTTAGTGTTTGAGGGATGGATGAATGTTACAGGGTGGCTACAGAAATGATGAAAAAAAGTTCCCTGATTTTTCCCTGATTATTTGTATCAGATTTCCCTGATTTTTATTATTAAAGAATACATACGGTATTTTTTTTAACGCATGCTGCTTGCTCGTATAACACATTTATCCAGCTTGCAAATATCTCTTTTAGGAGAAAAAACAAAAATTGCTCAGTATTTAATTAGCAGAGGTGCCAAGTATTACAATTTATCCATAATTTAATTACTACTGATACGCAACAAAAGTTAAGGCATTACGGTCATCAGATAAAAAAATTGCTAATTTCATCAAAAGATCGCTTGAAATAACGCAAATTTCGACATAGAATCATAGAAAAAACAAAATTTTGTCAAAAGATCACATAAAACACGCTCATTTCTTCAAAATTTTGAAAAAAAGCACGCAAATTTAGTCAAAAGATTACAGAAAAGTGTGAAATTAGACCTAAAGATCGTGTAAAAAATAGAAATTTCATAAAAGGTTCGCGTAAAAGCAAGAATTTAGTTTAATAATCGTGAAAAAAGTGAAAATTTCATCTAAAGATCACGAAAAGCACACAAATCTCATCTAAAGATCACAAAAAATGTACAAAATGCACAAAAAACACACAAAAACTATGCAAATTAAAGAAAATACATGGTATTTTTTTAACGTATGTTGCTGTCTTGTATAACATCCTTATCCAGCTTGCAAATATCTCTTTTAGGAGAAATAAACGAAAATCGCACAGTATGTAATTAGCAGAGGTGCCAAGTATTACAATTTATGCGTAATTATTACTGATACACAAGAAAAGTTAAGGCGTTACGCAGGGATGCAGAATATGTCCGATTCGGCGATTTATGATCGAGGGAAATGTAAGCCATTTGGGGAAATTTTGCACAGAAATATATAATTGATTTTGATTTTAGTCATGAATTTACATAATTGCTCAAGACAGAAAAATTTTCATTACAAATAGGTCCGTATGGTGACCTGTACAAATTTGATCTCAGAATGTATACAATATGTACCATATATATTTGCGCATAAGTTGAGAAGTTTTGAAAAAAAAAAAAAAAAAAAAAAGATCCATACCTAATGTAATACAGAATCATATCGTAAAAGTTTGGGGAAATTTATATATGGATTAGGAGAAATATTGAGTGTAAAAACATTTTCTGCACCCCTGGCGTTACGGGCATCGGATAAAAAAATTGCTAATTTTGTCAAAGGATTGTTTGAAGTAACACAAATTTTGACATACAATAGTGGAAAAAACACAAAATTTTGTCAAAAAACAACATAAAATGCTCATTTCTTCAAAGTTTTGCATACACACACAAAAAAAGCGTAAATTTAGTCAAAAGAATGCAGAAAAGCACGAAATTAGACCTGAAGATCGTGTAAAGAATACGAATTTCATCCAAGTTTTGTGTAAAGAAATGCGAATTTTATGAAAAGTTCCATGTAAAAGCAAGAATTTTGCCTAAAATCATGAAAAACATGCAAATTTCATCTTAAAATCATGAAAAATACACAAATCTCGTCTAAAAAAAAAAGCTCAAAATGTGTAAAACTCGAAAAATGTACAGATTTCATAAAAAATTCATGCAAATTTTGTCAAAAACTTGCGAAAAAGTATACATTTTGTCAAGAAATCGCAAAAAAAATTGAAAATTTTGTCAAAAGATTGCTAAAATTGACAAATTTCGTCAAAAGATCGCGAATGAACTAACGTTTGAAAATTTGGGTTTATGGCACAAGCACATATTATTGGCAAAGAATCAATGTTGTTGGTAAGGTGAAAATAGAAATATTTTTGGATAGAGAAAAATTTCCCTGATTTTTGAGTCTTTTTTATAAAGTTCCCTGATATTTCCCTGATTTTTCCAGATTACTAAACTTCCCTGATTTTTCCCTGATTTCCTGATTTCCAGAATCTGTAGCCACCCTGTGTTATGTATATGTGCTGAAAAGGTGCTCAGAATTCTTGATTGTTCCCACCTATTATTTTTTATTGTACATTTTGCCTTATTATCAGGGCATTTTCCAGATTAAATTATGCAACAATTTCTATTTTGAAAAACCAGTGATAAAAATATTAAAAGTTCTGTGAAAAACACTTATCACAGAGATGTTAATATTTGAGGTCAATTTCCAGGAAACTAGCAAATTACAATTAACAAGATTGATGTTAATAGATATTCTAATTACATTAAAATGAATACATTGTTTTACAAAGTAGATAATAACTTCATCATACACATAACATGAGACAACACATTGAAAATTTTAAGGTGCTTAATTTCAATATATCACTAAAAAGCAAAAAACAGGGGGGGGGGGGGATTGAGATTTATAAATATTTTGAATGCATTCTTTATTTTATAAAACTATAGTAATTAAAAAGATGCACACACACAAATTAACTTTATGTCAAAAATAATACAAGACAACAGCTTGAAAACTGTGGCTATATAATTAAATTGGGTGATAAATACTCATCACTTACTTTTTCTTTATTTGAATATTTATGTGTGTTTTAATTATAATTTATCAATCTTAACTAGATCCAAGAAAAGAAAGGAGGGAGAGAAGTGGAGAATATTAGTCAAACAGAGTTTTTTTCTTTTTCTTTTTTTTTCTCTTAATGAAATTAAAACCATGAAATACTGTTCTTAACTCTTAATATTATGGTGTTGCAGATTTGCAACATACCCAAAAGCAAATAGTACTTATACAGTAAGCTTTAAAACACAATTTTATTTGTTGTTCCTATTTTCCAATATACCATTCCTATTTCCAATTCTAATATAAATTGATCATTGGAATTCTCAACGATTGGATTTGCAACATACCCAAAAGCAAATAGTACTTATACAGTAAGCTTTAAAACACAATTTTATTTGTTGTTCCTATTTTCCAATATACCATTCCTATTTCCAATTCTAATATAAATTGATCATTGGAATTCTCAACGGACGATTATATTGAGTTAATTTCTCATACCAAAGTTTTGTTTATCATTTGAAATGCTTCAGATTGATGTTGCAAAAATTAACTTAGAAAATTTTGTCAAATTATAAAAGCTGGAGAAGTCCGAAAGTAAATTTTTTTAAAAGATAATTTTGTATACTTTGAAATTTTGTATGAAAAAAAGGACAATATTTATGTGAGGTATGTCAATGTCTCTTTATTATAAATGTGAAAAAAGTACCTTTTAGCCGAATTATTTTAGTTTTAGGTTCAAAAATTTTAAATTATTTTTTATATGCTTAAAATTATATATTCTAACATTGGAGTCAATATTTTTCAATTTCAAGTTGTTGAGCCACAAAGGGTAAAGAAAGGATCCAATGGAAAGACCATAGGGGCCATGATATTTTTTACAATGAATGAAGAAAATTTCATAGGCATCACATATCAGGGTTCATACAGAGTTGGGAAGAAAAAATCCAAGGAGCCCAAAAAATTTTAAGGACTTGCAACTTTTGTTGTTATTTATATGGCATGCACTTGCACAGCCCCAATTCCGCAGGGATTCCGCGAGTAATCCCCCGCTAGAGGCGAGAGAGCGGTATCCGCGATCTTCAGACGAAATCGGCACTTTCCCTCGAACTTCAGACAAAATCAGCGATTTATCTGCGATATTTTAGCAAAATCGGCGATTTCTTGTGATCTTTTGTCGAAATCGGTGGTTTTTCCGCGATCTTTTGACGAAATAGGCGTTTTTTCAACGATTTTTAGACAAAATTTGCATTTTTACACGATCTTGTCTCGAAAACTGCGTTTTATCCCCGCAATCTTTTGACGAAAGCGGCGTTTTTTTCCCATGATCTTTTAATGAAATCGGCATTATATTCACAATCTTTAAACGAAATCGACGTTTTCCCGTGATCTTCAGACGAAATTAGCATTTTATCTGCGATATTTGGTGAAATTACCGTTTTAACTGCGATTCGCACAGGAAATTCGCGCTTTTCAGTGATCTTTTGACACAGTTCGTTGACAAAAACATTGACGAAATCGTCGTTTTTCCACGAAATGTGCGCTTTTTCCGTGATCCTTTCACGAAATTTGCATTTCTCCGCGATTGTTTTTTCCTGCAAAACTGTACAAGTTGGCAACTATGCGGAACTGATAACCTAATTTCAAATTTTCAGAAATTTCGGACGAGAATCACCCCTGAACCACCATTATCAGCAAAATTGAGGATGATTAATTGTATTATGAAGAAGAAATCAAAGTTGTATATCTAGCTGTGAAGGAATTAAACAGTGTAATCACTTTTTGAAAGTAGAAGCTTAGAGGTATGTCTGGATTATTTTTTTTACTTTGGTGGCTATTAGTATGATCACTGCTGTGCTTCTGATGAATGATCTGCATAAAGAGTTTACCATGCGTTTTACAATCGCGATTTTTTTTCCCGGTAGCAATATTTCTTACGTGTAAAACCGCAATACAATTTAAGGAGTTTCTAAGGAGTATTTTGTTTATCTAAGTAGTTCTAAGTACTACTTGGGAACGTTTTCATTTCTAAGGAGTTCAAGGAGTCTGTACGAGCCCTGCATATGCTATTTAATACTTATCTACTTATAATAAAATCTGACTGGAGAAAAGTGTAGGTAACCAATATGGTACAAACCATAGTCTGTAAATCGATTGTAGAAAAATGTTATGTTAGACTTAATTTAAAACATGCTAACATATGACAACTAAATGATAATTTCTTCTATTTAAAATAATGTTTTTGCTCAGCATATTTTCCTATAATACATGCATAGGATATCCAATTACAACATATTAAGTTCCAAATTAAAAAATAAGCTATTATAAACAAATGAACACTTCAAAATTGTCAATTAAAAGCACAAATTCCAAATCTAGAAACAAATGAACAACTTTAAATGATTAATTTAAAAAAATGAAAAATTTTTGATTGAAATTATAGTTTAAAAAAATAAAAATTGCAGGATGTAATAATTTGATTAGAGATCATTTTTTGAAAATTTCCGTCATATAATTTTGAAACATCATTCAATAAACAAAAGGAATATTTTTTTACTATGATTTCTTTGATGGAATTTAAATTTAGTTATATTGATTTTTTTAAGATAAGATTTATCCATTTAATTTTTAAAATTTTGTTTTCATTTATGAATAAAATAAAAAATTTTTTGAAGGTGTCATGGATATATGAGATGTTATCATAATTACATTATTTAAACTGAAAATAATTTTTTACATTCTCTTATTCAATTACAATTTTGTATTCTTTTCAAAGTTATATTCAAAAGTTACTATGCTAAAAATCAAAATTTTATCTTTTTTGAAGCAGTTAATATATGTAGTATATTCCTTACATTTTAATGACATTTGATAAGAAATATAAATTTCATTTACAATGCAAGCAAATTTCAAGTGGATATAAGCTAAGCTTTTCAAAATTGATATAATTAAAATAATATGAAAGAATCATAACAACTTTAATGTTCATTAACACAAAATGAATTTTTAAAGTTATACACTTTATAAGTTTTTAAAAATTGATTTCGATTGAAATCAATACTTCCTGCTTCTGCATATTTTCTATAAGAAACTTAATTTTAACAAAAAGTTCTTTTGTTTAGATTAACTTCTGATAGAGGGCTCCAAATTCATATTTAAGAACAAAACATAAAGTTTTATTAATCAATGAATGAAGAATCTATCTTATATCTTTCCTATACCTATAAATAAAACCACTACCGAATCATTGTGTTTTATAAAAATAATTCATTTTAAAATTAAAAAAAATAAAAATAATCAATATTTAATTTTAATGTTTTGTGAAATTTTCAGAAATTGTGTTTTATTTTGCTAATTATTATTATTGATGTAATAAATATGCTGTTTTTGCCTAATTGTTGAACTATTTCAAAAATTCAATATCAAGTAATCAAGTTTAAAAAAAAAAAAAAAAAAAAAAAAAAAAAAAAAAAAAAAAAATTCATAATTTTTATTTGTAGAAATCTATTACCAATTTTAAAATGTACTTTTCTACAATACAAATTCTTCAATAATAAAATCTTTATTCTGTTTGTTTGAAGTCTAATAAAATGCAGGTCAAAATTACATAATTTTTAATGGAGGGGGGTTATATACTAATTATTATACAAAAATTATTTCATTAAAGTATATGAATGCCATTGCTTCCCTTCCCCCTCCCTCTTAAAAAAGTCACAAGCATACTTTTAAATTGTGCCAAGAACAGAATCAACTCCTAAATAAACATTAACAATATATATTTTTTAACCATTTACACGCAGAATTAATATAGCAATGTAATAATAATTTTGTTTTTCCTAGCTTTAAATGGTTTAATTTATGCGTACAAATTTATAAAATAACAAAAAAAGTATTTCTGCAGTTTTTTTTTTTTTTTTTTTTTTTTTTTTTACTGTTTTCATTTCAGTGATCACAGTTTGGAACATGATTATTGATTGACAACCTATGCAAATATAACAAATTATATTATTTTCAGCTTTATGCTATTGTATATTGTTCTTGAGTATTTTCTTGAATTCCAAAAACATTTAGATTCCTAGCGGTCAAATGTAAGCAATATAGAGAAAACTATAAAAGCAAATAATATAATATGTATGCAAATTAATGAATTTACATTTTCCTTATATCTGTGATAAATGCTTAAACATAAATATTTTTTTTTTCAAAAGTTCACATAAACTTTATTTTATAGGAAAAATAAGGACATCGTTATTATGTTGGAAAATATATGTTTTGTAATACAAATAATATAATGTTCTCATAACATTGGCATTTAAATGGTTAATGCACTTCTATTGCCAGACAGATGTTAAGTTGAATTAGGCATAATATAAAATTTTATATTTATTAACACTTGAAAAACCTTAAATAAATAAACATATTTGAATAAAAGGAAATTTTATATAAATTAGTATAAATTAAAGAATTATATAATTTTCATTAGAATCTGCATCTAATTGTTGAACATATTAAAATACATTTATCTTTTAAATTAGCATCACCATAACATACATTTTTAAAATTGAGGTATTAATAATAATAATAAAACAGAATTTAAACTCTCCTCCAAATAATATCTTTAAAATTATAAGGTAATTCCTCTTTTTACTCACCAATAACTAATTTCTAAACCATTAGTTTTAGAGGTGTAAATGCAAATGCTTCCAAAGCATGTTTAAGAATGCTTTTCTTATCAAAAATAACAAAATTAAAATTTTTATTTGGTCTTTGGATCCTATAAATATGCATTTAAAAAACATTCTCCATACTATGACAAACAAAAGACCTTTTAGTATGATCAAAACCTACTAAGTTATGATACTTTGAATTTTGTGAAATTTCAAGAATTTCTGGCACTGAAATCAGATAATTTTAGTACGGGAAAAAGCTGAGAATTTTTAAAATCAAAAATATTTTTATTTGGTACATTTTTATTGTTAAAAATAATTTTTACTATCATTATCATTTTTATTTGTTTAAACATAAGGTATGTCTTTAAAGTATAACTTACAAAACCCAAGCACCACATAAAAACAATTAACTTTTAGAAATATCTTTAATGATAAAAATGAGTCTTAATATGACAACATTTGAAATATCTTTACAATTGGAAGTAGACCTCTAAAATTATAATTTAAGAATTAGCCGGTCTTGCATAGTGTAAATGAAGAAGGAGGCTTTGAAAAATTAAATAATAAAACTTATTAGAAGAAAAAATAAATCCATAAATAAGAGGGAAAATTTAAAAAATAATGTAAAATATGACAGCAACCTGATTAATAGGCTTTTTTGATGGTGTGCTTCGTAAATAAAATATAAAATTGTCTTGAAGAATTGTACTTTTTATTTATACTTTTACACTTTCAAAAAACAATGTAAACATTCAACAGTTGAAAATCATCAAACTTTTTGTAAGTGTAATAAACTTATAACATTTTGCTTCATGAAATATTTAAAAAATGAATAATACATTAAAAATAAATATAAACTGCATTCTTTACTCATTATATTTCTGTATCAACTATCTTTTTTAACAAGTTATATCATTTAGTTATTTACACAAAACAAAATAACACATAGGAAATTTCTACCCATGAAAATTTTGATAATATAACTGATCACGACACCATGTCTATGTATTCTGAATCATTATTATGTCATTTTTGAGTTATTAGATAATGTTTCAATATTAATGTTTTTCAAAAATAAAAATATAATATTAGTTGGTAAAATTGGAAATATTTTAGATTCTATTATCAATGTAGCATCAAAGTGATATGATTCATGCTATAGCCAAATGTTTTATATGATATGCACACGTTAAAAAAGAAACTAACCTGATGCTATAAAAGCACTTTTAGCTTTAAGAAATCCAGCTTCTAAATTTCCTTCTGATAGCAAGTTCAAACTTTGATGAGACTCTGACACAGCTTTATATATCTGAGAGAGGAAAAGGAAAAACAAAATTTGTATTTAAATAATTATTTTAAAAAGTTTTATAACTGCAAGATTTTAGAAATAAAATTTTTTTCAAATTTAAAGAGTGAAAAAATATCTAACATAATAATGGCATATCATTCACATTTAATAATTATTAGAACCATGTTTTAAACACCAAATTTAACTGCATAATTGCAGATTGGTTTCAATAGCATAATAACAAACATTATCACAACAAATCTGACAGACACAGTGATAGTTATAATGCTATTGAAATTAGCCTGAAATTAAATATGCAATTAATTTTAGTGCTTCAAATGTTTTGAACATTATTGCGTTTTTGTCTTAATTTAACACAATCAAACCAATTGATAAAACTATCATACAAATTATGTATTTACAATTGGGCAAAAAAATTCCCAGTCTGGGAACCAAAACATCTGGTCTGTCATTTAGATAGCTCAACAGAATAAACTGCAGATAAAGGAACATCATGTAAATGATGGATAAATATATGAAGTCTTTTTTGCTCAGTTGGAAATACATAATTTGTATGATAATTTTACCAATCAGTTTGACTTTATTAAATTAAGACTTTATCTACATACCCATCATTTAAATGGAGTTTTTTTACCTGCAGTTTATTTTGTTGTGCTCTCTAAATGACAGATAAGATATTATTATCTATAAGATATCTGAGCAAAATTTGCTTGCTGGTCGTCGGCCCAGTTAGATTAAATGGTAAAGCACGAGCCTTGTAAGCCGATGATCTGGGTTCAATTTCGAGCCTGGGCATTTTTTCACTCAGTCAGAAATACATAACTCAAATTGCATTATGTTAAAATAAAATTGTATGAAAAAAAATAATAATCAAATGTGTACATTAACTTATACATCATTAAAAAGATACACCTGTCCCAGCAAAAATTTTCTTTGCCGATTTTTAAGATTTGTCTAAAAATAATAATATAAAATTGAAATGTATATAGATAAAGTGTAAGAAAGTTAAATCCCACTATATTAAAAAAAGAAAAAATAAATCAAAGTTGTTTCAAGCATTAAAATTCTCAAATTTCTGTCATATATATTTTTTTTAAAAAATAATATCTTTAAAACATGGTGATACAAAAAATACAATCCCAATGAGATTTTTTTTAATTAAAAATATAAATAATAATAAATGATCAAATGATAACATGTTATTAATTTGCATTTATTATTATTTTTTTTAAATTAAGACAGTTAAAAAAAAAAAAAAGAAAACAGCAGACTTTGCTTATGCAGTTTTTTCAAGTGTAGATTCATGTAAAAGAAAATTTACTTTTTGTTATTTATTTATTGCATGACAATTAGTAAATTTTTGTAATAAAGATTTGGCCCAACAAAGTATTTTTCTGTGACAATCATATATTGTTATCCACATTAGCTTCAAATTACATTGTAAAAATATATTTAATACCACTATTTTTTAAAGTTTTAGTTTACCACTTTTTTTTAATATACATGGAGATAAATCTGGGCTTTTTGGATTACAGGATGTAGGGTTTTTTTTTCTTTCTTAAATTGATACCTCTAATAGACTTTAAAAAAATATATATATACATTTATTAGAATGCTCATCAAATGTACTAAAAATTATATTTGCAGAAAAAATAGCAATTATGCATTCAAATAAAGGTTTGGAAGTATATTAAAAGTGATACTTTTGTATTGGTCTCATGCCAGCAATTAACAGCCAAGGAAATTACCAAAGATTATTATTTACAGTAAACATTTTTCATTTTGATCATTTCAGTGGTTTAAGTACCTAGTTCGATTATATATTTTGTTGAGTTGTCAACAAAAAAAATTTGTGTTATGTCATTGATATTGATAATATTGAGAAGAAATTGCTTGCACTGTTTATGAATAGACAATTAGAGCAGCAAGTTTTGCAGATTTGATAAAGACTTTAATAACTATAATGTTTGTTTTTTTATTTTATGACATGGCCATATTTTATATTGTACATCTGAAGATTTTTCTATGTTTTCAAAAGATTCCTCGTAAGTCCTAGGACATATATGTATGTGTGTACATTTAATTGCAGTTTTATGCTATAATATTTTTCATATCCTTTTATTCAATATACTTTTAAAAATATAATTCTGATAAAAAAAAAAAACAAAGTTTTGTCTGTAGCCATTTTAATATGATTTATTTGATTATGATATTTTAATATGATAATGGAAAAACACAGGCCAGCAGCCATCTATAGGACTAAAGTGTCGACTGCATTTTACCTATTAATTATAATCTAAAATACAATACTATGTTTTACCTTGGCTCTTGGCTCATTTGCCTTTCTTGTATATGATTTTTTGGATTACTTCTTCTTATTTCTTGTACATTACTTATTAGTTTGCAAAATTATTTAAAAATTTATCATTAAATGAAATATGATTTTAAGGTTACATGTATGTGTGACTATATTCACAAATAAATGTATTATAGTTAAACTGGATATAATTGAAAAGTACACAAAAAAAACTTTCGTCCAAAACTAAAGTGTCAAAGTCATACACATATATTTATAGCATTGTCATAAGAAAATAAATTATCCATTAATAAAAATATTAAACACATAAAGAAAGAGAATAAAACAGTCTGTACCAATCTTTATGATTACCTTTTCACCGACATCATCTCGGATGACAATATTACCAATGGAATGCAACAAATGGCTCAAAGATGACAAAGATGAAGCAGCTACTGATAAATGATCTTGAATATTTTTTCTCAGCAGAAAATCCAATTCCTTAAAAAAAAAAATAAGAGAGACTTTCAAAGTTATATGAAAGCTTATTATTGAAATTTAATTAATACAAATAATTACTCAATCAGTCTTTTTTTTAAATAACAAAATATGCAAACAAGAAAAAAAGTAGCATAACTTAAAAATTTATTGAAAATTATTAAAAATTTATGTAAATTTTAAAATTTTCATTAATTTTAGTTGTTAAATAGCAGAAAATGAAAAATTACTATTTTATTCGTGTCATTTTTAAAAAATCTACACAACAAAGTAAAACCATTAATCATTCGAACTTGTGAAAGCAATACAGCTTAAATTAATTTAATAATTTCCTCCTGAGTTAACTCAAGTAACTATCCTACAATTTTCTAGATGCAGAAAACAATTTAAATTACCAGTAGATAAAACTATTTTTATTTTAATATTTTAAATGCCTTTTCAGTTATTGCCATTGTTTACTTATTATTGCTTATTAACTGACCAATATGTGATGAAAAAAGAGTTATATTTAGAGGAATGAGACATCTTGATAGAGTATATGTGGTAAGAATCTTTCATTTCTTAGTGAAGTAAATTATGGTTCTCAGATTTCTGTTTGGTAATTATAGACACATTACAACTGTGCATAAAACATCAATGCAAAAATTAGTCACTAATGTTTTGGTTTTCACAGTCGACAACTGTTCGAAAATAGACTTATTAAACCTGCGTGCTAGCTGGAGTTGCTAAACACTGAACATTGGTTTTTGAATAACCACAAAACAATTCGCATTCATTAATATCTATAGATAATTACTGTTGAAATGCATGTCAGTGGTGTAACAAATTTTGTATTTCTTTCAAAAGGTTATGCTATCTCTGTTATTCAGCATGATTATTTGTCTGATGATATTGATAGGTCTACATGTTTGGCTATCATGATTTAACAATGGTAAATTATTAATATAGAAATGAAATTTAAGTGCAATACTTAAGTATATTATATAGCTGTAATTTAAAGAGTTTACTATTAGTTCATTATTTAAATTTAAAATGTTGATATTTATGATCTCTCTATTTAAGTGAGCAACAAAATCAAATCTTACAGTTAAAAAATGAATATTCCTTTATACTTAATATATTTATAAATGTCTGAACATTTTTCATAAGTTATATAGCATGTAATACCTTGAATTATTTCAGTTTTAAATGTTTATGTAACAAATAAATAAATTCATAGTAGTAAATCTACAGCATACAGAAATACAAAACTTAAAGTTATAAAACAGTTGTATGGAACCAAAGTATAATAAGTATTATAAGTAAACCAAAACCAAACATCCAGAATCCTATTTTGAGTTGATAATTGTAAAATCTTTCCAAGAAAAAGTGTTATACAATACCAATTTGACACAATACCAAGTTCATGGCATAGCATGATTTCAACATCTGAAATTTAAATAGGAGAGGATAATTGAATGTTTCCAATGGATTGCCATAAAAATTCCTCCTTTAATCTCTGATTTATCTTTTAACTTGGACGAATTCAATTCTTTATCTAATTAATCAAATAATTAGCTTGAAATCTGAAACAATGGCACAGACACATTCAAGGCCTGATTATCCTAGGTACACACAAGACGTGCCCTCATGTGTTTAAAATTATTTTGTGCACTAACTGAAAATAAAATTAAATTTTTGTTTATAGTTCATAGAAATAAATAATTTATCAAGTTCATCTCTTCTATATTAAACTATTATTTCAGTATTAAATACTAACAGCAATGAATTGTTATATAAGAAATTAAAAGATAATTTGCACTACAAGTAAATTTTGGAGTCACTCATAATAGTTGTACATATAATTCTGCAAATTGTTCCTTAGAATAAACCATAAATAAATATATTGTTCTGCTATTATAAAAAAAAAAAAAAAAAGTTTAAAATATTTAGTAAAGGATTTTAACAATTAATAACATTATATTTTCAATTAATTATAATGTAATAGTCATAATATTATTATTAAATATATATAATTATTTACATAAATTGTGTTCATTATAAATCTGTTATACATCATTTTCATAATACAGTAGAGGCAGGGCCGTAGCTACAAGTGAACAATAGGGGGGGGGGGCTCATAATTTTTTACTCTTTCTCTCTGACGCAGAAAGATAAATGAGTGCATATTCACATTGTAGGTACAACATTTCTTATTAAACTGTTGTAATAATTTTCTTTTATGCTAAGAAAAGTATATACTGATGAAATTTTTGAATGTATAACTGGTGCCAAATTAAATATCATGTTAGCTTCCTATGTGAAAATAGGATTAGGGAGTGTTGAAACACTTATTTAACCACTTAACCGGCGACGGGTATGGGGAAACAGTGCTTTAATCCCTGATTTATCTCGGGGCAGCCGTTAAAGTGGTTAAGATACAATTTATTAATTTTTCAAAACTGTGAAATGTCTTCAAAACTAAATTATATTTTTGAACAGGATTTCATTTGAATTTTCGGAACAGAAATACATTGAGTGACCTTGGAATCTTTTCCAGGAGGAGAGGGGGCTCAAAATATTTGAGGGGGGGGGGGGGCTGAGCTGCCCATAGCGCCCCCTTAGCTATGGCCTTGAGTAGAGGACCTACTATACGAAATCCTTGGAACCAAAAGGGCTTCCCAGATTTTGGAATTTTGCAGATTCCAAGTCTTTCAGAAATTCGGAATTTTTCAAAAACATAAAAATAACAAAACTAAAACAATTCCATATAGAATATGAATAAAACTTGTTTTGAATGTTTTTAAATCATGTAAACAAAAATTACTGCATTATTCAATGATAACAATAAAAAAAAAAAATGAAATGGGTAACTAATATTTCTATCTACAAGTTCTATCTTTTGACAGATTTAACATTTTAAATCTTAATAGATCATTTTTAATAAATCTTATTTCTTAAATATTTCAGTTATTGTTTAGGTGGAAAAACTTTTTCCACAACGATTTTTAACCATTTTCCCAAATTGCATTGGAAAGAAATTGGAAACTGTGAGTAGATAAGATAATTTTGGAATGTCTAAGAAGGGAAGGACCACACAAGAAAATAAGCAGATTTTTCCTATTATATGCATATTCAAATAATACAATGGTGTAGCCATAATATTTTTTAGGAGTAGGGGGAGGGGGCGAGAATGCTTGACTATTTTTTTACGAATCGTAATATTAATTAATTTAAACTAAAATTTGATATAAAAGACTATTTTTTTCTAATTTTGGGAACAGGGGTCTGTGTTTTCCTGCCACTGGAATAACTTATGGTTGCATGGATCTTAGTTCAAGTGGTTTGACAGTCCCAACAGATTTATTATATGCTGAGATAACTATTTGAATTACAAGCATAATATACTTAATGCAGTTGATGACAACTTGCTAATGTGAGAGTAATATTTTAAAAATTTTTACTTATTGCAGCAAGCAGGCATGAAAGTGGAAAGTGAGAAAAAGGTGGAAAATTTTTTTCATTTATACAACAGTGCCAAACTTTTATAATTTAAGTGTCATTTCAACAGCTACTTATAGAATAAAATTAAATGTAACTGCATGTATGACTGCTAGTACTATGCTAAAACATGTAAAAACAAATATATTTGATCAACTTATGTGAAGTGTATTCATTAATTTTCCAAAATAAATATTATTCTGAATAGTTTAGCTGTTACATACCCCTTACTTTTTTTTCTCCCAAAAGGAAACAATCTCACAACTAAATTGATCTTTGTTTCAGAAATACATCTCAAAAAAGTGTCACAGAAATTACCCAAATGTGTTGTACAAATAGTACAAAATATTCTATTCCAAAAGGAAACCTCCTTTCATTTTGAATTTTTAAAGTCTAAAAAATATTTCATTTTTGAAAAACATTTAGAGCAACTTCATTTGCATGACTTTCAGATGCTTATACGTAGAAGTCCACCTTTCACTTTAACCTCTTTTATGCAACAATTCAAAAATTAGTCTGAGTAGACAAAATGTCCAATTACTATATTTTCCACCCCCTCCCCCACCTCCCACTCAATTATCCTTCTAAAATTTTGTTTGCATTTTTGCATCAATCCAGAGAATGACCAAAATTGCTTTAAAAAAGGTGGTATTCTTCCTTTAGGAGGAACTCTTTCATTCCTGAGCAAGTATGATAAAATAATAATGTTTGGCTTCAAATCTTAATGCTCAACAATGGGAGAGAGGCCCAGAATTTGACATGTGAGAAGGATATAAATAAGAAAATGCTGTTTTGGTATCAACATTTTATCAGGAAAAAGTTCTTTAAATAGTTGCAGATTGTCATCAATTCTAATTTTTAAATAGGTAGCATAGTCTACGGTGAGAAAAGGGGCAAACATAGTTCTACACAATCCTTTAAATCTATAAAAAGTTTTTAATATAAGTTATCTTCAGGTATGATATGAAATTTTTGTGGTTGCACATTGAAACAATTGGCAGAAAAAAAAAAATTAGAAATCTGCAAAATTTTTAAAAATTTTCAGAAATTAGAAAATTTTAGTAAAAATTTAGAAATTTCAAATATTTTTTAATATTTTTCTTTTCCATATTTATGAATTCCAGATAATAGGTCATCTACTGTATATGAATTTTGTAACAGATTATTTTTAGAAAAGGAGCCCTGATATGGTCCTTGTGTCTTGAGCCTCACATGAAGTTGAACAGGCTCTGGTACAGATCAGCATGGGACCAGGACTGGTTAGAGGATCTGTATCCAAACATCTGTATAGTATTTAAAATTTTCTTTTTCCACCCAATAAGATGGCTGATAGCTAAAACAGGTAATACAACAATTTACATATGGATATACATCCTTATATTAGGTGGGTCGTGGGTCGATTTTTTTTTTCTTTTAACTTAAAGGTGGGTTGCATACCAATAAAGTTTGGGAACTGCTGGTTTTAGAGTCAAAATGATCATTAATATTACTCTTTTGTAGTTTGCAGACATATAGTCTGAAACATACTGTAAAATTTTCCCATAAATACTTATGCCATAAATTTTTTTAAAGAATCTTAGTTGTATGTTAAGAAAAATCAGAATTTTTTGTAGAAAGAGAGTCAGGCTGGACCAAACCTGATCTCATTTATTTTAGCAAAGGCCAGGCCACAAACTGTGAAAATATAAGTGGAAGACGTGAGAAAGGAATCACTTTTAGTTTTACACAAGGCCAAGCAAAGATGGATGTAATTCTTTCGAGATAGACTGGACTTAGTCTGAAATTTTCAACCTCTGCAGAGCTCTAAGCTCTGATCACATTTATTCCACAAATCTGATGAAATCTGTGTTACTTTGATGCCCAATCAGATATCCAGAACACATCTGATCCCAATCATTCATGATAAAAGGTTTTACATTGTATTTAATTATTTGAATATTTTTTTTAAAACTTCAAATTTATAAAAAATGTATACATTTCTTACCCACTTAGACATGACAGAATTAGAAAGTACATCACAATCTGAGTCCTTCAATGAAGTCTGAAACAAAAAGAAAATATAGCAATGCAGATTCTTAAATTATACGAATATAATTTAAAAATTAAATTACACTATAGGTTAAATTTTATGAGAACAGCAAGTTAACACTTCACTGCACAACTTTTTCTATTTCTATGAAACAAAATTATTTTAAATCGATATATCAATCTAATAATGAGAAAAAATAATAAAAAAAGTTACTTTTCAAATTTTCAGCTAAAATTTCATATCTTATGGGGTGTACCAACCCTATCTACACAATTGAGGTTTTTAAATATTGTATCGCTGTATTTTGCAATTAAATGGGCTTAAATGAATTAATTTTATCGACTTAACACTCTGTAACTTTCTTTATACTAATGTTTGTAGTTGTTCAGTAAAAATAATACAAGTAAATTTTGTCTTAACAAAATTGTCTTTGAAGAAGAAATTTTAATTTTTTGTCAAATGCAGACATCTGACATACACAAAATAAGTATTTGGCCTCGATTTAGAACCACATTTGATCTTACAAAATGATAATGACCAACAATTATTTTTACAAAATTTTGATGAACAAATAAGTTCTATAGTTTAATTCACTTTTAAATTTGAAGGAAAATATTTTTCTCAAAATAATATTTTGATTGTAAAACAAAAAATAATCAAGAAAAAAAATCTCTAAAATGATTTTGAACATAACTTTTTGATACTTTTTTGTTAACAGTGTGCTGGTGAGAAATTGCCAAATATTGCAGGGGTGATTTTCATCCGAAAATTCCGAAAATTTAAGGCATCCTCTTCCGAAAATTTGAAATTGGGTTATCAGTTCTGCATATTGCCAACTTGTACGGTTTTGCATGTAGAAAAAAACAATTGGGTAGAAATGCAAATTTTGTGATAGGATCGCCGAAATAGCATACATTACGTCAATATTTCGTGGAAAAACGACGATTTCGTCAATATTTTTGTAAATGAACTTTGTCAAAAGATCGATGAAAAACGCGAATTTCCTGTGCGGATAGCGGAAAAAACGGCAATTTCACCAAATATCGCAGATAAAACGCTGATTTCTTCTGTAGACGGCAGAAAAACGTCGATTTGTCTAAAGATTGGGATATAATGCCGATTATGTTAAAAGATCGCGGGAAAAAACGCCGTTTTCGATAAAAGATCGCTTAAAAATATTTTGTCAAAAGAATATTTGAAAAAATACGCAGATTTCATCAAAAGATCACGGAAAAAAATGCCGATTTCGTCAAAAGATTGCGGGAATAAAACGCCGATTTTGTCAAAAGATTGCGGGAATAAAACGCCGTTTTCGAGAAAAAATCGAGTAAAAAAGCAAATTTTGTCTAAAGATCGTCGAAAAAACGCCGATTTCACTTTAAAAAAATGGGAAAACGCCGATTTCGTCAAAAGATCGCGGAAAAACCGCCGATTTTGGCAAAAGATCGCAATAAATCGCCGATTTTGCTAAAATATTGCTGATTTCGTCTGAAGATAACAGGAAAACGCCGATTTTGGCCGAAGATCGCTGGAGGGGGGGAACTCACTCAATATTCTGCAAGGAATATTTTTTAAAAAGGTACAAAAATATTAAATTAATTGCATACTTAGAAAGAGATTAAGTCATGAAAATACCCCAACTTAACCCTTCAGACATGAGCAATGCTCATAGTATTTTGCACTTATTCTGTAAAATTCTGATGGATGTACTATTTTCATATTGCCTAAAATTTCAGCTATGCATTTAAATTTTTGGCTTTCTTTATACATTCCATTAATACATTCTTTATAACTATTATAAAAGTTAATAAAAATGGGCCATGATTTTATACAAGAAAATGAAAATCACCCACAACTAGAATCTTAAGAGGTAAATGTGCTTTTTCCTCATAGAACATGGTACTTTCATGTAATAATACATATACAAAATATGCTTTTTGAAAATATTGTAAAAAACTGATGTAGATAATAAATAAAATTACCGTAATTTCTGGCCTATAACCTGCAGATTATACACCAGACTATACAAGGATTACTCATTGTTTTAAATGTTCTAAAGTAGTACTAATAAACCACCCTATTTATTTAGTTGCTGTATTTAAATAATTGTAATATAATAATTTTAAAAAATAATTATAAAATAATTGCAATTTAAAAAATACAAAGATTTTTTTTTCCATTGAATCTTAAATCTAAAACGTAGAATGTCTTGTGAATATAGATAATTCTAAAACAATTGCAGTTTTAAAATAATTTTTAACATTTTCCACTTTGTTAATTACATTCAACTTAAATTCTGCAGTGTTAAATAAAAACGGTTAAATAAATAAGTTTTCTCTTATACATTACTATAATTTTCGTTCTCTGGAAGATATGAAACAAATTTGCGGTGGATTATAATGTCACATGAAAACACTCATATTCTATGCCCTTTCATTTTGCATCTGACGAAAAGTGCTATTCTGGGAATAGGTTTTTGTACATTCGAAAGTGATTATGAATGCAGGTTGCCATCTGAAAAGGTGGAAATAGCTCCTCCCAAATCTACATCAGTTTTACTGATTACAATTATTGATATTTAATTGAAATAATCATTATAGTATCATTGTTGCAGTATAATAAAATTTTTAATGGCCGATTGATAGTGTTTGTAATTCACATGACAGGATAATTTTTGCCGTGATAATTATTTCATAGTTCTTTGTTTCAGTTAAATGAATGAGATTGAAACTTTTGAATGAGACTTTTGAGTTGAGAAATGCTTTGTTGTTCTATGAAACATGCTGCCAAAACGTTAACAAAATATAACATAAAAATCGGAAGCCACTCCTACTAGTATGTTTATGTCATATGCGAACCAATCACAAGCAACTCCATGAATAGTCGATAACAGACAATTGTATGATAGCTGTTTACATTTATGTTTTAGAAATGCCGGCAGAAATTGGATATCTTTGGTGAATTTCTGCTTCAAAAAATTTCAGCAGATAATCTGCACCGATAGATAATCCACACTTAAAATTTTTGAAGATATTTAACAGATAATCCACAGATTATAGGCTGGAAATTACGGTATCAGATAATTTGAAAATAGAAATAACTTTCTGGAGAATACTAGAATTTGTCTTCTTTTTTAAACCTATTATGATATTGTACTCATAAAAAGCCACATAAAAGATATCCAAAATAATTAATGCTCCACCAGTGGCCGCGAGGTTATGACCTCCAAACTGGTAGACAGTAGGTGCTGGGTTCAAACCCAATCGCAACCGTCAGCCTAACCGTTCGGAGTTTTCCATGGTTTTCTTCAAACCTTGGACTTCCTTGCGTAAATATAGGTTAGGTTCCCTTAGAAAGACCTCACGGAGGACATCCCACCCCTTAAGGTCCCCCACAGAGTAGATAATTGGCTGACATAAATACAAACAAACAAACCAAGATAATTAACATCATGATAGTACTCACAATATCAGGGAGACCTAGCAGAAGTCGAAATTGACTCAAAAATACTTCCATGAAAGCACGCTCATCTAGAAGCACAGAATAAGGCAGAGATGCATTTTCTGGGACCGGACAGTTATAGAAGAGAAAACCTCCCCACTGTGGCAGTAGAAATGCATTTGTGTCAACAGGAATACCTAGGAAGAACAAAAAAAAAACCAAAACATATAATCTATTTTTAACATGAAAATTACACAAGCAGTTTAAAAAAAATAATGATTTATACGTGTTAACATAAATAAAAACTAAATAAAGCAGTAAACTAAATTTTTATTTCATAATATTGGAATTACGTGCTACAATTATCTAAGTAAACCATTACACATTCAATATTATTTTTTGAAGCCTAAATTTTCAATTTGCAAATTAAAGATTGATGAAAATAATTCAGAAAATCACAAAAAAGTAAATAATAATTAAAAAGTCTAAAGTTTTTTATTTTAAAGAATAGATGATGTTTCTAGAGTGAATTGTTGCTTCTTTTTTTTTTTTTTTTTTTTTTTTGATGTTTTTTTTTTCCTCCAAATAAAGTAAACATACCATCATTGAAAAAAAAATCTTGTACTATTTTTTAAGATGTGACAACAGGAAAGTAAAAACTGCTTTAAAAAAAATAATAATACATGTTCAAAAATAAACATTGACAGGAGTGAAAAAAAGGGTAAAGATTAATCTGGGAAATTTTTAAATAGCCAGTAAGTTTTATTTAGGTTTAAAATGCACTCATATGCAGTTTCATATAAATTGGTCGAAAATTGAAAATTTGTATAAAGAACATACGCACACACATTTTGACCTATGCAGCATGCAGCCAGGAGGATTCAGAGGGTTGATGAGAGGAATCAAGAGGATGAAAAATTACCACAGAACATATCACAAACCACTTTTTTAGCCACAAATACAGGGAGTTTTATACTCACTGAACTTGGGTTGACGGTAATAGTTTTGAGAAAAATAAAAAGATTGTAATGAAAATTCAACAGTATGTATTTTGTTTTGTATGAAACAGTGTAACATTACAAAAAGTACAAGAAAAACAGAATGTTCAAGCAATCGATGATGCCATATGAACTGGTAATCACAATCCAAAATGTGGTGCATCAACTGCATATTGTTGGCACATACAATGGGAACATCTATCACTTTTTTATCTATATATATATATACTGTCACATTTACAAAAAAGATGAGAATGTTTATTAAAAATTTTATTATAATAAACTTTTGTTTTTTTAATGTTATAACTGTCAATCGCTATTAAATTACAGTAGATCATCCCATACAATCGAATTTGATCCTGTATATTGATATGATAAAGATATTTTTTCAAAAAAATTCAAAAGAGGGAAAAAACACACTAAAAAAAACAGTAAAATATTTTTTTTTAAAAGAATGTCTTTTGTAAATTTCCAAAAAGTTTACATGATGTATGACATTGATATACACTGATATTAAAAAAAAGTGTTGCCTTACCCTTTAAATCATAAATTCTCAGTGGTGTCTGATCCCTTGTAGGAGTATAAATTACAAAGTTGAGACTAGGATTTAAAGATGTATCGGAACCTAAAAAAGAAAATGAAACAAAGTTTATAACTTTTGTGTATGTATGTGTGTTTAAGAAGACCAATAAATTTCATCATAATTTCTTGTAAATTTATAAATCATTATTTTTCATAAAATTCCTTCCTTTTGTAGCTAAAGATACAGGCTTTAAATAAATACAAGATTTAATAAGGAAAAAGGATTGGGGTAAAATTAATAAATTTACAATCTACTTAAAATAAAAAGCGTCTTCAGAGACTGTAGGAACGGTTCCGGCATAAGCCACTCCAAATTGGATATCGACTACAGCTAGACGCAACGCTAGGCTTAGCTGAAAACAAATGCTAAAATGATTGTTTTAAAATTTCTTACATTTGAAATAATGTTTGTTCTGCTTATTTTCATAAAAAACCCAATTATAATACATAAAGCAGGGATGCCACTCAGAAAATAGCAAAAAAAGAGGAAATTATGCGTAAAGTAAAATTTACGACATTTTTCACAACTTTATGTGTGAATTTTGAAAGTTATATTGTTTATAATAAACTAAATAAAAAATTACAGCTTTTCTTTTGTTGTAAACTTTTAATTTATAAGAGTACGTTAAAATGATTTTTCTTTAGTTCACAGTATTTTACATCAATTAAAGTAACCCAGCGACAGGTTCAGTGAAGAATTTTATGTATCGCATCATTTTAAACCAATTCAAGTAACCCAGCAATAAATTCAATGATTATTCCGCGAGTGAATAGCAAAATTTTGCAGTTTTTTTTTTTTTTAATTTGACGAAAATAACGACGAAATTTGACGAAATTTTATTTCATGATCGTTTGGCGAAAATCGCCTTTTTATTTAGCGATCGTTTGACGAAAATCACCGTTTCACATCATGATCATTTGACAAAAATCGTCGTTTCAGAAAAATCACCGCTTCGTTTCGCGATCGTTTGACGAAAATCGCCGTTTTACATTGCGATTGTTTGACGAAAATCGCCGTTTTACATTGCGATTGTTTGACGAAAATCGCTGTTTAATATCGCGATCGTTTGACGAAAATCGTCGTTTTACATTGCGATTGTTTGACGAAAATCGCCGTTTTATTTAGCGATCGTTTGACGAAAATAGACGTTTCACATCATGATCGTTTGACAAAAATCATCGTTTCACATCGCGATCCTTTGACAAAAGTCGCCGTTTCACAAAAATCACTGTTTCGTTTCGCGATCGTTTGACGAAAATCGCCGTTTTATATCGCGATCGTTTGACGAAAATGTCCATTTTATTTAGCGATCGTTAGACAAAAATCGCCGTTTCACATTGCGATCGTTGCAAGAAAACCGCCGTTTCGTTTCGCGATCGTTTGATGAAAATTGCTGCTTTATATCGCGACCGTTTGATGAAAATTGCTGCTTTATATCGCGACCGTTTGATGAAAATTGCTGCTTTATATCGCGACTGTTTGATGAAAATAGCCGTTTTTTTTTATCTTTTAACGAAAATTGATGTTATATTTCGCGATCGCTTGACGAAAAAGGCTGTTGTATTTCGTGATCGTCTGATGGAAAAGGCTGTTTTATTTCGCGATCGTTCGACGAAAATCGTTATTTTATCTCGTGATCGCTTAACGAAAATCGCGAATTCTTTAAAATTAAAAAAAGCGGAAATCTGCCAAAAGGCGGAAAAGTGGCATCCCTGATAAAGATAGGAGCGGAAGTGTGAACTGATAAGTTTTTAGTCATTTAAAAGTATGATTGCATATTATCGGCTCAAGGCGCCTTTTTACGCTGATCTCACAAAACTTTAGTGCGGCCATCTATGAACTAACAAAGGACTCGCAAACCTGTTTTTAAACCGTTGTCCTACATAGCTATTGCGGACTTTTTAAATTTAGTTTTATTAATTTTTTTAAGATGCTAGCATAAGACGCTTATTTTGTTTTTTATTATAAATAAAATAAGCTTTTCCCCCCCTTTAAGTTGTAATGGATATATCACATATTATCATAGTTGCATTAGTATAATTGAAAATTATGCTTGCCACATCCTCTTAAATCAATATTTTATCTGCTTTGATGTAATTAATATATTTAGTGCATGAATGGAATAGATGACTTATAGATGTGCACCATAAACTTAGCGATTTTTTTCGCGCCAAAAGGCCGTTTTCGAAAACGATCGGCAAATTGAAACTGCATGGGAAACCCATTTTCAAATATGATAGTGAACACCAAAGATAGGTGTCACTATCGTGTTAAAAAGTGTTTGCAGAGTCTCCACGCTAGTGGAGCGAAAGCTGAATTAGAAAACCCTACCAAATTTATCCCAACTATGAAAAAGGATTTTTATGTAAAAGTGTATTAATGCAATAACTAAGCAAATTTAAAAACAAATAACAACTTTATTGAGTAACATTAAAAGTAAAACAGAAAAAAGTAATATTTAAAATCTATTTCTTAAATATGACATAAGTTCTTCACAATGTAAATCCAACAACCATTGCTTACTCTATATCAATATTTAATGAACTAGAGCACCAAAAAGAAAATAAGGCATTTCAAATTATAAAATATATGCAAATATATTTTAACTTTAAATCAAATTTAACTTTCAATTTAATTTACTTTAAATATATGAAATGTTAATTTAAGTTGTCAAAAAAAATATAATACCTATTTAAAGTGAAAACCTGTTTAAAAACACCTAATCCAATCCATCCCAGTCCATCATATTTACCAAACATTTAAAACATGCCGACGCCACTTTAAAGACCAAAACGAAATCTAAATATTCTATTTAAGTTTTACATGTTAAATCTCTCTCCCAAAGACTTATCAAAAAGACCTTAGTCAAGCCAACTCTATTATTTACTGTTCTCCTCGAAACACTAAACTGCCACTTTAGCATTTCCTTAATACAACACTTCCTGCCACTAAGTGTGTATTCCAAAACTAGTGTTCTGCCACAACACCTGTTTGGAGGAAGGAGAAAAAAGAAAAACTAAGTGAACCTCCCATCTAGAAAGTTAATTTCCAACGAACCACGCAGCGGTTACCGACTTTCGGGTTCAGGAAAGATAGAAAGGCAAAAAGAATCTCACGCGTCACCGCCAATAAACAACTCTAGGTACCTGGCATGGTCGTCCATGTCCTAGATCCCAGACCACCATTGCCTATATCGATATCGTGACGCGGAGACGGAAAGAAATACTTCCCGGTTCCTTTGGAACCGTCTAACAACATTCATAGGAAGAGATTCACTTATTAACTGAATGAGTTGGCCAGATTTATTAAAAAAGACATCAGCTTAAAACTAGACTGAAAAAGACTTTAAAGAAGAGAGATTAAAAACATTTTGAAAAATTATTTAAAAAAGATTTGAAAAAGAGCTTTTCTGAACCTTTACTGCCGGTGGCTGACCTCCCATGTTTACACTTTCACATGGTCTTAATTTCTACAGCCAAGCATCCCGCTCTGAAGGTTCCATCTTTCTAATACGAGCTCCGTGACTAAGTCCAAGTCCACAGTAGAATAGTAGCAGTCGTAATAAAATATTCAAATTCCAATTAAAATCTATTTTTAGTTTTTAATAAAAACATTAAAATATAATCCACTACTTTTCCTCAGAATATTCATCGCTTCATGTTTCTTATTATCACTTTTAAAAGGACATCTCCACTAAAAAGACATACTCCAAACACGTCAACACTGGCCGCCGTCAAAGTTGAAAAGCGAAAGTTCCGCCGGGAATATAAATAGTTCAGACTCCTGTCTTGGGCAACTCCCCCTCACGTGACTTCCTCCTTCAGGTCATACGTCACATCCGATCTCTAGAAGGATCGGGGAAAACGGACCAATGGTATGCTGCTGTGAAGGAGAGGCACGCGTCGGAGGTAGCAGACACGCTACGCCATCTATCGATGCTCCCGATAATCTGTCAGTCTGAACTTTGATAATATCGGCGTTTGTTGACTAGATAGGTTGAAGGAATACGCTGAGTTCAAATATCGCTAGTCATTATGAAGTTGACAACACATAATAAATAAGTAAGTAATGAAATAAAGATTTATTTTATTTTAAGTTGGTGTTTAAACATTGAAATAAATAAAAAGAATGTTTAAACTGAAACTTTAATTTACTTAAACTTAGGTATTTAATAAATGGAAAAATAAAATAGAATTTATTTTTAAAAATAGTTTTAAACTTTAATGATAAATATTAGAGATTGAAATAGGATGAATACATGAGTGGTTGAATGGAGGAACAAGAATAGGAAGGAAATATATTCATATTTTCTGTCAAAATACAGCGATCACTTTCAAAACTCCTGAAAAATCGCATTTTTGTAAATATAAAAAATGAATAATTTACACTATGTCACGCAGCCCCTTAAAGCCCCCTTTTTTATTTTTATTTATTTATTTATTTATTTTTCAGGAGAAAAAATATAAAATATTTAAGTGATCGCCATATTCCAAAATGAATTATTTTGCTAATAATAACGTTTTATTTTGCAAATTATTGTTATTGTTGTAATAAATACTGCTCTTGATTTTGAAATTAAAATTTGTTCAAAAACTAAAAATCAAATTTAAAAAAATAATAAGTTTTATTATTTGTATTTGTAGAAATTTATTGCTATCTTTAAAATGTACTTTTCTACAATACAAACTCTTTAATAATAAAATCTTCATTCTGTTTGTTTGTATGAAGTATTATGAAATATTTTATCTGCTTTGATGTAATTAATATATTTAGTGCATGATATGGAACAGATGACTTATAGATGTGCACCATAAACTTAGCGATTTTTTTTGCGCCAAAAAGCCGTTTCCGAAAACGATTGGCAAACTGAAACTGCATGAGAAACCCGTTTTCAAATACAGCGATAACTTTCAAAACTCCTGAAAAATTGCATTTTTGTAAATATAAAAGGAAATAATTAACACTATGTCATGGGGAGCGGAGCCCCCCCTCCCCCCTTAGCCCCCCTTTTTTATAGGAGAAAAAATTTTAAATATTTAAGTGATCGTCATAAAAAAAGGTTTTATTATTTGTATTTGTAGAAATTTACTGCTATCTTAAAAATGTGCTTTTCTACAATATAAACTCTTCAATAATAAAATCTTTGTTCTATTTGTTTGTATGAAGCATTATGAAAATGAAATGCAAGTGAAAATTCCGTCATTTTTGACGGGGTTATATACTAGTAAATAAATAAAATGACAAATTATTCTTGAAATTTTTTGAGCTTGCAATTATTATTATTTATTTTAGCAAAAACTATGAAATTAAGAAATCTTTTTATAAAAACCTACAAAATACACTATGATATTTTTTAAAAATCACATTAGTTCATGGACTGTTTTGCAATGAAGTAAAGATAAAAATGTCTGAAAAAATTTCAAAAACATTCTGATGTAAAAACATATTAATATAACTTATTCTTGATTTTTATTTTTATTTTGAAAAAAAAAGGGGGGGGGGGAGTGAGTGAGCACAATGTAAAATAACTCATGGCTTTAACTACTAAAATTTCTCAAATATCAGCTACCTTCCATTTAATAATTTACTAGCTGTGTAATTACTGTAATTTACTAGCTTGACAAACCAATGTGTTGTTTTTCAATTCTTTGTATGAAATCTTACTATCTTAATATATATATATATATATATATTTAAGCCTAAGGAAAATCTTTTAAAATAGACATAATAAATTAGAGTTATACAAACCAAGTCTTGCCTCCGCAGGATTGATTATGGATGGCAAACTATCAGAATGAACAACATATTCTCCATTCTCATCCAAAGTCATTCTTTTGGGTAATGGCAAAGTTGTCATATACAGAAACTATCAAATCAATTAAGTCACATAAGAATGAAATTACATATACAAACAAAATTAATAATTCCAGAACTCAGTTTAACACAACAACCCTAAGTATAGAATCATCAGACACACATATATTCATATGCACTGCTTTCTTTTGAGTGTCTCCCACCACACAAAAAATGGTTAACTGTCCTTTTTAATTCTTTTTTAAAATACGAACCTGAGCCTAATACTGAAAGTACAGACTAAAAAATTGTTAATAACACTTTAAAATTGTTTCAAGATTGATTTTTTTTAATAGTTTAGACAGAAATATTAATCCTAAATATTTCCCTATAATGATCCTTTGTAGTTTTCATGTTCCTGAATATCTGCTTAAAAAAGGAAATTTTTTATATATACATTCAAACACTGACAGAAACGTACAAAAGTCATAATTTTTATTTTTTTTAAATATTATTGTACAACTATGACAGAAAGACAAGGTTACGTTTTCTAGTAACATTGAAAAAGGACTTCTTTTAGCCACTAACACTGACTGTTTCAAGACTTCAGATTCAGATAGAAAATTTCTGTTTATATAGCACCAATAAAAATTTCCTATCATTCAAACTGACTTTTAAAGAACTGTAAATAAGAAGCTTAGATTGCATACTTATTTCTAAAATAGTATCTGGTGATACATATATTTATTTTTTAAAAATTGATGATGAATAAAATTTTTATTTTGAGTTCTAGTTTGTAGACTGGTATAAAAATAAAGTTTGGATCATATCAACTGGGCTGAACGTATCTCATTTCTAATATGCATATAAATAAACATTTCAATTTTCATTACTATTATTTCCTAAATTCTTTAATGTACTCAGTTATATATATGTATACATTTTTTCTTGTTTTCCAAATATGCGTAATATAGTGGATTATTGTATTTGAAGTACAATAAAATGAAGTTGGATTTATATAATTTGGAAAATTATTCTAAGGAAAAAATAATACATTTGGCGAAAACTGAATATCTATTCAGGCATTTGATATTTTACAATGATGCAAGAGAATTTTTTCACATGTGTATGCCAAATTAAACTAGTCAGATGTAACAATCCAAAACTTTCTTCTATCTTATGTATGTTTATACTTCTGAAAAATGCAGCATTGCTATTGCCAGTTAGGTGGTTTGAATAAATATCTAGTCAGCAACAACTTATGTCAACTTATAACTGAATCTGAAGTTTGATGAAAATCCATGCATTAGTTTTTGAGATAGAGCTATTGTGATAATCACGAATAATACTTTATGACATCATCACCTGTTGAGCGATTTGCACCAAAACAGAATCAGTACCATGTTATACCAAATATTAACTAAATACAGTGAAACCCAGATCTATCGTTCCCACTCCATCATTTTATCACTTTTATTTCTATGGTCCCTGCACAAATTATATTTAAATAATGTTAACAAAAGCGGCAAGCACTGTTCTTCAAAAAGTCTTTTCCTGCATTCATCGTTGTATAATTTTTCTCCTCACTGAAATGAAATTGAAAATCATGCAAATCCATATGATATACAAACTGGAATTACTTCTTTTATCCTAAAATAACTCATTTGTGCTGTTTGTGTTGATGATAACGACAGTAGTGCAGACAAAGAATGGTTGAACATAGCAGAAGATGCAATTATGTTTTTATTGATCAAGGTGTTGTGACATGTGGTATCCTAAAAGTAGGAGAATATGTGTGATAATGCAAAAAATTTAAATAATGGCGAAAAAGCTGAGGATAACATTCATGTCGATGAAGCTGAGCCACCAGTGCCAATTCTGTCTGATGCGATTGCGACATTTGAAACTGTATAAGCTTATACAGGGTGAGTCATAAATATCGAAACAATAGGCTATCTCCTTAAATATTGTCCCTAGACCCATACTTCCAATTGCAAAAATTCATAAAAAAGGTGAAATTTTTGATAGGATAAGTTGCAACTCCATGGGGGGTCTATTTGAAAAAGTATGAAAATTAACTTTTTATACGGCCCCCATAGGATAAAAATTCGAATTAGAGAAACTTTCCTCATTCAGTCCTGAATAATACACAAAAAGTTGCATCTTCATATCTTAAAAATTCGTGGAGTTATAACCGTTTGAACAATTCATCAGGTTTTAAGGGATTAGACACAAATTGAAATGCGTGCAATTCAAAGGATAATGTTACTTTAACAATTGTACGAAACGCGTAAAACATCTATCTTTTGAGTTAGATTTTTTATTTTTTTATTTTTTTGTGTATGTTAGCCATATAATTTGCTAAGAAAATTACATGCTAAAATTTATCATAAAATTTACAAAAATTTCATATAGTTAATACTGGTTTCAATGCGATAGTTAAAAATCGTTATAACTCCAAACATTATTTATCGGATTAAAATTTCTTTCTATTTAACTAAAAATGAAAATCTGATTTTACGTTTGTTTCGAGGCTTTTTTTTCAATATTTATTTTAGAACTATTAAAAATATTTATTTAAAAAATAATAACTTTTAAAAAAAATCATATTTTCAAAAGTAAATAATTTTTTATTTTTTAAAACAAAAACAAGGTAAAATAATTAAAAATAACATGTTTCAAGTTTGTACTTTTTTTCTTTAACAATTCTTAACTTTTAATAATTTAAAGACAATAAATAGTCAGGAAAAAAATTCATTATACCAGAAAAACGAAATGTACTGTTTTACTGTCCATTAGTTATTAAAAGAATGCTTTTCTAAGATGCAGATTAAGTCCTTTTTAAAAATTTAGCTCTCACAACTTCAAGCTTTTTATCGTCCGGTAGAGGCTGTTAAAAAATCTGCATTCTGGGCTCATGTCAGATCAGGACCGAGACGTTACTTTTTTCTGAAGACTCGCCTATCCGGATCTAATGTATTTTTCATACCGGAGGGGACTGCTTCCTTTTTCCCAGACTTGCACTGGACGAAATTTTTAATTCCGGTCTCGAACAATCCGTATTAAAACCACAGACCTAATACGTACATAAAATAAGTAAAATTTGGTTTAATCAATATTTTTACGAAAACCACATAAATTTTAAAACCGCTTTTATTTTACAAAACAATAAAAAAAACTTTAAAATTTATTTTTTTAAGAATAGTATATTTAAATGTTTAAAAATTAAACAAAATAAAACCAGAGAAAAAAAAATCTGACTATGTCAGAATTCTGTCTTAAACAGAAAATGTGTTGATTCATGCAAAATAAATATAATAATATTTGAGAAAAAAAATAAACTCCATTTAACTTTCATGGGAAGGGCATTTGTCTGTTAGATATTTTTTCTTTCCTATATGATTCCGTCTTAAAAGGTTTTACTGTATAACACTTTTCAAAGTCTTCAACGCACGGGATATGGATTAGCAATAATAAAATATAATTCAAAGATTTACATATAAACATAGATTCATAGATAAAATAAATATATCACAGCCTTTGGCGCCTCTTTAATATTAAAAAGTATAAATATAAAAAACGAAATTCTATATTAAGTATTTTTGGTCAGAACTCCTCCAAACAAAACAATTTTTAACAATACTGAAGTAAAAAACTATGTAGAAATTCACGGCTGAGCCGGCTACGATTTAAGCTTTTTTCCATGCTGGTCCGGATTATGATTTTAACATTCCGTAATACTTTCCCTATGGGTTGGTTAACGACCGGACCTAAGTATTACGATTTATTCAGACCTTCAGTGCTAACGATCAACATGTTTTAGAAACAAGTTTCAATTTTAAATCAATACGCTGCTTTATTATGGCCAAATAAGAGGCACGGTCTTAAACCGACATATAATAACGTTACAATTTGTGGACGATCCCTTACTTCCTTTGAAAATGGATGAAAAACACTTCGTTTAAAGGCATGATAAAGTAGTGTAAGTCACGAATTTTTGAGAATTTTAGATTTTGATATCTCTGTCAGGTTTTCAGAAAGGAAGATGAAATTTTTTTTGTTCAATTTAGGAATGGATAAGGAATAATTTCCTAATTGGGAATTTTGCTTTACGGGGGCCGTATAAAAATTTAATTTTCGTATTTTTCAACTAGACCCCCCATGGAGTTGCAACTTATATTATCAGAAATCTCATCTTTTTTTTATGAGTTTTTGCAATTGGAAGTATGGGTCTAGAGGCACTATTTAAGGAGATAGCCTATTGTTTCGATATTTATGACTCACCCTGTATATATGCAGTATTACAGAAAATGAGCAGAAAAATGTTGTATATCTTGAAAATTTATTTTTTGATTTAAAAAAAAAATGAACGAAAAACCAAACAAAATTATTAATTTTTTTAAATAAATATTTTTTTATAACTTTGATTTATTGCTTTTACAGTTTAACAAGCAACAAATTAGTATTTATTAATAAACTGTATACATTGCATGCATTAGTAATGCATAAACAATATTTTTTTTTTGTATTTTGAAGTTAATCCTCATTCATCGTTTTTTTTTTTTTTTCCTGCCTCCTTGAAAAATGATGGATTGAGGTTCTACTGTATAAAGTTTAATGAAAATCCATGCACTAGCTCTTGATATATGGCCCTATTAAAGAAATTGTAAACAATAAGAACAAACAACCAGAAAAACTAATCAGATCTACTTTATATCAAGGTCATATAGAATCTAAAGTTTTGAGAAATTCCATGCATTAGTTCCTGAGATAGGACTATTGTGATAATCACGAATAATGCATCATGACAGGGCTATCTATTGAGCAATTTGCAATAAAAGTAATCAGCATCATTTTATATCAAGTATTAATTAAATCTAAAATTTTATGAAAATCCATATACTAGTTCTTGTTATACGGCTATTGTGAAAATTGTGAGTAATGTAGCATAGCAGCATCACCTGTTGAGCAACATACACCAAAAACTAATCAGATCTAGTTTATATCAAAGTCTAATAGAATCTAAAGTTTTGTGAAATTCCATGCATTAATTCTTGAAATAAAACAGCCACAAAAATTTTGTCACATACAGGCAGACATTTTTGGGTTATATGACTCCTAAATCATATAAATCCATCGAAAACCAGATTTTGAAAAATTTCACAAATCCAATACTTTTTCTTGCAAAAATAGAAAAAAGTAAAAATATTTTGCATAACAATGATGTGCCAACTAAAAAACAAATTTAGAGGATAAAAAAATAATGAATTGGAATTGGTTGAAATTCTTTGTTAGCATTTAAAAAATATGAAAGCATGTATAATATATAAGTACATTTACATAAAATACATATGTAAGTATTACACTAAAATAATTATAGTAAAAATTATAATTTATAAATGTAATAAACAATAATATTATGATTAAGTACAAATTCTGTTGTTAAATCACAGATAAAATATAATTAATATCAGGTTCATACTTAGAAATTTTTGAAAAACACAAATTTAATAGAAATCATCTGAAAAAAAAAAAAAAAAAAAAAAAAAAAAAAAAAAAATTCTGTTATTTTTTTTATATTACTGATTTGTGAAAAGGACTCGTAGGCATAAAAATTGTTAAAGTGGAAAATGTCAGCTTCTTAAAATATTTCTGTAAATAAATACAAAGCAATATTTCTTTATCATCTAAATTTGTATTTAAAATGCTTTTCTTATCCCAAATCTTTTCTTAGTCTTATATTTTTTAGAGCCTACATTGAATTAGATGGAAATTAAATAACCCACAATTAAAATTCTTTTAGACTTGCTACTTCTTTGATGTCATTCATTAGCCATCGGTGTTGATCTAACACATTAGTTTGTTTTTATTTAGATTGACTTTAAAATGAACAAAAAAATATAGAATTTTGCAGAATTTTACATTTACTATGCAAGTGATTTTATTATTATTTGGAGGGGGGTGGAAATGAGACATGTGTATTAACGATTATTATGGTATATGATAATTTAGAATCTCAATCATCATTGAGGAAAAAAGATTGTTGCATTCCATAAGTTTATTGTCTTTTTTATAATATGAACGATTTAATAAACTTCATTCCAGATTAATTTAAAATTACAGTCTATATTACTGTATTTTTGCTACAAAATTAATAAAATCTTGTCAATTATATTTCACTGCATTCATTTTTTAAAATAAAAACAATGTGACAGTATAGAAAAGGATTTTAAGACATATTACATACTTGAGTCAGAATGTGCATAATTTTGAAATTCAATACATCTTTATTCATAAAATCTATTTAACACCAGAAATTCTGGTTTAGCATATTAGATTCATGTTTTGAAATTATCACTGCTACTTTATTTGAAAAAATTATCATTATCTAAAAAAAGACAACTTAAAAAGGTACTTTTCTGTTAGCCAGAAGCCAGTGTTATGTATACATCCATATGTCTATATACATATATGTGGATATATTTGTAGATATACAATATAGGTATGCATATAAGAATTCCATACATATGTATATGTGCATGTATGTAATAATGCATTGGCACCCAGCTAACCAAAAAGTACCAATAAAAATGGCAATAAAGTTTAACAACATACCTGACTTTTCACTTTTACATTATAAATTAGGGAAAGTTCTTTAAGATAAGGTTCCAGATATGCTAAAAGAGATAAAGCAAGAGTTTTAGCTGTACGAAAGTGTAGACAATCAACGCATTTATTTACATCTTATAATGATACTAAAACAAAATTTACGTTTAGATTATACAAAACTCTGAGTAATAATAAATCACTATTAATTTCAAAACATAATCAAGATAACAGTTTTCTTTTTACTGAAACCTTGGTGCTGTTAAAAACAGCATTAGCACAATTTGAGATTTAAAAAAAAAGTGCCAAATTATATAAAAAGCTTAGGTAAATAAAAATTATGAATAATTTAATATTTTGAAGTACAAACATGTTTTGCTTAGCAACTAAAAGAGAAAGCTTACCATTTATGGCATCCTCTATGTTCCATTTGACATCAAGCACATGGGGTTCAGAGACAAAAAGACTGAAAATGATGTCAAAATTTGTTGCAGATCTTAAATGCCTCATTCGATCTTTATCAGTCTATAGAAAAAGAATGTGTGATATAACTACTAATAAAAAATTAAGTACATAAACTAATTTTAATTTTTAAGAGTTGGACAGAAAAAAAACTTCGTAACTATTAAGGATTTTTCAGCATGATTGAAAAAGATATTCTAAACAATAACTAGAATGAAATGTTTATATATTTATTTACATATATGATATAGATGATTATAATAAAAAAATTCCCTAGCTTAATAAGAAACATTCATTGTAAAAATAATGTATCAGCACTCAGACTCAATATTATCATACAGTTGATTGAGAATATACTGCATGACAAGTATGGACTAAACAAAATACTTAGCATTCAGATAAGTCAAATACGAAATATTTGGCTTGTATATTTTCACAAGATGGTTCAAAATGATAAAACTCAACTTTATAAAAAAAAAGTTTTTATGCTTTTGAATCAGACTTTATATTGAACGACCCACAGCTAATTTATATTAAAAATATTATTGTGGATTCATTACGAGAGTATAGGGCAATTACTGTAAAAACCGGAAGAAGCGCAGCAGCCCTTACAAAAAAAAGTAACTTTTTTTTTAGGATACAGCCCTTCTGTAGGTGCGACCCATCTGATGATTATTGTAAGATAACATTACATAATTTCTCATCCCTTTTCCTTTATTTTTATGTTTTTTTTTCTATCCCTCCATATTGCTTTTATTTATCAGGATTTACTTTATTTTCTTTTTTTTCAGGAAGCAAACCGCCAAATCCACATTTATTTTGATTGTGTGTGTTTGGTTGAGTTGCTTGGTAGCAGTGTCACACGTATAACAGAGTTGGCTATTTTAATTACGATCGCAACTTGTGAATTTAATTAATTTTTAAATGTAGCATTTTAGGTGTTTTTATGAGTTCAATAAATTTTGTAGTGATATTTAATGCATTTTATTTTAAATCTGCAGTATTATACTTGTATGGATTATGCAAAATGTGCAGTTGTTTCCAATTGAGATCTTTTTACTGGCTATTTGAAAAGCACCAAACTCGATCTTCTGGATTCATAGGAATGTACTACGCACATATGTTTGACAGACCTTTGACCCCTTAATGCAAGAGCTAATGCGTGCTATAATTTAAGAAGTATCTGAAGTATCGCAAACTGATTTTTTTTCCTACTGTTCTGCGATTAATACGTGCTTAATAAGAATGTTTAAGAAGTTACACCACTGGATTTAAATTGATGGTGGTTGAAAGAACGGAGGAAATTGGAAATCGTACAGCTTCTCAAGAATTTGATGCTGATGAAAATTGTATCAGGATATGGCGAAATGACAAAGAATAGTTGATATGCATGCCAATCATTGTAGAACAGCACAGTTTTTGGAACTTGCCTAAAATTTAAAATCATGGATAATAACCCAACAAAACTCTGGTGCTCCCATATTGACAATGAAGATTTGGTTACAAGCTCAAATAATTGCTTGCCAGATGAAATTAGACAATTTTAAAGAAAGTCAATCTTAGTGTTGATGATTTTTACGAAGGAGCAAATTTTCCGTAAGAATGAGAACAACTGCCGGCCAGAAACTGTCTGACAACTGGGAAATGAAAAAAAAAAAGACATTTTAAAAGTATGTCAAGGATCAAATAACCAAAAAAAAATGTTGATACTTTGCAAATAATTAATAAGGACGAAGTGCACTTTTGAATGCCTACCTAATAAAACCATGTACCTTAAAGGTGATAAAACTGTAAACATAATGACAACGAGAAATGAAAAAAATGTAGTTCACATGTGTGCTTAAATGGACAAAAACTGAAGCCACTATTAATATTTAAGCGTAAAACTCATCCCAAAGAGAATTTCCCAAATGATGTTGTTCTTAGCGTCAATGAGTGAGGGTAAATGTTTGAAACGGTAATGATCAAATGGTTGGAGAAGGTGTGGCGTATAAGACCGGGCTCCTTTTTTAAACCACATGGTTTATTGATATTCGATTCTATGAAAGCACATTTATTAGATACTGTGAAAAATGCTTATAAAAAATTGTTTACTATAACTATTGTTATTCCAGGTGGCTTAACCAAAAAATTGCAGCCATTGGATATAGCTGTAACTAGAGATGGGAATGGTCGGAAAAAAAACAGAAAAATTGGGAAAAAAAACGGTTTTTTTCCGAAGGCTTATTTTTCAATTTTTCCGAACTGGAAAAATTGAAATTTCATTTATGAAATAATATAGTGAAAATTTTGTAATAGCTACATTCTCATACTTTTTATTTTATTTATTTTTATGTTGAGTGTCTCACATGAAAATTTTAATGTGGGTAATCTGATCTCTGAGCAGAAATCTGTTTGAGAAGACTTGAAAGGATCCTTCACATTTTTTTTTTCTTTTTTGAAACACAAGACCCTTTGCAAAATTTCTCTTGAAAATAGACATTTCAGAAAAAGTTTAATCAACAAATTGAATCTTTCGCAAGTGCAGTGATTGAAGAAAAAAAAAAAAAAAATCTCATGCCATACATTAGCTGAATCTTATTTAGTTGCATATATGTATGTAAATAACCTTATTAAAAATTTGTAAATAGGAACCTAAATATAGTAATAATTTCTTATTTAAAAATTCTGAATATATTTTGTACAAGTATATAAAAAAAAGTTCACAATCTCACAAAAACTTGATTACATGAAAAAAAATCTAACTGCAGACATATTGGCTCAGGTTTTTACATTAGGTCAATTGGTAGTTAAATATGTAACTTAAAAATCATTTCTACAGAGATATGATATAACAAACAATAGCGTTTAATAAAAATTCTTAGGCTGTTGAAAAGAAAACTGAACTTTTAAAAGCAGGCTTTGCTACTTTTTTTTTTATTTTGTAATATAAAGTGAAAATAATTTTCATTTAATACATATAAATGGGGAAAATGTTTATTATTTAATATTCTCTAAGAAAATATAATTTATTTGAGAGAAACAGTCATGAAAAATCAATTTTTCCAATTTTTCCGTTTTTTTCTGAAAAAAACCGGTTTTTTTCCACCACTTATATTTTTCCGGAAAATTTACATCTCTAGCTGTAACAAACCATTTAAAAGTGAAATGAGAAAAAATTGGAAAAACTGGATGGCCAGTGGACTCCACACTTACACGAAAGGTGGAAATATGCAAAAAGCTTCTTTTAGCAAAGTAGCTATATAGATAGCTGATTTGCAGGAAAAAGAAAAAAAAAAATTTCCATTATATTGAGATTTACATAAGCCGGTGTTATAGACAAAAATACTGATATGAATGAAAATTCAGATGACTCAGACTCTGATGATTCAGAAAAGATTGATAATGACCTCTTAGTTGAGTCCTTTGAGTTGTTTAACTCTGCTAACGAGGAATCCAATTTTGACAGTTTCAATGTATAATTTTGTTTATTTTTAAATATTTCTGCCATTTTATTATGTGTTATTTTATTCTGTGTTTTTTTTTTATTTATTTATTTATCAAATAGTTAAAATTTAAAGGCTTTGTTTTATACCTTTGTTTATTTTTTAATTGCTGAAATGTTATTTTATTATGCTCCAGTTGTTAATGAAACAATTTTTCAGCATTTCTAAAAATTTAACACCGGGGAACCTCCTGGCTTCCCCTATATTCTCTAAAATTTCATCTAGCACACAGTATCTTCAAATGTAATAATAAGATCACACACGATTTTTTGCATTTGCGAGTTGAGTAAAACTGCAATTGGTTTTTGATGTACTGGTTCATATAAAAACAGCTTATTTTGGAGAAAAAAATAGTTACTACCTCAAACAACAATTTTGTATTTTATATAAAACCATATCACAGCTGTGGTGAACTCACTTATGCAAAACATTTTATCAGATGTAGAATGATTTTAGATTATCTAGATGTTATTTGTGATACTGGAGAAGGAAGCACTGAATAACTGTAAACATTAATCTGGCTATATTAAAATGAAATTTATATCATTTGCACATAATATAGTTCAGAAATACTATCATATAAAAAAAAAAACTAAGTATGTATCATTTCAAGATCTCTTGTTTTTCAGTATGTTCAAACTTTAAAGAATTAAATGAATATTTTATACTACCACTAATAGATAAAAAAACTAGCTCATTAAAAATAACTTTTTTACTTTTGGTGAACTATTTAGGGAATTTTTAAATAAACTAACAAGTAGGCTAGATTAAGATTTGTTTTCGGAAAACAAGAAACAGATTGCCAATTATTAATGTTGAAGAAGTTATATTTATTCATTTTGACATTTTTGTTATGTTATTTAAAGTAAAAGACTTATTTATTTTTAATGAAATGGAAACCACAATGCCTAAGAGGTTAAACAATTTTTCTTTTCAAACATATTTTATTTGTTGATTTCTAAAGTAATATCTCAATATATTTTCTGTTACAAAAGAAAATACTTAATCTTACTTTTACAAAATTTGTAAGTATTTAGCCAATTCAAACATACATGCATTCAATAATATGGTTGAATGACTAAACACCTAATGTTTTCTGTATCCTTCACAGCTAACTGTAATAAAAAGGACTGTCTCTAACTTAGGGTCATTTATTAAAGAAAACTATCTGAAAATTTATAGCATTAAAAACAAATATTTATTCTAAATTGGGATTTAAACAATGCAATCTAGGAAGACAAATCAATATTCTATTATACACCTTTTAAAGCCATTATAATCTAAGATATAACTATACTGCTGTCTTTTTCAAAAAATAAATAATAAAAATATAGTCAAGAAAACAAAAGACACATTTCTATTATTATTCAGGTGGAAATACATGCAACACTCAAAAAATTAAGATACTAAACTGTTTGATCTCCAGTATATGATGATGGTGGAATATATAACTTCTGCAGCCTCGAAACTTGAACAATTTTTTGAACCAATAAAAAGACATCATTTGCCAATGTGTTAGTGTCTACAAAAGATAAAAGCAACCTTACTTATGAAAAGAAAGAACTATAATAAGAAAACATAATTTTCTAGAAAAATAGGTAATAAAGAAATATCATTATTCTAATAACAATTAATAAGTATAATAATAATCACTTTAACTAACTTTTGCACTATATTTCAACAGGATGTTTATAATGAAACTGGAATTTACTATATTTTTTGTATTACATTTTCCAAAAAAAAAAAAAAAAAAAAAAAAAAAAAAAAAACTTTAAAATTCATAAAGCATGTAATAGACAATTTTTTAGGATATTATACCCTACTCAATGTTCAATATACATATAAACATTAGTGACTGCATAAAATTATTGAGTAGAATTTTATGTTTAAATTAAAGAAACCATAAAACAGTATTTTGTGCTTTAAAATTGTATAAAATAACTATACATTTTTAATAACTATTAAATTTTTATTGAATAACCCTAAAAAAATAAGGTACATTTAAACTACAATATAGTCATTCTATCATCTATATTTACCGCAGAGTTAAATTAAATTTTTATAACAAATAAATGTTTACTGTTATGCCATGTGTCAACAGATTAAAAATTATTTTTTAAGAAATTCATAAAAAATACATAAATAAGTTATGATTTTCAAACAAATTTTATTTGGAAGTATATTTTTTGCTATGTTCGACAGTATAAAGACTGAAATTTAGTTTATTTAAAAACAAACATATGTGTAATTAAAATAAAATCAATAACACATATTTAGTGTTCTTTGAAAACTTGTGCATTATTTTTAAGTTTAGTATTAATGATGGAAACCACTTGTAATTTATAATGTAGACTACTGAATTCAAAAACAAACTGACTGCTGCAATACAAAACAGAATTCAAGTTTCAGAACAGTATTTTTTAAATTGTGGTCTATGGAATTCAAAGGCTCCACAATGAGAATTGAGAGAGTCCATGAAGATCTTGTATTCATTGTAAATATTTTCACTTATCAAAAATGTGCAAGAAATGCAGTGTGTAAATTGAAAGAGGAAAAAGTAAATGCTGCTTTAAAATACAGTTTTATTAGTTTATGTATCCTCCATTTGATATCCTATAAAATATAATTAAGGAAATCAGTTTCAAAATTTTCCTTATTCAGAAAACAAAACTTTAGGAAATTGTGAAAAGCATCTCATTGCATTCACTGGTTCTCATTATAAACAGAAGTACAAGCTTGCCATTGCCAATAGAATATATTGATAGGGAAAAGTTGATTTTTTAAATTTTGAATACGATGAATTTAAGATTTTTTTTAAAGAATTTAAGTCTAAATTCTTAAATTCTGGCTCACAGAGACATTAAAAATTATTGCAGTAGACCAATAATAATGTGAATAAGATTAAAATAATTTAGAGTATATAATATGCTGTTTTAGCAAGATTTTGAAATCACAAAAAAATTGAAAAATAAAAATACTAACAATATCATTTCATTAACTCAGAAGGAAAACTTGAAATAGTTATTTTTACATTTCTTCTGTTAAAGTCATGATAAAATAAATTCTCATTAATTGTGAAATCTAAAGATACACAAAAAATGCTTAAAGTTTAAAATATTCAAAATTTAAGTACCCCCCCCCCCCCCAAAAAAAAAAAAAAAAAAAAAAAAAAGGAGAGAGAGAGAGAGAGATTTGAGAAAATCTAAAAAATAGAACAGAATAACAAAAAAAGATAGTACAATTTAAATTTTATTTGATTTCAAAAAGCAGTCTAGCAATTTAAAACATCATATAAAAATGCAAAATTATCATCACAGCTTATGAATTTTAATTGCTTAAGTTTGTTTTTAAACACTTAAACTAATTTTCATTTGTGCTTTAAAACAAACCATCACTATGATAGTTAAAAATGTTCTTCTACAACAATTTTATATTGATTTTAATGTAACTGAACTGTTCTATTTCATGATCTATATATATTTATATAAAAAAAAATAAAGTAGCAGTTTATTTAAATAAAAAACACATCAAACACTACAAATTAAAATGTTAATATCCCAGTTATAACAATCTTTTGTTTAACCCACTGACTGTGGAGTAAAAGGACAAAATTGTAAAAATATTTTCTCTAATTTTTTTAAAAATTCTAAAAAAAAAAAATTTTTTTTCAACATAATATAAAAAAATCAATTGCATATAGGAATATATAATATGCATATGAGTATAAATTATAACTTTATCTTTTAAAATGCATCATATATGTAGAATTATATTAATTTAAATATGGCTTCTAGAGCAGTGAAACCTACAGGTTGGTTAACAGATATAGCAGTTTTTGGCAATAATTTAACTTGGTTCATATATGCAAAGATAAAATTTTTGTGATTCATTTTTCACTCTCTTCTTGATAGGCTAGAATTATGGGAATTATGTACACAGATGCACTTTTAATATTGCAATAAATCCCCAGTGACAATACAACTTTTTAATATTTTAAGAAAATTATAAATTAAGAAACCCCATTAGGCAAGCATAGACGGCAAATATTCTTTATGATTACTAGCGACAACAACAATGGAGCCAAGCCATTCTCACTAAAATATTCCAATTAGCTGTGAAACTGTACCAACGTAGCATTTTGAATACTAAAAAATAGAAATAATAAAAATAATAGCAGGAAGCTTTAAAAAATTCAGCTTTTTTTTCACATTATAACTTTTTATTATAAAGTTTAAGTAAGAATGTTTTAGAGTACATTTACAAAATAAAAAAAATAATATATTTTGTCCATTTCTGTATGTAACATAGGAGATATGGGCTGTTCTATAGATAGGGCACTAGGCAAATGTATAATTCAAAAAAGAATTTCTGACTTTCAGCCTTTGTCTACATAAAGCAGATTACTTTTATAATTTTGATAATGTTAAAATTACAAATTTCTTGATCTAAAAACTATATTTATACTGGTTCCCAATAGAATGAGCAGAAATGCTGTGATACACATGTGCAGAAAAGAATTAATAATGCACATTGACTGCAAATATGGAGAGAAAATAAAGTTTGCCTAGTTATAGGGTTCAGTTCAGGGCTTAGCTAAAGGATTAAATAATTTGTAAATATGTAGAGAAATAGCTCAAAAAATTATTTGCATAGGATTTAGGGAAAAGATTTTAAGATTAAATATAGATTTTTCTTTAAAACTTACAAGGAAGATCACCATACAGGGCATACTCAGAAGTTTTTGAAAAGAATTTTAATTAAACTACTCATGTATGTAATAAAGGATCAGTCAAAATTAGCGGCAGAATTACAATGGAAAACCTGTTAAAAAAAATTAAATACTTTTGAATATTTGGTGTGAAAAGACGAAAGTGACACGCGATTTGGCCCCGACCAGCACTTTTCCCCACCAAAAGCAAACGGTTTTAATGCAACTGAAAACTTTTGGATTTTTAGAATGCATGTAAATGATATTTAATGAATTTAAACATAAACAATGAGAAAATTTAATATATTGCATTATTAAATTGCATTGAATATTAAATTGCACTGAGAGAATTTAATATATATTTATTATAATGCATTATTTGTTGCAGTAGTTATTTAATTTACCTCTGGAAAAAATATTTTCATACATAAAAAATTCTTATTCAGAAAAATTATTTTCATATATTTAAACATATTCAAAAATAAAAGCCAGATGTTTCAATACCAACAAAATCGAATTGACAATGCTCAAGTGGACTTTGAACTTGAAACAATTTGAATTAATTTAAATTTGAATATAAATATATATAAATATTGATGTAACGAAATTACACTTAAAACAAATTAAAACTGACAAAACCAAAATTATTTAATTATAAATTTAGAATTAATTATAATAAATATTTAATTTATCTAAACAAATGGAACATAAAACTTTTTTCCTTTAAAATATATTTGATCTAAAAAAGTATTTCTTTTTAAATTGCTTCTCATTGCCAACCAATGATAAATAGCCAAATAACAAAATTTTCATTATTTTTTTATAGACAGGGTACGGTGATTGTTTCGATTTTTTTTTTTTTTTTTTTTTTTTTTTTTTTTTTTTTATAAATGCATATATTCTAATGAGAAGAACATTTTTTTTTTTTTTTTCAGATTTTTTGGAGTATGCCTGTATGGAGAACTTCCATGTTAGTACAATAGCAAACAACATAATAATAAACAACATAATTTTATTATGTCATTGACTAACCTGCATTATTTAAAATGTATCCAAATTCATGTCTTCCAATAGTAAATTTAGGACTTTGAAAGGAAGTCTGATTCAAAATTAGAATCTTGATTTCACCAGATAACTGGAATTTTTCTTCTGCATTGGACTGTATATTGGTCAAATATAAAGCATCATCAAGATCTAGGGGGAAAAAGGGAAAAAAATCAATAACAACATTTCTGTCATCTTCTGCATCCATTAATATTTATTCCAAAACATAAAAGACCTTTCAAAATAAGAAAAATAAAATAAAAATAATTAATATTCTACATTTTAATGGAAAAATAATACATTATTTAAAATTTTAATTTACCTAGCACAGAATTGATGGCATGAAACCTTTGAATTAGATATTTTAATACAGCAACAAAAGGGCCATAATATTTACCAAATACTAACAAACACCTTTTCTGACAACAAAATTAAGCATGAAAACAACATTAAATAGTGATGGTAGCAAGATACATATTGGATCCAAAAATATTTTTTTTTTGATGCTGATATTAAATTCTCATTACATAGATTTTTTTTTTTTTTTTTTGGGGGGGGGGGGGGATACTTTTTGATTAGCCGGCTGCCAGTGTTATAAATACATATGTATGAAATGTATATATGCATATATAAATATATATATGTGTATATATATACATATATGTATTATATCTACAGATATGTATGCATATAACACTGGCGCCCAACTAATGAAAAGTATCAATTTTTAAAAATATTTAATAACATTGATATTTCTTATAAATACTTTACATGTGTGTTATAAAACACGTAACATTTATTATATTTATTTACAGGTCAAAATTTTAATATAAACTTCCTAATTAAAATATTAATTAGTTTTAATGATTTCAATTAAATGTACATTTATTAATTTTGATAATCCTTTAAACTTTATTCTTACTTTGAATAAATAATTTTTTTCATTAAATAAACATTCAACAATCCAAACTTATTGAAACTATCTTTATTTTCTTTATTTATTTTATGTATTTCATGATTTTTTTTTTCAAATTAATATTATATTATAACAATTTATTTATGATTTTAAACATTCCTATCATCCTCCTCTTGTTTTTATGCTATTTAAGTTATTTTTCTGTAACAATCTTTATTTTTCATATAAAAACTAAAACTTTGGTTGCTATATTATCAATTTTGTTTGATGCACCTTTTTGTAACAATAAAAAAATTAATTAGATTTCTGAACTCTCAGTTATCATAGCCAATCTTAATAATGGCAGAATAACAAGAATTCATGCTCATAACAGGCATTCATCAAATTGATCGACAATCCCTAACAAAAGTCTTGTGCTATTTTGCCAATTTTACTCAACTCATGGATCAGCTTTGGATTGCTTTGATTGGAGAAATTTGAAAGTTGGCCAGGAAAGATCTGTGAAAAAAAAAAAAAAAAATAGTTTTTCAACACTGGTTGTAAGTATTAATAAGGTGAAAGAAAAAGCAGCTGGGGTATAAGTATATGAGAACCAAGAACAGTATGCAGGGTTGGCAAGTTTTTGCTGGGGTGGTTAAAACCAGCGGTTATAACCAATTGAAACCGGCATGGCAGAAACTAGTTTATGCCAGTAAATGGCAAAAACTGGTAGAAACCAAGAAATATTGCTAATAAAAACTTTCACCTGCAATGATTCATACTTCCCACATATATTTAATATATAAAGAATTTAGTTAAAAAATTAAAATAAAGATTATGAATGTTATTCAAAGTAACAGAAAACTTCAAAATGATCATATAAATATACTTCGTTTATTTAATAATTTTCTGTCACTTGAAAAACAGAAATTTTTATAATGGTAATCTGATGATGTAAAAGTTTCACTGTTGATATTATTGTTTACGGTTGAATTTCAATTTAAAAAAAAATAAAGAAATTTGCAAAAAACTCTATAACAACTCTTTTCAGAGTATTTTTAAATAAATAATCTACAACTACATACAAAGAGAAATGGTTCTTTTGAAAATATATAAATAAATAATTGTAGCTCAAAAACAAAAGAAAAAATAATGAATTATATTGTACAATTATTTTATAATATTAAAAAATGAAAAAAAAAATTGTGGAAAAAGTAATAATATACTGAGAACATTCCATAATATAGGATTAATTTTACTTAACCTTTCTTAACTTAGACTGCTTTTTAATTTTTTCTGAATGAAAGAAAAGTTTGAAAATATTCTTTCTCAATAATATTCACAATATTTTATTTGTTATTTTTCCTGAATAATAAAATGTATACAAGTAATTTAATATTACTTAAAAAGTCTCAGATCACGTCAGAAAATGAGTTTATGCCAGTTGTTGCCAGTTTGTGCCGGTAAAAACCAGTTATAACCACTTTTTGCCACTGGCACGGGAGAAACCACTTTCTGCCGGCAAAAATCCAGCCCTGCCAGTATGTGTTCCAAAGTTTTTTTTTTTTTGATAATTTTTCATTTGAATAAAAATAAAGAAAAAAAAAAAAGAATGCTATACAAGATAATTTGCAGAGAGCATTACAGATTTTAAAGTGGTTCTCAGATTCCCATTTCAATAACATGAATCTTTCTGACTCATTTTTGAATGAAAAGGCATAACTGGCAGTCCTTACTATCAAAACGATTTAGAATCAAAACTCATTTTCTATTTTCTGATAAATAAATTGCTTACTGAGTTACAAACAATTTCTGTTATGCGACAAATATTCCCCCTATCACGCACTGCTGTATTGGGAGAACAAACCAAAACAATCACTTTGACAATATTTTCTAAAAGGTTTTCTGGCTTTACCAAAAAAAGAGGAAATGCTATTCAGTTATGTAGTTTCTGAATAAGAACACCAGCCAATTTGATCTGTTTTTGAACAAAAATAAATTTAGAAATGTGTTAGAAAATAGCTTCTTTGAATTTGAAAACAACCTATATCTTGGAATATGGTACATCAGATTAATATTTTCCTTCCTGTGTTTCCTTTTTGATAAATATTCCTAAGATGGTTCTATGGTTTTAGTTGCAGTGATTTATATGTAACAATTGCTTCCTTTACAGCTTTTTGCAGTCTGTCATCATAAGCTCCAGTAACTGTCAACAACAAACCAAAATTTTTTCATATTGCCATATCTTAGTGCACCCAATATCAACTTTATATTGCTGCTACATTGTTACTGGCTGCTTGTACCCACAAAGATTAAACCAGACAATATCCTGCATTTTGTTCACCAACAATGCCAATGACTGTTTATATCCAAATTTGATTGAATTTGGCAACATCCTGCATTTTGTTCATCGATATAATTTCTACCATCAGATGAACAAATCGGGGAAAATGTGTTATGGCCAAGTATAAGAAATATTAATTATCAAAACTATTGAACAGATTTTTTTTTAAGTTTAAAATTGTTAAATTTATATATAATGTTAAATTTTTATATTTAAATTTTTATAAATCATCAACATCAAACATCAAAAATGCATTAACAATCTCTCTTTACTTCCTGTCATTATGGATTATTAAAGAATATGATTCTTGACAATAAATTTGCAATGAACATGCAGAATTGTGTTGGAAGTTTTATTTCCTATTTCAGACAGCTAAATGCTAGCTTAAGAAATTTATGTTTAAGAAATTGTAATAAAACAGCAATGAACAAGATTTAATACTTATTCAGGCAAAAGAAAAAGACTAACCTGAAATACTTTTAGAGTTCTTGATAATTTGTTCCTCATCTTCAGTAACAGCACTCATTGTCCAATGAAAAGACACAGCTGGTTTAGAATTTTCACTGCCTAATTCTTCAGAAAATAACAACAATTTCTCCCACAAAATACTTTGATGAATGCTGAGATCAGCTATAATTAATTTCACTTGAATCACATGTCTTACCTAATGAAAAGAAGAAATGAATGAATAAAAATAGAAGTACCGATCAAACTCTAAAGTTTTTAACTGTTTTAAAAAATATTATTAATAAAAATGTTATTACTTAATCAAAGAAAGAAACAAATGAATAGAAACAGAAGTATCTATCAAACTCTGAAAGTTTTTTAAATAGTTTAAAATATATATATATTAAAAGATATCAAGAAAAAATACACAAAACAATCAAAACTATAAATACAGGCCTTCATCAATCAACAAAGTTAACTGATTGAATGATATTACTATACTAATTAAAACAAACATTGAATAAGAAAAAAATGCAATTATTCCACAGGCAACTTTTTTAAAAGCTTAATGTACATACGCATAGAATTGTATGGGCTAGAGTTCTATCAATATTTTCTAAAGTGAATTCTTTTCTAGTCCTAGCCCCCCCCCCCCCACACACACACACACATACGTATACTACAATACAATATATATATATATATATATATATAGTGGAATTTTTAATACTTTTTCTTTTAAATTTTAACATTTTTCCAGCTTTTTATTTATTTATTTATTTATTTATTTTTTTTTTTTTTTTTTTTTTTTGTGTGTGTGTGTGTGTGTTACGGATAAAGAACACTGCATGTTTTTCTCTTCAGGTTCTATTGTTTTAATTAAAATAAAATAAAAATGCTTAAATTTTTGTAGCTAGCCTTACCGTAAAATGGGGTGAATCTGAACACTTTTCAACTTTAACGTTAAAAAAAAGCAACAAATGATTTTTTTTATTTTTCTACTGGAAACTTCGGTTTTGTTTTGTTCTTTACTTTTTAAGCAAAAACGAAACATTTTTACTGTTTATATATATATTATTTACTTTTTTAATGGTGTTCCGATTCACCGCGCTGATAGGGGTGAATCGGAAAAAATGTTATAATCTTTGTTTATTCCGATTCAAACTTTAATAGAGTTAATAAAAACATGTAATAATGATAAGGGAGGAATAGGAACACGCAGTTACTGTGAAACCAAGCCTTTATTTAATATAAAAGTAAAGATATACCTTTTTAAAAATTAGAAAACAACTTTGAAATAAAGACAAATTTTTTTAAGAAATTATATTCGAATTGCAGAAGTAAAATTTAATACAAATTCAATCCTGTTCTGTGTTATACTTTACTAGTAGTCATTGGGTAAGTGAATCTATTGAGTAGCCCCAATCGCTGCATGTATTAATATGATCTACTAATACGCCCTCATCCCCAGTCCTTAGTACTGTTTGCAGCCCTTTCTTTTTTAATTGTTTTTTCATTTTGAGATGTTTGTGTAATGTTGTGGATGTCAGAGAATAAGTCTGTGCAGTTTTTCTAACTTATTTGCTATTTTTTAATTCTTTTATTGAGTGTTCCATGTCTGTTGGATTATGGTGTTGACTTATTTGTTTAACCAAGTAATTTCTTGGCACCATTAAACTCTTCAAGTAATTAGAACAAACAAAATATTGTTACAATACATATTCATACATATGTTTTCATATATTACATGAAACTATTACTGTATAGAAAAATATACCATAAGAGAAAACGTGTTCCGATTCACCCCGTGAATCTTAAACCACTGATGTTATAAGGCATTTTTCATTTTTTCATTATGTAGTTTAGTAATAAGTAGAATTTAATACATTATATCGTTTACAGGTCTATCATTAATTAAAAACTCCTCTTTTAGGTTTAGAATACGAAAAATACTGCAGTTGCGTACAAAGTTTTGATGACATTGAAAAAGTGAGGTTTTTGAGCATCCTCTTGAAGTTTTTTATATACCCCAGTAATTGTGCCAACATGTCAAAACTGAATTTCCCAACTCTTAATGTTATTACCTTCTTATAAAAAAATTGGCAACTAAAAATATCATCACATATATTTATAATGAATTTATTTGTATGACCGGGTAGTTTCGTACCTATTCACCCCGCTGTTCCTATTCACCCCATTTTACGGTACTTACCAAAAATAGTAAAAATTCCACGAAAAGATGTAATTTAAAGTATATTCATGGAATAAAGAATATTCATGGTGATTTTATAATACAGCAGACTCCCTCAAATCTGTTCAGCTTAGGACCAAAGATTGTACGGATTTTAGAATTTTGCATATTTCTGGTCAATGCTTTGTTTACATTTTTTTTTTTTTTTTTTAACAGTAATTTGAATATAATTAATAATGCAATCAAAACTATAATGAATAAATACAATGTAATAAAATATTAAAATAAGTAATAAACTAAAATAATAAAAATTTAGATAATTTTTGAAATGATTAAAATATTAAAAGCAATGTTCAAGTTAATATTCAATAATCTATGATTAAATATTCCCTATAAAGATGAAATGTATTTTCCGGTACTTCTCTGTTATCCCATCGACCAATTTTGCCAAATTATATAAATCGCCAAACTAATAGCCATATTATACATATTGACATAAATTTTATTTTAAATAACGAAAAAACAAATAACTAGTGGATTATTAATAAAAATTCAAATTAAAAAAAGAAATTAAAATCACTTAATGACATTTTAAACACAGGAATAGTATTTAATGTCATTGAATGTGACATTCACGATCATCCACTATTGGCATTTAATCTTATAGTTTGGCGATAATTTTTTGGTTGACCAGATAACCTAGAAGTACCTATTTTCCTAAATTATTCAACAAAACTTGCCTCATAAAAGTACATTACTAATTCCCATCAAAATAATAAAATAAGAAAGTTTTATTTCAGATTTAGCCAGATTTAATAACCAAAAAAGCTTGATTAATATGCAAATATTTTTAGTAAGAAGATTGTGATTACCATTGATATCAGCAATATGTTGAATTTTTACAAAAAAAAAAAATTATTCTTCCTTCATGAAAACACAAGAATTCAGTAATAGTAACAAAAGTTACAAATTAGAATAAAGATCTTAAACTTACCTAAGATAACTAAAATAATGTCACTGTGTTTGAGATCTGAACAAATGTAATGTGTGCACTTGCACATAAAATAAAATTGACCACAATAGCCAATCAGTTAAAAGTGAAGAGAGTGTTCGACTGAATATAACTTTACTTGAACTAGATTCTAAAACTTTTAGATTTGTATCTTATGTATTGTTGTGTAGATGAGGATGCGAGTTTCAAAATAAAGATGAAAATAAGTAATGTTGTTAGTAGCCAAGATTTTATTTTTGTAGTCTGTTACTGGTTAATGAGAATACTTCCGTTATAGTAACCAGTAAATACATTTGTCACTTATTATTTAATAAGCAAATATACAAGTTTAGAGTAAATAAATAATTTATGTACAAAATAAATTTTTAATTAATATTGTTTCGAATAAACATCAGACATTAATTTTTTTGAAAAGATTTGTGGTTTTTAGCGATTATACGACATAATTTGCATTTTTATGATCTTTTGACAAAATTTGCATTTTTTTGTGATCTTTTTACAAAATTCACTTTTTCTCACAATCTTTTGATAAAATCCCTGTTTTTTTTGTTTTGTTTTGTTTTTCCTTTACAGTTGAAGCTACCATGTGGTTATGGGATATCACGGCTGCTCAATCTGAATTAATCTTTCATCTTGTCGATGTTTTTTACAAAAGTACGGTGTATATGGATAAATATTAATAGCACGTACTTAAACAAACATAAATTTAATTAAACTTATAAAGAAATAGAATACATTTCTAAATAACTTGAGACACGTTTTGTCTCTCGGAACAAGGTGATTTTCCTTGCGTGCTACATAAGCGGCGGCAGTACAGTAACTGACTCACCGAACCCACAGTCTCTTACAGCCTGCCTAGAGTCCTTGTCCGATGCGCATGTGGCGCCATCTGTTGACAGTTTTTAAATGTTCTGGATCGAAGAGGCACCTCAGTACCCCCTTCCTAGTGCAAACGATACTCTTAATTTTCCACTAAACGTTCTGGAAATCTGACAGTTCTGCCGGATCGTGTGATGTGAGGTGGTTTTGTTTTTCCAGAATTCGAGGCAGTCCCGGGAGTCGAAGCAGTTGTTTCCAGGGTTGAGGTTGTTTCAGGAGTCGAAGATAGTGAATCATTCACCAAAAAGGCTGGCTTCAGTCTGTCCAGCGATATATTTACTATTTTGCCTTTTATGGCCACTTTAAAAAGTTTATCGTTGCGCTCAACAACTTCAAAAGGTCCATCATACGGCGGTTGTAAAGCTTGCCGAATACCTTCTTGACGCACAAATACATGCGTACATGTTTTAAACTGCTGAGACACAAATGTTTTTGTGCTGTTATGGGACTTAGTTGGTTGTGGTTTGAATTCGTTGAAGGTATTTCTTAATCGCTGCACTAAATCTTCAGGACTTTTAATGGTGGATTTGTCATCGAAGAAATCACCTGGTAGTCTGAGAGTAGACCCAAAAACAAGTTCAGCTGGCGAAACATTTATATCGGTTTTTAGTGCAGCACGAAACCCTAATAACACTGTTGGAAGTATTTCAGTCCATTTTTCAGTTCGTCTGGCTTTTAGTGCACATTTTAGAGGTCTGTGCCAATTCTCGATAATCCCATTACTCTGAGGGTGGTACGGAGACGATCGGTACTTTCTAGCACCTAACAATCTGGCTAACTGCTGGAAAAGTTCAGATTCGAACTGGCGTCCTTGGTCCGTGGTAATTTTCTCAGGACATCCAAATCTTGCAATCCATTCGGAAAGTAGTGCACGTGCCACTGATTCTGCTGTGATGTCACTAAGTGGGTATGCCTCTGGCCAACGCGTTGCTCTATCAATTACGGTTAAACAATACCTTTTACCATTTGATTCCGGTAAAGGTCCAATTAAATCTAAATGTATGTGTGCAAATCTATCTGTTGGAAGATCAAATTTTCCTAACTCTGTTTTTGTGTGTCTAACAATTTTGGAGCGCTGACAATCCAAACACTCACGTGCCCAAGTTCGACAATCTTTAGCTAGGGAAGGCCAGATAAATCGTTGTCGCAATAAATTCACACTACCTTTAGTTCCAGGATGAGCAAGTGCATGTAAATTCCAAAATGCCTGTTTTCTAAAAGTTGGAGTTAAATATGGACGTGCTTTGCCACTAGAAATGTCACAATAAATTTCTGTTGTGGAATTTGGAAGGGTAATTAATTTGAGTTCTAAGCTGGATTGACCGCTTTGCATAATTTCTCTAAGTTCTGAATCCTCTTTTTGCTCCATACTTAATTTATCGTAATCTAATGGAGTAGGCATTTGTATTACGTTAATTCGGGAAAGTGCATCGGCTGCATCATTTTGGTTTCCTTTTAAAAATACCATATCAGTGGTGAATTCAGATATAAAAGATAACCACCGACTTTGTCTGTTAGTGTAATTATCTGTTCTTTTTTTAAAGGCAAAAACAATTGGCTTGTGATCGGTAAAGATTGTACATTGACGGGCTTCCAAAAAGTGTCTAAAATGCTTAACAGACTCATAAATTGCTAACAATTCTCTGTCAAAGGTAGAATACTTTAATTGTGTTTCATTTAGACGTTTGGAAAAAAATGAGAGTGGTTTGAGACCCTCCTCTGTTTCTAAGCTTAGTGTAGCACCAATAGCAAAATCACTAGCATCAGAATGAAGTGCTAATTGACCGTCATGGCTAGGAAATGCAAGAGTTGCATCCGTTAATGCCTTTCTTGAAGCTTCAAAAGAATTTATTGCATTTTCAGACCAATCGATAGGAGTTGAATCTTTCTTTTTAGCTCCACGCAACAAATCTGTTAAGGGTGCAAGGATAGTTGCAGCATTGCGACAAAAACGTCGAAAATAATTGAATAAGCCAATATATGTACGAAGTTCAGAAAGAGTTTTTGGTCGTGGATATTGCTTAATAATTTCAACTTTAGTTTGTAATGGTCGAATTCCAGCAAGAGAAATTTCGTGTCCTAAAAATGATACGCTGTCTTGTTTAAAAACACTTTTGGATATATTTATGTTAAGTCCGTATTTAGAGAGTCTGCTTAGAACAGCTCGTACATGGTCTATATGTTCCGATTCCGTTTCGGAAAAAATTAGAATGTCATCCAAATAAGCTATAGCAAATGGAAGACCATAGAGAACCTCATTAATAAATCTTTGGAAAGTGTTTGCTGCACATTTAAGTCCAAAATTTAAATATAGAAATTCGAAGCTTCCAAAAGGGGTTATTACCGCTGTTTTAGGAATATCTTTTTCATGCACTGGAATATGAAAATAAGCGCGGACTATATCTAATTTTGTAAAAATTTTCTTTCCATGTAGAATATTGGTAAGGTCATGGATGTGGGGTATTGGATAACGGTCAGGAAGAGTTACTGAATTTAGACGTCGATAATCACCACAAACTCTGTAAGAACCATCCGGTTTTGGTACAACGTGAATAGGGGATGCCCAAGGGGATTTGGAAGGACGACATATACCTTCATCCATAAGATATTGGAATTCTTTTTGTACTTCCTTTAAAATTTTTGGATGCAATCGGCGAGGTTTGGAATAAAGTGGTGGTCCTGTAGTTTCGATATGATGAACTGTATCATGGCAAGTTGGTTTTTTAAAATTTGGTATGGGATTTAAGAGCTCTGGGAATTCCTCAAATATAGTTTTAAAAGACATGTCTTCAGAAATTAGTTTAATTTGGGACTGTTTTGAGCAAGTAAGCTCACCCTTAGTGGACAATCCAGTTACAGAGTCAATTAATCGAAATTTGTGCAAATCTACAAGCAAAGCAAAATTTTTTAAAAAGTCTGCTCCAATTATAGGGCAAGAGACATTTGCAATAACAAATGACCAGCGAAAACTCCTTCTCAAGCCGATGTTTAGGTCAAGCAGTTTGTTACCATAAACAGGAATTTTGGAATTATTTGCAGCATAAAGATAATTAGAAGGACTCTTTTTGTTTACTTGTTTTGGTACAGGGATACAAGAAATATCACTACCACTATCTATTAAAAATTTGAACCCTGAATTTTTATCAAACACATGCAACCTACATTGTTCTAATGCTGCTACGCCAACTGTATTTTCGCTTGTTGACCTAGCAGCAGCCACTAGTTTTTTTTAATTTCATCAAAAGAACAAGGTTCGCGGCACTTTCGAGCATCACTACCAAATTTCTGATGGTAATAACATAAGTCTGATTCGTTTTGTTTACGACTTGATTTTTGGGAATCTCTATTTTTACTGTATCGTCTTTCCCTGTAATGCAATCGGCCGCGAGACATCGATCGCCTAAACACATTTTTGGATAACTCTGAAACCTGCAGTGTCAATTGCTCAATTTGTGTTTGAAGATTTAAGATCGCGTTATGGTCGTTCCGAGGCGATTCGGTGGGTTTGGAAACTGCATACACTGCCGATTCAGATTTAATTTCATTAATTTTGTCAGCTAGGGTTGCTAATTCCTGTAATCCGGAGCTTGAAACCGACAAAATTGCTTGCGTATGCGTCGGCAAACGTTCTAACCAAATAGCTTTCAAAAATTCTTCGGTAACGGAACTTTGCGCTAATTCTTTCATTTGCCGCAGTAAAACGGAAGGTTTTTTATCACCTAGCACAAGTTCAGAGAGTAATTTACGTATCTGCTGCGATTGCGAATCTGAAAACTCCTGAATTAGTCTCTGTTTCAAAGCATTATATTTGTCATTTGGAGGCGGCGTAAGAATTAAATCAGATACCGCACTTAATGTATCTGTGTCTATAGCAGATAATAAATAATTGTACTTAGTAGTGTCGTTCGTTACTTGCGCCACGGCAAAATTTGCCTCAACTTGTACAAACCAAACAGAAATATTACTTTTCCATAAGGGAGGAATTTTAACAGCTACCCTAGCAAGCGTTTCTGTCGGATTATCGGCAGGAATATCATCAGGCATTGTGAGCGCAGAATTAAAAATACATATATTGATAGAGCAATAAATAAATAAATATACAATTTAGTAAAATTTTGAATGAGAACGCTTGGGCTCGAAAATTTTTTAATTAAAATAACTGGTAAATATAACAATTGGGCCAGAGAATACCACAAAGAAACATAGAAAATGGCACATACCGTTTTTTTTCATCGCTGTCGTTGTCCAGGAACGAGATATCAGAAGGCATCTTTCAAAATTGTCCGGTCACCACTTGAAGCTACCATGTGGTTATGGGATATCACGGCTGCTCAATCTGAATTAATCTTTCATCTTGTCGATGTTTTTTACAAAAGTACGGTGTATATGGATAAATATTAATAGCACGTACTTAAACAAACATAAATTTAATTAAACTTATAAAGAAATAGAATACATTTCTAAATAACTTGAGACACGTTTTGTCTCTCGGAACAAGGTGATTTTCCTTGCGTGCTACATAAGCGGCGGCAGTACAGTAACTGACTCACCGAACCCACAGTCTCTTACAGCCTGCCTAGAGTCCTTGTCCGATGCGCATGTGGCGCCATCTGTTGACAGTTTTTAAATGTTCTGGATCGAAGAGGCACCTCAACAGTTATTTGACAAAACTCTTGTTTTTTCCCTTTTGGGATTCTTTGATGAAAATAATGAGGGTTTTTTTTCGCAATTCTTTGAGAAAAATTGTGTTTTTCTTTTCATAATCTTTTGGAAAAATTTGCATTTTTTTTTTTCCTCGAGATTCTCTGACAAAATCCCTTTTGGAAAATCCTGAATTTAGCTGGTTCTTTTTATATTTTTGATCATCAGTTTTTTACATTTAATCGCCGAGTGAGTTCTACCAATTTCCACTTTTATTTCAAAACTCGATCATTAAAAATTTCAAAAATAGTATTTTCTCAACCAATCTATAGTAAACTTGCACCAAATAAACAGTACAATCCACAAAAAAACTAGTTATAATCTATATTTCTGCCACTGTAAAATTTTGGTTTACAATGAAAATCAATGAATGCAGTAAGAATTTTTTCTGGATTTCTTAAAATTTGATTTTCTGGATAAGGCTTGTTTTGAAACTTGTTTCTTATATAATCAATATGTAATAAATACATGTAGAAAGAAATTATTAAGCATTACCTATAAAGAAAAAAACTGGTACTACTTGGTTATCCCATCGACCAATTTCACCAAATTATACAAATCGCCAAACTAATTGCCAAATTATACATATTGACATAATTTTTATTTTAAATAACGAAAGAACAAACATTAATAAGAGTTCAAAATAAAAATCACTTGATGACATTTTAAACAGGTATTTTGTGCTTAATGCCACTGAATGTGACATTCACGGTCAACTATTATTGGCATTTAATCTTGTAATTTGGTGAGAGTTTTTTGGTTGACGGGATAACCAAATAGTACCAAAAAATCATTTTAAAAAGACAAATCATGGGACAAATGACTGATAAAAATAAAACAAAGAAAAGCTTACATCCAAATTGACCAAATCTTGACACTCATCATGTGGAATAGGATAACGATACACTTCTGTTGTTTTCCACCATATTGGAATACCAATTAAAATAAAAATTAATATAAAAACAGCAGTAGTAATGATGGAGCTTAAACCTGTGAATAAAAATGTATATAATTACAGTGCAACTTCAATCATAATACAGTAACAAGTCAAAAATGTGTTTTTCTATTTAAAAGATCTATTTGGAAGAATACTTCTTTTAAATGTAAATTCAAAATTCACTATTACTCCAAAAAATAACTTAAAGGTTGAAACTTTTGGTTAATAAAAATTAATAATTTTATTTGTATATTAGTGCCCGGTATAGCACAGATGCAGACAGAGACACTAAAGAGTTTTTATTTTATTTATTTTCTAATCAGGTGGTGGAATAACAATTTTAAATTGCAGAAAACCTATAAAATATGAAAGTGGCCTTCAGAAAATAAATTTGGTAAAGATTTTTTTTTTCTTATTTTGTATTATTTAGCATATGGGGATAGCAATTTAAAACTGCAGAAAATGACCTTTAAAAATATATTTTTTGAAATAGTAAATATTCTTTTATTTATTAGATTACCAGTACAGTTGAACCTCTCCAATCCGGCATGTATGGGACTCGGGCGATGCCGAATTGCGGAATTTTCCGGATTACGAAAATTCTAAGATACTGCAGAAATTTTCGACAAATTCCTTTCTTGTGGGCAAGGGGGGGGGAGGTATTTTAGGAATTAAATAGCGAAATTTTAAAAATATAATGCTATCGTCAGGAGCATTATATAAATCATTTTAAAAAAAACTATTCAATGCAAGAAATAAAGCAATATACGTTTTGTATTTATAAGAAACGGATTTCTGAAAAAAGTATTAAGTTTGTTTGCAACAAATAAAGTAAATCGTCATTCAAATTGATTAACGAAAATTTATGATTGAAAAACTAAATGAAATAAAAAGAAAATTACTTATAATATAAGAAGAAAAAGGAGACGTCTGTTGGTACATAACCATCCAGAGCACAGGACGCGGACCCCTCTCCTCATGGTGCTCCTCCAGCACACTCGTGCCAGCGTCCACTTGACCTTGACCCAAGGCAAAGAATTTCTCCTGGCGTAGCTAACAGATCAGATATGGGGAAGGTTATTCAAATCGGAAAAAAGCTCTCTTTAGCGTCTTATTCCCAACATCTTTCTATTATCGTTGAATAAGTGATTGATGCTAGATTTGTTGCAATCAAGGGGTGGCGAATTTCTCAGGGAATTATCACCCAATAAAAAAAGAATCACTGAAGACTACGGAAATCTTTCACACAGTTTACTGTAACAATAATGTTCATCCCCACAAGATTTTTTTTTGTACAAGACACCTGAATTGAAGATAAACTTTAGGAGGGATATCTGAGGGATTAAAGGTTTCATATTAGGAAGTAACTACCCACATATCCTGTTGCTGCCAATTGGGCATACAGAGGCGTGGGAGAAGAATGTTAGAAACAAATTTTTAAAATGCGGCCGTTTCCAATATTCTGAGTCCAGCTAAATTTTCAGGCTTCCGCTGCGAAAGTGTTAAAGCGCAAAATTTTATATTTTATAACGATACCAGCACACTTTGCAGACGTAAAATAAATAAACGTAGGAAAACATAAAATGAGAGGATATATGTTTATATATATGACAAAATACATAAAGGAGGAAAACAAAACAAAACAAAACAGGGAGAAACATGCCGAATAATAGAGTTTTCCAGTTTATAGAATGCCGGATTAGAGAGGTTCAACTGTACTAAGAAAATGCTGTGTTCATTTATGAGAATCAATGCATATATAGAGACTATAAGTTTTTGGTTGATACACAAGAGATTATTAAAAAATAAATAAACAAATAGTAAATGAGTAAGATCCTTAGAGTTCTTAAAAGAAATAGTAATTTATCCCTTCGACCAAAATATTATCGCTAAATTATAAGATTAAATGCCAATAATGGATGATCGTGAATGTCAATTCAATGACATTAAGTATGATACATGTGTTTAAAACGTCATTGAGTCATTTTTATTTCGATTTTTTATTAATATTCTACTAATTATTTGTTTTTTTATTATTTAAAATAAAAATTACCTCAATATGTATAATTTGGCTATTAGTTTGGCGATTTGTATAATTTGGCGAAATCGGTCGACGGGATAACAGAGTACCAAATTATTTTTCATAAACAACTTTATTAAATCAAAACAAAAATATACTTAATATAGAAGAACAAAATATATATTATACAATAAATTAATAAAATGATATTCAATTTAAACTGCTGACATAGAACTGCAAATTTTTAATGGCATTAAAATAAACATTTTATCTTTTGAATAAAGATGTTCATGACATTTTGAACAAAAACTTTTATAATGTACAATTCCACAGCCCTAAAATAATTTTATTACAGTTTCCACATCACTAGGTAACTGCCAAACAATAAAATTCATCTAAGTGCCAGTGATAAATGTAAATTATAAGTTAATAAATATTTTGGATTTAAAAAATAACAAATAAGATGTTTTGTGATGCTACAAACAAATAATAATAAAAATGATTAACTTTCAATAAATAGCAAATCACAATGTTTGGCACAGTTTGCAATAAAAAAACTTTGCACAATCAGAGTTAAATTACATGGTGGAATAGCATTCTTTTTGTCATGGTGTTGGTATAGCAGAAAAGTACCCAAAATATATATATAAAATTATCCCAAAGTAATATAATTTTTTATCAAAAAATAATAAAGATATTGTAATCCATCCTAACACATAACTTTTACATTACATATTAGGGTGGACCAGGATAATTTCCGATCAAAATGTTTACAAAGTAATTAATGGTCACCCACCTTATATTATAAGAATATGCTTAAATAAAAATTTTAAAATATTGTTAACAATTCATAAGCATTGTAGTTTAATATACAAAATAAATAACACCTCCATCTCTGTTGGAAATTAGTAAATATATATATATACATGTAAATTGCTATAAAAGCATCTTGAAAAGACATTGTTTCAAAACATCGCACATTCTACAAAAATCCTAAGTGGTACGACATTTGTATCATTATTATGTTTTTTATATTTGTTTATGTTATTTTACAACTATATAAAATACAAGGTTTTAAATTATATTAATAAATAAATATTCTTTTATAATTTTGTACACTGGTTATAGATATTGATTTATATCTCAGTTTGCCAGGATAATTCTTGATCACCAGGGTAATTTCTGATCAATGATATGTCAAAGAATTTAAAGATTTTGTTTACTTAATAAAGCCATAAATACACAACAGATATTACTTTTATATGTTTAAAATTTATTTTAAACATATCTAGTAATATAAATATATGTATTTACTATCTAAAATATTTATATTTATTATTACTACCAATGAAAACAATTCCTGGAGCAATTTAAAGTATTTCAGGTAAACTGAGTTTTAACCCACTTCTTGGCAACGTTTTTTCTGCGCATGATAACTATGCCACGCCTTGCTTTCCTTTACTTTTCGCTGTCGCTCTTCTCGGCAACCCTTGGAGTGAAGAAGCGATTTCTCCCTCGTATGCAGGAGCTTGCGGCTCATGCTCTGTTCGTTCTTTCTTTTCTAGCTTTATTATTGGACGAGAGAGGAGAAATTGTAGAATTTTAATTCTGGCGCCTTGAAGTTAATTAAATTTCTTGTGTGTTATTAGACCGTTGGATTATGATGAGAGTTGGTCGAGTAATTACATATTAAATATAAATGAAAATGACCATTTGCATTCAAAACTTAATATATTTCTTTAGAAAATCTATTATTGATTTCTTTCTTTATTTAAAAAAAGACTGGTTTTGTTTTTAAAAAAGGTATGTGTACAATTTCTTTGTTTCTTGAACAGAACTGTTTTGAATGTTTAAATATTATATATGTTTTAAAGAAAAATGTGACCGGGAGGTTCAGAGGGAAAGGATTTTTTTCTTCTAAAAGCTTTGTAAATTAAATTTTTGGTTATGGTCATCCGATTTTGGAATCTTAAATTTTATGAAATAATTTTGTATGTAAATGAGATATTTGTTTTAATTTTTCGCAATATGCATGCTTTTTACATCCTAATTTTTGCAATATTTTAAGATTCTGCGTTAATATATGTATTTTTGCTCTATTTTTATTGTCGCGATCTCTCAAACTCCGTTAAAAACCTAGTTTGTCGGTAAGTGGATTATTTGTTTTTTTATGTGTGATATTTCAAATTCTTTTAAATTTCCATGTTTTAAAACATGTATTTTTGATTTATTTTCATTATCGCCACTTTAAATTGAGCTCTTTTGAATGGTGTCTTCAGGAGTGAAACTCCGGAAGACAAAATGCAAAAGCGCGCTAATGTGGCGATATTTTGAAAGCGTGCCAAGAAGGGGGTTAAAACTCAATCGCGTCAGTATTTCAACTAATATCTTACCTACATAACATTTTAATTAATTAATATGGTTTTAATGTTCATTAAAAATTTATTACATATGTATTTTGCTAAAAATCAAAACTGATTATGTTATAGGTTTCATATCAAAACAATCTTTCAAATTATATTTCTAAATTGTGTAATAAGCATGTGCAATGGAGATCATAATCACTATATATTGTACTCATTGCTTATAAATTAAATTGTATTGTACACACTTGTAGTTGAAATTATGCAATGATATAAAAAGTTATATATTTTTATTGCAATACTTAACTATAAATAAAAAAAAAGATTCAAATAAAAAACAACTATTATATCTTTATTTCACAATAAAAAAAAAAAAAATAAATAAATAAATAAACTGTATACGTAATAACAATAAATGGTTATATTTATTAAGGATATACTAGTAAAAATAAATGATTGAAATAAAATATAAAAAAGGTTACAAAAGTAGTAGACAATGAGAATATGTAGATGAAGTTTCTTGAAAATGGAATTGGAAACTTTCACTGTCTAAAACGAGATATAATTCAAAACATAGGAACAAAATACATTTTTTATAGTCCTGTGAAAATACAAGCTTCAAATCCTTTTGTTGCAAACAATATTAATACTATATATTGTCCTTTTAAATGTTATAAAAAAATCCAGCAAGAAATTTGAATCAAAGCCAATTAAAATAGTAATAACTATGCTTATTTCTTTTTAATAACTTATAATTAAATCAAGTTTCTTTTAAAATTGTTAATTTATAGTCTAAATCAATGTAGCTGTCATTTGTACAAAAAATGTCCTGATCGGTAATTGCCCCGGCGGTGATCGATAATTACCCAGATCGGTAATTACCGATCATTGAAAATTTTTAATAAAACTTTTAATATTTTAATCAAAGTCTAGATTTTAATGAGTAGATACAGGGTGAAGCTTTACCTATTCTAAATTTGGTTACATCAGTCGTAATAATTTTAAAGACATTAAGATGTTGTTGTCTTTTTTATCGGGAAATATGCCGGTCCACTCTACGTATAAAAAAAAATGCGTTCTGGTACTGGTACACAATTTATTACGGTGCAAGATCAGGAATACTAATTTCTATGTTTTGTAAATCGAAATAAAACTTTGATATGGGTGCTTAAATTTAACTTATTTTTCGAGTAAGTTAAAGTTAGACGAGAATGCAAATAACGAATATTTTTAAAAAATTTAAAACTTAATAAAGGTAAATGCTAGGATATTTTAAAAATATATACATTTTATATAGGTAAAAAATAACAAAAAATAACTCATGTAAAGCTCGTTATATATATATATAATTTGTACGGGAAGTGAGAATTACCAAGCGAGGAAGCCGGCTTTTTATTAGTCATGTTTGTATTAATAGAAACTGAAAATTTCTAAAACTTGGAGTATTTCATTAAGATTTCATGCTATTATGAATGAAACATTTGAAAATATTTATTTAGTAAAAGCAACGAATAAATTCATTGCTTTTTCTCCAAGAACCCAACATGAAACCCAAACAAAAACAATGTTTTACTGTAGTGTTGCCATATCTCCTTAAAATATGAAACTTTTTTTATCGATCAGAATCCAGCTGTTTGCAAAATAGCGATTCGCATTTGTCATGCGTATTTCTAAATTGTGTTCGATCCGCCACATTGGCGAAAACTTTTGGCGAAAAACCTTGGCGAGAGCGGTTTTGAGATGCAATTGAAATATGGAACTCCGGTAGCTCATGTGCGCATGCGCGTTCTTCCGCTGTTGAGTTGATTCAGTGGCAAGACGCTGTTGTCATTGCGTTTACTGGATTTCATTACGATGTTGACGTATTTTTGCGTCCGTTTTTAAATTTTATTCACGTCACACCTACTAACAACAATAAATAAATAAATAACGCTACTCATCTTTGTATTCTTTTGTGTGTTTATGCTGCATTTTATTTTATTTCTGAAGTAGCAGCAGTATTATAACAAGATAGAATCATAATATGTTTATATTTTACTTTTGTCCTTTTATTCTGCAGATTTTTTTTACTATAAAATGTATTTTCACACATTTAATAAGTACATCTTTCAGTTAATGGTGTGCTTTGTTGTCAATCGCAAAATAAAATATTTAAGTGTAAAATTTAGCATAAATATTTACGAAAATGTCTTGCCAAAAGACTAGAGCGAGAAAATTTCCCCCAAAAAATCTTTAAAAAATACAAGTTAAAGAATTTTTATTAGATATAAACACCTGTAATAGTAAAAGTTGAGAGTGTACTTAATTTTCATTTTTCAATATAACAACTTATATTTTATAATATTAAAGGTAAATAGCTTCAAAATACAGTTGAATAAAACTTTTAAAAGTTGTGAAATTATTCCTTAAAATAAATTTTTTGGCTAATTCAGGTGTTGACATGAGAAAAATTGCTTGTAATATCATATTTATCATGAACTTATTTTTTGTTTATAGTAAAATGCTTACACATTAAAATGTTACAGCAGCAAATAAACTATATATTTAATATTTCATACAAATTCTATCTTGAAGCAGTAAAAAAAAGGGTGAATTTAATATCTATAAATATATATGTTGCTCAGAGGGTTGGTTTCTTCCAAGCCAGTGGAAGAAACTGGAAAGAAATGGAAGAAATCAACAAAAAATGTATATATGTTTATACATATATATATATGTATGTAAGTATATATATACTAGCTTTTACCCATGGCTTCACTCACGCAGAATGTAAGCTTTCCCAGTACCATTTAATTATTCTGTTGACCAATTTCGCTAAATCATACAGATTGGCAAACTTTTCGCCAAGTTTTGCAATGTTATGAATAATTTATTATCTTTTTTTAAATAAAGGAATAGATTAACTTTCATTAAATAGAGAATCATAATGCTTAGCATGATTTCTAATAAAAATACTTCGTACATTCAGGTTTGAAATAAAGGGTGCATTTGGCCAGGGGCGGATCTGGAGAGTCCTCAAGGTGTGTGTGTGTGGGGGGCGATTTTAGAAATTTGGAGACTTGACTTTAATGCGGGGGTCGGGGCTAATTTTTTCACTGTGGGACATGTTGCTTTTATTTTTTGCTGTGGGTCGGATCTTGGTCCAGTTGACCTAGTTTTAGCTGTGGGTCAGGTCTGGATCCGGTTGACTTCTAGTTTTTGCTGTGGGTCGGGTTTGGGTCCAGTTGACTTCTAGTTTTTGCTGCGGGTCGGGTTAACTAATGTTTATGTTGTGGATCACATTAGCAGGTGTTTTTATTCAGAAACTATGGCGTAATCCATTTTTTGATAAGCAGTTTAAGAAAATACTGTGAAAATTATCGTTTTGAATAGAATTTCTGGAAGTGACAGCATGAGAAGGTAGAAAAATCTGCAATCATTTGACGTGCGAAGAGAAAACTGCGCTCGGTACAAAGCAAAATGTGCCCCCCCCCCCCCCCCTCCGACCAAACTTTTTGTTGTAACAGACCAAAAATTACACTGGTAGCATAAAGTTGGCACCCCCTAAATTTCCATGCCCGAGCAGACTGCATCCTTCGCCTCATGTTTCGCACGGCACTGCATATTGTCTATCCTATACATTTTGAGAACAATTAAGTCTAGTTCCAGCCCGGCTTGTCTATATGTAGAAAAACAATGCAAGCCTGATCTCGGGCCGGTATGAGCCTGCTAAAAAAATAAATAAATAAATCTGGGTTATACACAACATAAGTTTGCGATGCTGATCTCTACACTGTAAAAGTTAGATTTCTGTATTGATGTTGCCAAACTAGTCTCGACTAATGACGCACATTGATACTTATTCTCATTAAACCCATATAATTGAAAATAGCTCATACTTTAAGGTTCCATAATATTTTTTTTACAAAGGGCCAATAATCCTGCATTTTTTTTTTTTTTTTTTTTTGGCTCGGCCCATATGGCCCTTCAATTTTTTTGCCAGCTCACCCCGTTTATTTTGTTTATTGGCCCGGCCTGTTGGAAAAATTATTCCAATTTTGCTGGTCCATTAGAAAATTCGGAACCATTTTGCCGACTCGGACAGGCCCAGGCACATGCATACATCTAGGCTGGGTCGGACACGGATCGAAATTTAACATTCTGAGCCGAACCCCGACCATGGAAATTTTGATCAGTGCGGACTAGAGATAAATTTGGGCTATTATTCCACAGACTGGTCCTGCCTGAGGCAGAAACATTTTGTGGCATCAAGAGCAAAACCCGATAGTGAAATTGTACAGTAGAAAGAATTGCATAATACTTAAAAAATGTTCCAAAAGTAATTATAATTTTAAAGCTATTTTTTATATTAAAAAAAGGCTGTTAAACGAAAAATTAAATTTAATATTATCAAAAGAACAGTCTGATGTAAAATAAAAATATACTTTACGCATAAAAGGATTCTCATATAGTGTCTCTGTTTTAGTTAAAAAATATTATACACAATGGACATGTTAATGAAGTGTGTTTCATGAATAAATGCATGGAACCTGTAGAAAATATTGTCTATTATCTGTCAAATCAAACATTTTTAAATTTTCTGTAAAAAATGCACATTTTTAACTATAACCATTTCATTCTTCATAACAAGCCTTCGTTATAGCATGACCCAAAAAATAACCTCAAATTAAAAATTTTAAAGTTCAACACTTTTTTAGGAACAGAGGAAACACTACTCGATCGCAAGAATATGGTAAATACATTTACTTACCGCTACGGCATCAGCAGAGATCCCAAAAGAAATGATAATTACTACAGCTATTTCCATATGAAAAGCGATTACGACTTGTATACATTGCATACACTAGAAATTTAAATTATTCGGTAACAGCAAAATAAAATCAAAAGAAAATATTCTTTTTCGCATTACATGTCTAAATATTAATAATAATAAAAGATCCAATTGCAAAATAATCTCTGCCAAAAAAAAAAATCAAACTAAACACAAATTCATTATTCCTGCCTTTTTTTCGTAGGCACCAGATCGGCGGTCGTCGGCTATGCTTGAACATAAATCTACAGATGTAGATGTGACTGGTTTTTTTTTGTTTTTTTAATAGCATTCAAATACTAAAAAAAAAAAAAAAAAAAAATTGGTTGCCTGTAAAGTCGGTATACGGGCGAAAGTTTTACGTGACAACGACTTTGAGTTGTAAAATAATTTTAATGTGAATATTCATTCGTATAGTAGGAAGAAGGATGAAATAATAGTAACAATTTAAAACATTTATTTATACAAAGAATTATATTTAAAACATTAATTTATACAAAGAATCTCGCACTGAATTTCATATTAACAAAATTTTATTTTTACCTTTACACATACATACGTATTTATATACAAATATACATACAATAACTTGCAATACACTGTGTTTGTTAAACACATTTTACTTCATGTTTATTGATGTCAAATGTTGAATTTTGTAAACAGCATATTAAAGAATTTTTCAATGAGCAGAATATAACTAAAGTAAAATGGCTTTCACTAATCACATATCATTAGTTTTCCATAATATACCACCGAATTACGAAATAAACTACACTTATTTTCTTTGTACTTTATACTAATAACTAATACATAACGTATTTCGTCTTAGTTTGATACTATCTAAAATTCCTATTAAGCACCGCCCCTTCCTTGCAGCGAATTCACATTCACGTTCAGAAAATGGTCCCACAAGTGACCGGAAAAAGTTAAGAGAAAAGTGAGCGCGTATCGTGAGCGGAGCGTAACGTAACGTAACGCAGTTTCTTGAAGTGTCTCCCGGCAAACCAATTTACAAGACGTTGTCACGTCAAAAAAATTGTGCATCTTTTTCATTTTTATCAAAACAGCAAGACATTGATTTGAAAAGGAATAAGTACTAATTTTTAAGAGGAAAAAAAGTTTTTTAAATTTTTTGAATCATCGATAAATAAAATTTTCAGATTTCAGAAAAAATGAGTCCGAATCAGTAGACCAACATAAAACAGAGCACGATCTCATATTGGACACTGGCTAAGTCTGGACCTGTGTCATCTGTAATGCAGACATTTAAGAAGAATGACACCAGGCCAGACTCGATCTGGAAGAAAAATAAGTCAGACCCAATCCAAATCAGCAGAAAAATAATGATCATGATAGTATCAAATAAATGACGGCCAAGTTCTGAATGCAGTAAGACCAGATACAATCCGAGCCTCGCGAACTTCAAAAGGTGCGGCCCGGGGGGGGGGGGGCGCTGAATTCTAGTTAGGATCTAACTCATTTTTTGCAAGGATGCATGTATTTTTGGGAAACGTTTATTGCCCAAGAAGTGAAGACGATCGCCCCCTCAGACCTGCCATTGGGCCCGACCGAAATCTACAGAAAAATAATGACCACAATACTGCCAGGTTCTGAAAACGAGAAGACCTGACCCTGCCCGAGCCTCGCAAAATTAAAAAGGTGCGGCCCGCCCCGGACTCAATTTAGGCTTCAATTCATTTCCTGCGAGGATGCATGTCTTTTTACGAAACTTTTATTAGCCCAAGAGGAGGGGAGATCGCCCTTTCACCTTGAAAAATGCCAAGGCACATTTTTCCTTGAATCTGCCATTGCTTCTCCTTCCTTATGGTCTGGTTCGATCTTAGATCGAGCATTTACCCCAAGGAAGAACGAAATCCACGCCAGGCCTGCCCTGAAAAGAAGTGTGTGGCTCGATCCTGCTCTACAGGAAAAAGTAAGACTCGATCTGCCCCGGTTCTGAAAGTGTAAAGACATGACCCAGTTCCGTGACTTAAAGATGGCACGGCCCGTCCCGGTCTCGAGTTCAATCCTTTTTCCATGCGGGCATCTGTTTCAGACCCTTTACTGGGCTCAGGGGGGGGGGGGCGATGCCCCCTCCCCTATATCCGCTATTGCATTTGGCAGGATTTTGGTATAATCTGAAAATAACGTAAGATAGCCAAAAAAACTGTTCAAAATTTCCCCAATTTGCTGAAGACTCGAGTATAGAATAGGACTTTTTTAAATATTTCAAACCAATATAAAGCCTTTTTTAAGTTAGGTAGTGCAAAACCATGCTTGGTAAGATAAACCTATTATATAATACATATGATATGAAATATATCTACTTTCCAATCAGGATCAGTAGTTACAGCTAGATATGAATTAGGGATGCAACGGATATCCGGCCAATATCCGATATCCGGCATATCCGGCTGATTTTTCAATATCCGAAATATCGTCGGATATCCGGATCACAATCACCGGATATCCGACTTCTCTGTCGGATATCCGGAGAATGCAGCAAAGCAAATATAGATGAATAACAGTAATCCTTTGATCCCAAATAATACTGAAAAACTTTTCTTTATAATGCAAAAGATGAAATAATAAGTTCCCTATCAATATGAGTAAAAGATAATTCTCAAAAGCTTAAAAAATTGCCAGCTTTCCTTACTATTTATATTAAAATTCTGTAATAAATTCAAGATTTTACGTTTATATCTTTTAGAAAATTGTATCTTTACTTTCGGATTGTAAAACAAAATTTGAAGTCAAAATAGCAAATAAAGCCTTTTTGTAAAAATGTATAAAGATAGAAAACCAACATTTAGAAATGCTCAAATAATGAAAGAAAAGGTAGCAAACAGCTGTTTTGAATCTATTGTCGAGATTCTTCATCAGTACAAGACTCAGCATGTAGAAAAAGCTAAGCTGAGCAAAGCGACAGAGAAGCGCAGGCTTATATACCATCTAGCAGCCTTCGCCCGCTACGCTGGTCAGTGTTTTTTTAAAGAAACTTTGAATCAAACGAAATTTTTATATCATAGTAACTTTTAGTTTTATATCATACTTTAGACTGTCTGTCATCGGTGAAAAGTCCATCATCTAAACGGAAAGTTCAATGTTAGTCACCAATGAATGACGTAGCGCTCAACATGTTAACAGTTTTAATCACATAAAAATTCATTCAGCAGAGCCTTTAAAATAAAGCCAACCTTTTGTAATTGGGTTCATCTGATTTAAAACATCTCCATAAGTATTCAATTAAGCAGCGTAGAATGCTATATTTCATTTGCTACAAAATTTCAGAAAAATTATCCAAGTAACAATGTAAGTTCCATTAAAATCTATCTAGTAGAACTTAAGTTATAAGCGGCCGGAATGAAATTTCACTTTGCGTTTTATATATATTGATATAATTAAATATAGCTTACATAATCATGTTAACCTGATTATAGAACTCTCTTTCAAAATTATAGGTACAACAGATTTTTTTATACAATGATTAATACAAAATTCAGACTTCCTTTTACATAGGTAGATTGAAAATTTCAAGTTTTTGCACAGAAGGCATCGCCAAATTAGAAAAATGCAATGCATTTCACGAACTACTGGATTTAAAAGATTTTGCTTGGTACCATTCGATTCAGCATAAAAAAAAAAAATACACTAAAATATGTTATCAGTTGAAAAATAACTACAAAAGCCGATTTTTAAGAATTTTTTTTTTAAATTCGCTCTTTTTTCCACCTCCCTTGGGGATGGAATTCTCGAAAATTTCTTCTTAGCGGCACTCAGTAATATGAGAAGTGTTTTTATCCCAATTTTCAAGATTTTTGGTTCGGCAGATTTTTTTGTGCTGTGAATAATACGAAATCCAGACTTTCTTTTATACATATAGATAAGGATTGAAAATGTCAGGTTTTTGAGCCGAAGACATCGCCAAATTAGAAAAATGTGAAGTATCTCACGAACTACTGGATTTAAAAGATTTTGCTTGGTACCATTCGATTCAGCATGAAAAAATACACTAAAATATGTTATCAATTGAAAAATAACTGCTAAAGCCGATTTTTAAGGAATTTTTTTTTTAAACTCGTTCTTTTTTTCACCCCCCCCCCCCCCTTAGGGGTGGAATTTTTAAAAATCTCTTCTTAGTGGCACTCAGTATTATGGGAAGTATTTTTATCCCAATTTTCAAGATTTTTGGTTCGGTAGATTTTTTTGTGCTGTGATTAATACGAAATCCAGACTTTCTTTTATATATATAGATTACAGGAGCGAATGATAGTAGATTCTAAATGGCTGTTTGCTACCTTACATGCATTATTTATGCATTTCTAAATATTGGTTTCTGTCTTTAATCTTTATAAAATTTGAAATTGTTTAATAAACTATGATTTTATTAATTTTCTTTCTTTCGCTTAGTTTAAATAATGGGTTAATTGGTTTATAAGTTAAACAACCAAACAGACATTTTTTACTTTCTTCTATCCTTGATAGTAGAAAGTAATGTAATCATTTTTTTTCGACAAATTTATATGTTTTAGGGATCCAATATCCTAAAAACATGTTTATTCAAAAGCTGTCTGTCCCAGTGTCACCATCATATCATAAAAAATTGTATGAAGTTATACATAGAATGAACCAAACATTTTGTACATGTTTTTGGCTGTAGTTTTAGACATAGGATCATTCTGATGAGGACACCTCCATGATTAGTTTTGCGAGTTCATTGGATAAGTCTAAGAGGGGGGGAGATGGGAGGTAACTCCCCCATCTTGAATTTAGGTTAATGGGTTTTTCACATAAAATTTACCGATTTGCTTCAAAATTTGGATATAGGTTCATTTGGATAAGGCACTTCCCTGATTTGTTTTGAGAGTTCATTGGATAAGTATAAATGGGGGATCGGTGGGACTACCCCTCTTAATTTAGGTAAATGATTTTTCTTGCAGAATTAACCAATTTGTTTTAATATTTGGATACAGGTTTATAGTGATAAGATGCTTCCCTAATTAGCTGTGGGGTCCTTTTGTTAAGCATAAAAGGGACACCAGAGATTACCTCAAACCCCCTTAAATTTGATAAATAAGTTTTTATGCAGAAATATCCTATTTGCTTTAAATTTTGGATGTACATTCTTTTTTGATAAGGCGAATCTCTGAGTAGTTTTGGAAGTTTAATGTTTAAGTATAAAGAACGGGGATAACTCTTCTTAAATTATATAAATGGGTTTTTATGAAGAATTATTCAATTTGCTATGAATTTTGGATATAGGTTTTTTTATGTGATAAAGCATATCCTTGGTTAGTTTAGGGGATTCAATGATTAAGTATAAAAAGGGGAAATGGGGGGGGGGGGGAGCTATTTCCTCCCTTAATTTTTTTCGAGTGTTTTTGAATTGGCAGTTCATGCAGCAATGGGAATTTTGTATCTTGTTAAAAAATGGCTATTCGCAAACAGCTGATGTATAGCGGAATAACAAAAAAATATTAATTTTAATAAATAACATGATTGAGATTAACTCATTCTTAATCTAATTGACTGCAGCAAAAATTCTAGATGAAAATCAAAGTTGGTATGATATTGAACTAACAATATTGATGTAGTATTAATATTTGTAAATATTTTTTGAAAATTGAGATCTATGAAATAGAAGAGTCTTAGGATTGGTGCATCCAACTAGTTATTTTCGTGACTTCATTATAAATATTTAAAATTAAAAGTAATTTTTTCTTTTAATAAATTTCAAAGTGATTTTACCTTAAAATAAAATTAAATATAGCTTAAGGTAAGACATTTTTGAATAATTAAAACATGAAAAAAAAAAAATCATCAATTAAACCTGTGTTTGGATATAACTCTTCAACCATTGGTATATTAGTAAGACTTTTATGTTTACATTATAAAAGGATGCTATGTATTTCTTTTTGAAAATTCTTTACAATTATAGACATATTAATAAACATGTAAAATTTGTTCTAAAAATTATCAGCCATTTCATTGTACATATTATAAGCAATTTTCAGCGGTTCAATGACAAATTAGCAGAGTATTTAAATATTAGAATTGCATTTTTTATTCATTATTATTATTATACACATACAGGGTTTGAATTTCGTGACGGGATGGCAGGATTCATGCACTAAAGAATCTTGTGTCATTCCTGTTTCCCAAAAAAATCACTTTTTGAAATTTTTTTCTTTGTAAAGTGAGGGTCAAGTCTCAGGACCGACTGACTATTTTCTTGATATTTTCCTCTATCGATTGACAAATCTCACAGTTTGCTCTTATGACAATTATACAAAATTCATGATTGTTTTTCTGCGTTTGACTGAAATGTTCTGTAATTTTTCTCACAAAATTTCCCGTTTGCTGGTCTTACAAAATTTTGCAATTTTTTATTTCTGGAGACCAACAGGCAAAATTCATAATTTATTTCTCTCAACTAATTGACAAATTTAGCTATTTTATTCTGCGACTGATTGGCAAATTTCCCTTTTTGTTTTTGTGACATTCTGATGAAATTAACAATTATTTTCCTGTGTCCAGCTGAAAAATTTGTGTTTTGTCCTTTGTTATTGGCTGACGAATTTCATGATATTTCCTTGTGACAGCTTAACAAATTTTACGATATTTTATTGTAATTGATTGACGAATTTTGATATATTTTCCCACTACCCAAGTTCTCGCAAAGTTCAAATTTTTTCAGGCAGGTCGACAATTTTTGAAAATTTATTTTTGCCATGATAAACGAAATCAGCTACATTTTTTCTATGACAGATTTATATATTTTGCGATTTTTTTTTCCTGTGCCAAAACAAGAAATAACTAATAGGGCAGTAATGGTCACTAGAGTCTGAGCTCTATCACATGAGTCTGGAATTAGCTCTGAACAAAATGAGATTAAATCCTGTGTTGCACATTTGAAAAAAAAAAAATTAAATAAATAAACATTTTTTGTTTACAATCAGTGGATCAACATTAGATTTTTTCATTTTTCAAAGTCATCACACATTTTGTCATCAATGGGCTCAATAATCATACCTCCTTTTTTTATTTAAAAGACAATCTTTCATACACCGTTTCTGTTCGGATTCATTTTTTTTCATATCTGATAATTTGCACCTTCCCATTTTGTAACTTTTCTACTCTCTTCTTTATTAACATTGACATTTTGATTTCCTATTCAAATAAAAATTCTTCTAAATTTAAAGAATTTCGTAAAATAAATAAATAAAATGTGGGCATCCATTGCCCAAAGCAAGATGTTTAAATGTTTCCCATTGAGTTATTGAAAATCAGTAAAAACATTTTTATGATGTTCAAAACATGATTTATATAATAAGTCATATATTATGTATATCATGGATTAAACGTTAATATTCCTGGATGAATCATAAACAAAATAAAATGCAGACATCACAAGGCCCATTCTCAACTGAAAACAACAGCCGTTTTCTAAATGATTAAAAAAAAAAAAAAAAAAAAAAAAAAAGATGAACTTCAAGGAAACACATTTAGAAACAATAAATACTTGATGTGCATAGTTGACAGAAATTAGGACATGACTTTTTTAAATAAACCATTTCTTATGTAATAGAAGAAACCTATTGACTATGTTCTTTTCAGAATTTCATATGGGTTTAAATTCTAATAAATAGTAGAACATAATTCAATTAGCTAAAATGTCAGGGATTACACACTACATTATTGACGATAATTCCACTAAGTGATATACAATCACCGAAGGATATTGACAATACAATCACCTACATGCATTATTTTTTAAAGTAAATTAAAAATGAATGCCAATCAGATTTTAAGAAAATTAAGAAAAAAAATTAAGAAAAAAAAATAAGATGAAAAAAGCATAACCAAGTATTTTCGATAATTTAATGTGTTAGAAAAGTTGCTCTGTTCTGTTTGTCAAAAGTGTAACCTATAAAAGATTCTAAGCCACACAAAATCAAAAAAACATGAATTGAAAAATTCATTTAGCAACTCATTTATTAATTGCCCATAACATTGAGTGAAAATTGAAAAATGATATAATATATATAAGGTTTTATTATTTTCCTTTGTTTTAATTAAAATAAACATTTTGGATAATTATCTTGAGTTGTTAATTTAATTTATTTCAGTGGAATTTTGTCCTGTCGGTATAATTTGTAAATATTTAAGTGGCATGTAAAAAATAATAGGGTTTAAAAAATATTTCCCCCCTCTCATATAGTTTAACTCCCCTGCATTTACAAATGTTATGAGGGAAACTCTCTCCTCCTGGGAAAACCTGAATTTCAAGCCCTGATAGTCAGATATATAGTTTCTGTAAAATATATTGCAATATGTTTAAAATGTTGTAATGGTGTGTGAAACATGTTTGCAATTTATTATATGAGATGGCATTGTATAAAGAAATAAACGAACATTCACCATAACTAAAAACATATTTAGTACCGGATATCCGGCCGGATATCCGAATCCGGCAGGCAAATCGGATATCGGATATCCGATATCCGGCAAAATCAATATCCGTTGCATCCCTAATATGAATACATCTTTCATTGTCACAATATTTTAGCTTAAGCATCTAAGAAATACTATCATGATATTTAATATTTGTGTCATTATTTTCAGTTTTCGGGATGGCCCTTTTCTGGGGAGCACCAGTATATTTTATAAATTATTTTAGTGATAGTTTGCTACAACAATTGCAAGGTAAAGCAGTATTTTTATGTTATTTGGATGCATGTGATAAATCGCAAAAAATTGTTCTAACCACCAAGATTCTTATTACATTTGTTTCATTTAAAATATAAACATTTCACTCATTTTATTTAAAATATATTCATGTAGAATAAACATACTGCAAAAATATAAAATATATAACTTTTACACATTTCATTAAAAAAATGAAAGAATGAAAATCAGAAATAACACTGTAAAGCAAAAGAATCTATTTCATCATCAAAATAATTTTTCTAATTTTCCTGTGCGAAAAATAAATCTGATACTGCCAGGATCAAAATGCTATTGGCGAGAAATAGGCTGGGCTACGTAAATGTACGGAAAAACATTTCCACATAGTGGGTTTCTAAGACATTTGTAAGAGAAATGGGGCAGAAATAATGCTCGGGCTTCGGACCGAGGCCCGGCCCGTTCAGACTTTTACCTCTGAACGCAAATATCGTAAAAGCCGTACTTGTAAATGGAGTGTAAATGCACCATAAATAATTATACTAGTGTTCTTTGTGGCAGAATGTATATAATTTATCAATGCCATATTCTCATTTATTTCAGAAATTATATAATTCATCGATCAACAGTATTTATAATAATAATGATGAAGATATCAGTCTTAAAACTCTTAATTAATAAAGATAAGTAGTCAAGTCTGGCACGTACTCGCGTTCGGGTATTTTAGTTATAACTAAAAATTCCATTCGAAATAAATTCAAACGCAACTAAAAAAATGTTTAAAAAAGGTTGACCTGAAATTGACATATTTTAACCAGAACTGAAGTGCAATAATAATAAAACAGAATTTATATTAGCTCGTATCCGTCGGGCTGCAAAAATAATAGTTATTCTGGAAAACAAAACAACTGAAAAATTATTATCACTGTTTTAAAGCTCATTAATCCAGATTAAATTATTCCCTTCCAAGATTTTTTTTCTCTTCAGCGTCACAGTGACCTATGGACCCAGGTGTCAGAAAACATCTGCCAGTCTAAGGCTACGGGCACACACAAAGTTTTTTTGCGGTTTGCAGACGGCGCGTTTGATGTAAATGAGTTTTTCAGTTCAACTTCAATCCAAGAGTAGCACGGGAATCTTTCCCTTCAGTAGGGTTAAGATAGTGATCTTCCGTGACCATTGTATCTCCCTCGTTTCCCACTGTCAGTAAACCGTAAGTGAGAGAAAAGAAAAAGCAGTTCCGGGAATAAAGTTTAACTTCATAATACTTGTTTGCCCGGTCCTTAAAAATAGATTTTCGCCCCGCGAAATGTACCGCATGTGATGCTCCTGAACGTAAATTGACCGCTGACCTTGACAGATAGCTCTTCCGCGATTTGTGGGTGAAGTCTAGCGGGTGAAAGATAAGTCCGAGACTCCCGGAGCTTCTTGGACCCCCCCCCCCCCAAATTACCAGCAATATTTTCTTTGCATTTTTGCATCGATCCAGAGAATGGCCAAAATCATCTTCAAAAAGGCGGATTTCTGCCTTTAGGCGGAACTCTTTCATCCCTGTTAAATAAATAAAATATTTTTTATATAACATTTTGTGAAAAACTCATAATTTTTCAGGAGGAAAAAAATATTGTAAATAATTTTTATTGATAACTTTCACAATTTTCTCAAAAAAAATTCATGAATGTGCGTGTAACTAAAATTAATTGTATGAAGTCTAATAACTCCAATTTTTTATAGAAATTTTGTTATTTTATTCTTCAGTGTAAAAATTTTGTTTCATTGGGGGGAGGGGGGGAAGCAAAAGCAAATATTCAGGATTTTTTTTGCTACTAAGTCATATTATAAAATAAAGTTACTATGGACGCGACAAAGAGGGGTAGGGTCATTGCTCCCTTAAAATTTGAAATATACTTATTTTTTTTCGAGGGAGTGGGGGTTTAAATTTATTCTTTGCAAGTGGTTTAAATTAGCTAAATATTAAAAGAATAAGGTACTGGAGTTTTTTCATCACATGAACAGAGCCCTAAAACTACTGTGTAAGTTAATTTTTGTTAGTTATGCTTATTTTCTTACATTGTTCTGGTCTTTCAAATTTTCTTAATTTCAGGTTGTCATTTGTTCAATATGGTCTGAATTTAACTAACTGTTCATAACTTTTTTACCAAAAGCTGCTTTTGTTCAAAATTTATGGTTCAAAATATTAAATATATAACAACAAATCTCATAACAATTTGAGCAAAAACAATATTTAACTAAACAAGTCAGAAATTGCAGTCTAAGCATAGCAAATGAGGTGCATTCATACAATAATGAAGTTCCAGGTCCGGGCTAAAGAATTTGGGCACCCCCTCCCCCCGTTCAAAAGACTGGTTACGCCTATGCAACTATTTCTTTTTTTTAATAATTTGTTGAAACAAAATAACTGGGCTACTATGTGAGGCATAATATCCCCACTTTGTTGCAATCGCGCAAATGTGGTGCGTCGATGATACCTGTAGTGAGAAATCTAAAACAAAGAATTTTGTATGAAAGTTTTGATGGTCTTAACAGATATTACCCTGACATCTATACTATTAAATAAAAGCTGAGTTTGGCGTCAAATATAAATCAAGAATTGCTTTATAAGTAACAAATTTAAGAACAATATATTATATACTAAAAACTATTTTTGTAAATTATCAGTGCAATTCCCTTCAAAAGCCGTTTAGTAGAACTATTTAAAAAGACAAATATTTGATGAAATTGATCACCTGATTACAGAATCCCCTTCTCCTCCTCCATGACTCTATAATGAAGCAATGCAGAACAATATGATAATAAAATTTTCCTGGGAGTATTTCCTGAAAAATATCTAGCTAACAGTCTAAGATCCCTCGAAATCCATTTCACAAAATCTTTTAAAAAGATTAAATTTTCATAATCAAGTTCATCTGATTATAGAAATTTTTACTGGAATCGTATAAATAATCAATGCATAATGTTATGTTACATACTGAAATTGCCACGAGAAATTATCTACTATATATAAATCATTAAAATTCTTTCAGCCAAACTCAAATTATAACAGCCAAAATAAAATTTTCATTACAATTAAATTACATTAGAATTTAAATATGTAACACTATTTTCCTAATTACCTGTTATTTATATAATTTACATTTGAATGTAAGAAATTACTCAAAAGGTTGTTGTACACTTGAAAATCAATGCAAAAAATTTCAAATGACTAAAAAATGTATTAAAAATATTGCTCAAATTAAAAAATTGTAGATGTTGAAATTTATTATATTAGACTGCAAGTTTGAAATTGAAATCATTTTTGAAATGTCAAAAAATTTCATTAAAAATTTTGCTAAAAATCACTAAATATTAAAAAATTGTAGAATGTTGAATGGATAAATCATTGTAATCAGAAGACAAAATTTTCAAAAATGACATTAAAAACTTAAAATTCAAAATAGTTTCACTATGTTAGACTAAAAATTTCAATCCAAAATCCTTAAGTTATATAAATCAAATATATGAAGCTCAAAATAGTGAAATGTGATTATATAATGGTTTTTTTTTTTTTTTTTTTTTTTTTTGAAATCTAAAAAGTGATGGATCAAGATTCTATGTTATTTATAACTTATATAATATAAAGAAGTCAGTTTTTATATAAACACAGAAGTAAATAGTATGTAAAAAGCAATAATGTATACATATGTATAACTGTGTATATAAATATAAACAAACCTCACAAGGTTTCTTCTCAGTCATTTATTATATCATTCGACAAAAAATTGCACTTTCTGAAGCCCTAATTGCAAGAACCATTTTTCATAAAATTCCAAGGCACCAAAACCTCTATATGTACATAACTGGAGGTAGAATCATACCAGATCCAGAATTTAATAAATTATAAAAGAAAATAGTTCAACAATATCATTAAAAGAAAAAAATATGATTAATACCTTTTATCTGTTCATGTTATCATAAGAAATATTCAATATATGAACTTTTGAATGGAAATGCTCTGACATCTATATTTCTAGAAGCTATCCCTTTCAGTATAATCTTGAAATAGTTATGAAAATTTAAAATTTCTAGATATAAAGGCAATTGAGAAACTAATACCACTTATGCTAATTTACAATTTTATGGAATTAAAATTCTTATACATGAAAATAATTTTTATCTAGAAATGGCATTTTATAAGGTTCAGAACAGACAGATTTTTTGAGAGAAGAAAACTCATAGTTAAAATCTATTCAAATCCAGCATCACTCAAAAAACCTGCCAACCTTGATTTGTTTACTTTTATTGCACATATAAATAATCAAATTCATAACTCTGGGGGAGGGGGAGAAAATTTAAAAGATGTTATTAAATATGGTGTTAGAAATTAATAAAAGATGGGAGAAAGCTGAAACTTCATAAAGGAATATCAATACATACATAACAAAAACTCTGTGTTATCAAACTACTTTTTATTCCAAACTTTACTTATTAAAAAGAAAATTTATGAAAAGTTTCAAAAAAGACTTCAAGTAAAGAATATAATTTTTGAGATTTTGATTACTCTAAATTTTATAGATGTTTATACAGAGCAAAAATTGAATTTAAAGTAAATAAAAATTAGGCAGGTACAATCTGAATACAATTCCCATGATACTTACTACCTATGAAAAAGCTTAAAAACTGATAAAAATAAACAAATGAAAATAAATATTATTAATATAACATCAATAATTCATTAGCAATAAAAAATCCTTATGAATGAGTATTAAATAAACAAGAAACAGCAAGCAATAAACATAAACAATGTGTAAACAGCGCCCCCTGGTGCTGCTTTAACATAACAATGATATAAGCACCAGCACCATCTATTGATGAAATATTGAATAATAAAATGGTTTCAAACTATGGATGTTTAGAGAGAAAAAAAAATCAAACTCTAATATTCAGAAGATTAAAAAATGAGAAAATATTATATATATCTTATTAAAAAAATGCAAATGTCTTATCTTGAAAAATAATTTAATGTTCATATAATGCAAACTCTTTAAATAATTTATATTTTGAAGGATTTTACTAATTTCTCTTTAATATCTTTCAAAAAACTCATGCATCTTAATAATATTGCTATCAAAAAGTTAAACAAACCTATCAAATAAAATGTTTCCTGTTTAAAATTATATTTTGCAATAAAAATATTCGATAAGTATATATAATTCACACATATATATACATATTTACATATATATATCATAGGTACAGATTCATGGCAGACATGCATGTGTTAACTAGATTTTTTTGTTGTGGCCACTAACTTTTTGTGTATAACTTTTTTTAACGATATTTTTCCTCTTGTAATAATAATTTTTTAAAAAAAGGCCTGGTTTGTATTTTTATAGTGTATAATAATCTCATATATTCACAATTTTTTAAGCCTACTTTTGTATGACAAAATCAAAATAAGAAATATCGTTTTCCTTGTATTTTCCATTATCATAATTGCTGTTTTTTTAAGTGTATCTTGCCCAACATATTTTTCCAACTATGCATGTTTAAGATTTACACTTTACTTAATTCAAATTTCAAGAGTTTTATGATTAAGGGTCTTGTCTCTGCCCCCGAAAACACTCATAAGCTAATGCTATTCCTATAGGGAGGCATTTGTCTAATAACTCATAGGAATTGAATATTTCCAACTGAGTGAAAAATTGCCTAGGTCGGGAATTGAACCCAGATCCTTGGCTTACACGGCCAATGCTTTACCATTTAAGCTAATTGGGCAATAGCTGGCCGGGATTTTTCATTCAGATCTATCAATCTAATAACTCTTTCGCATTTTGACATTTTTAAATAATTCTCTTTGCATTGGATAGCTGAGGTTTTGTCAATCGGAAACCGAAAAATCGCTTTTTTTTTTTTGATCAGATATTGAAAAATTGCAAATTTCTTTGGTCTGAAACAAGAATATTGAGAAATTTGTTGATCGCATGCGGAAAAATTGCTAATTAAGCCGATCAGGTTCTAATAAAATCTCAAATTTCGTTGATCAAGTGCACAAAAATCGCAAAATTTGTCGATCATATGAAGAAACATTGGGAATTTTGTCAATTGGCTTTATAAATTTCGCTAATTTCATTAAAATTGCGAATTTCGTCCAGCAAGCTCAGAAAAATCGGGAATGTAATTGATCTTGAACGATAAAATATTGCGAATTTCGTTCATGGACTTCATAAAAATTGAGAACTTCGTCAATCAGCTTTCTAAATATCGTGAATACCGTCTATCGGCTTCAAAAAATTAGCGAGTTGTGTTGATAAGGTGCAGAAAGATCAGGAATTTTCTCTATCGACTTTGTAAAATTTAAGAATTTTGCCGATTAGGAGAGAAAAAATCATGAATTTCATTGATGAGGTGCGGAAAAGTCTAAATTTTTTCAGCTTTGTAAATATTGTGAATTTCATTCACCAACTTTGAAAAATCGCAAACTTTGTTGATCCAGTTCGAAAGAATCGTGAATTTTCTTGATCAAGTTAGGAAAAATTGCATATTTTATCAATCGGCTTTGTAAAAATCATGAATTTAGTCAATCAGCTTGAGAAAAATCACGAATTCTGTCGATTGTCTTCATAAAATCGTGAAGTTTGTCGATTCCCTTAGTAAAAATCGTGAATTTCGCTGATCAGCTTCGTAAAAATTGAGAATGTTGCTGATCAGCTTTGTAAATATTGTGAAATTTGTTGATCATGTCATGAAAGGATCATGAATTTTCACAATTGGTTTCGTAAAAATTGCGAATTTTGTCGATCAGTAATTTCTTCAATCATACGAAGAAAACCACCAAATTTCGTCGATCATGCAAAGAAAAATCGGGAATTCCATCGATCATGCGAAGGAAGTCTAATTGCATTGATTGTGCGAAGAAAATCGCAAATTTTGTCGTTCGACTCCTTAAAAATCATGAATTTCATTTATCATGCAAAGGAAAGTCACAAATTTCGTTGATCTTGTGAAGAAAAATAGCATATTTCATCGACCAGCTATGTAAAAATCACAATATTCCTTGATCGGCTTTTTTAAATTCTTGAATTTTGTTGATTAGGCATGGAAAAATCGTGAATTCCTCGATCGTTTTTGTAAGAATTGCGAATTTTTTTGACCATATAAGGGAAGATCGTTAATTTTCTCGATTAGCTTCGTAAAAATTGTGAATTTTGTAAAAGCACAAATTTGTTTGATCAGGCGTAGAATTATAAATTTCATTGATTGAACACAAAAAATCGTGAGTTTCATTGATCAGACATGCAAAAATCTTGTTGATCGATTGCTTCTCTCTTCTTCGTGCATAAAGCTCAGATTTTTTTAGGCACCACCATTTATGCTTGTTTTTTTAGCACTTTTATAAAAAAAATTTACTCTTCAGAATAACGTCAAAGAATATTTTTACATCTTGAAAAAAATCCTTGTTATATAGAACATTTTTTGCGATTCTTCGATGAAAAATGGTTTTATTTAGCGTCCTTTTGAGTATATTCGCATTCATTCTTTGACCCTTTAACGAAATTCACGTATTTTTAGAAATTCTTTGACAAAATTCGCGTTTATTCTATGACCTTTTTGATAGCAGAATAATGCTATCAATAACAAATCATACCTTTTTTAAATCATATATACAAAACAAACAAGGGGTACCATTTCAGACCTTTCTTGGAGGGGGGGGGGGGGAGGAAGTTTTGTTTTCAGCAGCCAACGATAAGGATTTGGGAGGGGAAAGCTTAACTCACCCCCTCCCCCCTCCATACGAAAGCATATGAAAAATCCATTTTAGACAGGTTTTCATTTTAGCAAGTACAATTTTAAGACAATAAGAAAATTATCTATTTAAAACAGGATTAATTCTAGACAGGTTTCATTTCTACAAGTATCCTAAGGCTGTTACAACTTTCTTTCTACAGTGTGTGTTCTGAAGTGCATAGGTGTATTTTTTTTGCAGGAAAAGATTTAAAATAGTCTGCAAAATTTTGCCCTCTTAATTTCTTTCTTTCAAGTATGGGATACTTGCAGTAATATTTTTTAATTCTCAAGGAAAATTGCAATATTTTTTATTTTATAGTGAAACTTTGCAAAATCCATTCTTCAACCGAACATGAAAAAACTAAAAAACAAACACTAAAAAATCATTTATTTTATAAATATAGCATTAAAAGAAATAATTCGATTCTCATATATTATAATGCATTGTCATAAATTCATAGATTACAATAACTAGTGTAAGTGAAAAGCTTTAGGAAGAACCTTGTCAAATTAGATATTTTTATTTTAGATTTCTATAATTTAAAGTAATCCAACACGTAAATATACAGAAACACCATTCTTTTGATGAATGCTAGGATTTGAATTTGAAATACATAAATCACAGTTTAATGTTATTAAATATGCACGAGAAAAATAATACGCAGGTGTTTGGAATAAAAATCAACATAAATAACAAGAAAAAGCTATATTTACCAAACTTGAAACTGTTCAATTTTCATAGTGGATCCATTAAATAAAATTTTACTGTAGATTATTTAGTGTTTGGCTAGCAAGTATACACCTTCAAAGCAGAAGAAGAAATTTCACTTGCTGCTTCAAAAGTGTCCCCAGCTGGCCAATTATTTCAAAAATTGAATTAAAAAATGCCCGCACTTTCTTTTATATTGAAAAAATCTTACATAAACAATCGCTCTGTTTCGAGAAGCACATGGCAGCTACATAAATTAAAATTACAAAACTAAAAATAACTGGTACCTAAATTTTGACATTTCCTTGGTTTATGCATAATAGAAAAAAATATTTCATATACTACAAGTAAATCATTCAAATAAACATATTTTTAAAATCTATCTAATACATCCACGGGCATTTCGTGGTGTAAACAAACCTCGTCGAACTTCGCATGCGCGCCATAAGTTGCGCGAGTGAATTTAATTTGGTATAACCCTATTGCTTTAGCACTCTCGCCAAGCACCTTCGCCGACGATTTTCGCCAAGGTGGCGAATCGAACACAATTTAGAAAATCGCATTTGTCATAGTAGGAGAAAAACTAAAAGACGGGGCTATTTAAAATCCATTGAGATCAGTCACAGAAAGATTCGGAAAATTAAAATAAAACTTTAAAAAATTATAATAAAGTGCATCGGAAACTGCGGAAGAACAGAGAATTTTCTTTTACGTTGCCTCTTCGTCTCGCTCTTCGTGCTCATTTCTGATTCGTTGAAAGTTTGTTGTTTCGTCTGCTAGAAAAACTCTGTGGGAGAAACTGCATTTCATTCAAAACGAAATTTATTTAAGTTTAATTTTCCATTGAAACTTTAATAATGGATGAAAAAGCTTTAATTGATGTTTTTCATTTATGTTGGGATGTTATTAGTAAAGAATCTTCCACGCATGGATTCAAAAAGGCATTTTTTGATTCTCAACATTTTAAGATAATTGATACTACAGATACCAATTTTGATATACTAGAAAATCGTTTAGCGTATACTTATAAATATGGCTGTTATAATATACTCTTTTTTGAAAAATGTTTCTTGAATTTCTTAAATGAATGTTCAGAATTTGAAACAGTTTTTCCACTGAAAAAACTAAAAGTGTGTTCTTTAAGCAATGGACCTGGTTTTGATATTATTGGTCTGCTTTGTGCTTTGTACAAATCAAATAAACCTTTAAGTTCCTTTCCCATATTAAATACTGTTAACATGTATCATTCTTGGTTGAGTCTTTATGAAATGCTTATTCATAAAGCTTATGAAATTATAAATTTAAAAATTACAAAATTTATCCCAATAAAAAAAGAAAATGTCAATCTAATTCAAGGGGATATATTTTCAACATTATCTCCTGAAGTTAAACAATGCATTAGCAATTCCAATGTCTTGCTTATGGTTAAAGTATTTTTTTCCTCTAAGGCTACTGTAAATAAATTTGCACGTTCTTTGCAGGTTAGTATTTTTGTTTTAAGGGTATAAAATGTGTTAATTGTGCCGATAGTAATTTTAAAACCCAGCATTTGCAAAGCTTATTCATTTTTTTTTAAATAACCGCCCTTGTTTTGTAATAATGATAATAATTGTTCTGCAGATATGGTGGTAGTTTAAAATGTTCAGCTATGTTCACGGCTTCCCAAATTTTATTGTTGTGCTACTAAAGATTAAGTCTTTTAGGATACAGATGAAACCTCTACCTCAATCATACAAAGGAAAAAAAAAACTCCTTTATAATTTCAAAAGTTTGATTCAAATGTGAATCTTACCATCATTCCTAAAATTTGGAAAAGTCAGTTTTTTCATATAATGGCATCTAATTTAAGATCCTTTCAGTTATGCATTATAATTGTTCAATGTCATAGAAAATAATATTTGCAAAAGAAATAATGCTCTTGATTTCTCAGTTTTTTATTCACGATTCCTTCTGATGATGGGGTGTCATTGTAACTTTATGATAAGTCATCACAAAATTTTATACACAGGCATTAAAACTGTTTATTTGTAATCTTTGATTCAACAATTTAAATATAAGATAATAACAAACATTCTAATAATACTTTTGAGCAAGTTTAAAAATTTAAGCAAGAGGGTTCTAATCAAAGTATTAAAAAAAAAAAAAAAAAAAAAAAAATCCTAACATTTAGAAGTAAAAAAACAAACAAATACAGGGGTAAGAATTTTAAACTAGTGTTGAAGAGGGGATGGCCTGAGAGATTCCTCCTAGAACTTTGAAATGTCCAGGGCCTAACATAGGCTATAAAGTGCCTTGGGGCAAGCATTTTTCAGAGGGCCTTCTTCTAACTATAGATTTTTTTTTTCTTTTAATAATGTGGAAATGGCTAGTACTAAACTTCATACATATTGTATGCAGGATTGGGTTTCTCCTGAAAGAAACCTGATTTCTTCCAAGACAGTGGAAGAAACCAGTAGAAAACAAAACATGCTCAAAATTAAAGTATATTAACCATGTATAATAATTAAACTAAAAGTATAATTATATGAAATCTAAATTGGAAAATTTAATTAATGTTAAAAAATATTATTTTTGAAAGAATAAGATATTTTTTTAATGACAGACTACAGGCTCATCAGACATTTATGGGTGATAGATTTTATAATTTTAGTTGTAGAGAGATGTTTTTTTATTTATTAACACCCTATTTATGTAAAAAGAGAGAGAAAAAAAACTACCTGCAAAATGTCTTTTTTCCATATAAAAATGCATTATTGAAAACTGTGAACACAGCAAATATACAAATTTGAAATTATTCATATTTGCATCTAGTATGCATATATGAATGGCGATTTAAATAGACAATTTTTCTCAAAGTATCTAAAACCAGGGGAATAAAAATCTAAGGCAGTTTTTCACCACTAATTTTTATTCCTTATTTTTCATCTTAATTTTTTGCAAGAATTCTAATAAAATTTAAGTGCAGAAAATAAATAAAATTTTGTGATAAAAGACTGCCTGCTGCCTAGATTTTTACACCCATGTCTATGAGCATGCCAAAGTGCTTTTAAACTCTCAAAAGTTTTTTATTTCATCTTTTGCATTCCTCTATTCTAAGTTGAGATATTAATTGGAACATTCTACCAGAGTTTCCCCCAGAGGGTTTCAGGGGGGCACGGCGTCCCTCCTGCCCTTTAGTTTGAAATATAGCGCCCCTCGTGCCCCTCATCCAAAAATTAACACCCCTGTTGTCGCTCATTCAAAAAAACAGCGCCCTTCTTGCCCCACATCATCAAAAGCGCAGCTCTTCAACGATGATGCGAACGTGCTATAATGCGTAAATTACACAAAAAATCGGCAATGGAATGCAAAAAATAGCTTTTACTGTCCCACAAAACGCATAATTTCATCAAAAAATCGCGAACAAACGGCAAATTTCATTAAAAAATTGTGAAATAACGTCTAATTTCTGGCAAATTTTGCAAAAAGATCACGAAAAACAACAACTTTTATTAAAAAATTGCAATAAAATTGCAGATTTCGTCAAAAGATTTGCAGAAAAATGGCATATTTTGTCCAAAAACCACAATAAAAGGAAAATTCTGTGAAAAAATTCACGAAAAACAACAAATTTTTTCAAAAATTTGGGAAAAAACGTGAAAAAAATGCAAAATTCGTCAAAAGATCGCGAAAAAATGCAAATTTTGTCAAAGGGGCACAAAAAAAGTTAATGCCAATAGTGATTTTTTTTTGGAATTTACGTCTTTGCATGTTGACAAAATTGGCGGTTTTTCGCTATCTTTTGACGGAATTTGCCATTTTTTGTGATCTAATATAATTTGCCGTTTATTTACGAAATTTGTCGTTTTTCACGATTTTTTTAAGCAAAATCTGCTGTTTTTTGCGATTTTTTAACAATATCTGTTGTTTTTTCACGATCTTTTAACAAAATCTGATATTTTTTGCCATCTTTTAACAAATTTGCCCGTTTTTCTGAGTTCTTTTAACAATACTTGCCGGTTTTTCTGAGTTCTTTTAACAATACTTGCCGTTTTTTCACGGTCTTCTAACAAAATTTATCTTTTCTTTTCTTTTTTTTTTTTTTTTTTTTCTCGATTCTTTGACGGAATTTCTGTTTTGAGGCGATTTTTTTAACTGGTAGATTCTAGATTCAACTCTATAAAAGTGTCCTTAAACATAAAAAAGTGCCCTTAAAAATAAAAAAAGTGCCCTGAAGAATGTAAAATGTGCCCTTTTCAGAACAGTAGCGCCCTGCCTCTTTTTAAACCTGGGGGAAACTCTGATTCTACTGTTATTTATTTATTTATTTTTTCTTTTGTTACATTAATACTTTGATGGAGTAATGAAAATGAGCATTTTAATGAGTTTACTTAATACAGTAATTATTGTACTATAATACTTACCTTAGTAAAATTGATGTAAATTCAAAGCACTGTCTTTTATTTAAATGAGTTTCATTCTACTGTTGGTAAATGATCTGTACTATTTGCTCTACTAGTTTCAAAAGTTTTAATAACTGAAAAATATGCTGGTTAAATTAAATGGATAACACTTAATTGATTTTGTGCATGTTAGATAAAATTTCTTTTCTTCGTTTAGTCAATGGTAGAAGATCTTTAGACAAGTGTCATGTGATCTTGGCTTAAAAACTGATTTAATAGTTAATTTAGCATACAATTAATTAAATTTGTAAAGATCTGATAGAATTAATTTACTTTAGATTATAGCAAGAAGACATTTATTGTACCTTACAAAGTTTTAAGATATATGTTAAATTTATAAAGAATAACAGTTTCTTCCACTGTGGAAAAAACCTATTTCTTCCAGACGGTTTTTTCCACTGTGGAAGAAACTTGCCAACCCTGACCGTATGTATGCATAAATTTTGTATCCGGAATTGCTCGCTTCTGCTTACAGTATATTGCAAAAAAGATAGTCACAACATTAAGAAAAAATATCAGAAGGATAATAAATAAATGGATTGGTTAACATGAGTATTACTTTGAAGCTTTTACTTTGCTTATTTATGTATGTTTATAAGATGTCTAAAAGTGAATGCCCCAAATTGTCATAATTAATGGTTTTAACTTGCCACGTTACAAGGTAAACATTAATAAAAATTTTATTTTTTTTAAACAATAGAATACTAAGTTGTTATAAAAATTTAATCATTAGTTTTCTAAAAACAAAATTTGTTTTTTTGCATGAGTGGAAGAGGTATTATACAGGCAGAGAGAGGAAGTCAGGCCACACTCCCTTCCAAAATGCTTGAAAATATGTTAATTTTGGTTGTTTTTAGCTAATTTTAATCATTTGGCACTGATTTCTCTCATGGAGAGCTCTCTAAAAAGAGAATGGGGTAGATGCTCCACGTGCCTCTGCATAAAGTCGGACCCTGGAACATTCCCTCCTCCTGGAAGAATGAGATTTTGTTTTTTTATAATGGACAAAAGTGCAACTTTTATACCAGATCTCTAAAATATTTCCTCTCCTCCCCCCCTGGAGCTGAAGAAGTCCCTCTCGGAAAAAGATGTCCAATTCCTGCACTATTTTCAACATTTAATATTCCCCCATTTATATGAAAACTGTTTTCTGTATGGAAGAGCAAAGGAGAAAGTTGAGTTTTTGGAAGAGGGGAGGGTAGTTTTATTTTACTTGACTGATTATATATTTATCATTACCAGACAGCACTAAATACAGCAGAAGATTTTCTTTTATAATTATATATATATAGAGTTACTTTTTAAATTTTGTATTCAGAATGGGGAAAGTGGGCATTCTAAGGAAGAAGAAAACAAATTTTTAATAATAAGTTTTATATAACAATTGTTACTAGAAAATAAAAAAGGTGATGTAATTTTTTTTTTTAAAAATAAGTTTTAGGAAGTGGCAGGCTTATATTTGAGAATAAAAAAATAAAAAATAATAGGGGCTTTCTTTTAATTAGGAGCAGGGGGGGGGGGACTTATAACTTATTCCATTATCTTTTATTGCACCTTTTTGATAAGAGATTGATTATTTCTTCATTAAAAATACAACTTGTCCTTACATTAAAAAAAAAACTGAAAATGTTGTACATACTTATTTATCTTTTCATTTTCTTATGTTTCAGAAAATATTTTTGCTTCTTAAGCCAGGAACTTTGATCTTTTTCATTGGCAGTGAAAATAATATGAACAATTTTTCTAGACGTTCTTTTCTAAGTCATTATGTTAAAACCATATATGGCCCACAGAAAGTTACTCTTGATAATATTGTAATTCCTGAAATATTTTCTAATGCTACAAGCCAAAAACCTGTTAGTTCTGGACATGCAGAGTTTGTTGTTTGGCAGAAAAGAAAAGCATCAGATATAAAAGCTTTAAGAGAAGATTCAGAGAAAAACAAGAAGAAAAATAAAACTAAAAAAATAAAGAAAATGAGTCTACCTTCAAATGAAAATACGCTTGAATTAGGTATAGCTATTGTTAGTGAGGGTAATATTGATAGTAATACTAATTATAACAGTGATTCTGAATCTGAGTTATCCTATACTTCTGGAAGCAAATTATCCGATACTTCTTCAATTCCAATATTTTTATCACAAAGTGATAGCATTCATTCTAGTGAAAGTGTTATACCTATTTTCGATAAATTTAACTTAGAATATATAAACTATTGTGAAAATGAACATAAAATTGATGATTTCCAGCAGAAACACTTTCAGCTTTGCAGTGACAATGCATCTGATTTAACAAATAATACCGTATTTTCGGGCGTATGAGCCGCGGCGCATACGAGTTTAAAAGTATAAAATATTGTAGGTGTGGCTCTTACGCCGGGGCGGCGGGTACGATGATTTTTTTTTTTTTTTTTTTTTTTTTTTTTTTTTTGTCAAATGATTTTGACACTTTTTTTTCGTTTAATCAACAATTATATGCTCTCAAATTGGTATCAAAACATTTGAAAACGTCTCTCAACCGCAGGTGTCCGTGATGCGTTAGTTGTTTATTTTTAAACAATCAACATTATTCAAAAATAATGTTGGTTTCACCGGTTCTCATGTTAAAAATTATTATATTTTCCCCTCATCTATTAATGATTTTACCTGTAGGATATTGGAATGTACAGCTGTCACATTTTTTTCTTCTAATGATCCTCCTTCCAGTTAGAAAATAAAACTGCCCAAAGAGAGCTCAAATCCCGGTATAGAACTCTTTTGAAATAGACTTCCTATACATAGTAAAAACTTTAGAGAGCAAGATTTTTCTTTATTTTTTTCAATAACTCACTCTTTTTTTATCCGGCAAAAATAATCCAAACTTTGAAACCGGTCGAATCAGCAAGTTTTTTTTCCCCCCAAATGAGTTAATTCAGGTGATAAACAACAAAAACGGGCCTGGCGAATAATAAAAAAATAATAAAAGGCCGACTTCCGTGATAAACATTTAAAAGAAGCCAATAGAATATAAACAATTTTCAATGCATATGACTTTGCAAGAATAAGTTTAAATGTGCTACACGAGTCGATGTTAACTTGGCAACTTTAAGGGCTATTTCACCCACGTGCAAACATCGGCTAACTAATGTTAATCTCAAAGAAAAAAAAAGTGTCATTCTCATTCCATTATTTTTAAATGATATTTTTTGCTTTGGATAACGGAAGTCAATCTCCACAAAGAGTCTTTACTTTTTCGATTTTGTTTACAGGTTTTTTTATTAGTATACTTTCACTTTCGAAACTGGTTCTAAAAGTCAAAGTATACCACTAAAAACATCTGTAAACGAAATCGAAAAGGTGTCTTCTTAGGGATCAACATCTCAGATATAAAATACAAAGAAATCATTTAAGCATATTGAAATGCAAACGCATTTGAAAAAAAAAAAAAAAAAAAAAAAAAAAAAATCCATAGGATTAACATTAGCGAGTAGATGTTTTTACTTGAGTGAAGCAGTCCGATCTATAGGGGGGGGGGGGGGGATCAGCTCGGTCCGGCCCATATAAAATAATAATAATAATTAATAAATAAAAATAACAATCCGGCACCCGGAAAATTTAAAATATCCGCATCATCCAAGTGAATTTTTTCAATAGATTAATTTTTACTATGATATGGTTAAAAATTGTTTCGTACGAAAAGTTCTGAACAAAACTACTTATTTTATCCTTTTTTTTCCCTTTTACTATGTTTATTTTTAAAGAAGTGCCTAATAAAAGCACTCAAGTAAGTATTTATAACTATAAAGCAAACGTGCAATTTTGTTATCTCTTGTTTCTGCTAATAAAAAAAAAAAGAGAGAGAGACACTGGTTATTTAAAGTCACCTTTTCTCCTCATCCTCTTCATGACTCAATGTGCGGACATGTTGCCCTTTGACCTTGATGCGTAAGTCGGCTAATATCGCATTGCTTCTGTTTTGTTTCTTTGAATACAGTAGAAAAAAAAAGAACGAAAATAGTTTTTTTTTACGCTAAGTGGATTTGTGGATTTTTTTTTCTTTTCTTAATTTATATCTTCATAATATAATCATCGAAATAACTTAAGATGAATATAAAGTCTAAATTTGAGCAAGAAATATTTAAACTTACAAAATTTTTGTAAATGAACAAGGATAGATGCGTATGTACCAAATAAAAAATAAACTAATCTACCACAAAAGGAATCATTAAATCAATTATCAATAGTTAAAATATTAAATAAAGATATGCAGGTATATATTTATATAAAGGAATTTGTAGTGCTGTAAGCTATTTAAGAATCGATTTTTTGCCGCAGGCATGATAAACAATTGTGGATTGTATTCGCTGTGGATAATGATTTGTAGTATTATACAATGGTTATATATATATTTATTAATCAATTGTGGTTTAACATGTGTAATTTAATTTTAGCATATGTGCTGTGTTTCAATGTAATTCGTATTTTATTATTTACTTCACCAATTTACTTGATCGTCATTTCTTTACACTGAGGAAAAAGTTGCTTTTTTTTTGGGGGGGGGGGGGCATGATATTGTTTTAAAATTATTTTTTAACAGATCTCGAAAATACGGTATCGCCGTGATCCCGCTGATTCTAAAATGTTGAGGTTCAACTGTATCATATTTTCGTTAAGAGGCTACTTCAGTCAAGCGACCCGCTCGTTAATGCTAATCCTATGGGAAACATTTATAAAGATATTTCGTTTGAATTTAAATATTTTTAAATGATTTTTGCATTGATTAACTCTGATAGATTTGTAGAAAGAACATTTTTCGCTTTTTGCTTACAGGTATTTTTCAATGAGGGCACTTTCATTTTGGGAGTCGGTTTCGAAAGTGAAAACAATCTTCAAAATCGAAAAAGTATAAAACGATCTGCATATAGATGGACTTGAACTATCCAATGCCCAAAAATCATTTAAAAATATTGAAATGCAAACACGATATCTTTATAAATTTCATCCATAGGATTAGCATTAAGGAGGTCTTTGTGTGTGACTGAAATAATATCTTAACTTAAAAAAAAAAAAAAAAAAAAAAAAAAAAAAATCCTACACTAAAATTAATTTGAAAAAGTCTTTGATCGAAAATCTGACGGATTTTTGCTGGAAAGAACTAGAACTTTGTGGTGTTAATAGTGTTATTTATGACGGCCGATTATCTGCAGGAGGGATATAGGCCCTAGGATAAGTGCCCTCCGTGGGGGGTCTTTCTAAGGGAACCTAAACCGCATTTACACAAGGATGACCAAGATTCGAAGAAAAGTTTAGAACTTTGTGGAAAGAACTAGAAGTCTGTGGAAAGAGCACTTAGAATTGAACGCTACTAGGAAAAGATGCTAGGGAGGAAGCTAGCATCCTGCTGCGCTCCTCTCATTGGCGCAAGTAATTGCGCCTATTTCCGATTGGATTTTAATTGCGTACTACAAACACGTTTTTTTTTTCTTTTTAGCTGAGAATTATTTTACGGTACTGTTCTGCTCTTTTTGTCTGACGCTCTTATTTAAGCAATTTATTTTTTTTTTCAAGTGAAAATGGCTCCCAAAAAGTTAAAAAGTTACACCGCCGCTTTCAAGCTTGCTGTGGTTGATAAGGCAGAGCTAATAGGTAATCGTGCTGCAGGACGAGAATATGGAGTTGATGAGCGTTGCGTAAGGAGATGGAGAGCTGAAAAATCTATTTTGAAGGAAATGCCAAAATCTAAGAGGGCACGAAGAAGTGGCGTTGTTGTTTGGCCAAATCTGGAGAGAAATTTAGCCAAGTGGGTAAAGGAGCAAAGGGAAAAAGGAATGCCCGTTTCAACTGTTCAGATACGGTTTCAAGCGAGGATTATGGCATCGAACATGGGATTTACAAATTTTAAAGGTAGTCCCAACTGGTGCTTTAGGTTCATGTCGAGAAATAATTTGTCTGTAAGAACCAGGACAACTGTGGGACAAGAACTGCCTGCAGATTGGGAAAAGACAAAAGCATCTTTTTTAAAGTATGTCGCTGAAAAAATCAAGGAAAACAACTTTTCAACAGCACAGATTATTAATATGGATGAAGTTCCATTAACTTTTGATTGCCCCACCAGTAGAACTGTTAACACCATTGGGGAAAAAACAATCGGCATCGTAACAACTGGTAATGAGCGAACCTCATTTACCTGTGTTTTAGCTTGCGCTGCGAATGGAGACAAATTAAAACCACTAATTATTTTCAAGCGCAAAACTATGCCTAAGGCAAATTTTCCTTCCGACGTCGTAATACGGTGTAACGAAAAGGGATGGATGTCGGAGGAAATCATGTATGAGTGGCTGGCGGAAGTGTGGAGGAAAAGAAAAAATTCTTTTTTTCAGCCTAGTGGGCTTCTTATTATGGACTCAATGAGTGCCCACAAAGGTGATTCCGTAAAAACTGCTTTGAAAAAAGTCTCAGCCGAGCCAGCAATAATCCCTGGCGGATTAACTAAAGTTTTACAGCCTCTTGACTTGGCTGTGAATAAATCTTTCAAGTCCAAAGTAAGAAAACTGTGGGAAAAATGGATGATGGAAGGGCTACATTCATTTACAAATTCTGGAAAAATGCGCAAAGCCACTTACGAAGAAGTAGCGTCGTGGGTTTCATCGGCATGGAAAGACATTAGTGCTAAAACTATTATGTCGGGCTTCAAAGCAGCCAATATCATGGAAAATACAGTTAGTGATGATTCATCTGAATCTGATGATAGTGAAGATGAAAATTGTGACGTATTAACTGATAAACAATTTTTAGAACTATTTAATTCCGACAGTGAAAATTCCGATTTTGATGGATTTGAAGATTTTTAAACATGTTGATAAAATCTTGTATATATTTTTTTCTATATTTTCACTTCATTCCAATAATAATTTTTCATATTTTAAAGATATTTTGAAGTAGTGTTCTCTTATTATATGTAATCCAATATTTTTTTAGAAAATTTTATAAATATTACAAAAAATTGAAATCTTAATATTAAAATTACATACCTGCTATTTATAACGGATCAGTGATAGGAAACGTTATTAAATTGAAAAACAAATACATAATAATAATAAATCAACAGTCAAGGGAAAAATGATTCTGCAATATTTACAGGTAAGATTATAATATTATAAATAAGTTTCTGATATTTATTATATTTTTCTCTGTTTGTTATTGATCCAGTGACAAAATGTTGCTTTTTTGCAGTAATCTGAGGAGTTAACATAAACTAGTATGCATTTAAAAAATATTTTCTTATAGCAATACGCTTTATTACATCACATTTTTCAGTAATATTTTTACTACAGTTTTTAAGGCATTTGCATACATTAAATCTAAGTGTCTTTCGTCCAATGATTTTTTTCTTCAACAGCTTATTTTATTTATTTTATTTTTTTCGTCAGTGTCTCTATACGATATTTCTTTACATTTTAAATATATTTTTTAGGCACTTAAGTGAAAAAAAATTTTTTTTTTTTAACTGTTCAAGTGAAAATATTTTATATACTGTAACAGTCTCTAAAATCTGGAAACCTCAAATACAGATAGCATAAATGATCATCAAATGTTTTATATTTATATAGTTCAGTTATCCTATCTTATCGACAGATGGCAGCACCAAAAATGTATTTAACTTTTTAGTATAATCTAGATTATATTCTGCATTTTGCCGACAGATGGCCGTACCAATCATTTCTTCTAATTCATTTCCAAGTTTATTTATCTTGATATAGTAAAATAAGAAAACAAAGAAATATCAACAGAAAAATTCATAAACAGTTTATATAAAATATTAGGCCTGGAACAAAGGAATTTTATTACAGAGATTGAGCTAATATCATTGTAATTGGGGAAAAAGTAATGACCAGTAGGCCTAAATTAAAGCAACTAAATACTAACATATAAATAAAATCGTAATCGTGAAAATGCTCTGTGTATATTTAATTTTAATAAGATTAAATGCTTGGCTTTGCTGTTAAATAACTTAATGTGCCATTTATGATTTTTTTTTTATAAATATGTGATTTTTTTTCTTTTTTAATGATGATTTTCAATAATTTTTACTTACATTTTAAAGTTGTTTTTTGAAGATCACTAAAATTCGGAAATAACTAAAAGCCGCGTCTACGAACGATTTCGGAATTTAGAGATTTATACTGTATAAATATCAGCAGCTTGGGTGCGGCGCTTACGATGGTGCGGCGCTTACGTCGATGTACTTTTTTTTTTTAACAGATTGTCATTGGTGCGGCGCTTACGGTGGGTGCGGCGGGTATTCCCGAAAATACGGTACTTCAAAGGAATTTTATACAGACAGTTTAGATAATAGTATGTCTACAATAACTGATACTAAAAGTTCCACCTCTGCTTATTATTTAGGCTGTTTTGATTTAATGGAGAATAAAAGTTTACAAGATGTAAAAAATACTCCCCAAGAAAGCAGTCTGAATTTAAAATTTGCTGGGTCTACTTCGATCGATACAGGATTTCCTTCAAATGTCCAGCAAATGTGTGATGAAAATGACAATGAAAGTTTTTGTTTTAGAGAAAGTGGCATGCAATTTATGAATAAAGCTACTAGTCAACACAGTGAAATGAATAATAAAAGTGACCCTGAAATAACATTTCAAAAAAATGTGTCATTAGCTGAACAATCTGACAGTTTAGGCAATGGTATGTCTATGGTAACTGATATTAAAAGTTCAACCTCTGCTAATTATGAAGGCTGTTGTGATTTAATGGAAAATAAAAGTCCAGAAGTTGTAAAAAACATTTCTCAAGAAAGTGATCTAAATTTAAAATACATTGTGTCTACTTCGACAGATGTAAGATTTCCTTCAAATATCCAGCATATGAGTGATGAAAATGCCAATGAAAGTTCTTGCATTACAGAGGGTGACATGCAATCCATAAATAAAACTACTGGTCTGCACACTGAAATAACATTTCAGAAAAATGCATCACTATTTGAACAATGCAACAGTTTAGACAATGGTTTGTCTACAATAAATAAACAGCACAGTGAAATAGATCATAAAAGAGACCCTGAAATAATATTTCAGAAGAATGCATCACTACCCAAACAATCTTCTGAAAATTTAATGCAGCAAAGAGAGACTATTGTAGAAACCCTAGAAGCAAATGTCCAAGCATCAAGAGAAAACACAAGGGATATGAATTTACACAGTTTACATTCATTAGTTCAGCAATGTGAAAATCTTGTTACAGCATTAGAAAAATTGACTATTTCTATGAAAAGTGATATTGATAGCTCCAAAAATTATTCAAATTGTAACAAACTTTATTCCGGTTATCATTGTTGTTGCTGTGTTAAGATTATACATGTATGTTGCTGTCACAAAACATATAACAGCTGAATATTTGAGAGTTTCAATTTTATATGTAGATTATAATTTATGCAGAAAAAACATATAATACATCAGATTTGTAATACTATAGTCCCTTAACATGCACAAGGGTTAGGTTCACAAATGTTGAGACTATCTTCTTGTGCATAAAAGAATTTCAGATTTTAAGATTTTGTTTTAATGAAAAAAAGCAATTGAAACGTAAAAATATATTAACCTTTTAATTTGATATTCCTCACTAGTTAAGGATCACATTCTATTGCTTTCTAAACGAATTGTTGTTGAAGTTTTGAAATTTCCCAAACAAGTTTTGCAGGAAAATTTTCAGTCGCAATAAAAATTAAAAAAAATTTTAGTTTTAGAACCAATTTAGGTTTTGGGTTTCTTGGAATTGCTGACCTCTATTTCGCCTCAATACAAGGGTTGAAGTTCTTGGTTGGCTATACAATATATTGCAGATATCCAGTATCAAATATTTTTTATAAAAGTGGTAAAACAAAGCAAGTTTATTACTTAGTTGAGCAAAAAGGTCTGGGAAATTTTTAATCTAAAAATTACCAGAATTTGTATAATACATAGAAGTACTAGTGGTATATTTATAGGAGTTCAAAAATTTCAATCCAGACATCGCTCCATCTGATTATGGGCTCTGTCGATCAATGCAACACTTTTTTAGGGCCATAAACGTAAATCCTTTAATGAAACTGAAGAAGCATGCCAAGAGTTTTCCGATTCCAAGCAGCCACCATGGTACTTCCAGCAAATCCAGAATCTGGCAGAAAGTCATGGACTAGGATGGTCTATACTTTGAAGAATAGTCCTTGATGCTTTTGTTTATTAATTTGCACATATCCATACAGCTTTCACAGATTTCCCACAACTTTTTGCTCAGTCCAGTATATAAAAAAATATTTTTTTATGAAACAAAATTCGCAAATAATCAAGTTTAGTATTTGTAAATTTTCATTTTTTTTATTTTGTGAATAATCAAAACTTGCGAATGTTAGTTAAGGGATTACTGTATTTTAATAATCTTTCACACGATTTTATATGTTTATGGGAATATGTAGAAAGGGGGAGGTGCAAGAGAAGGCCATGCCTCTCCTATAAATTTTTTGATAAAAGTAATATATAATTTGAAATGTTAAATAAATGTACCAACTGCACTCATTTCCCTTGTACAAAAATCCTGCATAACCTGTGTAGATATTTTGTATGTGTTCAGTGTTTACAAATTTCCATAATTTTACTATGTATAACTTTCTGTATGGCTTGTGAACTGGAATATCGATTGTAATAAAGTAAATTTTCAGTTTGCAAGATAATTTATTATTTTGACACCATTTCATACTAGTCTTTAATTTTCATTGCTGTACTGTTAAATATGGATCTTGCAAAATACAGTTTATTATTTTAACTCATTTAATTTAATTCTACTTCAAACTTTTGTTTTAAGAATGTTCCTATTTTACAAACTTTTCCTTAGTAAGAACAGAACAAAGAACATTTTTTTTTTTAAATTTCCTTTAACATATATAACGTAATAATATGTTGGAAGTAATAATACATAACATATAATAACATAATATACTTTTTTTTCCCCTTAATACTGGATTCTTTTTATTTATGTATTGCTACCTGGATTACCACTATATTTTTGCTAAACAATTCCCACACCACCATTGCTACTTGTATAGCATATTTGCCAAATAAATTCACTTCTCTAATCAAGGTCATTTTCTTTAAGCCAAGGACCCTATACAGGAAAATTACCACTTTTTATGCTTAATTCAATTTCAAATACATTCTATTTTATTACATGATGTTATTGTGATCTATAATCTAACATACATATATATATTTACTTTGGTAAATGTATAAGAATTTTCAGATTAAATTATTATTTTCAAACTTACATTCCTTGTACACAATGTATGTGTTTTATAAATTGTTTATTCCAGCATGTATGTTTTATTAAAATTATCATGGTTATATTTAATGAAATTTTGTATCCTAATGCTGTTTTGATACAGTATAAAACAATATTTTGTGTGTGTGTTTTGTATCTTGAATTTAATAAAATATCAATCAAACTTTAATTTCTCTTAAAATCTTTAGCTGATTTTTTTTTTTTTTTATGTATATAAACTGTTATTACTATTTATATATTTACTAAAATATTATGCAATAGCATGTAAATCTAAAAAAAATTATAGAGTATAGTAATTTTTTCGTCTTAGAGTGAACTAAAATACAGGAATAACTGAAAATAAATATAAAAATAATAAAGTAATTTAACAAATTACAATGACTATTAAGAAAATTATATTTTCAGACTAAAATTTTAGACTTATAAATAAATTCTATTTTTAATAAAAAATAATAATAAACATCATTTTTATGATGATCAAAATGTGGTTTACATAATAATAGACTCTTATATTATGTACGCCATATATTAAAAATTAACATTCCTGTACCAATCATATATAAATTTTAAATGAAATTTTAGTTTTACAATTTTTGGTACTGCAAATTTTTAAACTCCTAAACACCACACATTTTCAATTTTTACACCGTTTTAAAAAGAAAAAATTGTATACTTTTAAATGCAATTTGTTTGAAAACTGTATCTAAATTTGTTTTTTAATTATTAATTTTTTTTGTAGTTAAAAAAAAATTGTCATTGTGGCAACAGAAATATAGTCAAATCTCGTTAACATGAACCTCAAAGGGAATCAAAATATTGTTCATGTTAACAGTAATTCATGTTATCAGTATTAAATCTTTGTATTCATTTTTATAAGGGATTGTGAAAAGAATTCAAGTTAAAATTATTTCACATTAAGCGTGTTCAAGTTAACAAGCTTTCACTGTATTTCATTTCTGGACATTAAACATGAACCAATCAGAAAACGAATAAAATAAAAAACAGAAATATTCCATTTTTGGACATTAAACATAGACCAATAAGAAAATGAATAAAATAAAAAAAAAAATTGCAGAATTCAACCAATAAAAAGATTCAGATATACTTCAGATTTCCCAATTCTTTACCAAGAACAACAACTATTTTCCAAATAGTTAATAATTAAAAAAACTTAATTGACTCTTTAAGTGCTTACAAAATGAATCTTATAAAATATCAAACTAATTAAGTTTGAATTCCCCAAAGAAAAGATTACTGCAAATATTCATCAATAAAAAAAGATTTTTGGAGTGTAGTTATGTAATCAAAAGCTGCTGTACCAAGGAGAAAAAAAATTATATTGACTATTAAAATTCAAAATTTAGAACTGAACAAAAAAAAAATATGCACATTTTTTTTTTTTTAACTTTTATTTGACGAGTGTAATTTGATTATTTGTGGACAGCACACAATAGAATTTAATTCTGACTTATGCATCACAGTCCTTATGTCTTATTCCCCCTCCCTCCCCCTCAATTAATGATACAACAAATAGTGGTTTTGCTGAATACAAAATATTTGGTTAAGTTACAGCCGAATATTCAGCCACCAAATAGCAATTCATAAATTTGAATTTAAAACAAAACACTGTATATCAATATCTTCATACAGTTCTCATGAAACATACTCATCCTTAAAGGTAATTAAAAATAAAATTTAAATTAGTTTTAAACATTTTATTAAAACTAAACAAAAGTATCTGGCTTTTAAATAATAAAATATTTTACATAAAAAAGCTTAGAACAGAATGATTATTACAGCATACTTCAGTTTTTAAGAGGCCTTAATGATTAGTTTGAACAGTTTTATTATTATTTTTTTTTTTTTTTACATTGATACATTTTATTCATAAGGTTTTGTTTACTAAAGATTATAATTGCCATTTTAACTGTAACAAGAAAATCAAGAGTACAGATATACATTTATATAATATATTACATTATTATGTTTGACCAATTAAGTAATGCTTTCTTATTCAACTATTTTTTAATTATTTTTATTCATTTTAATAACATTTTATTACTAATTTTTATGTATCAAACACTGATGCCTTCCAAAACTGAGATATCAAATTCAGAGTGGAAAAATTGTTTCAAGAATGGGCTTCAATAGTTAGAAAAGTATATAAATCTTAAAGATGAATATTTTGAAAAACAATAAAACAATTTATTCCCAAAAAATTATTTTTCTTTCTCATTTTTGTAAAAACTTAAAAGGCAATCTTTGTCTAGAATAATATTGGAATATATAAATGAAAAAATATATTTTTTAATATGTATGAATTATATGTAAGCATTTATAATTTTATAAATTTTAAGAAAGTGTAACTCAGTTTTGAGAAACATTCACATGAGGTAAAATTTTTTCTGATAAAGAAAAAAAGTCTTTTTCAAAATTTCTGGAAATTTTACACCTGTAGTTTAAAAATAAATAATTACAAAAACAATCATATAATGAAAATATTTATTGTTTTATAAAATTAGTACTGCATATAAAGCTTTTTAAAACCATTATATCCCATTACTCAAGGGTAAAAGTAGAAAAGTTTGTTCTTCCTTAAAAAATTCAATAAACAAATTATCAAGATTATCAGAGCATCGAGCCATCTGATTGATGAAAGCTTGTTTCAGATCATCTCTTGCTCCCTTGTTAACACCTCTTGTTATAGCCCGTTGTTTACTCGCTTGAAATGTAGAGGTGGACAAAATTTCTAAATTTACATTACCTCCAGCTAAAGTTCCAAGATGAGATACTTCTTCAAGAATGTCAGAATGTATGATGTATTTAAAAAATTTAGAAAAGCAAAAGGTTTTTCCTTTTCTTATTGTTTCTAGGCACCGATTCAATACTGAAAACTCGTTTTCCAAATTATATTGTATCAATATAAGCATATATCCTAATGCCATGTCTCGATAGGTGTCTTCAATTTTATCTTTACTTTTATACATTTTTAGTAACATAGCTATGCAATACTGCAAGATATCGCTGTTGTTGTATCTCATGAAGTACATGTATCTAACAGGACACTTACTAACGACAGATTTTGTGCATACTCCATCAGTGACTGGAGTTAAATTTATAATGACATCAAAGAGGAGTTTCAATGCATGTTCATATTCTTTTAAAATGAAATAACAGCTAGCCATCTGCAAGGCAATTTTATTTTTATGAGTTATATCAACTGCATTGTCGGCAATTCGATTGAGATGGTCTATAGCATCCCTGTGCATTTTCCTGTATATCAATGAATTTATATAAAATTCTTGAAATACAGGCCAACTGTCTAGTTTAACACTAGCACGTAAAAGGTTGAATTCCTTCATTAAGTGCTGATGGCGAAGCAGAAGCTCCCAGCACTCAACAGCAGTGATGAATGATGGTGCCAACAAACTAGCATCTTGGTTTCCCGATTTACTAACAACTAAATAGCCTCTGTCTGTTCGCTTAAAATCAGTTGGCATGATTTTGGGACAATCATCTGGGAGAAAAGAGATGCCTTCCATTAAGACATAGTTGTATGGTCCTGTCACTACATTCGTAAATATCTTAGGATGAATAAGCCTACTGAAATGATACAAGTAATAAAAGAAAGTTATAACAAGACAAAAATAAGCTTCTTCAAATCCTGAGGTTTCCTCACGCCTATGTTTTTCATTTGTTATTGAAGCTAATAATTTGTTTTTTCTTTTTAAGAGAGAAAGAAGTTGCTGCAAACTCAATTCACTAAAGTTCGAAACAAACATTTCAGGATAATTCCATCGATAACGCAAAGCAACTGTTTCAAATAACTTTAGTAATGGCTTCCAACCTTCATCAGGGCTACCATCAGAAAGAACGGCAACATCTTTTCTAACAGCCAAATCCTGAGGTGTTGATGGAGTAAACATATAACACACATAGAACTCAACAGCTTTTTGGAGTAACTGAAAAATAATTTTAAATTTGTAATCAAACTGACTTGTCCTTAAAATTAAAGGTAGAGCATCACAAATCAACATTTTTCGAAATCTATTCAAAGGTACAAGGATGCCAGGTTGGTCTTCAGCAGAGAGCAGTGTCTCTACAATATTGCTACCATGCTGCATAAATCTAGCATTTGGCATTCTTTTCAAAAACAGTAACATCAGTTCACAATGTTCTTCAATAGACTGAGCGCTACGTGTGACAGAAAGCATCACATCGTACTTAATATCCTCTGAGAGCTGTTCGAATATCTTTTTCAAAAATTCATTTGTGTCAGAACACAATGAATCTGCAATACGGCGAAGTTCTTTGATAAGAGTTATCTCATTAGGAAATTTTTTTATCAAATCACTCAAGCACAAAGCGCACTCAGTCAAATTTTTCTCATCACACTCCATTTTGTAACTTTGAAACAATACCTTGAAACTCTGGGGGAACACTGATTTTGAGAAGATCATCCATGATTTAGCAGCAGCAGGATCTGTTTCAAGATTATTCATAACTTGTGAAATTAAAAAATCCTCATCAACTGGCAACTCGTTTGTAGCAGCCATGATAAAAAAACTGTAAAATAATAAAAACAGATTAGTTGTTCAAAAAATTTCAGTACAGAACCATTTTATCTAAAACAGTAGGGGTCAGATGTATTACAGATATCTGGTTGGGCACTAACCCTTTATCTATCGATGGTACTTATAAGTAGGGATGGGACGAATATTCGGCCACTATTTGGTATTCGGCCCTTTTGCTGAATATTCGGTGGGCCTAATATTGAAGGCTTGTTGACTGAATAATTCGGCCGAATACCTGTAGCCGAATATTGCTAAAATCTCGCCGAATAGTGAAAGATATCTTGCCAAATAAATTTAGGATTTAAAGAATTTCATTTCTTTGATTTTTTTTTTCTCTGATCCAAATTGGCTACTTAATTTATGAAGTCATTCTTAGTCTTACTTACAAAATATACAGTTATTCAGATACTAAAAAATATACAGCCTTTCTGTATTTACTATAAAAGTTAGTGATATTTTAGAAAATGCTGTCCAAGTTTGAGTTTTAATTGTACAGGAAATGTCTTTATTAGAGAATGATGTATTACAATTCAAGATATAAAAACACTTATAAGAAAAGAAAAAAAAAACACTGCCTTATTCTAAAACACTCGAATATTTATTAATGCCTGCAAATTCCATGCACATATAAAAAAGGCTGCTGTGAAATTCATAACTTATTTTCTATAAAGTAAGAAATGAAAAAATTCATTCACTAGGTGTATTAACGGAGATTCATTTTCAAGATTAAATATCAAATATCACTATTCCAAATTCAACGGTACATCTAATAACAGCAGTGGCGTAGCTATGTTTTTTGGCGCCCGGGGCCAGCAAGAAATTTTGCGCTCCCACCCCAATATAGATATATAACAATTTCTCTCAATTTGGCGCCCCTAGGCCTCGGCGCCCCGGGCGGACGCCCCCCTTGCCCCCCCTTAGCTACGCCACTGAATAACAGAACTGGTTTCGAACTAGATACGCATTAGATGACACAACTTGCTTTATGAAGATGGTTTTATACAGGGCTTGAAAATTCTAAAAATTTTAAGGTTCCCAGCTGGGAACCTACATGAAAAATATAGGTTCCCAGATGAAAAGTACAAGTTCCCAAAAAAATTATGCTTGAGTATTTTAACAAAATTTTCCGTTTTATCACGATTTTTTAAAAGAAATTTGCCGTTTTTTCTCGATTCTTTGACGAAATCTGCCATTTTATCGCGATGTTTTAACGAAATCTGCCGTTTTTCAAAACTTTTTTACGAGATTTGCCGTTTTTCTTATTTTTTTAATGAAATTTGCGCTGCTTCGCACGATTTTTTGACGAATTTTGGAGCATTTTCACAATCTTTTGACGAAATGTGTCGTCTTAGCGCTGTTTTTGGACACAATTTGTCATATTTTAGCGGGGGTTTTTTTGGAAATTTGTTGTTTTCCATGATTTTTTAACAAAATTTGCTGATTTTCGTGATTTTTTAATGAAATTTGTTGTTTTTCGAGATTTTTTCATGAAATTTGCCGTTTTTTTGCGATTTTTGTGACAAAATCTGCCATTTTATCGCGATGTTTTTCGGAAACTTGCCATTTTATCACGATGTTTTAACGAAGTCTGTCGCGTTTCAAAAGAAAATCTTTATGAAATTTGCCTTTTTTGGCGATTTTTAAATGAAATTTGCGTTGCTTCATGCGATCTTTCAACAAAATCTGTTGTCTTTTAATTATTTTTAGACGAAATTTTTCCGTTTTTTGCGATATTTTGAGAAAATTTGTTGTTTTCATGATTTTTTAACGAAATGTGCCAATTTTTTGCGATTTCTTAACGAAATTTGCTGTTTTTTCACGACTTTTTGACAAAATTTGCCGTTTTTTGCGATCCTTTAATGAAATTTGCATTTTTTCTGCGACTTTTTTGTTGAAATCCGGGCTTTTTCTGTAATATTTCAGCAAAATTACGCATTCCCCGGGCCGCTTATGAGCTATTTTTTGCTTAATTTACACGTTATAATGCGTCCCCGGCATAGCTAGCAGACATGGCAAAACGTTAGGTTCCCAGCCGGGAACCTTAGTGATAATATTACGTTCCCATAAAGGATTTCTGGGTTCCCCGGGATCGCTATTTTTCGAGCCCTGTTTTATAAATACTTAAACATAAATTCTAAATACTGAACAAAATAATTTTTTTATTCTATAGTTTCCACTTTTAAATAATTATTTGCATAATTACTGACTTAAATATGTAACCTTATTATGTATATATTTTTAATTTACATCTTCCTTCATTCATATTGTTATCAATTTCTCTTTATCCTTTTAATGCTTGTGGAATATCGAAGTTGAATATTGTATGCACCGATTCAAATGTCAATGATTTTGTTAACATATGCATTCTACTTTAAGCATAACCTTTTGCTTTAACGTAATTTGTAATTTAAAGCTTGGCAACTGATTTCAGAACAGCCCCATTCTTACGAATTTGTTTACCATTAGAGACACAAACTCTAAATAATCAAATGTACTTCATTAAAGGTTATTTCAGAAAATATCGCCTCCTGAGAGAGAGAGCTTAAGAATATTATTAATTTTGGATGGAAGAAAGGGTAAAAGTATCATTTGATAGTAAAAGTGAAGTATACATTCTTCATATTTTATTGGAAATATCTTACCACCCTGACTTACTGAAAATCAATTTGATGTACATTAGGATAAAAGAATATAATGCAATTTCATAATTTTTTTTGTGTTAAAATAAGTTTTCAAATTTAAAAGTACATTTAAAAGCACAATTAAGAGTAATAAGTATTAATGAGCTCCTATTTTTTAAATTATACATAATCAAAATTTATTTTCTTAATTGAAAAAAAAAATTGGTATTCGGCCAAATCACTATTCGTTCCATCCCTACTTATAAGTACCATAAAAATTACTTATTATAAAATTCTTTTAATACAGGGATGCCGCGGACGCGCTATAGCGCGTAAAATACGCAAAAAATCGGCGACGGGACGCAAAAAAATAGAGCTTACGCGTCCCGCGGGACGCGTAATTTTCGTCAAAATATCGCAAAAAAGGCAAATTTCCTTTAAAAAATCGCGAAATAACGAATATTTTCCGTCAAAAAATTCGCGAAAAATGGCTAATTTTGGTACAAAATCCCGGAAAAAAAGGCAAATTTCCTAAAAAAAATCACAAAAAACGACAGATGTCGAAAAATCTTGATAAAACGGCAAATTTTGTCAAAAGATTCGCAACAAACGACAATTTTCATCAAAAAATCGTGATAAAATGGAAACTTTTGTCAAACGATCGCGAAAAACCGGCACATTTCGTCAAAAGATCGCGAAAAAACGGCACATTTCGTCAAAGAATTGCGAAATAACGAATAATTTCCGGCAAATTTTGTCAAACGATTTGCAAAAAATGGCTAATTTTGTTACAAAATCCTGAAAAAAAGGCAGATTTCCTCAAAAAATCGCGAAAAACGACAAATTTCGTCTAAAATCGCGAAAAAACGGCAAATGTTGTCGAGAAATCGCCATAAAATGACACATTTTGTTAAAAAATTCGCGAAAAATGGCAATTTTCATCAAAAAATCGCGATAAAACTGTAACTTTCTTCCCACGATCGCGAACAACCGGCACATTTCGTCAAAAGATCGCGAAAAAACGGCAGATTTCGTCAAAAAATCACTTTTAAAAGCAATTTTCGTCAAAGGGGCACGAAAAAAAAAAAAAGTTAATACCAAGATAGAATTTTTCTGTTCCTAAAAATAACTCTCCTGCTTTAAAATTATTATTATTATTTTTGCTGCTATAAAAACAGATTTTCCTGCTTCACAATCTGTTTTTGATGGCTCCAAATCTTTCTGAGTGAATGTAATTTCTGAAAACACCCATTCATTAAACAAAAAGTACCTCTTTACTCAAAAAAGTATTCTTTTTTCAGGAAAAATGTCTTTTTCAATCAATCAGTTTTGCCCCTTTGTAGAAGAAATGCAAACAGTAGTGATACTTGTTGTCTTCTACACACAAATAAGCTTTTATTTTATAATTTAATTTGTATCTTGCACACTTATTTTTAAAAAAAAGTAAATTTCTCTTAATAGTTTAAAAAAAATTAATATTGGCTTCAATTATTTATGCATTATTATTAAAGCAATAATTATTGCATTTAATTTTTCTTTTGCAAATGAACAAGTTCAATTTTTGTGTCTAAAAATATGACTTATTAGTGGGGACCCGCTTTTGTAAAAAAGGGACCCAGAATTTTAGAAGTCCTGGGTCCCCGGGACACAGGATTTTTCAAGTCCAGCGGCATCACTGTAATATGTCAATTAGTTGTAATACTATTTATAAGTGAGTTACAAATACATTACTTTATTTTTTTAAAAGCATTATTGGTTACACAAAACAAAAATATTTTTAAAAGGATGATTTCTTTTGACTTTGTATCTTTTCAACTTTCTTGGCACTGAAGGAGAGAGATAAGGATTTTTCAATGCAGAAATATTTCTATGTTTATATTGTAAGAATATCATATTTGTACATTTTATAATTCTACAAAATACTAAGAAAACAATTTAAAATAAAAGATTTGAGTGGGGTTATAAATATTGCACAAAGTCCCTGTAAATTCAAATTTAATTAATCCTTCAATCTTTCTAAAATCCTTCAAAAATTCATTAAATGATTATGTAAATCTTTTAATTTAGTTTAAATAATTTACATAAAATGTTTTCGAATGTAAAATTTTCATGAATTCATAATGCAGTAGATAAAGTGTTAAAGGAACACCCACTTGATAAGTTTTATGGAATAAATATGGTTATGCATTTTTACTGATTTAAAATTACTTATTAGATTACACAGAATAAGATTAAAAGACGATCAAAGGATACTTTTCAGTTAGCCGAGTTTCAGTGTTACGTATATACTTATATATCTATACATATTTATATACACATATGTATGTACATATAAATATAGATATATAGGTACTAGAGCAGAATGGGGTAGCATAGATAATCACCTCACCAAGTTCACGGCTGAAATTCCAGAATTAAAATTTGATACACATATTAAAATGCAATCGATCTGCCAAGTCATATTATAGTAGAAAACATCTGAAAACCCAATTTTATCGGGTGACTTATAGGTTTATCACTGTGTTGTTTTCCTGCACTCAAGAGTATGAAAACATGGAAGGCTGGAAGCAGGAAAACACAAAGATAAACCAACAAATCAACCCCTAAAATCTGTTTTTTTAGATGTTTTTCACCAAGATATGACTTGGCAGACTGATTACATTTTAATATGCAAATTGAATTTTAACAAATTCTGGAATTTCAGCTGTGAACTCAATGACGTGATTGTCTGTGCTGCTGCCTCCCAATCTATACATATAACACTGACGCCTGGCTAACAGAGGGCAGTTTATGAAAATACTTTGTTGAGGTGAATGAAGTACCCCCTATAATTTGATACATGGTTCTTCAATACTTCACATATTGTGGTACAGTATCGATCCTCTCTTCTTGTTGCATTGCCATAATTTTGCATGGTACCCACTGATCAAACTTGGTGAAGAGAATCACATGTATCTGTCTTTTGACTGTTGTTCTGTGTGCCAAAAACATTTCCATTAATTCTCCGACTATGGGATGCAGGTAATTTGTTATCGCTGTGTCCAGATTTACACTAGAAACCACTGATGGGCAACCAGAATAGGCATGATCTTTACAACTCTGGTCTCTTTCCCATAATTTCCTAAACTAATAGCAGCAAGTGCTATCGTACACAACACCTTCCTCATACACTTGACAGCTACAGTATTGAATCATGCTACTGCCATAAATATACCACCCCCATAAAACAAGTAAAATTGCATTTTACACAGAAAATGAATAACTTAATACAATAACTCTTCAATAAAATAAATATTTAGTGAATTTTTTAAGCTGGTAGGTGGTTAATCTGCAAGGTCTGAAATAATCTGCAGCACTGCTGTCATGTACACAGTTGTGCAGGTATGTATTATTTTTTAACAATAAGAGATGATGCAGCACAAAATTAAAAATACATATATTGTTAAAATATTAAGAAAAAAACCCTAAAGTGAAACTTTTAATTTTTCCTATTCTATATCCTTTCCCAGTAGCAAAAAATTCTCCATGTGTCTGCAACAAATTTTTTAGGAGAAGAAAATAATCTGCAAGTAAAAATATTTTACAAATAAAGTATTAATTAATCAAATAATCCCTTACCTGTAACATCTTTATGCATTTTAATTATTAATAATGTTAAATTTTTGCATTAAATATTAAAAGAGCCAAACATAATATGAAGCAAAATAAAGGTTTGATGCAAAAAGAATCTGTGACGCTAGTTTCCCACGTTGAAGTTTCTGCTACTGTGTTTCTTTCCTCTTTTATATTCAAAAACTTTTTAAATGGATTTATATTTTTTACTTTGTACATTTAATAAAATAAATACAAAACACAGCCATTTAAAATCTTCTCTAACATTTACAGGTATACAAAGAGGTTTTCACATATTTTCAAAGTAATCAGAAAAATAGTACAAAAAAAGCAAGAAATAAAATTACAACCAGACCTTAAGCTTCACATGTCTACAAAAAATAAGGTCATATTATAAAATCTGCAGCCAGATGCACAAAAGCAAACTGTACAAATATCTGCAGTAATACATCCTTAAAAAAAAAATGTAGAAGGGATGTTAAAGGTAATTTTTATAGGGATGCATAAATTTTCTATTGAAAGAAAAAAAGCATGTATTGTATTAAACACATTAAATTTATCTTATTCCTAAAAAAAGGCTCACTTTTGCAAAAAGAAAAGAAGTACCAGGATCCTATAACAGCACTGTACTGATAATATCTACTGTATCACAATTGTACCATTTCATCTTTTGGAAATAGACTACTGGTATTCTAAAACTTCCATATAGTGTTGATGACTGAATTTGATGATTTTTGTAACTTTTTGTTCCCACAACCAACAGACGAATTTTGCAATATTTTATTTCCATGATTTTTTTTTTCTTGCAACTGATTAATAAAACTAATGTTTTTTTTTTTTTTTTTTTTTTTTTTTTTTTTTTTACAGTTGATGGACAATTTTTGAAAAATTTGTTTTAGTAACAGATAGCAAAATTTCTCTTTTTTTTTACATGAAGTGGTGATTTTCTGAATTTCTCCTCATGACTTACTGGCAAAACTTGTAAAGGTTTTTTCATGTAATTGATGAACAAATTGTGCAATTTTTTACCGTAGGACCAATTGACAAATTTCTCAATCTCTTTCATATGACCCATCGAATAATTTCATAACACTTCTTCTCGATTGATAATAAATTTGCAATTTATGTCCTGCAATCAACAATGTATTTCACCAGTCCTTGTTCCTCAATCAAAAAAATAAATTAAAGATTGAATCAAAAATAGTAGTAGGGTCACTAGCACATAAAAAAATTAAAAATTGCCACCAGATGCATAAATTGTTAAAAGAGCCTACACTAAACACTACCCCAATGTACTCTAATAATTTCAATTACACATGCATATTGAAATATTTTAGGCATTAATTTTTAAACTACATTCAATTCCTAAGTGGTTTAAATAAGAATTATAGTTAATTTAAAAAATAACGTCTAAAAACACCATAGAATATATTCCAAGTCCTTTCAAAAGAAATTTGTCTTTCTTATTCAGGCACAAGCAGGGCTCCATTTTTTTTTTTTTTTTTTTTTTTTTTTTTTTTATGGTTTTATTAAGCTATTTTATATATATAGGCTGATACCAATTTTTCGCATATTTTAACCCGGGAGAACTCGCTATGAAAATTTCTCTCACGGTGCCCAATTCTTTTCTTTTACTTTACAGTCACTTAATGTCAAATTTTTTGTTTGGCTTAGTATTTTTATTCAAAAAAGAGGTAAAGTAATCGAAATCACATTTTGAAATTTTATTAAAATGAAAAATAATCTTAAAAAGGGTACGATGGAGAAAGAAAATCTCATGCGCGAGTTCTCGCGGTTTAATAAGAGTTAAAAATAAATTAATCATTGTTAAATAGCATAAATGAAAAAGAAAGAAAACTTTTACAAATTTATTTTACTTTAGATTAAATTACATTACATGCTGATGGATATTTAGAAAAACTGACCATATGACCCTCTGCCCCCCCCCTCCAAAAAAAAAAAAAAAACACTTGGACAAATATTTAAATATTTGATAACCGAATAGAGCAACTAAGAATTTCATATTGAGGAACTTAATTTCAAATTATTTAATTTTTTTATTAATACATGGAGAATTTGATAAACTGAAAGAAAAAATGATTAAAAATCCAACATCTTTTTGTGCATTTTATAATTTATTTTCATTAAATTTCACCAGGAATGTAACAGATGATAATTTATATCAAGAGTTTAATAAAACACGAAATTATATAAAGCAAAGAAAATCCAAAAATAGAATATCATTTAGTCCCACAAACATAATCGTTAATGTAGATTCAATAATAATCTGGTAAAACATTCGCTTATATTACGCAGCTGTTAAACGATGCAATTTAAAACCGGCAGAAATAGTTTCCATGCCGCAAATAAATAACACAAATTTTAATTAAGAAATAAAGAAATTAAAAAATTACCGGAAGCAATGAATAAATAACTACAGTTGTAATTAACTTTAGATCACGATCTTAAATATAATTTAAAAGACAATTCCATTAATAACAAACTTCAAAACATCAACAAAATAAATAAGGGAAATGAATGAATCTTCTTTAAATCATTCTTAATCATTTAAATCATGAATGATTAGATTAACAAACAATTCAACCACAACCATGGAGAACATTTTTGAAATTGACCAATCAATTGAGCTCGTTTGACTACAAGCTGCCTCAATGTTTGTAAGTTCCACTCAATTCTATCAATAAACGAAAGTTAAAATTAAACATTATTTGCTATAAATTCATTTGAAAGCTATAAATATTTAACGCATGTTTGCCTTTAAAACATCAATTTCTATCAAATCTGGCGAAAAAGACTGTTTATTATTGGATGAAAAGGAAGCAGTCATAAAATCCGCGGCTGACCTCACGTGGGTTGTAGTTAAGACTTTCAGTCGTGACGTCAAATATGGCATTTTGCTTGTTTACTGACTCCAAACAAACGGTTGCTATGGTATGTTTTCTATTTGTCTTACTTATTATAGCTATGTCTTACAGTTATGTCTCACAAATAGGAGTTTTAATTCTTTATACGCAGTGGTAACAATTTCTACGATTTAAAAAGAAATGAAGCATAGCAACAGTTTGTTTCGAGTCAGTATCCAAGCGAAATGTCATATTTGACGTCACACTGAAAGCATTTGTTGACGTTATCGAAACAGACAGACTTATGGCCGACAAATGCTTTTGCTTTTAAGGCGGGGTTTGGTTGCGGTTCGACCTAATCGAAGTTCATGACCTCAGATCATGAGGTTTCCACCGACCCAATCCTCGGAAAAGATGTCCTAGCAACGGGCGTTACAAAAAAGATCTGTCTCTGCCGATGGGGTCAGCCTTAAAGATGATGTGATGTCGCGAACACCGTCTTAACGACCAAGAGCTTCCCAGGCCTCAAATGAAGTTGGCCGTCGGCTATCTCGGTGCATCCCAGTTATCCCTTTTCTACAGACAACTAGAGTGACATGATGCTCTTTTCATACACCTTCATTGGTACATTTGAGCATGATTACACACGTAATTACAGCAATCTGTTAATAAAAAAAAAAAAAAAGATTCATGGAATGCATTTTTGTAGCCTGTCTTTTTCGTTAGCCTCGAGTTAAGTCTTACAAGATGGCGAGTGGCCAGGGAAACACACAGTCAAAAAAGGTGTTAAATAACAGTATTTTCTTAAAGAATAGACTTCTTTAACCCCTTCATACTATTCGAAGTACTTTCTATGAGAAAATACTAATAGTTTCTTCTTTTTCTGACTGTGTTTTCTCTTGACCATTCGCCACCTTGTAATTAGAAAAGAGACTGTATAACGACATATTGGAGTTCTGAACGAGTGAAGTTATAATACTCAACCCGAACCCGAAAATTCCATTTGAAGCATATTCACAACCCAATCCGAACACACACACAAAAAAAAATCTTGACTCGCAAAACAAGTGAAAATTTTTCTGGCGACACGCATTGCAACCTTAAACAGAAATTAAGAGAAAGTAAATTAGGTGCAAATATAACGTTATATACTTTTTGGTAATTTTGGACAGTCACCCTCCCGCTTAATAATAACGTTATCAATGTTTTTTTTATTTTTATTTTTTTTTTTGGGGGGGGGGTGTTAATATATTTCTTTTTGTCTGGAACAATAAACAAAAATGGCTATTTTTCGCATACTTTATAGATTCAAATTAGGAGAAATCAATAAAATATCACTTTATATGTGGACTATTAACTTTATATCAAATATATCACTTAACAGAAATAGTACTGTTTTGAAAGTCTTTCATAATACTAGTTTTTTGTTACATAATATTCAGCAGTAGTAATGTCTTCTTGTACTTGCCCTGCTGGGATTGGGGCTGCAGACAGAAATTCTTATCAACAAAACATGTGGGCAACATTCTTTCTCAATCTCCTTTATATATTAGTAAACACAAGTATCAAACATATTTTGGAATTAAATAATTTTATGATAATTTAGTGGTTTTACTACTAATAATTTTTTTAAATATAAAAATAGATAGACTAAAAAATATAAAATACTATTTAGCAATAGATAACATAGTAAAAAGGACAAGATTCTATTTTGATGTAAAGACCATACTACCAAAAAAAAAAAAAAAAAAAAAAAAAAAATTAGTTGAATCAAAAATGGTATTGCTATCAAAAGAGAAATCCCCCCCCCCTTCCCCTAGAGACATCCAACGATATCATGTGCTATATTCTCCCTCCCCTTTAAAATGTTAACGATATACATGCATACCTCCTTAGGTTTTAATGCAATTATGAAAAGTAATCTACAATTATATCCTTAATACCAATTTTATCTTTTATATGGAAAAATAGACAAATCTTATTTTCTTTAATATTCAAATTCAAATGAGGATGTGAATTCCAAAATTTGCCTTATCCAGAAAATCAAATTTTGGGAAATCGCGAAAAACCTCTGATTGCACCCGTTGGTTTTTATTGCAAATCATAATTTTACAGTCTCAGAAATAATGCTATAAAAGTAACGGCAAAATGAATATTCGTATGATATCGTTACTTTCAAACTCGCTACCCGTTACAAAGTATTCGTTACTCATTACTGTTCAGAAACCGGATATTAACAGCCGTCCACTTAGTACTAAACTGCAGCAAATCGAATTATATACAGTACGAGTCTTTGTAGGATTCCGATATGTGCTGTCATCTGTACGTAAAACTTATATTTAATCAAATTTCTAAATTTTAAGGGAAAAATGAACCAAGTTAAAATACGATGCATAATTGCATATAATATGTCTAAATTGTAGAATTTGTTACTTATAATAAAAATAATCGGAGAAAGCAGTTTAGGGAGAGTAAAAGTTTACCAAATATTTACAATAAAACTATGAAATATAATTACACAAACAAAATATTTTTACAATCATATTTACCTACTAATTTTACGCTAAAAGTAATTATGCATTATAAAAATTTAATTTCTATAATAATTTTAAAATATTTTTTTTAAAAATATGTTTAATTTCCTACGTGATCATTCTTTCAAATAAAGTTGTACTTCATTTTTTTAATAGTACTTTTATTTTTTAATTACAAATATGAAATTTAAAAACATACCAACAAAAATATTTTGAAGAGCAACAATAAATCGATAAATAAATAGATAACCTTATCATAAAAACACTTTTACAAGGAGCCTAAAAATTCGTTTTTATCTTTTTTTTTCCCTCACATATAAAATACTAGCAGCTACCCGTGACGTCGTTCACGTAGCATTTAAAAAAGATAAACGCATTTACTAAGCAAAACGTTTCATTAACGAAAAATAGATATATAATTAACACACATTTTATCAAATTTTATAGGAGGCAATATAGTAGTTCTTATTTATGGGAGACTTGAAAAAACTCAGACAAATAAAAAAGAGAAATGTTGGGGCAGATAATATGAACAATCGCGAAAATGAAACTGTAACCACTTATAAGCTACATTCACTGTAACGCACCCCATGTTCTACAGAAATCATGTTGTAGTGCATTTCAGAATTTCATATCAAAGAAAGAAAAATCATGCATTAAACCTAGATAATAAAAAAATATCCAACGCTCCCAAAATACATAACTTCGCCGGCCCACTCTTTTTTGCAGTTATGTATATGATCTATATGTTTGTGAATATTCTAAATACAATGGTAAAGATTAGTTTAGTGAGCAAAAGCATAATGAAGATTAAAACTAACCTTTAGCAATTTCAAGTAATAGAAGAAACGTGCTTGAATTCTTTTGTACAGCCCTGCATATGAAATGCAGATTTTTGTACGTGCCGCATATTTCACTTAAATCATTCAAGCAAAACCCCAAAAACCCGATTAAAATTAGTGAATTGACATTTCCGAGAATTGCTGTTGCACAAGTAATCATATATCCAGATTTTTATTTATTTATTTATTTATAATCTGGTAATGATTTCATTTAAATTCTACAAACATCTCTTATTATAATAAATGTGCTGAACTTAAAAATGCATAACTCATAAAAAAAAAAAAAAACTTTAATAAATTTACGCTTATTTTCAGTACTTCTTACGAATTCTTTTGTGTAATTCCGTATTTAGTCTATATAATTTAAGTACATAAGATATTATACAAAAAATTAGTTTACCTTAAAATGCATACCGAAATTGAAAACGCTCTTCAGCAATCATTTCTAATAGACCATACCTCAGATACAGTATTGTATCCGAAATCTTTTATGTGTCCCGGTAAATGAACAATAAATATGATGCAAATCATACTCAACTCCAAGCATATTGTATTAAATCTTAGTAATGCATATCAATTTCATCATGTTTGAAATAGTGCAACACAATTGAAATACGTTCAGAATGTTTTTCCGAGTAAACTATTATATCACCGACCTCTTTTCTGTGATCCTGTAAATAAATGTTAAATTCTTTGCATCCCATTTTCTACAGAAATCCCGTTTTAGTATATCTCAGGAAATGGTTATCAATTTTATTATTTTTGTAACAGTGTAACATCATTAAAATAAGCTGCAAATGATTTTATTTCATAGATCATAATATAATTAAATAGTTTTGAGCTCCCTGTACGCATACTATAAGTACAACACTTAACACATTTAATAGTAACCATGTTCTTGTGCACCTTAACAGTGTATATCAATTTCATTACACTTAAAATTATGTAACACTATTAAAATACATCACAAAGGATTAGACCATAATGTAAAGTCCCCTTTTGAGTGCTCCTGTGATTGAGCTATGGTTGCTACATGCGTCATTTTCAATGCCGAACATGCTGAGACAAATCTTAATAAATTAATTTCGTGGGAATTCCGACTATATTTACTTGAATTAAGGGTGTATTTCGATTCAAACTGCTTATTTTCCGATTTATTTTTGAATTCATTTTTGCTCTCAAATACACCAAACTTTCAAAATCACTTATTTGGAAAGTACACAAGGTGCCGTGATTGTCGATTCTTTGATAAATGCAGAAAATATTGCAAAAAAAGCAATCAAAAACGGCATTTCGAACCGATTTTTCCCAAGCATGAGATATCTGAACGAAAAAAAGGGTCATACTGAGAAGATAATTGTTTATAAATCAAATTCTAATGAATTGAGTGCAAAATGATGTCACACGGCACCTCATACGTCCCTTCAAGAATCCCCTGAGCAAGTTTCATGTTTCTGCTTTTAAAAATATGTCTGAAATTGTGTTGGAAAATTTCTAGCTGCTGAAGGTGAAAAAGCGTTTTTTCGAATGCATCCTTAAGGCACGGATAGACAGATGGCAGACCGCAGGTACCCAGTATCCAACATACAGACAGGTCGAAGTTGTAAACACTTTTCAACCAATTTAGAAAGTATAAAAAAGGAGAGTCTAGTAAAATCGTGAAAATTCACGAATTTGTCTTCGTAAAACGAAAAAACAATGTTAGGAAAAGTCTACTACAAAATTGTGATTTAGGTAGTATTTTTGTAAAATTTGTATATATATATGTTTTGCATACTATAAACCTTTATGGAAATTTATTATAAAAATATATTTTAAGTGACAGCATATTTTTACTCTTTGAAAAATAAAAGAAATGCCGAATTAAAATTTGGTTTCAAATCACAATTTACAAACATGTTTTCAATGCACTTCGAGTTCCCGAATCTTAATTGCGATATTGATGGAGGGAAACGGTATTATTTTCACGCAATCATATTCTTTAGGTTTTACACCATAAAGTGCATTTTTTAAAGTAATTTTTACTCATATTTTCTGAACTGAACAACTTTAACACTTTTTCAATTAGTTTGTCGAGCCATTATATGCCGACAGTTGGCGATACTGGTCCAGCGAAAATAGCTGGAATCGTAAGCTGTATCGCATCGCAAATAGTAACTTTTAAAATGATATTCATCTTTTCAAATTAAAATGTTTTATAATAATTCTTTGCTAACATAATAATTCAAAATAATGTTTCTTTACTTTAAAATGCATTTTATAATATTTAAAATAGTTTTTGTAAAATAATTTGTATTTTTATATTTCACTTATTTAACTGTGTATTATTTTATTGTGCATCTTTTGACTGTAACTGTACCTTCTACCAGTTAACATTTTTTTTACCTAATAAAGTTTGCGTGCTTGTTCTAAAAACTTAATTTTATCGTTATTTTTATTTAAAAAGTATGTAGTGTGAATAAGATTGGTTTTAAAGATTAGTTATAAAAATTATTACTCTTGTTAGCTACACGTACTAAAATCGGTAGCTACAAGTTAATCTATTTTTTTACTTTTCAATAATAATAAAAACTATTTTTCATTAATCATTATGTCATTTACGACATGGATAACTTTGCAATACAAATTACTGATATTTTTTATTCATTTTCTTTTTTCCACTTTTTTATTTCATTTTAAAGTTAAAAATTAAATATTTATATTAATCGTGCTCAGACGAGCATACTTTTCTATTTTTTTTTATTTCATTTTAAAGTTAAAAGTTAAATATTTATATTAACTGTGCTCAGACGAACATACAACTAGTGGTTTACTCGTAGGATTAGCATTGTGTTTTCTTGCACCTAGTTTTCCATGTTTTCATACTTTTTATTGTGCGGCAAACATAATGCTAATATTAGTGGTGCATTTATCCATAATTAATTCAATTACACGTGATATTTGAATTTTCAAAAATCCGGCATAGCCCCGGTCCCGACGATGCCGGATTTTCGAGGTTATACTATACATTATCAACCCTTTTCGGCATCCGGGCACATGCAATTTTAATTGCAAACGGCACCAAGAATATTTTAATAAAATTTTGCTTCAATGCAAGTTTAAATTAAGGAGCTCTTAATTAAAAAAAAAATCGTTTGTAAATTCCAGTGTTAGTCAATAATTTCACATTTTACAAATAGAATTTGTCTGTGCCGGATAGGGTTAATCAATCCTCTAAGTTCTTTCTCTCCTAAATTTTATGATAATCTCTTATCCCATAGGGCAGTTGCAATTGACGTCATACTGGAGGTCACACACTACAAATAGGCAGTTCCGATTGGCGGAACTACCCTGACCTCCACTAGAAATACAATGGCTATCAGCTGATTGCAAGTTCCCTATTCTTTGGTCCTCCAGCACTAGTAGCGGCTCGTCAGGTAGTGCTGCATCAGATTTTTCACACCACTGAAATTTAACAGAATCTTTCATATTATTTATTAGACAAAATTTGTTGATTAAATAAAACTGAAATTACCATACAATTTTAGTGGTGTGAATAAATTGATGCAGCAGCCCCTCACAAGCCGCTACTGTCCAGCACACCATTTGTCATATACGACATATTTTGTAACTATCGGCGGTGTTGTAGATGGGTGGCAGTATCCCACTTCCCATCATATAAAATGTATTATACAGGGATGACGGCAATATTACTTTATACAAGGTTGGCGCCCGAGCGGTAGTTGGAATCAATAAAAGCACGCCTAATTGCATTGACCTACGGTAAACTGAAAGGATGACACCGGGGCTGACTTTGGGATCCATAAAATCTCACCAAATAAAATTGGCGTAAAATAAATTAGATGATGGACTAGGATGAACTAGTTTGGACTAAACTAGTTATTTAAGTTTTTGTTTATTGTTGTGTATATATGTTGGCTAATTATTTGTTTTTTTATGTATTATTCAAAATTGACATTAATATCGGGAAGGAATGTTGAATTCCAGCGATATTTCGCCAGTACACGAATGTAACTGATGTTGGTTTGACATGCATTTGTTGCCGTCCAAATTTTTAAGTATTTTTCTTAAATTAAAGGCAAAATCAAGATGTTTATTGAGTAATCAATTTACCAATTAACCAATGAGTAATGAAAGGGTCATTATTTAACCCATTAAGGATGAGACTCTTTTACAGTTTTTAAATTCTTCGACACCAGTTTTTTCCATATAATCCAAGAGCCGACCGCACAAAACCCTAAGTCATCGAGCACAAGAAAAATTCTTTTATTTTATGAAAGAGTACTAATAGAGGAATCTAATGGTCCATGTCTGCCGGAAGCGAAGTGTTGCATAAGCCAAAAATTGATACCAATAGTGGTTGACTCGTAGGTTTAGCATTGCGTTTGCAGTACAATAAAAAATATGAAAACATGGAAAACTGGGTGCAAGAAAACCCAATGCTAATCATACAATTCACCGATTAGTGGTATTAATTTTTGGCTTATGCACCACTTCGCTTCCGGCAGACATGGATCATTAGATTCCTCTATTACTACTCTTCCATAAAATAAAAGAATTTTTCTTGTGCTCGATGACCTAGGAATTTTTGTGCGGTTGGCTCTTAGACTAATATTGTAATTTTGAATAATTTAATAGCTGAAAATTTGAAATTAAATAATGTAAAAAAAATTCCAAACTAAAATACTGGTATTCAATTAAAAAAAATCGCTTTACGTGGCAAGTTTTCTTGCCAATCGGCTTTAATAAATAAACATTACTGTCAAAATTTCAAAAAATCTTAATTGACCTGACTAGACAGAGAATAAGATGTAAATGTGCTGAGCGAGCCGATGTTAGTTTGACAGCATCAATACACAATTTTTACATGAAATCTTCTTTGGACAGTTACATCGTGTTTGAGCCCAGGCTTATTTTTTTCAACAGACTCGGGTCAGGCTCATGCTTTTTTTTTCTACATACTCGAGCCGGACCTGAACTTAATTGCTCTCAGAATATGTATATCAGGATTTTTTTCTTTTAAAATAATAGTAATAACCAATTTTTGCTAGCAGAATATTTAGAAACTTATTTTAGAAAATTACAGAGAAATATTTTGAGATATGATACGTTTAATCATATTTTTGCTTTTGTTTTAAACTATACATTAAAAAAAAACAAGGTTTAATTTTAATGATATCTAAGAAATTATTAATTTTGCTATTCTGTGGATATATATAGCCTGAAATATACTGTAAAATTTTCACACAAGAGACTGTGCAAATAAACGTTCACAAATCAACTTTTTGACACCCTCCCCTTTTCCGATACATACGTTATCATCCCTTGATCCCCCCCTCATAATGATATCGTTATCAATGTGTAAAAGTATTTTCATTTCTAGAATTTCTTTCTTTTGTTTGAAGTGGAATACAAAACTGGTTACATTTATTTTTCAAATGTTTTATGATTCAAATAAAGAGAAGTCTATAAAATATCACTTTGCATATGAACAAACTTTATATCAAATAACACTTAAAAGAAATAGTTACTATTTAAAAATATTTTATAATAGCTTTTTGTTACAGAATGCATTCAACAGTAAAAATCTCCTGTTGCCCCGAACGAAGGTGGGATGAGGGACAAATACAGTAGACTCCCTCAAATACGCAACTCTCTAAAATCCGCATATAATTTACGGATGTAAACAATGGAACATTCATTTCAGATCTAGGTGCAAAATTTGATTTTTTTAGTTTTATATCAATTCGAAACATATTTTAATTTGTAATTTTTGTTAAGGTTATTGAATTCATGTTTTGTCACGAAGAAAGAATAATTTATTTCTGAAAAAATCAAGATATTCCTGATATCATTGGTAATCATAATCTTACCAAATATATTCATGTATTAATCAAGCTTTTTTGGTTATTAAGTCTGGCTAAATCTGAAATAAAGCTTTTTTATTTTATTATCCGGATGTGAATTAGTATTTAACTTTATGAGGCAAGTTCCATTGAATAATTTAGGAAAAGCACATTTCATCTTTATAATGAATATTTTACTTTGTACCAAGTCCATGTTACAAATAAATCGAGAAAATTTTGATTGGATCTAAAATGATATCGGTATCTCAAGACAAACCCCCGTCGCCCTATATATATAATATATCTTACGAGATCATATGCCAGACCCCCCCCCCCCTTCGCCTAAAGTGATAATGTTATATTTGTACATCCCCTAAATATGTATGCAATATTTTTAAAAAGAATTCCATTTGTACGTTTAGAAGGATTTTTCTTGTAAAAATTGAGTTGGCTCGTGCCGACAGAGCCCGATTACCGACGGAGTTAGCTTCCACCAGCAAAGATGAATAGAAACTTTTCCTTATTAGTGACAGTAATTTTGTACCAACTGGACATTTAACCCTTTCCGGCACGGGCATTCTTTTAATAAAATGAGAAATTATCGACTGCCACCGAATTTACAAAAGACTTTTTTAGAAATTAAGAATTCCTTAATTTTAACTTTCATTGTAAAAGCAAATTTTTATTAAATTATTCCTGGTGCCGTTAGCAAGTTTGGAATTAAAATTAGGTATCCCGGACTGGGCACAGTGTGCCGGAAAGGGTTAAATAAGACAAAACTTTCTATGAAAATTTACTGGTGGAGGTTTGCCTCGTTAGTAATCAAGCCCTAAGTTCCGGCCTCTACCCTTGATCCCGTTGCTCTCGTCTGATACTGTGCCGTTCTTCAAAGGTACTCGGCAATGTTTAAAGAATAGGTATGTGGTGGTGAAAATAATGATAACTGGATAACATTCATCACTCGATATAAAAATTTAATTTAATAGGATAAAAAATAAATATCCGCATGCATATTTTCTTTCTTGTTTTTATTTTATGATGCATGTACAACTTCAGAATCACACAGGTGTTTCATATTTCATGAATATTCTGTTGTACAAAAAAAAAAAAAAAAAAAAAAAAAAAAAAGAAGTCCAAAGATGCTTAAACTGTTATTAGAATAACATTTTGTGTAAAAAATAATTAATAAAACGATAACAAATAACAATTGCAGTTTTCTGGGTTTTTGCTTTTCCCAAAAGCACCAAATTATTTTGATAAGGCGAGTTAAAAGGCAGAAGTATTTTGACTAGAAGTTGATATTATATTCAATTCTGAGTATGATGGTTGAAGAGTTAGTTATATGCACATTATCTATATTTGCAGATAGTTCAAGAGCCGACAGCATAAACACCTAAGGTAATGAAAAAAAAATCTTTATTTTTATGGAAGAGTAGTAACAGGGGAATCTAATGATCCATGTCTGCCGGAAGTGAAATGGTGCATAAGTCAAAAATTAATAACATCAGTGGCTGCCTCGCATTGACTTTCTAATATACGTAGACGCCACATCCCATTATTCACTCGGCATGGTTTCGAATCCAACATCTTTGGCGAAAAGATGCCGTTTTTTGGCGGTGATCGCTATATTGGCATCTTTCAGATTTCACAAAGAGAAAAGCAGAAGTGCGGTCAACTCAAGACAAACATAACAATATGAGTTTCGGCGGGAGAAAAACCGGTTTGGCGCACTAAATCTGCCCTCCGTCACGTGACAGAAGGCAAAGATGTCGGCCTAAGAAAAGGTTGCTAATGTGGTGTCTAGGTATCTTAGGTCATTGCTGCCTCGTATGTTTATCATTGTGTTTGCCGTACAATCAAAGGTATAAAATGACTGTACGCCAAACACAATGGTAAAATTACGAGTGAACCATTCATGGTATATAATTTGTTGGCTTATTCACAACTTCACTTCCGGCAGACATGCATCATTAGATTTCCCCTGTTACTACTCTGCCATACTATAAAGGATTTTTTTTCTTGTGCTCAATACCTAAAGCCGCTATTAGATTCACCAACATTCCATAAGACTTTTGAGCCAACACTTGATTTCCTCCAACTTTCCGCGAAATATCCTCCCAACATCCAGTGTAATAGCAAACTGCAATGTCTCCTTAACTTTTTTCAACAGGTTCAAAAAAGTCTGGTCTAGCTTAGATTTTTCATCCAACATCGAACGTTTCAACGAATCAGAGATGAGCGATTGATACGAGTAGGCGATAAATATTAACACCTGGCACGAGTAGAAACTGGTTTTCCGGCTTTTCCTCCGACTTTTCAAAGATTATTATAACTTTTTTCTCTGTTTGAACGGGAAAATGTTGGAGTTAAATCCGCTGAAAAGTTTGTCTCGGCTTAAAGTCCGTGAATCTAATAGCAGCTTTAGGTTTTGTACTGTCGGCATTCGGCCTATGAGGAATACGATCACTCTTTTTTTATTCATTATTCAATTTGAAAAATAAATGTTTTCTGCTTTCTGCAACAAATTCTTGCAAAATTTCCAAATGCTCACTATTTTGACACATGTTTACTACTTGCTGAAATTCTTCAACAAGTAAAGCTTTCCTGTTCTCGAACGATTTAACGGTGTCATTTTTCAGAGGATTCTCAGAAAGTTCTACCTCAACCGGCGTTAGATCTGAATCTACGAATGAAAAATCTACATCTCCACCGCTTTCATCATCGCTATTTTTTTCTTGCGACGCTAATTTTCTATCGTTAAGGCTTTTCAAGAGCATCTTAATATGCTCGCACGTTGCGATTTTCGTATATTCTTCGCAAGTGCATGTGATGTGCTGAATTTCAGCGTTAGGGTCGTGTTCTAAAATATCAGATATTTCATTTATAAACGATATGGATTTTCCATCTAAATCAACATTAGGTTCATTTTGCACACCTACGCTTGAATCCTTTTTTTCAGACTTTTTTGGTCTTTTGCCTTTGCTCTTTATAAATGTTTTGGATTTTTTCTCCAAGTCAGCGTTATGCTCATTTTGTACACCTTTGCTTGAAAGACAATTTTCTATGTTATTTGACCATTTGCATTTGTCTTTTGTAAATGTTTCGGATTTTCCTTCTAAACCAACAACATCACGTTCATTTTTAATTCCATCACTTGAAGGAGGGTTTTCAGGTTTCTTAGGCCATCTGCCCTTGCCCCTATTTCTTAATACTCTTTCATGTTTCTCGGAACGGATGCGTAAGGAATGAAGGTCGCACTTGTGCCCGACGTGCGTGGACTGGAAATCGACTTCGATTTCCATGAGGTCATCTACAACAGTTTTCTTTCGGTAGATGAATGCCGGGCAGTATTTACCGATTTTCTTACTCATGTGTTTGCGCGAGGCCGAGGGAGAAGGGGTATAGGAGCCACTTCGGTCGCATTGAAGTTGCTGCACGATACTTCCGTTACTTAACGTATGCACCGAAGTAGATATGAAACGCGCATTCGTCCGGGTGTCTGTTTCCGATCTCCACTGGTTGAAATCTTCCTCAGTGTAGAAGAATTTCTTCTGGAAGGAAAGCTGCACCTCGGGGTGTTCTGATCGAATATGGTCCCAGTACGTCCTAATATACGGCTGTTCTTTGTCACATAACGAGCAACGGATATTGTGCTTTTGCCTGTAAGGAATAGGTTTATCTTTATGAAATCTACGCATATGGATATATAAGTTCTTTTGATAAAGGAACTTCCGGCCACAGTAACTGCACGAAGCGGCGAAGTCATCATTTTCATCGCCGTCAGCCATCTTTAAAATCATAGATCTAAGGAAGAAAAAGAAATAGAAAAGAGTGCTTAAAAAGAAAATAATATTACAATAGTTTTATTTAACCCTATAAGCATTTTAAAACATGTTTTTCTGTGACGTAATATTTTAATTAGAAGGCCGATTTAACAAAAGATTGGCATTAATTCTATTTTTTTTAATTGTATAAGATAAAAAAGATACGTTAAGTTGTTAAATACAAATCTTTATACCAATATTTTTCAGGGTTATTATATTACTAGAAGATAGCCCGTCAAAATGACGTGTTTGCATTTTTAAAGGATGATAAAAAAGTACAACTGTGGTCAATCATAGCCACTTTAGGTTGAAACAATTTTGATAAATACAGCGATTAAACTTGGAGAGGGAAAAATCTAACAAAGAAAAAAAAGAAAGAAAATTTCAATAGAAATTTGCATTTAAAACTATAGCAAAACTATTTGGTAGATGGGGGTGGGGATTATAATGAAATTTAAAACGCACCCGCGGTTTGCTTAAATAAAAAGTTTTAATTAAATATTATTCTTGAAATCATGAAAAGATTTCAAAGCGAAGTAAATGTAGTGACGTCATTTACAGCTCCCACTGTAAATCTGACCAGTGAAAACGCTCCATTACGACTATGGAACGGTTTCATTAGTCAGAAAATAGATTGCCTTTAAAATCGGAGGCAATTTTTCACAATGTTTATTATAGATTTGAAAGAGTCAATCACAGCTGTAAAGAAAAAAAATTAAAGCAACCCGAACATAAAATTTAACAATATTGCATTTAAAACGCACCTTCGCTTCTCTTTAATAAAAAGTTTTAATTAAATATACTTTTTGAAATCGTGGAAAGATTTCAAAGCGAAGTAAAATGTATTGACGTCATTTACAGCTCCCACTGTAAATCTGACCAATGAGAACGCTCCATTACGACTATGAAACTTTTTCACTGGTGAATGAGTTTCTTTTTCTCGTGGATAGGTTGACCCCGGAATTGTTATACACGGAGGGGTTTTATATATGTAATGAATCATTAAACATAAATGAATAAAATTGCAGGAGGCGTAAAGGGTTAAAAGTTATTATTATATACTTTATCCACGTCATGCCAGCTGCGAGTAATAGAAGAAAACCACTAATCGAAGCGAAGAAAATTTCAACACTGCTTCAACTTCGTCTAACAGACTGTAATTTTTGGAAGCTATATACTCACAGAGAGGTGACTGTACCATTCATGGGTAAAGTTCATTGCAAGAAGTAATAGTTTTGCATAAAATTTAGATTAAAATTCTTTTCACGATACTGTTTTTCCATTGACTATTTTGGAGTTGCTTCAAGCCCATTTATCATCATCGTGAGAGGTAGGTTAAGAAGGTAAGGCCTAAAAGTAATCGACAATTTAATTTTATATGAAACTATTATATAAATTATTTCTTTTTTGGTAAACATGAAATAAAAGACATTTTCAAACGAATTTTTAATAAATTTCATTAACACGTTACTGTTAGTTAAAGAGAGAATTTTTCTGTACCAATAATTAGCAACCTTTATACATATAGTACACTCATGTCCAAAATTAAGATCATAAATATAGAATCTGTGAAAACTGATAGACTGTTATACACCACTGTGTTGTCACAGTGGTGTATAACAGTGGGAGAAAGAATACAGAAACATAACATTATGGAAAAGATTTTAACAGTGAATTAAGACACAGAGTAATATCTATAAATGTCAATGAGATGGTTCCCCATCCCGTCCCTGGGCCCTAATATCCCCTTATGACTCTCGCGACGGGTCCCAGTTCGCAAACTGCTAGGCGGCAACTACACGGGCGCACCGATCCATCCCCCCCACCGTCCGATGTCTACGGTCAATGGTCAGCGCATGTCACGACGTTGATCACCGTTCCCAAGCTAGGGATGAATGACCGATAGCGGTAGCACTCGCCATCCCTCTCCAAGGAGACCGAATGATTTCTTCGCTTGGAATTCCCACCCGAGGTCCTCGACGAGTTACCGGGCGGCAATGCCCATAGGGACGCTGAAGCCGTCAACCCATATGTCTTGGATTCCCCGAAGGGTTTTGCTTTTCGGCTGACCCCCAAGATCAACTCCTATGAATGAGGATAGACACGTGTTGGGGCCAGACGAGAATCTAAAAGCGTTAAATCATGAATAAGAGATAAAGCATTTATCTCGGAAAAGTCAATCTAACATGGAGAGTGACCACTGTGCACTGCTACACAATCCTCACAATGAGCTCTCATACTGTTTATGAGGTTGTCAGTAAATGTTTGTTCCAACAAAATCAATTCTTCCAAAAGAGCGGCTTTTAACTCTTGACTGTTCCTGGGAGGTAGGTTACGCTGTGCAATGGCTCTTCCTAGCCCATCCCAAGCATGTTCAATATAGTCCAAGAGCCGACCGCACAAAACCCTAAGTCATAGAGAACAAGAAAAAAATCCTTTATATTATGGAAGAGTATAGGCATAGCGGAATCAAATCATCCATGTCTGCCGGAAGCGAAGGGGTGCATAAGCCAAAAATGAATAAATACCACTAGTGGCTCACTCGTAGGTCTATCATTGTGTTTGCCGTACAATCAAAAGTATGAAAACACGGAAAACTGAGTGCAGGAAAACACAATGCTAAGTCTACGAGTCAACCACTGGTGGTATTAATTTTTGGCTTAAGCACCAATTCACTTCCAGCAGACATGGCTTATTCGATTCCCCTATGACTACTCTTCCATGAAATAAAGGATTTTTTCTTGTGTTCGATGACTTAGGGCTTTGTGCGGTCGGCTCTTGGACTAATAAGATTGAGGTCCGGAGAACTTGAAAGACAATTCATACCGCGAACATTCTATTTTCAAGAAAAATCATCAACAGTGATAGCTCTGTGTAGCTTCGCGTAATGGTCAGAGTCATAAATATGAAATCCCTGCCTACAATACCTCGGAACAACCATACATAGGCTACAAGGACCGCATCCCTATAACCATGTGCGTTTGTTGACAGCAGTGCCGTAGTCGTAAAAAAAGCAGACGGCATACGATATAAGCAGAGGGTATACGCTCAAGGCAGAGCGCATACCTTAGGTTGTACATCCTTTAGCTTTCTTGAGAAACAGAGGGTATACGGTACTCCTTAAAAAATACAGAAGGTATACGGCGTATACCCTCCACTACACCCCTGGTTGACAATATCCACTTAAAAACGTGTAGTGGTGTATGATTGAACAATATGCTGAACTAGACAAGGATTCCTTTGCCATAAAATCTGTCGATTTCTTTTACGTGACAGGTTGATAGCGAGCTCCTCGTTATGAAGATTCGACGAGAATCATTCTGCGTGGCGAATCTCGGCTGAACATTGAAAAGAACAAGCCTCCAATTCTTGTTGTGTCGAAGACAGATATTTTCATTTCCATAACAAAAGGTCTTTCTTGTTGGATGCTGTGAAAGGGACATACCGTAAAATGGGGTGAATAGGAACAGTGGGGTGAATAGGAACGAAACTTCCCGGTCATACAAATGAATTCGTTATAAACATATGTGATGATATTTTTAATTGCCAATTTTTTTTATAAGAAGGTAATAACATTAAGAGTTGGGAAATTCAGTTTTGACACGTTGGCACCACTACTGGGGTATATAAAAAAAATCTTCAAGAGGATCATGAAAAACCTCATTATTTCAACGTCTTCAAAACTTTGTATGTAACTACAGTATTTTTCGTATTTTAAACCTGAGAGGGTTTTTTTAATTAATGACAGACCTGTAAACGATATGCTGTATTAAATTCTACTTATTTCTAAACTACATAATGAAACAATGAAAAATGGCTTGTAACATCAGAGGGTTAAGATTTACGGGGTGAATCGGAACATGTTTTCCTCATGGTTTATTTTTCTATACAGTAATATTTTTATGCAATATATGAAAACATATGTATGAATATGCATTGTTACAATACTTTGTTTGTTCTAATTACTTGAAGAGTTTAAAGGTGCCAAGAAATTACTTGGTTAAACAGAAAAGTCAACGCTTAATCCAACAAACATGGAACACACAGTGAAAGAATTCAAAAATAGCAAATTATTTAGAAAAACAGCACAGAATTATTCTTTAAAATCCACAACATTACACAAACATCTCAAAATGAAAAAACAATTAAAAAAGAGAGGGTGCAAACAGTACTAAGAGCTGGGGATGAGGGCGTATTAGTAGATCGTATTAATACATGCAGCGATTGGGGCTAGTCAATAGATTCACTTACGCAATGGCTACTAGTAAAGAATAACACAGTACAGGGCTGAATTTGTATTAAATCCAACTTCTGTAATTCGAATATAATTTCTTAAAATAAATTTTAATTTTTCTTGATTTGAAAGTTGTTTTTTAATTTTTAAAAAGGCATATCTTTACTTGTATATAAAATAAAGGCTTGGTTTCACAGTAACTACGTGTTACTGTTAGTCCGTTATTATTATTACCTCTTTTTATTAATAATATTAAAGTTTGAATTGGAATAAATAAAGATTATAACATTTGTTCCGATTCACCCCTATCTGCGGGGTGAATCGGAACACTATTAAATAAATAAATAATATATATAAAAACAGTAAAAATGTTTCGTTTTTACTTAAAAAGTAAAGAATAAAACAAGACCGAAGTTTCTAGTAGAAAAATAAAAAAATTAAAAAATCCGTTGTTGCTGTTTTTACTTTCTTCTATCTTCAATAGAAGAAAGTATTGTAATCGAAATTTTTTTCGGCTTCCGGTTTTCGACGGATTCACACGTTTTAGGGGGTCAGAGATTTCAAAAACATGTTTTTACAAAATGTCTGTCTGTCCGTGTGTCGCCATTCTACCATCAAAAAGTGTATGAAGTTATGCATAGAATTAAACCAAATTTTTTTGTGAGTGTTTTTGGCTGTGGCAAGCAGGTCCTCCTTCAGTTTTGAAATATTCCGCCGGAAGGGGGCGCTGCAATCGCGATTTTTGTGCCATTTTCAATATTTTACCGACCAAAAGTATATGGAGTTATGCATCGAATCGACCCAAATTTTTTTGTATGTGTATAACTATGGCTAGTTGGTCCTCCCTGAATTTGAAAAATATCCGCCGGAAGGGGGCGCTGCAATCGCGATTTATGTGCCATTTTCAATATTGTACCGACCAAAAGTATATGAAGTTATGTATCGAATTGAACTAAATTTTTTTGTACGTGTATAACTATGGCTAGTTGGTCCTCCCTGAATTTGAAAAATATCCGCCGGAAGGGGGCGCTGCAATCGCGATTTATGTGCCATTTTCAAAATTGTACCGACCAAAAGTATATGAAGTTATGTATCGAATTGAACTAAATTTTTTGTGCATCTGTATGACTATGGCTAGTTGGTCCTCCCTGAATTTGAAAAAAATCCGTCGGAAGGGGGCGCTGCAATCGCGATTTTTGTGCCATTTTCAATATTGCACCGACCAAAAGTACATGAAGTTATGCATCGAATTGAAAGAAATTTTTTGTGTAAGTGTATGGCTATGGCTAGTTGGATCGCTCTGAATCTGAAAAAAATCCGCCAAAAGGGGGCGCAACCCTTCGAATTTTATGCCATTTTCAATATTGTGTATGAAGTTAGTTCTAGAACTGAACTAAACATTTTGTATATGATTATTTTTTGGTAAGGCAAGTAGGTCCTCCCTGAATTTGAAAAAAAATATGCCTATCATTCTGTTGTCTATCGGCTCGTGCAGAGACGGAAATTCGTTTTTACTCCGATTAATTGATTGAAGCAGACATTTAAGATGAAAATCAAAGTTGATAGGGTATTGAATTAAAATTATTAAAGCATTAAAATGAGTAACTTTTTTTAAAATATTAAAATGCATGTATGAGATAGAAGAAAGTTTTGGGATTGGCACATCCAACTAGTTTAACGTTAAAGTTGAAAAGTGTTCCGATTCACCCCATATTACGGTACATGACTGGACGTTGGGTGTTTGAGAGGATGTTCTTGGGGCCTATGTGAGGTTGTACCGGGGTGCTGTAGTTCCGGACTTCATGTTTATGGACGATAATGTGAAGTCACACAGAGTTTACACTGTTGATGACTTTCTTGAAGAGAATATTCGCCATATGAATTGACACTCGAGGTCTCCGGGCCTCAGTTCTATTGAATATCTGTGGGATATGGTATAGCAAGAGCTACTGCACAACGTAATCCATCTTCCAGGACCCAGGCCCGTAGCTAGACCATATTGCCAGGTAGGGCAAAAGTTTTTCCAGGGGTGGCAGATTATTTTTCCACTTTTTAGGTGCGTTCGTAATTATGTAAATACGTAGCACCTATTGTTGTCGCTCAGTCCGTCCGTCTGTCTGTCCGTCTGTTTGTCCGTCTGTCTGTCTGTCCGTCTGTCTGTCCGCATACAACAACGCAGGGGCAATCAAAAGGATTCCATTACATTACGATCAATGAGGAAAAAAGTTGCAAATCCATTTTAATCGTTTGAAATTTAAAATACATAATTATTACATAATTTTGTCGAGTTATTTCAAATTTTTTGATAATCGGGTGCATAGATCAATTACAGGGGCAATCAAAAATATTCAATTACATTATGGTCAATGGGGAATAAGTTTCAAATGTATTTTATACGTTTGAGATTTAAAATACATAATTATTACATAATTTTGTCGAGTTATTTCAAATTTTATGAAAATCGGATGCATAGATCAATTACAGGGGCTATCAAAAGTATTTCATTACATTACGGTTAATGGAGAAAAAAGTTTCAAATGCATTTTAATCGTTTGAAATTTAAAATATATAATTATTACATAATTTTGTCGAGTTATTTCAATTTTTTTTTGAAAATCGGATGCATAGATCAATTACAGGGACGATCAAAATTATTCCGTTATTACGGTTAATGGGGAAAAATGTTTCAAATGCATTTTAATGGTGTTATACACTCATTCGAAATTAATAAAATTTATACGCAACTATAAAGTACATATTATAATATACATTTTAGATAACTTGTGATGCACAGAACATTTGTTCTTGATTTACAAAGCCACACAAAAATATTCCATTACAAAATGGTACAGGGAGAACATTGTTTGATGAGCGTTTTAATTGTAATTCACTATTTGCAATTTTATGAGATTGATACATGAGAGTAATATTTTTAAAACTTGGTTATAGTACGAACGCACCTCATTTGCTACGCTTCACGTGCAATTTCCAACTTGTTGTTAATCTTTTATGCGTAGTTCTTCAAACACATGTACTGCGATTTTATGGATTTTTTCACTTAAAATATGAGGAATTTCTAAAGCCAGAGTGAATTTTTTAAAGTTTCTTCAGAAGCACGGAAAAAAATGTTAAATACATATTTTTAGTTTAGCGCAAATAAATTGCTATTTTTTTATTAAATAATTTAAATGTATACATGTACTATGTTCGTTTATATTAATAATACTTTTAAGTACAATTTGCTAAATGCACAATTTTGTTCAAAATTTTTTTCACAAAATTTGTACAATGTTTCGCATGCACTAACATTCTCCAAGTGCATAACAATGAAAAAGTTAACCGCCCTTTTTCACTCTGTGACCAAAGACTAAATAGCTGCTAAAAATCAAAATGGTTTAACCTCGGAAGCAGAATCGGCGCAACGCTGCAATGCAATGCACGTCACAGACTCTTGGGAATGTCTGCAGACTATTTTTTAACTGTTAAAAATGTAGCAAAAATTAAAAAATTTCGGTCCTAAATCCAAAAATTAGGATATAAAATGTATCGCGAATTTCAACAAATAGTCTTCGAAAAGAAATCAATTTCCTCATAGATCGCGAAAACACGAGATTCTCGTGCAAAGTTCTCCAAAAAATGGCAAGTTTCTTCAAAACATTGCATAAAAAGGCAAATCTCTTCAAAAGATCACGGAAAGCGGCAGTTTTCGTCAAAAAAAAAAAAATCACGAAAAAACGTCAAATTTCTTCAAAAAATTGCAAAAAACACCAAATTTTTTCAAAAAATCGCAAAAAAACCGGAAAATTTCTTCAAACGATCACGAAAAAACTGCAGTTTTCGTTAAAAAATCACAAAAAACGGAAAATTTCTTCAAAATATCGTGAAAAAACGGCAAATTTCTTAAAAGATAGCGAAAAAACGGAAGTTTTCGTGAAAATATTGCGAGAAAACGGCAATATTCGTAATATATAATACTCGTAATATATATAACGTAATATATAATACTCGTAAAAAGATCACGAAACAATGACAAATTTCTTCAAAAAATCGCGAAAGCACGGCAAATTTCATAAAAAAATCACGAAAAAAACGGAACATTTCTTCAAAAGATCGCGAAAAAGGGCAGTTTTCGTTAAAAAATCACGAAAAAACTGCAAATTTCTTCTAAGGGTCGCGAAAAAAGACGTCAAATTTCTTCAAAAGATCGTGACAAAACGGCAGTTTCCGCCAAAAGATCGCGAAAAAACGACAAAATTTTTCAAAAGATCGCGAAAAAATAGCAGTTTTCGTCAAAAGATCGGAAAAATAGTCAAATCTTGTAAAAAACGCGAAAAAAATACAAATTTCGCCAAAAGATCGCGAAAAATGACTGTCAGGTTCTGAGACCACACCTGCTACAGATTAGAATTTCCGTCATTTCTCTATCTTAATCTTTTGTGTATTGTATGGCTGTGTACTAGAATTTTCAAGGTGACCTTCTTTCTTTGTTGAAGGGAGAATTGACAGGTAATGATGTACAGGTGGTGTTGGGAGAAAGAGAAGATTACTGAGAGGTGTGTTCATCCGTCAGTGAGGTATGCAGATGATGCGCAGACTAGGAACATGTCACTAATCAAGAAAGGAATGTGGAATGTGTCCAATGAGCGAGCTCCCAAGGGGATTGACATTGGGAAAGCAGTGATTTGAGAAGAGCAATCTTGTCTCAGATTAGGGCAGTTCGTATCTGGTCTCGTACCTGGAGAGTAGTGTAGGACCGAGGTCCTTGTGCATAGTGTTCTGGGCCGGATATCGTAGGCCGAGTATCCATGCGTTGGGAGATTCGAAGTTGATCTCCGATAAAGTGAATCTAACGTGCATTGAGTGTGAGGTGGAAGGTGTAATTTGAATAGTACACAGCCAACCTTTACTGTATCTAATTTAATGTTGAACCGGATCACCTATATCCGAGTTGTAATTGTATATAATTGTAAATAGCGTGTTTATTGTGTACATATATTCTAAATAAACTGTTAATTCAGTTAATTTACAGCGTCAGTTGGTTGGTTGGTTGTTTAGGGTTTTGTGGCACAAAATCCCTTGAGGGACATGCTGCGCCAAGACAAAGACAAAAAGAACAATATCAGGGTGTCTGGATGGGGTACCCCATCCAGATATAGCTAGGCAAGTTTAAAAGATCCAACTATATAGAGATCCAGATAACTAGGTCCAAGTTGTAGGAATAAAAGTAGTGAAAAAAATTCAAATTTCAAAATAAAATCCTGCATGCTTTAAAAAGGCAAAAAGTGCCTCATGGGGAATTTCCCCAATGAGGTTTGTCAAAATAGGTGATGATGAGTTAAAATATATTCTGTACAAGTGCCGGAGGCCCGGACAGTCAGTTAAAAGATGATGTATGGTTAGGCAGTCAAAATGACAATGAGGACACATGGGTGCATCATCCCGGAATAGAAGATGTTTATGAGTTAACCTAGTGTGTCCAATTCTCAGACGAGTCAGTAGAACATCAGTTTTCCGTGGGTAATTTGGAGGCCAGCTAATGATCGTTTGTTTGATACGGTGCAGTTTATTATTAATTTCTGTATCCCAACTACCTTGCCAGTTATGATGGATAAAGTGTTTTATAATTAGTTTAACGTCTGAGAATGGCATCTTATGATCTAAAGGGTTAAGAGCAAGTTTTGCCGCTTGATCTGCATTTTCGTTTCCAGGAATACCCATGTGTCCAGGTACCCAGCAAAATAAAATTTTACAGCCACGGTTTGTTAATTTATCATAAAAATTCAGGATGGATGAGACATAAGGATGTTTGTTAGATGATTTAATTGCGTCAATAGCACTATTTGAGTCCGTATAAATGATAAATGAAGTGTTATGATGGTGTGAAATGTGTAACATGGCTCTCTCTATCGCAATCAACTCTGCCGTAAACACAGAAACTGAAGGGTGAAGCCGGTAACTAAAATTGGTATTATCACAGACAATCCCACAGCCAACAACATTGCTACTCTTTGATCCATCTGTGTATATATCGGTATAATTCCTGAATTTTGAGCGATGGGCTGCAAATAATTGTTGAAATATGACAGGTGCAGTGTTCTTTTTGTCATAGTCTTTAAAAGGATGGAGTGTGGTGATATTAAGAGTTTTCCAAGGAGGAAACTCATGCAATGAACATGAGCTCACCTTGATATTGCTTAGTTGACTATTGTTAATAATGTTCCTCATTCTGGCTCCAAATGAAGGAATGCATGATGGTCGATGTTGATAGAGAGTGTCGTTGTCTGTATTTAAAATGTAATTACAAAGAGGATGGCCACGGTGAGAGAGAATACGATAGTACAAATCCAATGAAAGCTTTTCACGAATACGGTGTAGTGCTGGTTCATTACACTCGACATAAAGGCTTAAAACCGGTGATGTTCTAAAAGCACCAGAGCAAAAGCGAAGTGCACTATGGTGCACAGTGTCGATTTTTTTAAGAACGGAATTACATGCTGAACCATAGACCTGGCAGGCATAGTCAATTTTAGAGCGGATAATCGAACGGTAAATTTTCAGGAGAGAACTACGGTCTGCTCCCCAAGATGTGTTGGAAAGCACCTTGATTAAATTGAGAGAGTGCTCGCATTTTTTTCGTAGCTGCAAAACATGAGGCAAGAAAGTGAGTTTTTTGTCAAAATTTAAGCCCAAAAAGCGGACATTGTCAACAATAGCAATTTGATAAGTTCCGATGAAAATTTCAGGATCCGGATGCAAATCCCTCCGTCTACAGAAATGCACACATGAGGTTTTGTCTTTGGAAATAATAAAGCCATTTTTGTTTGTCCATTGAATAATACGGTTGATAGCGATTTGTAGTTGTCTCTCGATAAAATGCATATCTTGTCCTTTACATAGAATATTAAAATCATCAACATATAGTGTACCTTGAACGCTTGGTGGCAACTGGTTCAGGATGTCATTAATCTTGATAGCAAAGAGGGTGACACTCAGAACACTGCCCTGTGGTACACCCTCTTCTTGTACATAGAAATTTGAAAGAAACCTCCCAATTCGAACTTGAAAAATTCGAACTGCGAGGAAGTTCTTAATAAAAATTGGTAGGTTACCTCTAAAGTTCAGATTAAAAAGATCACGTAGTATGCCATACCTCCAGGTTTTATCATAGGCTTTCATCATGTCAAAAAAGATAGTCACCAGATGATTGCGTTTTAAAAAAGCATTTCGAATATGAGTTTCTAAAAGAATGAGGTTATCAATAGTGGACCTACCACGACGAAATCCGCTTTGGAATGATGCAAGAGAATTATTAGATTCCAAAACATGCACTAGGCGGCAATTAACCATTTTTTCTAAAAGTTTGCAAAGGCTACTAGAGAGTGCGATTGGCCTGTAGTTGTTTGGGTCACTGGGATCTTTACCTGGTTTTGGGAATGGAATGACAATAGCTTTACACCAGGCTTTAGGAAAAGAATGTTCAATCCAGATTCTATTGTAAAAGGTGAGAAGGTTATTGAGAGAGGTGGTAGAAAGATATTTTAGCATGGTATAAGTGATGCCATCGTGTCCTGGAGCTGATAAACGACTATTTTGCAGACATCGCAGAAGTTCAGGTTTTGTGAAAGGTAGATTATACTCATAGGAATGGCGAGATTTAAAATTTATGTTGGTAGATTCTGCTTGTCTTTTATATGATAAGAAAGGTTCTGGATACGAGTCTGATTTAGAATTAGATGCCAGTGTATTTGCTATTGTTTCAGCAATATTATGGGGTGATGCTATTGTTTGTCCATTGTAATATAAGATAGAGATGCGGTTTTCTGAATACAGTCCCATACAGTTTTTCACTTTCTTCCAAAGTTCTTTGCTTGATGTACTGGCGCTGATGTTGGAGATGTACTGAATCCAAGATTCACGTTGGCTTTGACGGCGCACTCTTCTAGCTTGAGCCTTTGCTTTTTTAAAAGCGAGATAGTTATTAGGGTAGCGTCGGAAAATGCCCCAAGCCTTCTGTTGCTTTTTCTTTGCCTTTCGGCATTCATCATTCCACCATGGTTTCCTGTGCCGCGGTATAGAATGTGATTTTGGAATACTAATATCTGCAGCATTGATAATACACTGGGTGATATTATCAAGTGCATCGTCAATGTCACCCGCTATCATATCACTTGTTATTTTAGCATTGTCTGTGAATGTTGACCAATCAGCTCTGTCATATACATAGCGTTTAAAACAATTATTAGAATCCATGTGAGGAGTAGTCAGCGAGATAAAAGTAGGGAAATGATCACTGCCGTGGAGGTCATTAGAAACCCAGAAGTTCCAATAAGGATAAATGGATGGGGAGCAGATAGCGAGATCTATGGCATGAAAGGTGCGGGTAGGTTCATGAAAGTAAGTATGATCACCGTTATTGAGCAGGCATAAGCCATTGTCAGAGATAAGATTTTCTATAACATCACCACGTGCATTATTGTCAGAATTACCCCAGAGTTGGCTATGAGCATTAAAATCGCCAACGATGATGAATGGAGATGGGAGTTGAAGAATAAGATTATCTAGATGTGCTGACTGTATAGACATATTAGGTGGTAGGTATATAGTACAAATAGTTATTAGTCGGTTAATGTGCACACGAGTAGCAACTGCTTGTAAATTAGTATTTAAACTGATATAGGAATGGGGTATATTGCGAGATATGAAGAGAGCCACGCCTCCACTGGCCCTATCACTACCAGTGAAGTCTTTCCTGTAAGCAGCATAATTGCGTAATTTTGCTTTGTCATTTGGTTTTAGGTGAGTTTCTTGTAGAGCTAAGCAGAGTGGTTGATGGTCAGAGAGAATGTCCCGGATTTCGTCATGTTTATTAAGATAACCACGGCAGTTCCATGAGATGATATTATTCATAATTACGAGAGTTAAATATTTGTATTTATGTCATTTTGATCAGAAACAGTAGACATGCTACTGTCTCCGTCGTCCAGTATTTCATCCGGTTCGGGATGAAGATCCATAGCATCGTCATCCTCCATTCTTTGATTTTTTTTGTCTTTTTTCTGTGAATTTGTCTGACTTTTTGAGATTTTGTTCTTTTTTGGTGGGGGTATTGCAGATAGAGTAGATTTAGTTTTTTCTAAGTTATCAGGTACAAATTCTTCAAATACAGTATTTTCGTCAACATCCGAGTCATTGCTATAGGGCTCGGATTCCATAGCCTCGTCCGCGTACTTCTGGAGCTGTTTCGGATCTTTAATATTTCTTATGATTGAGTTGATGCCAGAAATTCGCTTCCCCTTTCCAGCAGTCTTCCATTGTGGAGAGGCTGGAGTTGAGGTTTTCTTTTTAACGGTTTGTATAGGAGGTTTTTTTAAATTATGTTTTCTGGGAGCATCAGGTTTCTGTGGAATATTGGTATTAATGGCAGGTTTTGTCTTAGTTTGGGGTTGAGATGACTTATTGGATAGAGCAGTCGGTTTCTGTTGTTTCTTCTCTATGTCAATTTTTACCGGTTCAGAGGATGGGGTGTTGGTCGATTCTTTAACATGAGTACTGGTTGATTGTGTTACAGTTGATTTACTGGATGGAAATTGAGAATCAGTTTGTGTACTTATGTGTCTTACGGCTGTTGATTGCTTCTTGAGTAAGCTAGAGTAGGTAATTCCGACAGATGGGGTTCTATTTTCAACTAGTTTACGGGCATCAGGATAAGACAAATTTTGAGTAACTTTTATAGTAATTATTTCCTTTTCACGGTTCCAGTTAGGGCACTTGCGGGAATATGCTGTATGATCGCCTTTACAGTTTGCACAGCGTACGGAATTTTCACATGTTTTATTGTCGTGACCGACTTCCGCGCAACGTGCGCAGGTAAGAGATCCACGACATTGGCCATTAGTATTAGTATGGCCATAACGCTGGCATTTGAAACATCTGATAGGGTTTGGTATGTATGGTCGAACTGGACAGCTTAGATAGCCAGCTTTAATTCTAGCTGGTAAATTGGGACTATTGAAGGTTAAAATAATATGTTTAGTGGGTAGTATTTCTTCATTGCGACGGATAGTGATACGGCGTACATCTACGACATTTTGGTCTTTTAAATTTTCTAGAAGTTCAGTTTTAGTAGAGAATAACAGATCAGGTTCAGATATAACACCACGACTTGTATTTAGAGTTTTATGTACTTGTACAGAAACGGAAAAGGTGCCTATTGTAGAGCAATTAGAAAGAATTTGTGACTGTTTAGCTGTAGAAACCTCAACTAGTAGATCCCCAGATTGCAGTTTTTTGATAGAATGGCCATCCCCCAGCACTGACTGGAATGTTTTTGCAATAAGAAATGGTGAAGTCTTTTTAAATGAATTATCAGATAGGCTATCAGTACGTTTAATGATGAAAAAACGAGTGAATGATAGAGTCTGTGCAGTTTGTTGCTCTCCACTAGGGAGAGAAGTAGAAGGAAAAGTGATTCCATCCATATTTAAAAGTAATAAAATTCAGACCCCGGCCGCACCACCCTCTCCCGAGCCCTACAAGGGGATGCACATTCGTGCACCAGTGCTAACCAGGGCCCATACGGTCACAAGACAACCCTATGTCAGTCTCCACCCTTAACGAGATGACTAGTAGTTGCTCGATCACTTGATCCCTAGAGCCAGTGACAAAAGTCAGCTGACCAGCCGATTGATGCATACGGGACCAAATGCACCTCCCGTCTACCTGAAGCAGAGGCCAAAGTAGTGTGTTGGTTTCCCTCAACTACCAGGATCCCCCTTTCCAGGGACACGGGTCGCCACGCACGGCCAACACGTGGGTGGTTTACAATTCTCCATGAGTCGATATGCAGGATGATATCGGTTCATACAGAATTGCCCTCACCTCCGAAGAGGAAACCACAACGAGAGTGAAACAAAGAGGAAAGGAAGAGGAGAGGAGTAGAGGAAAAGGAAAGGAGAAAGATCACTCAGGTGCCCCGGGGTTGTGAAGCCCGTGAATACCTAAAGTAGGTATCCCCCTGGGGGGATTTACAGCGTCAGTGTTCATTTACACAATCCTCACAGTGGGTGACCGATATCACCTAATAATATCGGTGGTGGCAGCTATAACTACCACGGACTTTCTTCAAAGTTGTGCGGGCTGAGAGGAACGTCCGACAATGACATTTCGTCAAAAGATCGTGAAAAACCCGCAATTTTTGTCAAAGGGGAGCACTTGTAGGGGAGCACCCTCTTTCATACGAATCTAGGAAAAAAAGTGACCGGAAAAAAAGTTATCGGAAAAAAGTGACATAAACTACAAAAGCGAAAAAAAGTGACACGAAAAAAAAGTGACGCGGAAAAAGAGTGACCAGGAAAAAAAGTTACCGGAAAAAAAGTAACAAAGAATTGATTTTGGGGATTTATTATTGATTTTGGGGATTCATTGCTTAAGTATAAAAGGGGGATCGGGGAGGGGGCTCATAGTTTAGGTAAATGGGTTTTTCATGCTGAATTAACTGCTTTGGTTCAATTTTTGGATATACGTTCATCCTGAAAAGACGCTTGCCTGATTAGTTTTGGGAAGGTACGATTACTACCCCCCCCCCATCCGTCCTCAATTAGATGAATGGGTTTTTATGCCGAATTGTCCAACGTGTGTCAAATTTGCATATAGGTTCTTTTCGATAAGGTTTATATATAGTATATAATGCCTGAAAAGATTTAGGAGCTCTAATGGTTAAGTATAGACAGGGAACGGGGATAACCTTTCTAAAATTAAATTAATAACTTTTTACGCATAATTATCCGATTTGCTTAGAATTTTGGACATAGATTCATTATGATAAGACGTATCTCTGATTAGTTATGGGGTTCTTCTGCTTATTATAAAGGGGGGAGGCGAGCAATTATATTCCCCTTAAACTAGAAAAATAGGTTTTTATGCAGAATTATCCCATGTATTTCAAATTTTAAATATAGGTTCTTTCTGATAAGGTGGATCTCTGAATGGTTTTAAGGATTTAATATCTAAGTATAGAAGGGGAATAGAATATAACCCACCTTAAATTAAATTACTTTTTTACGCAGAATTATCAGATTTGCTTCAAATTTTGGATTATAGAATCGGATGATTAATTTATTAATTAATCGGATGATTCTGCGTAAAAAGCCATTTATTTAATTTAAGGGGGTTTATCCCCCCGTTCGCCCTCTATACATAGCCATTAAACCCATAAAATTATTCAGGAATTCACTTTATGAGAAAGATCCTATATCCAAAATTTGAAATACATCGGATAAGTGTGCATAATTTTTTTAATCTAATTTAAGGTGGGTATAGTAATCACCCGCTCTCCTTTTTAATTACCAATAGAACCCCATAACTAATCAGAAATACGTCTTATCATAATGAACCCATGTCCAAAATTCGAAGCAAATCGGATAATTCTGCATAAAAAGCCATTTATTTAATTTAAGAGGGGTTTCCTCCATCTCCCCTTTATACTTAGCCATTGAATCCTTAAAACTATTCCGGAATTCACCTTACCAGAAAAAACCTATATTTAAAATTGAAATACATGGGATAATTCTGCATAAAAACATATTTATCTAGTTTGAGGGGGAGAATTGCTCGCCCCCCCCCCTTTATAATAAGCAGAAGAACCCCATAACTAATCAGAGATACGTCTTATCATAATGAACTTATGTTCAAAATTTTTAGCAAATCGGATAATTATGCGTAAAAAGCCATTAATTTAATTTAAGAAAGGTTATCCCCCGTTCTCCCTCTATACTTAACCCTTAAACTCCTAGAATCTCTTCAGGCATTTGTTACTATACATAAGACTTATCGAAAAGATCCTATATGCAAATTTGACACACGTTGGATAACTCTGCGTTAAAACCCATATCTAATTGAGGATGGATGGGGGGGGGGGGGGGTAATCGTCCCTTCCCAAAACTAATCAGGCAAGCGTCCTTTCAGGATGAACGTATATCCAAAAATTTAACCAAAACAGTTAATTCAGCATGATAAACCCATTTACCTAAACTATGAGCCCCCCCCCCCCGATTCCCCTTTGATACTTAACCAATGAATCCCCCAAATCAATAATAAATCCCCAAAATCAATTCATTGTCACTTTTTTTCCCGTAACTTTTTTTCCTTGTCACTTTTTTTCCGCGTCACTTTTTTTCCGTGTCACTTTTTTTCCGCTTTTATAGTTTATGTCACTTTTTTCCGATAACTTTTTTTCCGTTTACCCTTTCGGACAATGTATGAAGTGTTAAAAATTCTGAAAATAAAGGCAACTTCTTTTTAAAAGTATATTTTTCTTTTATGTCTATCACAAATATTTGGGAGGTTTGAGTGCATATAATGTAATGCGAAGGATTGGTCTGCAGAGTGTTTTTTAAGTTTTTACTTGTGGTGCAGACTACAGAAAAAAATTTTGCAGCTGGGGGTTTAACTATGCAAAGCGAGGTTTTATGAGTTTCTATTTACTTCTTAAACTCGCTGTCAGGTAATTAAAACATTTCCGGAGCGGTTCTGCTCGGTACAAAGGTACAAATAAAGTGCCGCACAATCACAGGGATGGCAAATTGGATCTCTAGATCCAATTTGCCATTCGTCCCTTTGTAAAATTGTCAAAAACCAACCTTTAGAAAACATTTAACAGTATTTCTTTATTTAGAAAAATAATCCCTTAAGCTCTTTAAAAAACATTTCAAAGGAAAAAGCACAATTTCAGACCACAGACAGTATGTGTTCCAGTGAATGAAAGAAAGTCACTGAATAGCATAGTACCAAAGAGTGTTAAACAATTCGGCTGCTTTGGTGATCCTTAAACAGGCAATTTGTTAGCGGTCAAATCTCTAGGAAGCTAGTTTAAAATTGTATAATTTTAATTACAAATGCAATGAAATGAAGGAAAAAAACCTTGCAAGGGGCGTCAAATTCAGAGTTCTAATTTTTACAATAGATTAAATCTTTTAAACTCTAATGCCTGTTTTATTATCTGTTATTCTGTAAAATTTTGAAAAAACGTAAATTATAGGAAACATAAAAAAAAAAAGCTTAAAAACACTGTATTTTCATAAACTTTTTAAATGGATTTATATGAAAAAATAAAATATTAAATTGATACAAAATTTATAAAAATATTGTTAACACTACGATAAAGTATACCACAAATTCTTAATACAATAACACGAATTAAAACTTTCCTCTTGTACCTGTTTGTAAGAGGACAAATTGCAGTTCTGTAACAGAAGTGAACAATTTTGCTGTAAAGTAAACTTTTGTTGTAGCATTGAAATCAAACAACACTTTCAAAAATTCTATAAAAACACAGGATAATTTTTAAAATGTTATCAAATTGGGCATTTTTAACTTAATTTTAGTTTATTATCATCCTGGAAGGTATTTATTCAAAAATCCTTTATATTTCAAAGTGTGACATTTAATAAAAAGTGAAATTAATTCCATAAATAAATGATTTAATGTATTATGCACTTATTTTTAATAATTAATAATGCAGAGTTAGGACAACTCAAATATGTAGGGGAGAGAAAAGCAGTTTTCTATACGCACTCACACACATATATTGGATACATATATATATTAAACAACATTTTATATTGAGAATACTTTTAAGCACAAAACGCACTGTAAAAACAGTGTTTATTTCTGTTCTAAATTATCTAATAAATTAATAAGTTATTAGGTATCGGAAACAATATCTAATAATTAAATGATAGACTTTTTCGGTACCAATTAATTTTCCCAAACGAACACGACTTTCCGAACGACCCAATATTTCAATCAAACGTCTCTATTTTTCAGGGCCGCATATACGAATTTCTTTTACAAATTTGCGCCATCGTATTTAACAATAAATAACAGCCAATTACTTATGTGATTTGGAATTATTATTTTTCAGCTTTCAATAAATACATTACACTTTGAGTTTCAATTGATATTTATCTTATGATGGTTTTTATCAAACTGTCTCCTTGCAAAAATTGGCTTACAATGGCAACTTAGACGACTACTCTGAAAATTGTTTTACTGGTAAGAAAAAGTACAGAAATACTATTCTTCGTCTCTTAACAAAAACACCTGTAACATTTTTGAATTTAAGAATAAAAATGACTTTATGAATGTGTCAGTAAGTAATAAATTTCGATTTGTTAAATTGTTTGAGTAACCTAACATATTGTATTATTTAAATTTGAAATAATAATTGTTTTATCTCAGAAGCACCAACTTTTTAAAATTTTAGTGAAATGGGAGAGAATCGAAGAAATGAAGGGACAGATCTATTATTATGTACTTTATATTTTCACATGGGGAAGGGAAGTATCCCTTGTAAAAAATTCTATAGCGATTTCTAAAGGTTCTTTTATTTCTATGTACTCCCAACTACCTGGAGTCAATGTTCATGGAGGATTTAATTTGTTATTCTGTTAATTAGCTGATTTTTATTTATTTATTTATTTATTTTATGCAAGAAAATGTATGAGTTTTTTTTAACCTACTTGTACCATATAGTATGGATATTTGCGCTTGAATCCTTTTTAAAGAAAATTAAATAGCAACATTTTATGAAAGAGAAAACATTTTATCATAAAATCAAAGTTAATGTTAATTAAATTATATAGTTACATTTTTCCTTTTCTTCTTTACTTTACTATTGATTGATATTATGTCATTCCTTGAAGATGTTTTTACTTTAAGATAAAAATTATCTATATTACGCCATATAAAATTCATTTAAAGCGAAATACATGCAACATCGTAAAAATTTCCTTCGCTAATTGCTACTTGTAAAATCTCACAAAAGAATGAAAAAAGTAAGACGTACATGTATATTAAAAAATAACTGTAAATTTCTTATTTGAAATTTAAATTTATATTATTTAAATACGAAATATATAAATGCGAAATTTGATGGGAGTTATATTGATAAATGAAATTTTTCATAGTAATTTAATTTCTTTATGGTGAATAACACCTATAATTTTTGTGTTTGTTCATTGGCTTCACATATTTTTATTATTCTTGTATATGTTCATGAATGGTGAGAAGAAAAAAAGACATCAAAAAGCGTATTGGGTTTTTAAAAGGATCCTCTTCCAAAGCAAACAAGTAAGCATAACAAAAGAGAGAGAAAAGTCCTTATGCGTGACATTTGCTATTTATTGTAGTCAGATCAAGTTTACATGAAACAGACGACTAACTGTAAAGGAAACAATATTGTAAACTAGTTCACCGTAATTTCAGAATCCCCTGGCAGCCTTCTAACGATAAATTTCGTATGGTGACAGTTGTACAAAGAGACGAATCTTTAGCTAATAAGCTAATCCAGATTTGTTCAATTTGGAGCGGTGTGGAATAATTCCTACTAAGCGAAAAAGCGGGGAATCCAGAACGCTTCAATTTTTGACAGAGGTCTGTTAAAGAGAGAGAGAAAAAAGCTTTTTTGCTGTTTCCAGACTAAAAACTAAATTTAGGGGTAGAAGGCGAAAATTGGCATGATGGAAGAAAAACGGAAATTTCATTGTTATATTACAAAAAAGCTTTTTAAAAGGAAATTCTGAGTGATAAAATTATCGGATTCTGAGTGACCAAAATGTCGAATTTCATTTTGACTAAAAACTGGAAAAAATTTTAATTTATATTTTTAATCCTTTGTTTTCTTAGAAATTTAATGTGGAGTTTTGCGCTAGGTCGGGCTTTGCCCGACCTGCCCCCCCCCCCCCCCCCCCTGGCTACGGTCCTGCCAGGACCTATCAGAAGTTAAAATCGCGTTTTTAGCAGAATGGACTTCGCTGCCGCAAACATTCATTGAGATCTTCATAAACAGTATGAAAGCTCGTTGTGAAGCTTGTATAGCAGAACACGGTGGCCACACTATATATTAGACAGGCATAATTTTCCGAGATAAATGCTTTATAACTGATTCATGATTTAACACTTGCTGGTGTACTCTGTATCTTAATTCATAATTATTTTTTTATTCTCCATTGTTGTTTCTATATTCTTTTTCCCACTGCAATATACCTCTGTGAGGAATATTGTGGCAACACAGTGAATAGTTTATTAATTTTCATAGCTTTTATGTTTGTAAGATTAATTGTGGACATGAGTGTAAACAGCAATACGATGCCCTGTAGTGCTGTAAAAATAACTACAAAAAGAATACCCGTATGATATCTTTTTTTCGGACTCGCTACCCGTTAGAAAGTTATCGTTACTCGTTACTTTCCTTTTCAGCAATCAGGTACATTAGCAATCATCGTACGTACTACAAAACAATATGTATCGTACAGAAAAGTCTTTAGAAGAATTCGAATCTGTTATGTGCTGCCATCTGTAGGTAAAACTTACATTTAATGAAGTTTCTAAGTTTTACTTAATAAATGCAAACAAATTGTTTGAAAAATTTCAAAATAAGAAATGGGTTTTGTTTCAGACCTTTAACATCTTAAAAACAACAGTATACATCACTCGTATTATTATTTCAGAATTCTTTGATTTATGTTTAAAAACATTATTTTTTTCCATTCATTTTTATATTTTAATGAAGCGGGCTGTTCAAATAATATGAAACCTGATTTTGAAAAAGTTCTATCAGATGATATTGATGGAGACATCACTCATACTTTTTGATAAATCTGCAAGCTCTGGGAAACTATCGTACGATCAATGGTGGATCCAACGGTGAGGTCACGGAGATCATGACTCACCCTCCCCCTTGAACCAGGGGCGTGCAAAGAGAAAACTGCGCCCGAGGCAAAGTTTCAAATTGGTGCCGCCCTCCACCAACTTTTTCTTCTGACAGGCCAAAAAAGACTTTTGTTGTATAAATTTAGTGCCCTCTATATTTCCGCGCTCGGGGCGACCGCTCACTTCATCCCCCCCCCCCCATTTTGCACAATGCTGCCTTGAATTGCAGAAATATTCTATTTCTGAATTCTTTGATTTATGTGTAAAAAAAAATTTTTTTTCACTTTTTTTTGGTTTTAATGAAGAGGATTTCAGGACCGAAAGTAACCTTTTTTGGACCCGAGTCAAACATGAATTTTGGCGTCCCCCCCCCTACCTCACCTAAGTGAAGTATATTTACAAAGATAATTTTACTAATTTTCTAATGACCGACTTATTTTGAAAATTTAAAAAATGTAATCATAAAATATATAATACTGAACTATGTAATTTGCTTTGTCATATATGGATTCATTAAAATCGTGAATGCGGAATCGAAAAAAAATCCGCTTTATACAGGCTTCTTTATGCTATATCATTTTTAGATTCTTCTATGCTTTGGCATACCCCAGACAGAATGATTTTAACTATACCACGCTAAATATAGACATGAGAAAAATCGAAAACAAAATGGTCTTTTGGCACCCTGCCGTTCTAGTGCCCGAGGCTCATGCCCACCCCCCTTGTTTCGGTCCTGGGAGGGGAGGAGGACTTTCAGGTAATAAATAACTTGATTTTGAAAAAAATCTTTCAGAAGGTACTAATATACACTACTGATAAATACTTTTTGCTAAATACGCAAGCGCTGAGATGCTTTACCAACAACTGTTTGCCCCCCCCCCCCCAAATTTGCTGCTGAACTCCCTTTAACTGAATAATTCCCTTGGCATAAAAATGAATCACATTTTGTTTTATCATTTGATGCTTTAGAAAAATATATCCAGTTTGTATTTCTTTTCATAATAAAATAAATAAATGTATCCTCAAGCTCGTACGAAATCCAAATCATTTGAGATTTTAAAATAATTGATACAAACAGAATTATACGCATACACTAGATACGGAAATAACTGAAACTAGCGCCTATAATCAAAGTCTGAACACATTTTTGCATCTTTACGGCATTCGACTGTCTGGCCGCATTCATAAATAGCACGACTCTAAGCAGCATTTGAAGTTAGTTTCACTTTGTTCGGTTGCGTATTGACACGGTAACGACCAGCGTTGTCGAAAGTTCGGTTCGGGTTCAGAAATTTAGGGGGCGCTAAATTTATACAACCAACGTCATTTTGGGAGGTTTAGCGTCAAGTTGGCTGAGGAGGGGGCACCAAATTGAAACTTTGCCCCGGGCGCAGCTTCCTTTTCACATGCTCTTGGTAACGACTAACGAGTTGTATTTCTAAGTAACAATTCGGTACTTCGTATTTTAAAAAATTACTCGTTTCTTAGAAACAAATATGTGGGGTTTGCAACAGCTCTGATGTCCTGTCAACATGACTCACCAATTGAATCGGAAGTCTGAAGAATCATAGGTTGCTTATGTTGAGTTTGCATTATGGCGCAAACGTCTCAGGTCTATGAGGCATAGGTTTGAACAATCAAGGTGTCCAATGGTTGTTTATGTCGCTGCTAATTCATTGCATTTTATGATTTAACCCCTGAAACACCAACGCCTAATACGATAACGCCTTGTCGTGATCCTTTTACAAAACTTGCATTTTTTTGCGAATCTTTGACGATATTTCCGTTTTAACCGCAATCGTTAGACGAAAATTGGGTTTTCCCGCGATCTTTTAACGCGAATGCTTTTTGCGATCCTTTGACGAAATTTGTTTATTTGACGAAATCTGAGTTCATTTCGAGATTCTTTGACACGATTAGCGTTTTTCGTGCAATCCTTTGATAAAACTGTCGAAATTCGCAATATTTTTTAATGTCCGAATTTTCCACTAAACGGATCGATCGAAAAGCAATAACGGGATACACCAGGAACACAATCACCCCTAAAAATATTAAATAAGTCAGATTTTTTTTCCTTAAGTTTAAAAGATAAAACAATGTTTAACAGAGGAGGCAAAGGGGAAAGCAGAATTTACAGAAAGAGAGATTGATTTAAATCATACATTCCCAACCTTTACTGGACAACCGCACCGCCCCCTTTACAAAAGAAAAAAATGCCAACACCCCCTCTCGCATAATAGTTAATTATATATAATGTTAAAATATTGTTGCATATTATCTATAGTTTATTTGTCTATCTATCTATTAAAAATCATAAAGTAGAAGTTAATTAAAATAATCATCAAATGTACTAGGGGCAATCAAAAGGGGGAGAGAAGCAGATAGCAAGTGAGTTCCGTGCAATTGACGCGGCAGTGCCCGTCAGGCCATCATGGCTTTCCCATTGAAAATCCGAAGATTAAAGAGCAGCAGGTGCCTGATCATAGTCTGATGCAGTGAGAAATCTGATAACACCGCGCTGCCCTTTAATCATCGGATTTTGCAATGGGAAAGCCATGATGGCCTCACAGGCACTGACGCGTTAATTGGACGGAACTCATTTGCTGTCTGCTTCTCTCCCCCTTCATGCACAAGCGTCTACGCATGTTCACAACTACGCTGGATACTCTAATCGCATCTCTCGATGTCTCACTTCTTTATTCCAAAGCGGCATATTGAAATTTCAACCGGTTTGGTAGTTAGGGCGTTTCGTACCTTTTTATTTGATCGCCCCTAGTAGTAAAAAGTTGTATATTAAAAATGGAAAAATAAATACAAAACCAATAAGAAATTTTTAAAAAATAGGGAAATGTTTGAGGCTGATGAAGTTTTAACAATTTGTTCATGTCGGATTCCGATTTCTTTAACATCAGTCACAAATTGTCATGCTCAAAGATGTCTGTTCCTTTTCTTGGATAGTAAATTAGCTACAGCACAGAACGCACTCTCAGACAAACCTGATGAAGGAAAAGAAATTAAAATTTTTATGTACTCTCGCTCACAATCCAGATTAGAGAGCTGTATTGGCCTTTAAAGTTAGAATTCTTGATATCCAATTCTGAATTTTATTTTTAATTCTCGTTTGCTGTGAGTTCCACGATTTCCTCCGCCAAATATGGTAATACTGCTGTATCATTTGGGAAAAGATTTAAAAACAAACTCGGCATATTCATGTATAAATATCTTGGAAATGCTCTGAGAAAATTTCATGAGGAATGTCAAAGTGTTGACAGTAAATAAGTGAACATTCTTATTTTGACAGACTGCGAATAATCTGGCAAAGTGGCTGTATTCTCCTCTACTTAGATTTTATTTGAACAAAAGAAGTTACACACACAAGCAGCTATGACGTTTTTTGTTTTAATTAAATTCAACTCATTATCTTGGAATCCTCTTATGTTTTATTATAAGTATTTAGAATGTTTAAATTGATTTAATTAAAGATCCTAAACATGTCTGTTAAATAAGCGATGTCATTTTTTAATGTAATCAAGTTTTTCCATACTTTTACATTTCTGTTTTCAGTTAAGTGTAATACTGAATCAAATACATCGAAAAAAGATTAAGACAAATACTTTTTCCGAGACAACGAACTTCTGTGTGAACCAGTGATTGAATGTAATCATTTGCAAGTTTGACACAAAGTGATAACGGCAACTGCACTACAAAGTGAAACAATTGTTTTACTTTTTTGTGAAATGATTTTCACTATAAAGTTGGCTAAATATTCTGCCATTTAATGAACTGCTTCTACTCTTATTGACTGCTTTAATAATGTAATGAAGCGACGTATATAGGTGTTCACTCCAAATTTTTAAAACCGAATGCTGATGATGTGTAACGGAATGTACAGAAAGCACATTTAGTACTGCTTGTTTCAAATGCGTTAATGAAACCCTTCTGATGTACCGTCGCACTGTGGGGTATTTGAAGAATCTGGCTGGACAAAAATCGATTTCATAAAGTACAACGCACGATCGAATGGAGGGATACAGGTTGAAGCTGAGTCTTTGGGGAATCCTGTGATACCATTTTTATCTTGTTTAAGCAAACGATGACGTCTTGTTATCAGTTGAAATTAGAGTGTTCCGTTAAACGCATCGGCGTCAGATCGTTGTGCATTATTACTTTCTATTTTGGAAAGTGAATAACTTTATTTTTGAAAGTATTTAAAATCTAATCGTTATGGATAGTGGCAAGGCAGGTATCTATTATTATTTTTTTAATTTTTGAATTAAGAGAAAGATAGTTTTCGTATTCGTAAAATTAATTTAAAATAACGTATATTTTTCTATTATTTTTGTCCCTTATTTCTGACTTCACGAAGGGTTTAGTTATATTTCCAAGCTTTTCCAAGCAGAGTTACTTGTTGTACCAATAAGTATACATCCTTTATTTTGTGTTTTCGTTTAAATTAGTTCTGCATTCGTCTGCTTTTGAAAATGAAGGCAATATAAATATGCACTTTCAAATTTCTGAGTAAGCATCCGAAATTACTATGTACAGATATTTAACTCATATTTATGATATAAATTTTAAAATGAAAAATATTGTTATGATTTATTAGAAAGTGATCATATTTGTTTACTTTTCAGTCAATCTTATTGAAATGAATTTATATTAATTTGCAAAAAAATTGCTTTAAAATAATGTATTCATTCGCTTTTATCTTTTTAAAGCACTTTTCAGAAAATGAAAGGAATTTATTGCTTGTTGTTAACTGTTTTTTTTTTGTCTAAAAAATAAGTCGCATCAATTTTACATAAGTTTTTGTTAAAAAATAGTTAAAGATTGCAAGATTTTTAAAAAATATAAGAGATAAAATAATGTTATCTATCAAAATTGTATATATTTATTATGCATTCCCTTTTCTACATTTCGTATTTATTTTAATTTGGAATCTTCGAATGTCAAAGTAATGACTAGAAATGAATTTTTTAATATTATGCAAAAGCAAAACCATCAAATGTAAATGATAGACTGAATTTTCTTGAAAATTACATTCTTAATAATGATACTTTTGATGATGATGAATTTAAAAATTTCAAGCACAATTTTTCCCAATTTAAGAGTAAATTCAAGAGCAAATGGATCGCAGCCCTTCACAAATTAGATATTTTTATGAAAAATAATTAAGGACTGGCTTGAAGGTACAGTAGAAATTTCAAGTAAAATAAATGGATCAGGGACGACAGAAAAAACTTTCACTGAATCCAATGTAGGACAAAGCGGAGAATGTTTGAAATTTTGAGGAGATCAACAGATGTGGAAGTACTTACACATGCCGTTCAGTTAAAATTAGAAATTTCAGATAAGATAGATGTTGCCCATGTGTCAAAAGAATTAACATAATCACCAAAGCAATCATCCAAATATAAAAAAGCATATTTGAGAACTCAGCAAACAGAAAAGAAAACACAAATATCTCCTTTTTTTAAACATTATCATTATTTGTCGAAACTAATCTTTCCAGGAACCAATATGAAATTATATGACGATATTAAAAAAAAAATGTATACCCGAGCTACAGTTTTCTACAACAAGCTGAAATTCATTGTTATCCAGAAAATCAGTCTTAAAATTACCGAAACTTGCGCATAAATCAATACTTAAGAATAACTTAATTTAACAGTGACACGATTATTCATTTATTTGAAAGAATTTTTGGGGAATTTAAATTAAGAGTAAAAATGAGCATTAATTCTTATATGTAAATGGGGCAGTGATGGATCGCAAATTTGAGAGTGATACCTCTTCCTCTTTCCATATTTCAGAGCTTATTAGTTCCAATTCAATTAATTTGCAACATAAACAACAAGACTATCTGGCAAAATCTATTATATGCCTCACTACTACTACACCGTCAATAATACTCCAATAATACATCTCCTTACCACACTAATAATGCTATTTATCATAATTATCATTTATTCTATAATACTAATTTTGTTCAATAAAACCAGTACAGAGTTGTAAAACATCAAAGATTTTTAAAATAGTAAACAATATTTATTACATAAACGCTTCTGAACCGTTTAAATTAGTTTAAAACAAAAAAATAATTTTGGCCGCCCAGATTTGACTAATACCCCACTGTGCGTCGTTGCTGGAGCAACATCACTAGAAAATGAGAAAATACTATGAAAACGAATTTATTTCTCTTTGACTAACTTCGTGGTATTAAATATCGATTCTCTCTTTCTATCAATTTCCAAATTTTTAGCAAATAGTAACTCTTGACATTTGTTTTCTTCTTTTATGAGTTTTTGTTATTTGGTAACGCTAATAGATCGAGTTGAATGGAAAATTTGCAGGGCTTTAAGTAATACCATAATGATTAGCAATCCATTCCTTTGTCTTTTCTATCAGCACGCATTTATTCAAATGCTCTTGTTGCCTAGAAGGACTCATAATTTCATTTTAAGAAAATTTATTTTTTGGCAAATTAAGCATAGGTAACGATTGGTTGGTAGGAATGCGTAGATCCATATCTCAAATACACAATACTGTGCTGCCGGCATTTCTTCTTCGATTAAGATATTTTGAAACATAAAAATTTCCCTTATTTAAGTTTAAATAAATTTATTTTTGAACATATTTATAAATATAATGATTTTCATTACTTTCACAAAGAATAAACGCATTTCTTGAACTGATTCAAATCACGGATTCGTTTAAAAATCTCTGTTTAGGCATGTACCTTCACACTTCAGAATTTTTCGAAATACAGGTTAATAAAAAAAATACTGTTTAAAACTTTTATCCAGCCTATTATCACGAATTTTGTACTCCAAAATTTTTCAATTCCTAATGATTTTTAATGCGAGTTATTTGCGATTTTTCGTGTTTCGCTGTGATATTTTGACTTTCATGAAATATTTGCAACAACAATATTTTTAGCCTGGTATAATAAAATTTTGTTCTCCACGATTTTAGCCCTTATTCATGCTCACGGTGATTTTTTGACATTAGTAAAATAAATTCAATTCCTCCCACTCCTCAGATCTAGGGTCGTCTGTATAGAATTCCACTTAAAAGTGCAGTTAAAGTTTTTGTCACGGACTGGACAATCCAGAGATCAACTATTTTCTCTATATTACATCCTAAATAGGTAGGTACGTCATAACCGCCCATCTTGACTCTCCCAATGCCCTCCATTTTTCTCTAGACTTGCTAGTTGCTACCGCCCCCCTGGAAAACTCCAGCGCCCACTGGGGACGGTACTGCCCCCGTTGGGAACCTATGATTTAAATGATTAATTATTTATTGCTACAGCAAACCAACATATAGAAGAAAATGAATTGAAAAATAAGTAAAAGTTTGCAAATATTTTAAACTTTATGTGATAGAGAGGAGTAAATGTTTGGATGGTGATTAGACTATTCTTTTTTAAAGCCAAAATGTATCGAAATGCAGATTTTTGCATCTGTATTTTTTCACCTTCTTCTATCTTTACAAGAAGAAAATATGGGTGATTCTCAAAATAGGGGACAATTTCAAAAGTGAAATCTTAAAAAAATTACTGTTAGCAAAATTTCTGAAAAAAAAAATGGGTGTTGTTAATATAGTATTAGGTATACTTTACATGTAGTCAGCAGAGCTAAATATTTAAAAATTAACTTAAAAAAAAAATAATTAGTATTTTTTGAGCCATGCTAATGACAAAACAAATTGCATGGAATAAATATATTAAAAATTTTTTATTTTCTTCCTGTTTAAATATTTTTTTCTATATTTATAAGCTTTCCTTTTCAGCAAATGGTTTCCATTTTTACATATATACATATAAGGAGAATAAAAACATTACCAAAGAGCAAACTTTGTTTACATGAGCAACATTCTGACACTAACAATGTAAGAAGCTGTCTTAGTGATTTTCTGACAGATTTAATGCATATTTTAGGGATAATAAATGTAATACCTAGATTTATATGTAAAATTAAACTTTATAAACGATACAATATAAGCAATGGTTACATTTATGCACATAGGAGTCTTCAGCATAGACAGAAAAACCATGCTAATGACACTGATATTTGTCCATGCTAATGACAAATTTTAATTTAAATAAGATTATGAGCCATAATATTATCACAATGCAATAGTCCTTTCTGGGGCTTTTTAAAACACAAAAGTCCTATGCAAATAAGTAAAATTTTAATTATAAAATAAACATGAAAATTATTATCCATTCTAATGACATACAATTGATGTACGCCCCTAATATTCAACTTCTAGTCTTAAAATACAATACATGCTTCTATTTTCAGGCTGGGATAAAATGGCTACTTGTTGCCATGGAGAAACTTTATATTTTCAAACTATTGTCATATGTGAAAATGAAATTTTGATTAATAACCAGCTATTATAGTATCACCTTGCTTTGAAAATAGAATATGGAGGACAAACTTTAATTCTTTTTTTATATACTATAATTTTATTTTTAAAAAGAAATTTATTGGATAAATCCTCCCCTTGATTAATTTAAAGAAAGAATAACATTTGTTTTATTTTATAAACATGATATTAACTCTTGAAAAATGCTAGTATACACAAGGCACAGCTGCTGTGGACATCCATGCTAATGACATTTTGAACATTTATTCTGTTATTTTAAGGTGTTTTTAACTAAAAAGTGAGTAATTCTTGAGTGCAAATAATGAATAATATTAAGGCAAACATACCTAAATATAAAAACATGACAGAAAACCTCTCAATTTTTTTTTGTATGCCGAAAGACATAAATTGTCCCCTATTTTGAGAATCACCCATATAAAATTCGTAAAAAAAAAAAAATAAATAAATAAATAAAAAAAAGAATTACGGTTTTTGACGGATTTACACGTTTTAAGGATCAGAGAACCAGAAAAGCATGTTTTTACAAAATGTTTATGACACTGTCCGCTTCTATGCTACATTTTTAAAGATTTCTGCAACAGTTCTACCTCAAGAATGGATTTTCATCAAACTTCAGATTCGATTAGTTCTTGACATGAATTAATGCTGTTTATATTTTTGTGTCAATCGTCTTATAAGTGAAGCTACTATGCTGAATTTTGTAGGATTTACAAGATTTTAGTGATAGTCATATCTCAAGAATTAATGCATGGAATTCCATATCTTTAAAATCCTCATGGTTAAAAAAAAAATAAATAAAAAATATAAAAATCACGAACTTTGTCAAGCTTTTGCGAGAAAAAAACACTAATTTCGGCAATCGACCGTAAGAAAAAGAAACGTTTCATATCAAATTATAAAAGAACTTTTATGAAACAGCATAGTCAGAGATGCCAAGTATTACGATTTAGCCGTAACTATTACGGATCCGCAACAAAAGTTATGGTGCTACGGGTATCGGGTAAAAATTACGGTTAAAAAAATTGTGAACTTCATCAAAGAATTGCTTGGGAAAAAAATGAATTTCGACATATGATACCGGAAAAACATGAAATTTCGTCGAAAGATCTTTAAAAAACATGAATTTCGTCAGAGTCATGGAAAACCCCCCAGAAATTTAGCCTAAAGATCTCTGAAAATGCGAAATTAGTCTAAAAGATCTCATTAATAATGGAAATTTCATCCAACGCTTGCGTAAAAATGCGAATTTCGTCAAAGGTTCACATAAAGGCTAGAATTTAGTCAAAAGATCGCAAAAAAGTGCAAATTTGTCCAAAGATCTTGAAAAATGCAATTTCGTAAAAAAAAAATCGCGAAAAATGCGTATCTTTCGTCATGAGATTGAAAAAAACGCGCAAATTTCGTTAAAATGTCGCGGAAAAAGCGAATGAACTAATTTTAAAACAGGATTGACAATATTTTTGACGCATGACGGTTTTTACCGTCACGTCAAAAACTTCTCTGTCAAAAATGTCGAAAACTGTCAAAACCTTATTTTTTAGTAACTTGCTGACATTGCAATTATTTATTTATACTTTTTTCCCATTCTATCTTTAATATTAAGTCATTTAACATAAAATATTCAATATCAAAAAGACTCTGAAGTATATTTATCCAAATAAAATTGCATTAGAATACTATGTATATATATATATCTGTGTTAAAATATATCTACAATAATCTAAAAATTAGTCTAAAATCATTAGATTTTTTTGAAGAAATTAAAAAATATAGATAATTTCGGCAGAATTGATTACACTGTTTAAAACAAAAAACTTTCTTATTAATTTCCTCAGTCAGAAGTAAATTTTCTTGAAGTGTTTAATCTAATTTATTCATTGACTATTCATATTTTTATATAGCAAAACTTGATTTATGTAAATATATTACATATATAAAATGAAATAAAATATATTTTGATAGTTGAGAACAGCATGCATCTTCTGGCAGAAAGAAAAGACTTATTTAAATTTAAATCTTGTAGAGATTAAATTTTACAAATAAATATTAAACTTTAAACTATGTAAAGACTCCATTTTCTACTATATTTTTGTTAAGTAATCTATTTTAGCATTATTATTTCCTAGTCTGAATATTATTTCCTTAAAATAAAAAAGCAAATCAATAATTAAATATTACTTTGGTACTATTTGATTATTTCGTTGAACGATTTCCCCAAATTGTATAAATCGCCAAACTGTAGAAATTGACATAATTTTTATTTTAAATAATGAAAGAACAAATCAATGTAGAATTTATAAAGATACAAATAAAACGTCGAAATAAAAGTCACTTGATAATGCAAGAAACACATGTAATGTGTTTATATGAAGTGAATGTGACTTAATGATCAGCCATTATTGACATTTAATCTTATAGTTTAGCGATAATTTTTTTGGTCAGTGGGATAATCAAGTAAGTAAGTACTATTATTTTTAAGCTGAAATGTAGACCCCCCCCCCCTAAAGAACCATTAATTAAGAAGTTAAATGCATTAAAAAATAAATAAATATTCAAGAATACTTCTAAATTTAAGAAGAATTTTAAAAATAAAAGATTTTTATTCAGTCATATGTATGTAACAGTTACGCAGCCAGAATTCGGTTCTAGGGGGGGGGGGGGGGGGTGTCTGATAAAAGTGATTGCCGGTTATTTGAATCGTCGGTTAATAGAATCAGTACTAATTAGAATATTCATGGTATAATACTTAAAGAGAATCGGTGTGGCAGGAAATCATTCTTTTAGCATAATACGTCTCAGAGAGGAGATTCAGTTCAAATAAGCAATTTCTGATTAACTAATCCAGGTAATATGCACTTTCACAATTTGAAGTAGAATTTTCGCCTTTCAATTGAATCACTTTATTAAATGAAGTCAGATTCAATAAAGCGGCGTATTCCGAAATATATCAAAACATTTAAATATTTTGTTTGGTTTCAATTCATACAAACGGCAATTACAGCGATCTTTCTTAGCTCTGGGTGGGGTTTTAACCCCAAAACCACCCCTTTGGCTGCGCCACTGGTATGTAATAAAAATATACTATGTATTATTTCTTTCAATTCACCTTTTTAAATAATACCTATATAGTTTTAGTTTTAAATAAAATGCAGAGTTTCCCCCAGGTTTAAAAAGGGGCAGGGTACTACTGTTATGAAAAGGGCACTTTTTACATTCTTTAGGGCACTTTTATAGAGTTGAATCTAGAATAGCGATTAAAACTAGTCGTTGGAGGCCACCGTAATACTTACCCATCATGGATATGCATAGTATACAATAAATGAAAACATAACGTATGTAAACAATATATAAAATGCATTACAATACCAACACAAAATATAAACGTATATTTAAGTCTTTTTAACACATAATCATGCTCTATTAATGATTTTCTGCTGAACCAATTTCGATAAATTATATGAAACGCCAAACTATTCAAGTAGCACTGAATTGCGTAAAAGAAACATCCTTATAACTCTAAAAATAATAATCATATTCACTAACGGTTTCTTGCATCGAATTAAGTATCCCATTTCCAATTAAAAGATATCTTTGAATTGAAATTTGAATGAAATACAGGGTCATGAAAAATCAAAGAATGTGGAAAATAGAATTAGAAATATCTCAACAACTAATAATCCGATTGACTTCGTTTTTTATGCGAAATTTGTGTTATTTTATTGCCTTTTACCTCCACTCTTTAAAATAAAAGAATTCGAAAATTTTTATATACCTTTCATCAGAACGAATTTTTCGAGAGTCCGAAAAAATAGTTCCGGATAATCGAGGTTACTGATATTAAATAGGCTTCGTCCCATTCTTACATACTAAGCACATACAAAATTTCAAATCTCTATCTCAATTTGTTCGGGAGATAGAGCGGTTACAGACAGACAGACAGACACACAAACGGACGGACGGCAAAATTTTTTTTCTAAAAATATGTTTTTCGGAATCTCCAGTGTCCGAAACGTGTAAATCCGTCAAAAATTTTTTTTCGATTTTCAAAACGATTGCAAGACTTACCCTATACTACGTATGATGGGTAAGTAAAAATCGTGGAAATCCAAAATTTCGTCAAAAAATTGAAAAAAAAAAGGTAAATTTTGTTAAAAGACTGAGAAAAAACGGCAAATATTATTAAAAGATCGCAAAAAACAGCAGATTTAGTTAAAAAATCACGAAAAAACGGCAGATTTTGCTACAAAAATAGTGAAAAAAAAACGACAAATTTCGTGAAAAGATCATGAAAATTTTTTTAGAAGATAACAAAAAATGGCAAATTTCGTCAAAAGATAGCGAAAAATCACCAATTTTGTCACGTTTAACCACAAAAAAAACGCAAATTCCGAAAAAAAAAAAAAATTACACTTTTGGTTAAATTAACTTTTTTGTGCCCCTTGACGAAATTTGCATTTTTTCGCGATCTTTTGAATTTTTTTCGCGAAATTTGACGTTCTTCGTGAATCTTTTCACAGAATTTTCCATTTTATTGCAGTTTTTGGACGAAATATGCCATTTTTTGCAAATCTTTTGACGAAACCTGATATTTTATCGCAAAAGTTGCCGTTGTTCGTGATCTTTTTTCCGAATTTTTCCGTTTTTCGCGAATCGTGTGTCGAAATTTTCCATTTTATCGTGATTTTTGGATGAAATTTATCGTTTTTTGAGGAATTCTGCCGTTTTTTTCGAGATTTTGTGAGGAAATTAGCCGTTTTTTCGCAATTCTCGCAGAAAATGTCATTATTTCGCGATTTTTAAACTATATTTGCCGTTTTTTCGCGATTTTTTGACGAAATTACGCGTTTTATGGGACGTGTAAGAGCTATTTTTTGCGTTCTGTCGCCGATTTTTTGCGTAATTTACGCAGTATAGTGCTTTCGCAGCATCGCTGAAGGGCTGCGTTTTTTCTAATGTGGGGCAAGAAGGGCGCTATTTTTTTTGAATGAGCGACAAGAGGGACGCTAGTTTTTAGATGAGGGGCAAGATTGACGGCGCGCCTTCCTGAAACCCTTTTGGAGGAAACTCTGAAAATGTAAACAGGATATAAATGATTTGACTTTATGGTAGCTTTAATAAATTTTGATCCTGAGCGATGCACGTCGCAGACTCTTGGGAAGGTTTGCAGACTATTTTTCAATTGTTATAAATTTAGCAAAAATTAAAAAATTTCGGTCCCAAATCCAAAAGTTCGGACATAAAATGTATCGCGAATTTCGACAAATAGTTTTCGAAAAGAAATCAATTTCGTCATAGTTCACGGGAAGCATGTGAATTTTGTCAAAGAAACGCAGAAAAATGCGAAGTTCTTCCAAAGATTGCGAAAAAATGACAAATTTCTTCAAAATATCACGAAAAAAAAAAGGACAGAAATCACGAAAAAACGGCTAATTTCCTTATAAAAAATTGCGAAAAACTGGCAAATTTCTTTAAAAGATCACCAAAAAAAGGACAGTTTTCGTCAAAAAATCACAAAACCGGCAAATTTCCTCAAAAAAATTGAAAAAAAAAACCCGGCAAATTTTCTCAAAAAACTGCGAAAAACGACAAACTTCTTCAAAGGTCGTGAAAATACGACAAATTTCTTCAAAAAATCGCGAAAAAAACATTAGTTTTTGGTCAAAAGATCCCGAAATAACGGCGAATTTCATAAAAAATGCGAAAAAAGGTCAATTTTGTTAAAAATCTCGAAAAAAAGGTAAAATTCTTCAAAAGATAGCGAAAAAACGGTAACTCTCTTCCAAAAATCGCGTAAAAACGACAATTTTCGTTGAAAAATCGCGAAAAAACGGTAAGTTTCTTCAAAGGATCGTGACAAAACGGCAGTTTTCGTCAAAAGATCGCGAAAAATCGGACGTTATCGTCAAAAGATTGCGAAAAACGGAACATTTCTTCAAAAGATCGCGAAAAACCCGCAAATTTTCTCAAAGGGAACCCCCTCCTCTTTTCGGACAATGCATGAGGTGTTAAAAATTCTGACAACAATGGCAGCTTATCTTTAAAAGTACTTTCCTTTTATGTCTATCAGAAATACTTGGGAGGTTTGAGTTTGAGTGCATATAATGTAATACGAGGGATTGGTCTGCAGACTGTTTTAGGTTTCTACTTGTGTTGCAGACTGCAGAAAAATATTCTGTGCTGGGATTTTGATTAAAAAAATGTTTCATGACTATTCAAGTAAAAATTAACATCTATAGGCGCTCGAATTTTCTATAAGATTAATATATATTCGCACTAAAGTTAACAAATAAAAAAAATGGTATATAAATTATTATTATATTCTGTTTTTTTATTTAATATTGTTTTGTCATGTGTTAAATTTTAAATCTAAGAGCTTTCAATTGATACTGATCTTACAGGTTTGTATGAAAAATTTATTAATTAAAAAAATTTAAGATTCTACTTATTGAAGTGAAAATGAAAATCACAATTTAATTGCGTTTATGAAACTTATAAGATATGTATTTCAAAATATTATATCTAAGAATATTCAAATTTAATCAATGACCATCTATTCTCATAACACATAGCGGCATTTTTTCATCTCTAAAATGATTTTAATGTATTTTATTAATGTATACTGAATGTTTTATAATAATTATAACAATTTTTTATTATCATTTAATATAAAGGTTTATTGCAGTTAGTAGAATCTATATATTAATGGAGATTATTACAAATATTGTTCTTTCCTTTTACTGTTGTATTTAAAAAATCTTCCCATTTAGGAATCCCAAATTTTTTCCTATCTTTTTAAAAATAAATTTCACCAATGTAATTGTGAATAATAAAAAGAACAAGAAAAAATCAATCTAGAAATATGTTCTATGCTGCTCTTGCACTATAAATTGGAGGAAAAACAAAAATGATAGGTTTTTGATGGAATAAACCAGTAAAAATACGATTTTTACCACGTCATGTGGAAAACCAATTTTTGGCGTCAAAAACCCAACTTGCTTTAAAATTTAGGTTTACCCCCCACCCCATACACTCTGGTTCTTTGTAACTTTTATTGAAACTTGGCACATACGCATGTTAAATTATTAGATTTCATATGTTATAGCATACTGAATATGGTATTAAAATCTTCTGAAGAAGAAAACAAGATGACTCACTATAATCAGTACACCTTTGACCCCATTTGTGCATATTAAAGAATTTTCACAGTATTTCTGGTATTGTAAAATCTTGGTTTACAATGAAAACCAATGGACACAGGCAGGGGTTTTTGGAGATTTCTTAAAATTTGGATTTTTACATAAGGTGATTGAAACTCACACCTTCATATACATGTAAAAAAAACCTGAGTAATAACTTCAGTTCTTTGATGAGATCAGTTGTTTTGCGACAGGTCAGATTTTATTTTTAAATGATTAAATTTGTGAAAAATTATTAGAGTGGAAAAATTTTGTAAAATATCTATTTTTCAAACTAAAGTCTTTGTGAAGAATTCTATAACACAGCGGTTCCCAAACTTTTTGGTTCGCGGAGCCCTTTTTGGGAAGAATTTCTAAGGCGGAGCCCCTGAACCCAACGATACTCTATGGTTTATAAATAATTTTTTTTATGCATATGGAGCACAGAAAAATCTGATGGATAAAAATCCGAGCCAGAAATGATTCTCAGTTTGGCCCTTTCCTGATACAGAAATTCTAAATTCATACTAGAAATTTTAAAAATCTTAAATATTAAAACAAAATCTTTTTACCAGAGTGGTGTTCAAGCAATACTGTTGACACGTTGACTGCCAAGCGAAAACTGTTAATGTTCACCAGGGTGCCAGTTGTGTGTGTGTGTAATTTGAATATTTGGAACATAAAATCAATATTTTTTAATCTGACTCATTTTGCATCACTCATATAGGGAGATTCTCATCCTTGCTATCAAAAATGATAACCAAAGCACCCCACGAAAGTTAGTGTAAATTCTTCCATGGGTGGTCAAGGCTTATTTGATAGCCAGCTAAATTTGTCATTTATCATTAAAATCATTTATTAAGATTTATGTTTCTACTGTATAATCTCTTAAATTGGAAATTTTTTTAAATATATCTAAGGATGAGCTTGTGAGATTATTGGTTTAGATTTTCTGTCTATTATTTTTTCTATTATTTTATTTTGTATATTTTTATTTATTTTCTCTTATATTAGGTTAGAATTTTTTGAATTTTAATTACAATTAGAAAGAGAAAAATGTGGAAAATATTTCATTTTCTACAACATTTAGCTCATACAATCAGCACATATATCAATTTGAACAAACCACGTATGTCTGACACATTATACACTGGTGGACAAAATTAAGAGATTGAAGGCATTTTCCCAAATATTTTGAGAAATACTGGATAAGAATGAATGAAAATTGGTATGGATATAACTTTTAGTATGACAATAATTTGTGCAAAGCAAAAATTAAAGTGCCATTCATTGGCAAGAGTTATTGCCAACAGTCCAATGTGGACTGAAATTCATGATGAAAGATGGCAATGAAAGTGAGGCTTGTATGGTGTGTGGTCACCTCTGACAGATAGACAGCATGCACAACAAGTATGCATGCTGTTAATAAGAGAGTTTAGGATTGCTTGTCGAAGACTCTCCCACTCTTCCACCAGAGCAGTTTTTAACTCCGGAATGGTTCTGGGTGGGGTTTGGCGTCTCACAATAATCCTTCCAAGAGTATCCCAAGCATGTTCAATGGGGTTAAGGTCAGGATATTTGACTGGCCAATCCATTCGATGAATATTCTCGCTTTCCAGGTACTCCTCAACCAGGTGAGCCCTATGTGGTCGGTCATTGTCGTCCATAAAAATGAATTCAGGGCCAACAGCACTTCTGAAAAGATGCACGTAGGATTGTAGGATTTCTTGCCTGTACCTCTAATTCATTCACGGAACCAGTGTCAAACACATGGAATGCTGTGTGGGTACCTTGCATGAACCCTGCCCAAACCATCAGTCCTCTACCAGCATAATGGTCCCTTTCCATGATGTTACTGGGATGATATTGGGTCTCAGGTTCTCTCCATATGAATATTTGCCGAGAATCAGGTTGAAGACTGAATCTGGACTCATCTGTGAACAGAACATTAGCCCATTGGAGCTGTGTCCAGTGTTGGTGCTGTCTGCACCATTGTGCATGCTCTCTTTTGTAGAAGGGACTGAGTGGCAGACTTGTATAAAACCAAAAACTTTCTGCGCACGTAATATTGGGTCAAAAACTTTCTGCAAATTAATTTAATATTGAGTGTAATTCGCATTTTCTGCGCAATTCGTGGTTGTGATTCGCGTTTTTATGAGATTTATGAATGTAATTTGCATTTTTAAAGCGATTTATGGACGTAATTCGCGTTTTTTATGCGATTAATGAATGTAATTCACATTTTACGCGATTTATGGACATATTTTGCTATTTTTATGCGATTCATAGACGTAATTTGCGTTTTTTGAGCTTTCTGTCGACGAAATTCGCGTTTTTTGATCGATTTATTGAGGTAATTCACATTTTTGTGCAATTTATGGACGTAATTCACCTTTTTACACGATTCTTATACATAATTCGCATTTTTTTGCTATTTATGAACGTTATTCGCATTTTTTGCACGATTCATGGACGTAATTTGCGTTTTTTGAGCGATTCATGAACATAATTCGCGTTTATTATGCGATTTATGAACGCAATTCGCTATTTTTATGCGATTTATAGACATAATTTGCGTTTCAGCTTTCTGCCGACGAAATTCGCGTTTTTTGAGCGATTTATGAACGTAATTCGCATTTTACTACACGATTCATAGACGTAATTCGCGTTTTTCTTTCAATTTATGACCGTAATTCTCGCTTTTTTTACACGATTCATGGACGTAATTCGCATTTTGAGCAATTTGTGGACGTAATTCGCGTTTTTTAAGCAATTCAATTACGCAATTCGCGTTTTTTGAGCGATTCATGGATGTAGCTCGTGTTTTTTAAGCGATTCATGCATGTAATTTACGTTTTTTACGGGATTCATGCACGAAATTCGGATTTTTTACGCGATTCATGGATGGAATTTATATTTTTATTGCGGTCTTTGGACGAAATTCGCATTTTTTACTCAGCCTTTGGCCGAAATTCACGTTTTTTGCGTGGTATTTTGTCGAAATGGTTTTTTTACGCGATTCTTTGTTGAGATGCACGTTTTTTACGCAATTCTTTGTCGCAATGCATGTTTTTACGCGATTCTTTATTAAAATTTACGATTTTTTCGAGGTTTTTTGACGACATTCGCATTAACAGTAAATAATTTGTTCATAAAATTGATGGAATATTTTTATTTTTTGGTACTAAAAAGAAAAAATACAAAAATAAAAATTGTTTCTTTCTTAAAATTTTCTGCGCACGGCGTGCGTCTATATTATACAACACTGCTGAGTGGAATGCAAATAGCGGGCTTCCTGGCATACAACCCTCTTATACCGAGCCTCCTGGCAACAGTCTTCTTTGAAACTAATGTTCCTGTGGCAGCAGCGAGGTCCCTAGACAGTTGTGTCGCTGTAGACGTCCGTTGAGGAGTATCTGGAAAGCAAGGATAGTCATCAAATGGATTGGTCAGACAAATCTCCTGACCTTAACCCCATTGAACATGCATGGGATGCTCTTGGAAGGGCTATTGCGGGATGCCAATTCCCACCTAGAACCATTCCGGAGTTAAAAACTGCTCTGGTGAAAGAGTGGGGGAGTCTTCCACAAGCAATCCTTAACTCTCTTATTAACAGCATGCATACTTGTTGTGCATGCTGTCTATCTGTCAGAGGTGACCACACACCATACTAGAGGCGACCACACACCATACAAGCCTCACTTTCATTGCCATCTTTCATCATGAATTTCAGTCCACATTGGACTGTTGGCAATAACTCTTGCCAATGAATGGCACTTTAATTTTTGCTTTGCACAAATTATTGTCATACTAAAAGTTATATCCAGACTTATATAAAACCAAAAACTTTCTGCGCACATAATATTGAGCCAAAAACTTTCTGCAAATTAATTTAATGTTAGGTGTAATTCGCGTTTTTTGCACGATTCATGGCCGTAATTTGCTTTTTTTTCGCGATTTAAGAATGTAATTTGCGTTTTTTGACCATTTTATGGACCTAATTTGCGTTTTTTTATGCGATTCATGAGTGTAATTAGCATTTGTTACGCGATTTATGGATGTAATTTGCTATTTTTATGCGATCCATGGACGTAATTGGCTTTTTTTACGTGATTCACGGACGTAATTCGCTTTTTTATGCAATTTATGACCGTAATTCGCATTTTTACATGATTAATGGATGTAATTTGCGTTTTGTAAACGATTTGCGGACGTAATTCGCGTTTTTAAAGCGATTTACGGACGTAATACGCTTTTTTATACGTGACTCATGGACGTAATTCACGTTTTTGTGCGATTCATAGATGTAATTTGCGATTTTTATGCGATTTATGAATATAATTTGCGTTTTTTGAGCGATTTATGGACGTAATTCGCATTTTTTATGCGGTTCATGAACGTAATTCCATTTTTCGTTACATTTTTTAAATGATAGTTATATCCTTAATTCATTCTATAGATAATTGATGTTATATGCATGCAAAAAAAATTTTAAGCCATTCCATCAAATAATTTTTTTTTAAATCTTGGTGTTAGTCGTCAAAATCAAGTTTTGAGAAAACACGACTTAAAGTTGAAATTATATGGGTGCGGCTATGAAAGTGTTGATACATAAAAGGCTTATAACTCTGTTAAAAATGCAAATAGTTTTATGCGTTTTTTTGCATTGAGTTAAGAATTAACTGAATAATCAAACTAGATCAGAAAAAAAAAAAAAAAAAAATCGATCTTTTGAAAAGTTTTTAACTCTTGAGCCCCCTTAAGGGGATTCTTCACTCACTTGAAAACTCCCACTTCGTAATGTTAAGTCTATGGACAGGTTGTTTTCGGATTTCTTGTTTAAATTTTAATACACTATATGCCTTAAAAGTGACCAGCTACTTGTGATTTCAGACATTTAGTTAAATGTCTAGAAAAAAATATGAGGAATTATTCTGAAACTGTAGATGTATCAACAGAATAGGTCATACATTTCTGTGAAGATTTTCTCCCGAAACTACATAGGAGACAGTCAATTTTTTGGATAATCCTGTCAAAATTAATGTAGCAAAAATGTTCAAACTGTAGTTTATTAATTCGCTTATTGTAATAAACTGTGTTCCATTTCTATGTGGATAGCATGTATACTTGTAGAGAAATTAAGATTTTTACAAAAAAATCCCAAAAATTTCTGAGTTTTTGCTTATAATTTGCAGAGTTCTTAAAATAAAATATTGTTCTTTTCTGAAAATATGACAAACGACATTGTACACAGTACTTTGTAATCAGAATTAATAAAAATATGAAAAATGAACAGATTTACTAAATAATTTTTCATTGCACATGTGTGAATGCTATCAAAATTTCATTTGCATATTGTGTTAGTCTAAATCTATAGAGCAACTTTTGTGAAAGTCTCAAAAACATAGCTTGAAAATTCTGAAAGTGATCGTCGATAGAATGAGCTCAAAATCTGTTATTACCAAAATGATGCAAAAAACATGAGGAACTGTATCCATTTATCCATTGATTAGTGTCAATATAGACTACACAATATGGCATGTACCACTATATTTGAATACTACTCCTCATTTCTTTTTTTTTGCTTCATTTTGGAAACAACGGATTTTGAGCTTATTCTATCAATGATCACTATCAGAATTTTCAAGACTTTCACAAATGTTGCTCTATCCATTTAGCTAACATAATATACTAATGAAATTATGATAATGTTCACACATGCACAATGAAAATTTATTTAGTACACATGCTCATTTTTCAAATATTTTTTATTCTGATTACAGGATATTCTGTACAATGTTATTGGTCATATTTTCGGAAAAGGACATTATTTTGTATTAAGAACTCTGCAAATTATTAGCAAAAAACTTGGAAATATTTGGGACTGTTTTTATAAAAACCTTAATTTCTCTACAAGTATACATGCTATTCATATAAAAATATACACAGTTTATTACAATAAGCCACTGAATAAAAAATCTACAGTTTGAGTGCTTTAACTACATTAGTTTTGACAGGGTTATCCAAAAAAGTATTCATTCTTTTTTAATTTGTTGATGTTCCCCTATGGAATTTCAGAAAAAAAATTTCATGAAAATGTATGACCTGAATTATTTTGTTAACACATTTAAGAGTTTCAGGATAATTCTACATATATTTTTCTAGATATTTAACAAAACGTTTAAAATCACAAATGGGCAGTCACCTTTGGCCATATAGTATATTTTAAAATGATTTTTGTTGCATAGGATAGCTGTGCTTGATCTTTAGTATGGCTGTTCTTTACTTTTTTGATTTTGGTTGCAGATTTTTTAAATAAAAAAACTTTCAGGTTAAGAACCGATTCTGAAAGTACCTTTATTTAAAAAATCTGCAACCAAAACAGAAAAAATAAAAAAATTGCCATATTAAAGATCGACCTTAGCTATGCCATGCAACAAAAATCATTTAAAAATATTCATATTTAAAGAAGAAATTCGAAAATAACCAGCCCATAGACGAAGCGAGAATTTTCAAATGAGTGAAAAATCATTTTAAGCATAACACAAGTCATATGAGTGATGACACTAAACTTTTCTTTCAGACCTCAACAGTCACCAGTAACTGAGAATACAAAATATGATTTAAAACAAAATTTAAAAAAATTCAGGGTGGCTACAGAAATGATAAAAAAAATGTCCCTGATTTCTGATTATCTGTATCAGATTCCCCTGATTTTTATTATTAAAGAACATATACGGTATATTTGTAACATATGCTGTTTTTTCCTAACACACTTATCCAGCTTGCAAATATCTCTTTTGGGAGAAAAAAAAATTGCACAGTATTTAATTAGCAGAGGTGCCAAGTATTACGATTTATCTGAAATTATTACGGATACTCAACAAAAGTTACGGCATTATGGACATCTGATAAAAAAATTGCTAATTTTGTCAAAGGATCGCTTGAAATAACGCAAATTTTGACATATGATACCAGAAAAAACATGAAATTTCGCCAAAAGATCGTATAAAAAAAAAACGCCCATGTCTTCAAAGTTTCAAAAACGAATATTTTGTCAAAAGATTGCAAAAAAGCACAAAATTAGTCCTAAAGATCGCATCAAAGATGTAAATTTCATCCAAGGCTTGCATAAAAAAATGCCGATTTCATGATAGGTTCACATAAAAGCAAGAATATAGTCAGACGATTCCGAAAAACGCACAAATTTCATCTAATGATCGCAAAAAAAAGCACAAATTTCATCTAAACATCACAAAGAAGACGGAAATTTCATCTTAATATCATGAAAAAAAACACAAATATCATCAAAAGATTGCGAAAAACACACAAAATGCATAAAAAAACATGAAAAATGTGCACATTTCATCAAAAGATTGCAAAAATCATGCAAATTTTGCCAAAAAATTGAAAAAAATGTTCGAATTTTGTCAAAAAATTGCAAAAAATGCACAAATTTCATGCAGATTTTATCAAAAAATCATGCAAATTTGTAAAGAAATCACAATAAAGTGTATATTTCGTCAAGAAATTATAAAAATCCAGCAAATTTTGTCAACAAATTCTTAAAATTGTTGAATTTCGTCAAAAGATCGCAAATAAACTAACTTTTGAAAATTTGGGTTTATGAGATAAGTTAGCATTCATGCAGAGAGAGATATTGTCTGGCAGCAATACGGTTTTATGTTTCTTTATCACATCTTATTATTGGTTTAAATATAGTCTGTTTGGCAATGAATGAATGTTGTTGGTAAGATGAAAACAGAAATATTTTCGCATACAGAAAATTTTCCCTGATTTTTGAGTATTTTTTATAAAGTTCCCTGATTTTTCCAGATTGATAAACTTCCCTGATTCCATGATTTCCAGAATATGTTGCCACCCTGAAATTTAATTCTAAATAAATTTTAAAATCATATTATGAATGTATCTAAGTACTTCTCACATAAAAATTTTAACAGATTTTATTAAAACATACAATAAACACAAAAACGGTTGTACTTTGCAGTTATCACAAAATAAAGCACTTGCTTAATCAATTTTTTGGGTATTCCTCTACTAAATTACATTGCAGTTTTTTTTAGCATAATTTACACTATCTTTCCATTTTTAGATATTTTGAGATGGTATCATGGCCTTTTAGAAAAATAATTTCACTGCTACCATTTTCACATTTAAAATTAAAGATTTTTGTCTGCACTATATCACGGATCACAGAGAAATGAATGGATGTAATGTAAAATATTGATTGTAAACCTAGCCTCCTTTAAAAAAGAAAAAAAAAAAAAAAAACTTTACCTTTTAAGAAGAGGGAGGGGGAGAGATTATAATTGAGATTTCTTGAAAAAAAAAATCCTTTGAATTCTGTTTTTACTATTACTTTCGAGTTTTTAAGGTAACTAAAGCATAAAAAATAAAATTAATTACTATATATTTATAACACACACATATATACATACATATGACATTTTGCTAAAATAATTTTTAAAGTATTCATCTTTTATAAAGGATATTAATAATCTGTATGGTGATACCTTGCCATTTACTACAAGAGAAAGAAGATAACAATATTATTTAACAAACAACCATTACAAATGTTTAATAAAAATTTACATTATGTCGCAACCTATCGTAAGAGTAAGAAAATAAATAAATAATCAAATAAATTAAAATTGTTTAAAATCGAGTCAAATAAGACTGAAATAAGTAAGTTGAAAAATAACAACAATAGATAAAACTAGTTGGATGTGCCAATCCTAAAACTTTCCTCTATCTCATACATACATTTTAATATTTAAAAAAAATAGTTACTCATTTTAATGCTTTAATAATTTTAATTCAATACCTTAACAACTTTGATTTTCATCTTAAATTTCTGCTTCAATCAATTAATCGGAGTAAAAACGAATTTCCGTCTCTGCACGAGCCGATGGACAATAGAATGATAAGCAGATTTTTTTTCAAATTCAGGGAGGACCTACTTGCCTTACCAAAAAATAATCATATACAAAATGTTTAGTTCAGTTCTAGAACTAACTTCATACTCTTTTATAAGGTGCAATATTGAAAATGGCATAAAATTCAGTATTGCAGCACCCCCTTCTGGCAGATTTTTTTCAGATTCAGGGCGATCCAATTAGCCATAGCCATACACTCATGCAAAAAATTTCGTTCAATTCGATGCCTAACTTCATGTACTTTTGGTCAGTACAACATTGAAAATGGCACAAAAATCAGGATTGCAGCGCTCCCTTCTGACAGATTATTTTGAAATTCAGGGAGGACCAACTAGCCATAGTCATACAGATACAAAAAAAATTTGGTTCAATTCGATACATAACTTCATATACTTTTGGTCGGTACAATATTGAAAATGGCACAAAAATGGCGATTGCAGCGCCCCCCTCCGGCAGATTTTTTTTCAAATTCAGGGAGGACTAACTAGCCATAGTCATACACATAAACAAAAAATTTGGTTCAATTTGATGCATAACTTCATATACTTTGGTCGGTACAATACTGAAAATGGCACAAAATCGCGATTGCGGCGCCCCCTTCTGGCGGATTTTTTACAAATTCAGGGAGGACCAATTAGCCATAGTCATACACAAAAAATTTGGTTCAATTCGATGCATAAATTCATATACTTTTTGATGGTAGAATGGCGACATACAGACAGACACACAGACATTTTGTAAAAACATGTTTTTTGGAATCTCTGACCCCTAAAACGTGTAAATCCTTCGAAAACCGGAAGTCGAAAAAAATTTCGATTACAATACTTTCTTCTATTGAAGATAGAAGAAAGTAAAAATTCTTGATTAAAAAAAAACTTGATCAGTCTTGTAGAATTGTATAAAATCAAAACAAAATAAAAGTTTGAATTGTGTTGTCCTCTATTGTGAGAAAAAGAAAATAGCATGTTATTTTCTTTCACTTCAGATGTAAGTTAAAAAAGAAGAATAAAAATAAGTCCAGGGCTCGAAAATTCAAAAATTTTTATGGTTCCCAGCTGAGAACCTACATAAAAAGTATAAGATCCCAGAAAAATTTGTGCATTTTTCTGGTAAGTATTTTGATGAAATTTGCCATTTAACATGATTTTTTGACGAAATTTGCCGTTTTTTCGCGATTTTTTGACAAAGTCTACCTTTCTTTCGTGATCTTTTGACAAAATCTGCAATTTTTTCATTATCATTATATAGATATTGACAAAATCTGCTGTTTTTTCGCAATGTTTTAACGAAATTTGCCGTTTTATTGTGATTTTTCAATGAAATTTGCCTTTTTTTCATGATTTTTCAATGAAACTTACTGGTTTTTTTTTAGATCTTTTTATGAAATTAAGGCTTTGTTTGTAATATTTTGACAATATTATGCATCCCACATGCCGCTTAAGAGCTATTTTTTTGTGCACAATGTTCGATTTTTTGCATAATTTGCACGTTATAAGACATCCGCGGCATCGCTAGTAGCCACGGCTACTTCTTAGGTTTCCGATCGGGAACCTGAGTGAAAAAATATATGTTCCCAGAAATGATTTTTAGGTTCCCCGGGAACGCTATTTTTTGAGCCTTGAAGTCAGTTAAAAAATAATAGTAATAGATAAAAAGAAATATTTTTTAATATTGAATTAATTTTTAATAATGAATAATTGAATGAAAGTTTAATAAAATTAAAAAATATACATTTATTTCAAATGCAAATTGAGTTAAATTAAAAAAAGATTTATAATTTAAATAAAGAGATTATTAGTCTCAACAGCTATGTTTATTATTATTATTTTGAAAATAAGGGATTCTATTATTATCACTATATTCTCTCTCTTTTTTTGGGGGGGGAGGGGGTTTGAAAATTAAAATTGCTCAAAAATGAAGGGGGGGGGGGGTGTCTTACTTTTGGGATTTTATGGAAAACATAAAACATTTCTAAAATGTTTGTATTGCTTTATCTTAAACATAAGAGATATACAGCTGTAAGCTAATATCAACAGAATCCTAAACAGGCTTGATATTAAGTCTGTTCAATAATGGCATTAAATGAATCGATGAATAAATCCATTCATTAATAAATATTTACATGCTCTACATATTAATATTATTATTTTTCGAGGGAGAGGGAGGTACCATTAAAATTTTTTAACATTTTTGATAGACCGGGAGGTGACAGCTGGGACCGTACCGAGTACGAGTACTCGGCATACTCGGCCAATTTGCCGAGTACTCGGTATTTGCCCAAATTTGGGGCCGAGTACCGAGTAGATTTCATTTCTAAGCATTTATTATCATTACAATGAGAAATTATTATCACAATACATTATAAATAAAAGTTTAAAGCACAAAAATAGTTAATTTCTTCTTGCAAATTTGTTCTGCTTGCCATAGCATACCATCATCATCAAATTTTGCACTGATGATGGTATGCTAAGGCACTGAAACTAGTTTACAAAAAGAAATAAAATATTTTGGTGCTTTAAATGTTTTTGATTTCTTTATGACATTACTGAAAACAAAAGAATTTATAGCTATCTGTAAAAGTTATTTGAATATAAATGTATAATATTTGCAATTATTTAAAAAATATTTTATTTAATATACAAAAATGTGTTTACAAAATATGGAAAAGTTGAAAAAAAAAAAAAAAAAAAAAAAAAAAAAAGACAAATGCAAATTCTTCCCCCCCAGTTCACTTTTCCTTTCAGTGTACCACAATTAAAATGGCCAAAACTTTCTTTTTCCAAATAATTTAAAAATGTTTTAATTGGTAGTATTACTCTTAATATCTGGATTTATTCATTTGAGTACATCGATATTATGATTACTCTGAATGAAAATTCATTACACTTCACAGTAATTACTACTGAACTGTGGTTAAATTTATCTTACTTTTAGCAGCATAAAGGTAAAGAGCAGGGTTGGAAAAAAACCAGGTTTTTTTTTAAAAAACCAAAAAAACTGGTTTTTTTGGTTTAAACCAGGTTTTTTTGGTTTAAACCGGGTTTTTTTAAAAACATCCTTTTTTAGTACATATACATGCATATTTATTAATAAAAATAGACATTGTTGGATTATATGTAGTATAAATTCATTTTAAAATAATTTAAATTAAATAATTAGTGAATTATGTAGAAAATTGAAAAAAAATCATATTTTAATTTAAACAGTTATTAGTAAACATGTAGTAGTCTTATGTCCAAACAATAAACTACTCTACACAGTGAAACATTGATACTTTGAAAAACTTTATAAACAACCTTTTGATTACTTATAATAAACATCTGATGTAGTTTGATGAATGTAAATATTATTTTCCATAATAATAAAAAAAAAAAAAAAGATACTTCTTGGGGGTTTTGTTTTTTGAGAGACAATTTGAAATCAACATTTATAGTCATTAGATTTAGCAGATAACAACAAGGTTGTTATGATTTTGCCCAGCCCAAAAAACCCGGGTGGGTTTTTTCAAAATTTCAACTTTAAATTACATATATAATGTATTTATATTACATATATAATATATTGTAATGTATTTTTTAATATCACTACACCACTCAAAGTTTATAACCATCACCCCCCCACCCCAAAGAAAAGAAATGTCCTAATTATACCATCACAATTTTTAAAAGAAATAATTGTTAATCTCTGTAGCACGTGTAAGTAACAAATTTTTTCCCATTAAAAAAATACTTTGATGTGTAATCCGTTCTATGTTATACAATAGAAATTCATAACAAAATACCATATATGCTTAGAATCCTAATTTAATTATGTAGACATGTAGAATTACTTGGCTTATTCTATTATTTAGTAATAATAAAAAATACTTTATAAATTATTACTAATAATCAATTTATCACAATTTTGATTACTGTCATTGATATATGTCATATAATTGTAATAATCAATTAGCTACTTTAAATTTAGTAATAAGAAATTTTTTTTCAAGCATTCTCAACCACCTCCAATAAACTTCCAAAACCTGAAAAAACCCTGATAAAACCCCAAAAAAACACAGTGGGTTGGTTTTTCTGAAAAAACCCAGGTATTTAACAACCCTGGATAACAAAGGGGGAAAAATTAGTTTGTTATTGTTAAAATACTATAACTATAACTAGCACCCAATTTTTGAATACTCTCTTATACAACTTCATATTTTGATTTTTAAAGATTATCTCCCCAAGAAAAAAAAATTTCTTTTATAATTTTACCAAAATATTAAAGATCATCAAGTTTTGTAGCTCCATATTCAAAAGCTTGTGCATGTTATGATAGATTGCTTTAAATAATCTGCATTTTTTTAATGAAAATATTTTATACTAAATATTGAATATTTTTAATCTATTTCATCTTTGATCAATTCACATGTTCTAAGATTTTTCTTTACAGCAATGGAATATGTTCACCAATGCATAGTGATTTTCATCCTATACATAAAAAAAATAACCTAGGCCCACTATATCTAATACTTATTGCTGAAAAAAAGTGTTAAAAGTAGAAAATATTTATATAGAATTTGTAAGTCTTAAATTATAAAGAAAAATGAGAAAATATCATTAGATTTTTTCGAAAAAAACCAATTGGTTTTTTTGAGAAAAAAACCAATTGGTTTAAACCGTGCCAACCCTGGTAAAGAGGCTGTATTAATTCATGCAACATTTTCAATATATTATATTTTGAGCTCCATTTTATTGTTTATTACATTTAATTACTCTAATAATTAATCTTTTTAGATCCAAGCAAGGAAACTGAACCTTTTTGAAATTTGAGCATGCAACTATATGGAATGGTCAGAATCCTCCTATAATGTTTTTAGCTATAGCTAACATATCTAAAATAGCCTGTTAGGTGATAAACATGCTTTTATTGCAAGTTGCATATTGTGAATAATGCAAGCTTACATCATATTTTTTAACATGAGTTCTTTGAATTATTCAAAATTACAGCAACCAACAATCATTCTTGATACAGATTTCAAGTATCAAAATTAAAAATGAATTTGTAAATTGAAGAACATTACATTGGTTGAATTTAATTTTTATAGATCACTTTTCTTTTCCACTTAAAAAAAAAATAATACTACTGTTTTAAACTGTTTGAAATTTTAAAAATGATCTTTAAAGAGTGTATAATTAAATTTCAAATTAGTTAAATAGAAAATATTTAAAAGTTAATTAAAAAATATATGATTATATGTAAAGAAGTATGTTTATTATATTTACACAGACATGGTACTCTTAAAGCTCACTTCATGTGCATTGTCAGTTCTTTCTTATAGACAACTACTCGGCCAAAGTGCTACTCGGTGCAGCACTAGTGACAGCATAGGCAATCATTTCAGTAAGTTCACAATTAAAATGCAATCAGTCTTACAGGTCATAGCTTGGTGAAAAACACCACAAAATGATATGTTACCAATTAACTAATAGGTTTATCATTGTGTTTTCCTGCAAGTATAAAAACATGAAGGACTGGGAGGAGGAAAACACAATAGCAAACCTTATGTGTCAACTGTTAAAATCAAGTTTCGAGGTATTTCCATCAAGATATGACTTGGCAGATTGATTGTGTGTTTTAATATGCAAATCCAGTTTTAACCAATTGTGGAATTTCAGCCATAAGCTCGATGAGGCAATTGTCTGTGCTGCTGCCTCACGGTCTATGATACAATATTCTATTTTATCAAAAACAGATGCTCTTGACGTGCCTGTGGTGGTAGTCAGAAGAAAAACTTATGCTAAGGTACAAATGATATTGCTTCTAAAAAAAGAAAAAATAATGTGAAAGAATGAATGCTATGTGCCAAATTTCATGATTAGGCATGATTTTGTGGTTGTGAAATCCAGTAACTTAGTAGCATTTGAAGATTAAAGACTGCTAGTTTCTAATTCTGGTCCCTTGTCATTCTACCTTAGTAGTTGTTACTATTTTGTAAATCAGTTCTCCTTCAGGAAGCAGGTTTCATGCAATACTCTACTCAAATATCAGGATTAGAACTGAAAATTGTTTTTTAATTTTCATTGGAATATATGTATATAAATATATATGCATTTACAGTCAACTCTGTGAAATTTGCATATTTTGGGACTGAGGGATTTGTGGATTATAGATCAACACTTTGTTAACATTTTATTTTTTTTAAATGTCTGACTATAAATTAACTACAAAAACAAAATTTACAATTACAATGGAAAAGAAAAACATAATGCAACATTGATTTCATATATTTAATAACAAAGATTAAAGAAAAAATAAATTATACATAATAATTTTACTGATTTTTCACTATTTTAAACACTGGCACAACACAGTGTTAGTTTTCGTTTTCATTTGTTGTCAACATTTTTTTTTTTCCAAGGAAATTTAAATATTTATTTATTGAAAAAGAATAACTGAAAAAAATCTGTACCGAATTTAGCTTTATGAGTTTAACTGTTAATGAAAATTTTCTTTGATGATAAATTTATATTTGTTATTTTTGATAATGTATTTTAAAGAGACAATTTTATGAGTACTTTAAAAGGAAATATACTACGATAATTCAAATAATTATCTACTAAATTTTATGAATCATCATACGAGCTACGTTAAAACGGATTTTTATGAATTAAAAATAAGAAAAACATGCATATCATAATTTAAATTGTGTCAAGCGAAAACGTTGAATGTGAATAAACATCAACACTTTCCGATTACCTTGCATAGATCAGAATCAGAGGCTGGCTTCCAAGCAATAAGATAAACAGTATGAAATTGAAATCTCAAATGGCGTCCTATGGTATGGAAAAAACGATAATGATTAAATAAGCAACAGCACTAATCATCCAATGCGCATTCACAGTGAGCATGTACGGTTGGGCATTTCGATTAATTTTGAAGAGTCGACTCACTTGACAGATGAGTCGATATAGTGAATCGATTCTGAACGAGTGTATGCTCGAATTGTTTTGTTTTTGTTTTATATAAAAGACATGTTTTTCTGATAAGATTTTGTTGGTGAGAACTGCGGGCTGCCAAATTAAATGTATGGATAAAAAAAAAAGGTATCAACACTACTCCCCAAAAAAAGTTCGGCCCGGACCGTATAAAAATAAATAAAAATAAATAATGGCTCGGCTTGATAAAAAAAACGTAAAAGTTCGACAAACTTACTGGGTACAAAAGAGTTCTACACCGATCCCAAAAAAGTTAAAATCTTCGTCTGAGCCCGGCCCGGCATAATTGAATTTCGACAAAACATGCATTTTCACGTCGATATTGTTAAAAATTATTCTGTCAGAGGCATTCTGACCAAAAATAAATATTTTAGCTTTTTTTATGTTTATGAATTTTATTTCTAAAGACCGATTATTTTTAGTGACCAATGCTACGTTTCTTTTAAATGAATCTCAATTTGTATGTAAACGTTTTAGTTAGCGTTAATATTGTTAATCCCAATTCTATGTACTAGTCTACTTATTAGAGGCTTAAAAATCTGAAAAAATGTATAAAGTAAAATCTTCTAAGACAGAATTACATTGACAAGAAAAAAAATTAGTCCAAAGCTCAACCAAATCCTTCAAAAAAAGTAAGGTTAGAGCAAGGCCCTGGAGAAAGCAATAACAAGGCCCAGTCCATGCCTTCTACAAAAGTTAAGGCCCAACTCGGGTACTATGAGAAATAAGACATGAGATTTTGGCTAGGACCCAGCCTGTACGTTTCAGTATGCCAAATTGCAAAATTAAGAATGTTCTTGATAAATCTTCTCCGCACTATTTCTAAAAAAATATCTTGTTTTGAAAAGGGAGTGGAAGTTTTTGAGGTGATAGTTTATATGTATCAAGTTTTAAAGGTTTAAATTTTCTGTGCTGAAAATTACAAAGGAGACAAACTTTTTTTTTTTTTTTTTTTTTTTTTCTGAGGAGGGAGGAGATTAAGACTTAAGAAGGTTGTAATCCTTCAGCATATTCACAATTTTCCTTTTAGTAATTGTTGCTTGTGATAAAAATGTCATTTAATTTCCCTCCCAAAGTTTTTATTTCCTCTCTTTTTGTAACACTCCCCACCCCATTCCAATCACAATGTTAAAAAATTTTTACATCTCTTTTTTATTGATTTTTAGTGCTCCTAACTTAAAAAGACACACATTATAATTTCATCATGTTCACATACTTATAAACTATTAGTTATTCAGAAATATATTTTTAAAAAAAGTAGGACTAATTAAGTTATTTGATTTTTTTTTTTTTTTTTTTAATGTGTGTGTTTGTATATGCATCATATTGATTATGTTGGAAAGATCACCCAACATTAAATTAAAAAATATTTTTGTTTTAATTTTATATACTGTAGAAAATGTAATGTAAAAATATGCCTCTCCTCCTCTCCCTCCAATATTTTTCTGAATCTATTGAAATTAAAATAATGATTAAAAAAAAAAAAGGAGGCAACAGTAGTTTATTCAGACTTTATTGGAAAATAATAGCAATTATCCTAGATCACAGATCACATAGTTTTGGAGAAAATCACATTTTTCTGTTACACAAACTTTAGTATGCAGAGCTCAATGGCAGCATTTTTTAATATATAGTTAAAAAAAATTATAGGCATGACTATTGTTGTTGTTGATGTTTCACAAAGGGCAGCTGGGTTGCTGAAGCTTTGTTTGAACTGCACCCAGGGGGTAGTAAGACAGACTTCTACAGCGTAGGATGTTTGGCAAAGCCTCAATAGATAGCGGCACCAAACATCGCCACCTCCTCAATTTCGATATGTCTCTGAAGGGAAGAGAAAGTTTCTCCAGAGATCATTACCCATGGTAACTGCTACGACCGACAACAGGACTTTCAGAACCCCTTTATTTAACAAGCACGTACACTGCATACAATCGGTGGATCTTTGGTGAAGTCAAGCACCCTTGGTTCAGATTGAATTGGGAATATATTTTTGTAGCAGGTTGGGTTGATTTTCATTGTTGCGGGCTCGGGTTGGGTCATAACTCTTGCATGTGCAGTTCTGATTGACTCATTCAAAAGAATATCCAAAATATTTTTCATGGTAAAAATTTATATACATAAAACCGTTATAGTTGACAATCCTGAAAAATGGACACCTCTATTTAGTGAACATTTTTCAATTTCAATATTTGTATATTTTACCTCTTTGAATAATAGATACCTCCCGATCTACAGACACGTAACGTATAGATATGTATAAACTAACACAAATACAATGTGTGTGTTATCGTGTATATTACAAAAGAAAAGTTAGTAACAATTTTCATATTTCAAAAGATGAAAAAGAATGGTTTTTAAAGAAATAATAATCTGTTATCATACTTCTGAAATTTTATTCTTCAATCAGTAGTGAAATATACATTTATTTATATTCAAATACATATTTATTTTGACCTAATGCATATTTGTGGTAAAACTTTTTGTAAAAGTCCAGACAACTTGTATTTTAAAAAATCTATGAACCTTCTAAATTATTGTAGTGTGAACTTAATGTTGCAAGGTGTTTCGATGTATTCAAAATGTTTTGATTTTCAAGAATCCCATGTAATCCCTATGACGATAAATTTTCCGTTTCTTCAAAATAACCAAATTGCATAAAATTTTTACTAAATTAAAATTTTATTTCTTAGTCTGAAACGAGAGAATTCAACCACAAATTGGACACAGTAAGTTGTCACAAAGGTTAGGTGTTACCGATTACCTTACAATTTATATTTCTATTCAATGTTCATTCAATTAACAGCAATTGTTAAGTTTCTATACAAAATAAGCTTCAAGGAAAGATAAGACATGCGAAACTCCATCTGCTCAGATCAAAAAATTTTATTAAAAAGTGTCTGGCAAGTATTCATATAAACGAATGGACAAACAAAGAGTGTTTATTATGTTATTGTTCAAATTAACATAGTATCAAATTAATAACTGTTGTTCGCTAGGTGGGTTATAAAAGCTAAACACCTGTGCATTTCCTGTTATAAACGCAAACATTTCATGCTGGACGGTGTGTCTGCTTTCTTCAAAATTTTGGCCATCAGCCCTCTTATGTAGAAAACATATTTCATCTTTTATTTGGAAAATGCAGGCACAAAACAAAAAAGAAGGAAACAAAGATAAGTTGTTTATTCGATAACATCTCGTAATATCTCTTTTACTAATAAAGGAAGGATGTTACCAAGACGTTTGTGGGATAAAAAATGTCCTCTAACACAGCCCCGAATGTATAAAATACAATCTCCAACTGGCCCAAATCTACAAAAAAAAAAAGATTTGGACTTGTTTTTGTAAGAATGAAATTCTTATTCGTCCAAACATTTCAACAAATATAATTTAGTCTCAGTCCGACATGAGTTTTCAGATAAAAATTAAGCCCTCAATAATTCTAACAAATGAAAATTCCACTAAACTTGAGCTTCCTGGACAGGCTTGAGTTCATGGACACTTCTAATATACCTTGAGAATTCTGCTTAGAATCAATATTGGATCAACGGGTTATGCACACCTGAGCTGAGCTGAGCTGAGCAGGTCGCGTTGAATTGGAGCTGTATTTTTTGTCGCGGATCGGGTTGATACAGTAGACTCCCTCAAATCTGCACAGCTTGGGACCAGAGGTTGTGCGGATTTTAGAATTTTGCAGATTTCTGGTCATTGCTTTGTTTACATTTTTTAAACAATAATTTGAGTGCAATTAATAATGCATCCGGGACTATAATGAATGCTTACAATATAATAAAATATTAAAATGAGTAATGAACTAAAATAATAAAAATTTAGATAATTTTTAAAATGATTAAAGTACTAATAAAAAAGGTCAAGTTAATAATCAATAGTGTATGATTAACCTCCTCGGTCCGGCGTGGTAAGACGTCTTACCATTAGAGAAATACCCCTTGAATGCGGCGCTGGTAGTACTCCTTACCAAGGCATTCGACCCCCTTTTTGAGCGAAGCGTCATTACTCAGCTGTCAGTTTCTCCTCTGCCCGTGAAAATGTCCCTCTTACATTAAACGGAGAGGTCAGTTTTTATAATTGCCGATTCTTTGGGGAAGAAAAACAAGAATTTTGGCGAAAGCTTCTTTGGACGCGTAAATAAATTACCAATAGATTTGTAATGAGGAGCGCATTTTTCCAGAGGAAATTTTATAATAACGAAATGTTTATTATGGCTCTCAAACATAAAACTTCCCAAAAATTCCATAGAAGCATAACATTTCCCAGTCAGTGATAAACATTAAAATTCATTCGAATTTTATTAAACGGTCTTCCTTGAACCTGCTTATAAAACACTGTATTCGCAATCATTTAATTTAAATTTCCCATTAATTAAATATAACATTCCTTCTCAGGGCTAAAAACAAACAGCTCTTTTCCGAGCTACACTGGTTATTTTGGAATCATATTTAGATAAAATATAATAGTAATAATAACAGACACATGCTGATTTTTTTTCTTGCTCCTTATCATTATTTTTAAATTACTGTAGCATTATGAAATCTAGATAATATGCCCTGCCCCCCCCCATTCCAAAAATACTCAGTATATTTTTATTTTAATAGGTTTAATGAAATATTTCCCTGCCCGCTCGAAATTTCTATTCTCCCACCTCGTCACTACACAAAATTTCTGCTTCAACCCATCTCGCGCCATGAAATTTTTATTTCTTTTTCTTCCTCCCTTACAGTTTCGATACAAAAAATTAAGGCATTGAGAAGGCTTAAAAAATCCTGTCAACCTATTTCTTGTTCATAATAGTAAAGAATCAATCATGTAAATTACAAGACTCCTTCCTACAAAATTTAAGCAATAGCATAAAAAGTTAGGCTCTTTGTAGCAAAAATTAAACAATCTAAATTATTATCTCCCAAAATATCCACTTCACTTCTTACTCCCCTTTCTCCCCCCCACCAAAAAAAAAAAAAACTTCTAGCACACATATGCAAATTTTTAAATCTTTTATATTACGTGTTTGCCATATTTTTTGCACTCTAAAAAAAATAAATAAGTCATCTAAATTTTTCTCAAACTCATTCCAGACCGCTCTCCTCTCCCCCCCCCCCCCCACACACACACACCAAAAAACTTCTTCGTTTATGCAGCTTGACAGTTTTAAAGTGAACCATATTATTTTCTTACTGTACAATCCTGTATGTTTAATATATCTTTTCGTTTTCTCAGTACAACGCGAAATATTCTAACAGCGCACTATTATTCCATCAATTTCTAACACTGTTACTTCCTTAAAAAGAAAAAAAAAAAAAAAATTTAGAAAAATGCCGTTAAAATGGATGTTTTAAACAGGATTTCAGAATATGATAACTTATTACAGGAAACAACTTCGGTCATGAGACAACAACTGCTTATAACTCAAGATAAACTTAATTTATCGGAAAGTATTAAAAAAATGTGTGATTACAATTCCCTTCAATCTTTATGCCTGTATTATGTATTCACGAATAAAAATTGATACCGAAAATTAACTACCAGACTTACGAATCCCTTATCACTAGTCATTTATAAACTTACAGTAACCGAATTCATTTCTCTCCCTCTCTTTTTGTGTATGCATATACAAGAAAAAAAAAACTTTAAATAAATTCTATGCAGTTTACATTCTTGCTGTACACTTCACATCAATTTCCAGGGCTTGAAATTCAACTTTTCGAAGGAGGGGAGTCTCCCTACCAACATTTATAAATGGAGGGGAGTTTGGGAGGGAGAAAAATTTTTTAAAACCCGCCATTATTTTATGTGCTATTTAAAGAATTACCAGAATACTGACATAAAAAATATCACTGAAGCAATTTTTATCAACAATTCAGAATAATTATGTGAAATGTGTAAAAAAACTTTTATATTGTCTAGTTTTTACTGGTGGTAAATTCCCTCCCGGTGCTAATTATTTTTGTCACAGGTCTAATTATTGTTTTAATAATAATTAATAAAACTTCTAATTAATTTAATAAATTTATATTTATAATTAATTATTATAACCAATATTATTTTTCTGTATATTAAATGTGCAAGATACAAATTTAATCATAAAATAATACTTATTTGAGTGTAGAAAATAAGAAGTATCACTATTGTTTGCATTTCTTTAAAAAAGGGGCAAGTCAAATTCATCGAAAGAGACTTTCTTAAAAAATGAATACTTTGTTGAGTAAAGGGATACTTTTTGTTTAATGAATGGCTGTTTTCAGGAATTGCACTCACTCAGAAAGATTTGGAGCTGTCAGAAACTGATTTTAGAGCAGCAAAGAAAAAAAATATATTGAAGCAGGAAAATTAGTTTGTTGAACAGAAAAATGAACTCCCCGTAGTATTATTTTTGTTGGGAGGAAGGGATGAGAGATTCCCTTTGATGAAAAGCTATCTTTTTTGTTGCAAAAGCTTGATAGCAAAAGCTTTTTGCTATCTTTTGATGAAATCTGTCGTTTTTTACGATCTTTTTACGAAATCTGCCGTTTTTTTGGATTTTTTGACAAAATTTGCCGTTTTTTCGTGAATTTTATGAGGAAATTTGCCGTTTTTCGCGATCTTTTGATGAAATCTGATGTTTTATCGCGATTTTTTTTTTTTACAAAAATCGCCGTTTTTCGCGATATTTTCGGGAAATTTGTTGTTTATAGTGAATCTTTTGTCAAAATTTGTCGTTTTTCGCGATTTTTGGACAAAATTTGACGTTTTTTTTCGTGAATTTTCTAAGGAAATAAGCCATTTTTTCGCGATCTTTTAATGAAATCTGATGTTTTATCGCGATTTTTTTTACGAAAATTGCCGTTTTTCGTGATATTTTGGAGGAATTTGTCGTTTATAGTGAATTTTTTTTGTCGAAATTTGTCTTTTTCGCGATTTTTGGACAAAATTTGACGTTTTTTTGTGAATTTTCTGAGGAAATTTGCCGTTTTTTCGTCATTTTTTGATGGAATCTAATGCTTTATCGCGATTTTTTTTACGAAAATTGCCGTTTGTCGCGATTTTTGGACGAAAATTGACGTTTTTTCGCGACTTTTTTGACGAAAACTGCCGCTTTACAGAATTCTGTCATGAAATTAGGCATTCTTTCGAGAATCTTTTAACGGAATTTGCCCGAAATTAGTGGTCTTTTCGCGATCTTTTAACAATATTTGCCGTTTTTTAGCAAATTTTTAGGAAATCACGCGTCTTGTGAAACATGTAATAGCTGTTTCTTTTGTGTGTCATATCCGATCTTTTGTGTAATTTACGCGCAATAGCACGTCCACAGCATCACTGTTTCATAATTTTTGGAATTGAATGCATTATTTTTTTTTGGGGGGGGGGGGGAAGGGGAAATTCCGAACAGAATCACCTCTATTTCACCGCGGAAAATAGAACGAAACTCGTCAATCGATTGCAGGAAAAAAATTGCGAAATTTGTCAATCAGTCACGGAAAAAATCGTGATTTTCAATGATTTTTCCCTGTAAAAAAACTCGCAAAATGTGTTGATTACTCGTACAAAAATATCAAAATTCGCAAAACAGTCGTGGGAGTTGATCATAGTTTCAAAATGCAAAATTGTTTCGGCGGGAACCTCCCGTCCACGTTATTCTTTTGGGCAGGATTTCAAAATTTTGGGCGCGAATCCCGCCACCCCGCCCTGAAATTCAAGCCCTGATTTCAGAATGTTTTAATATGTAACATTTTAAAAATAATAATGATTTTTTCATTTATAATACAGAGGACAATTTTTCAGTGCGTGTGTGTATATCCATTCACAAACAAATTTTATTAAAATATACTTTAAAATTTAACATACTAGCACATACAAACTACGATGTAATTAAGCTGTAATATGATTTTTTTTTTTTTTTTGTAAACAATACATTTTTATAGGTTATAATGCTTTTTTATTTCTTTCTTTTTCTTTTTATATCCTGAATAGGAGATTTAGAATTATTACACTTCAAGTAATGTGTTGAAAAAAAAAAAAAGTTTTAAGGCTATTCTAAAATTTACATTAATTTTTTTTTTTTATAAATGTATCAAGTGCTGTTATTTTGAATCTGTGTAATCAAACATACTCGTTTTTCATCTTTCGGTAAAGGCAAGAGATTTTTTAATCAAATATTGTTAAAGTTAGCGTTCTGAATTGAATTTCCCCGTACAAAAGCGCAGGAAAGAAAAATTGTCGTCATACGACAGCAAAATCTTATGACTGAAAATGTCACTATATATCGGAAGGATATATGTATATATATACAGTAGACTCCCTCAAATCCGCACAGCTTGGGACCAGAGATTTTGCGGATTTTAGAATTTTGCGGATTTCTGGTCATTGCTTTGTTTACATTTTTTTAACAGTAATTTGAATGCAATTAATAATCCAATTGAAATTATAATGTATGCTTACAATATAATAAAATATTAAAGTAAGTAATAAACTAAAATAATAAAAAATTAGATCATTTTTAAAATGATTAAAATATTAAAAACAAAGGTCTATGATGTATGTATGATTAAGTGTTCATTATAAAGATGAAATGTATTTTGAATAAATTATTCACTGAAACTTGCCTCATAAATAATGTACAATACTAATTCATATCAAAATAATAAAGTAAGGAGGTTTTATTCCAGGTTTAGCCACACTTAGTGACCCCCCCCCCCAAAAAAAAAAGCTTGATTAAGACATATATATTTGGTAAGATTATGATTATCATTGATAACAGGAATATCTTGAATTTTTTCAGAAATAAATTTATTTTTCCTTCAAGAGAAAACATTAAGACAGTAATAGTAACAAAAATTACAAATTAAAATATATTTGGAATTGATATAAAACAAAAAAAAAGTAAAATTTTGTCCTTATATCTGAACTGAATGCTTCATTGTTTACATCCGTAAATTATGTGCGGATTTTAGAGAGTTGCGGATTTTAGGTTTGCGGATTTGAGGGAGTCTACTGTATAATAAAGAAAAGAAAAAAAAACGCACTTGTTTTCAAATCACATTTATCAGTATCACTGTAAGTATAATGTTTTATCTTTAAAAATTGAAACAGAAAATGATATTACTGAGAACGATCACTCATAAACTAAATGTAACCGAAATCATCATCTTATTATTATTATTATTTTGTTTTATGTCCGTAAAAATTTCAGAAATAAATTATATTCAATTCATTACAAGACTATATTACACGCCATATCAATTTCGGTACATTTTAATAGAGTTTTTTTCTTTGATAATGTAACAGAATTATTTTTCCTTTTTTCTTAATTGACAAACAAATTGGGGTTAATACATTTTTACTAGCACATAGTTAAGCTGATTTAAAATTTATAAGAAATACATGCCCATTGTCAACAATGCTGCTTTTTTTCTCCTGAGAATGCGAAATATGAATTTTAGAATTAATTGTATACCATGCAATGTGCTAAAAAAATAATTTAAACTTTAATAGTTTGTAGTGTCAGTTCAAACGATGCTGATCAGTTGTTTTTATTATTATTATTATTATTAGATTTTTTTTTATCCTTACGATATACATGACATTTTCAGTCATAAAAATTTTAATGTACTTTTCTCAATGATTTATATGTAATAATTAACACCTCAACCGCCTAGCATTCATGTTAAATATAACAATGAAAGCGATACAAAATGGTGATAACTGGGGTAAGAAACAACCCTCCGCAGTATTTCCTAGAATTATGCAGCAACCCTGGATTGCAATGCACGCCCAGCACTTCCCGCTCGTCGAAACAAAGGTGTCCGGAGAGGTGGTCACTCCAATATGGGGGAAAAGAAATTCCAAGATTTTGCCGTACTAAGGGAGTGGGATTTTAAACTCCTGTAGCCGGGGATAGAAGGTTAAATATTCATTATAAAGATTAAATGTATTTTTCCAAAATTACTCAACAAAACTTGCCTCATAAAAGTATATTATTAATTCACATCTAAATTATAAAATAAGGATTTTTTTTTCAAGTTTAGCCAGGCTTAATAACCAAAAAATATTGATTTATGCATAAATATATTTGGTAAGAAGATTGTGATAACAGCAATATTTTGAATTTTTTCCAAAAAAAAAAAAAAATATTCTTCCTTTATGAAAAAAAACATGAATAGAGTATTATTAACAAAATTACAAATTAAAATATACAAGGAATTGATACAAAACTAAAAAAATCAAATTTTGTCCCAATATCTGAATTGAAAGTTTCTTTGTTTACATCCATAAAATATGTGCGGAATTAGAGAGTTGCGGATTTGAGGGAGTCTACTGTATCTACTTTTTGCTGCAGGTCAGGTTCAAATCCACCTGATTTTTCAAAACAAACTCCAAAGTATTTTTTCAGGTTATAAATCCATATGCAATAAGATTTTTACATTGGACACTTCCAAGATGAGGACATGTCTGTTTAGGGAACCCTTTTTCAATTCATAACTTTCCTTATATATTCTTATGCTTATACTTTTGAATAGTATGCTGCTATAATATGTATATGATATATGCATAAACTATCAAAATACGATACATAAATATTTCTGTTTATCAGAAGAAAAAAAAATTGTAATATTTTTTTTATATTCCGATGCACGAAAAAAAAAGTTTCTTAAAGAAAGAATAATCTGTGACAACATTTCTTATATGCATGTTATATTTCATACAGCAAATTGAATTTGAAATAGAATTGTTGTTTATTCATTCATAATCACATGCATATTTATATTCATTTGAAATATAGTTTTGCTGAAACTTTTTTTTTTACTCCCAACAACACAACTTGCAAAAATTTAAATATGACCTATTCAGATTTATTCTAGGGTGAACCCGACCAGAAGAAAGAATGTTAGTATCAATCCAACCCAAAATAAGAAAATTAAGAACAACCTGACCGATGTAGGACTCGTTCAATGAGGTGTCTGCTATTCAGAGGTTTTACTGTATTCGAATATTAAAAAATACTGATTTGCCCATTTTTCTAAATACTGTCAAGGATCTATAATCCAGGGGTGCAGAATATGTCCGATCCGGCGATCTAGGATCGGGGGAAATTTTAACTGCTCGGGGAAATTTTCCAGAAATATATACAATTGGTTTCGATTTTAACAATGAATTCCATAGTTTTTTGAGATAGAAAAATTTCCCTACAAATAAAAAAGATATGCATGGCGACCTTCACAAAATCGATCTCAAAATAATATGTAACGTATATCAGGGGTGATTCTGTTCTGAATTTTCCGAAAATTTAAAGCATTCGGTTTCGAAATTAATCTTAATAAGTCTATCAAATTAATAAGTCATTAATCTGAAAATAAAGACATAAAAATACTGGGAATTTTACTCAAGAATTGCGGTAAAAACTCAAATTTCATCACAAGATCGCAAAATACCACAAATTTAGTCACAAAAAGGCGAAAAATCCATGAATTTTGTCAAAATATCCCAAAATAACTGCAAACTTCATCAAAAGATCGCAGTAAATGACAAGTTTTGTTAAAATGTTGCAAATGAACCGCAATTTACCTCAAAAGAACACAAAACGAACTCTAATTTTGTCAAAACATCACAAAATAAATGCACATTTCGTCAAAATATTGCAAAACAACCACAAATTTTGTCAAAAGGGGCGAAATAATCGCGATTTTATGGGAAAACGAATGCAAGTTTCGTCAAAAGATCGCGAAATGAACGCAAGTTTAGCCAAAAGATCGCGAAACAACTGCAGTTTCCGTTAAAAGAACGTGAAACAACTGCAAACTTCGTTAACCCGGGAATGCTCGCACATATCTAGGATATATACGATTTATACTTTGGCACCAATAAATTCAAGCAAAAATCCCCATCTTAATTAATGATTGGCATTGCTCATAAATTTTGCAATAAAATCATTTGAAAATTACTTAAAAAAATTTATGGTGAGTAATGTAATAACCGTGCTCACCCTGGGTATGTCATACCCTGCGCGTGTAATTCCGGGTTAAAATGGGCAAAATAGCCTGAATTTTTGTTAAAATATAAAAAACTCTACTTTAAAATATACAACTTTCGCCAAATCACCACAAAACCGCAAATTTTATCAAATAAAAGCAAACCAACTGCTAATTTTGTCAAAGAACCACGAAAAAAAACCCACGTTGTTAGAGCTAGGAGTGGATTCCTCTCCCCCCCCCACCACCACCACCACATTTTTCCTTACTCTGCTGCAACCTTTCCATAAATTTGCTGTAATCTTCAGAATTTTTTTAAAATTTTTATTTTAACTCAGAATTGCCCTTGCTATATACAGGGTGCGTAGTCTGGAAGGACCTTGTAAGCACCTTTTACCAGAATTTGTATAATGTAAAATTTGTTTTGTTTGACGAAAAAGAAATCCTTTTTCAGATGTAACAACCAATACTTTAAAGAATTTCTGATGCTAAAAGAATATAATTCCTCTGAGTTTCTTGATGGCTACGCACCCTGTATATATACTCACGCATAAGTTGAGAAATACTGGAAGAATAAATTTTCTATACCTATGGTAATGCAGCATTTACTTATAACATACCGCAAAATTTTGGGGAAATTTTCATGCGGATTGGGGGAAATATTGAGAGTAGAAACATTTTCTGCACCCCTGCTATAATCCACGGACCCATAATCCGCGTTACTTTACGAATGTAAACAATGAAATAAACAATTAAGAAAATTTACAAATCCGTGATCCAAAAATGATTTTTTTTAAACAAATAATAAAAAAAATAATAAAATATGTATTTTTTAAAAAATTACTCTTTTACTTTATTAACAGTAAAAAACTAAACTGTATTATGGAACGCACCTAAGCTTACTGAATGTTTGAAATGCTGACTTTTTATTCGTAGCTATTTCAGTTTGTGTAAGTTCAGAAGAGTAAATAACCAATGAAAACGCTTTATTTTGTGTGCGTCGAGCGTCCTAGCAGTAACACAGCACCAACTGAGAATTAGATATTATGGGTTGGGAAGGTCGAATCAATGTAACCAGTCGTAGTGATAGATTGCCGAGGTTTAGCCAACGTCACGAAAGGTAAATGGGAACCTTCAACTACAGGCGAACTCCGATTGATTTCTCAAGATCCGGTCTTTCTGGAAACTAAACTTTAGCCGGGAAGCACTTTTTTTTTCATTCTATTTACGTTTTTAATTTGACAACAAGCACAGTTAATGAGTTGATGTTTATGAATTACGGCTCACGTGTCGTCTAGTATTGATTTTACTTTTTACTCTAATGCATATGCAAGGTGCCAAATGAATAACGGAGAGCGTAGTAATGACGCTTCAAGTTCTTCAGCAGCTAAAAGATCCCATGTATCGCTCATATACTTTTTTAATATAATTCTTTTGTTTATTAACAGTGACAACAAACTGTATTACGAAACATATGTAACTATTTTAATTTAAATGCACATGTATATCATTTTATAAAAGAAAAATAACTTTAAAATGCATTTTTTGAGTTTACTTATTAAATTAATTACTAGATTTCATATTTATCTTTCTATATTATACTGATTATAAAATTAAAATGCTATCTAAGAATAATAAAATGACGCATAATCCTATTTACTCTATAATCCGCAAAATTCCATAATCCGCACAACCTTTGGCCCCAGCTTGTGCGGATTATAGATCTTTGACTGTAATTCATAAAATTGGCATTAGAGATATAATTGCAGATTAGTTTTCATAATTGAATTAAGACTTTATTTATTTTACTTTCATCTCCAGTTCGGGTTGGGTTGCGGGTTGCCGGAAATTTGTTTTTGGGAGGGAGGGGAGTCGGGTTGGATCGCAGGTTGATTTCAAATATAATTTTAGGGTTCGGTTAAGTTGGTCGGGGATACCATGCCCCTAAAAGTTGAAAATAGTGGAAAAGAAAAATGAATAAGTCAAGTTTTATGCTAAAAATTGCACTTTTTCTTGATTAAATTATTTACCTTCATAAAACCATCTAATTATATGTCAAAAAAGGTATAAAATACTGGGAAAAAAAGCCCACCAAATTTACTTAAATGTATTCCTGTGCAAGTGATTGTTTTTTCTTTTGCCACGAGGCACACACATTATCTATCAAGAACATCCAAATTAAAAATTGCTGATAACAGCATTTAATAAGTAAATCACATTATATTGGTATCACCTATTCAGTAAAAATGTTCCTTTTCTAAAGGGGGAAAAAAATCTTATAGAATAATTTGAAAATTACATCCTTTATATATATATCTTTTAAATCACCTCTAATGTCATGATCATAAAAATCATTCAATAATATTAATTATATCTAAAAGATTTGTATGGCGTTACTGTCTTAAAATTTTCTGTTTAAATAACCTTATATGACAAAACTGAACAATTGATAAGCAAGGGGTTAGCTCCATATTTACTCTTTTTGAAAAAAATTTAAAAACTTAAAAGTAATAATAATATTGTAAAACATATTTTTTACACTTGTGTTAATCTATGTACCTAAATTATCTCCAAAAATACCTATTTTGATTTTATTTTATACAGGAAAAATGGCTTCTTAAAAATGCAACTGACTTTTTTTATGTAGGTTATATAATTTTTAAAGAAAATATTGTGTTTTATAGCAATCTTTAATTTCATATACAGTCGACTCTCATTAATTCGAAATTGGATAAATCAAATCTCTGCTTAATTCGAACCAAACATGAAATCCTGAAATTTTCAATGGCAGAGTAATATTACAAATTTTTATTAATTCAAACTCATTTTCTCTTGACCTTTTTTTTATTCAAACTAACAAGAATTCTGATTTTTCATTTTCCCTTACCTGTTCTTCAGATCCTTGAAATAACTTTCTTTCTTTCATTTTCATCAGAATTGTTCTGAACTTGTAACATATAATCCAGTGCATTTGATATCCACTTTCTTAGTGCCCTGCCTGACCATCAATGACACCTCTACCCCTTCTTTTATTGTGTTTGTTCCTAATCCTTAATTAGTTTATGCATTTATATCTTCTAATTTAATATTAAGTCATATTCTAATGATAATAGTTGAAATAAATTTAAAAAAAATATTATAACAATTTCTTTGTAATAGTACCACTTTATACAAGTTTTCTTCTCATACTTTCCATAATTCGAACATTTCTTGTTGCCCCGACTAATTTGAATTAACGAGAGTCGAATTAAGAGTCGAAATAAAATTCAAATAAATAAAATAAGAAAGTATACACATTTCTAAAATAATTAAAATTTTATTTTAAGCAATATAGATAAAAGTGTATTAAAAATAAAACACCACAAAAACATAAAAATACTTACAAAGTTGTTGTAATGAAAATAAATAAATGAGACAAAGCCCCACTGAACACCATTTATAATAAAACATTATACTTCAACACAGTCAAGGTACACCTGAAGCCAAAATACAATGCAATACATAAATATAATCATAAATAAAAGCATAAATATGTATATAACATTTTTGAGCACAATAAATGACACTTTAACCAAAAATTATATGTTAGTAGACTCTCTCAAATCTGCTCTGAAATTTAAAATTCACACATCATCACAGATATAAACAATGAAATTTCAGTTCAGGTGCAGGGGCAAATTTTCAATTTTATATAACATTCTATAGGTATTTTAATGTGTAATTCTCAATAAGGGGCCATCCATAAATGATGTCACATGAAGTTATTTTAAAATTAAAATATTTTGTGTTCATAAAGATAAGATTTAAAGCAAAATATGTTGAATTCTATTTCAGATTCCAAAATACTACTGTCTCTGAATGGCTGCAATTGGCAACTCTTTACTTTTTGTAATGGAAGCTACTTAAAAGTTTGCTTTGAAGCAAATAGTTATAAGAGCTATTATCTCATTTAAGATCAAATACATAATATTAATGTATATTATATATAATATATGAGGACGTGAGTTTCATAAAATTTGCCTTATCAAAAAAATCAAATTTTGGTAAATCGCGAAGACTATCTGACTGCATTCATTATTTTTCATTGCAAACTATGGTTTTGCTAGCATGATAAAACTAGTTATTTTGCAGATTGTGGTATTTTTTTTATGTTGGTTCATCAGTAGAATAGACTGATATATATATATATATATATATATATATATATATAATACCATTAAAAGTAGACAAGATTCACAAATGGATTTTATCAATAAAAGAATTAAATTGAATTATAGTAAACAATATTAACCATTTGAAATTAACCATTGAATTTAATAACTTATAGTACATTGAACATGGAAGGAAAAAAGAATAATATGAATACAAATGAAATTTGTAGAACCAAAGCAGAATCTTCAGGTCCCAAATACTTTGGAACTACAAATGGAGTGTGTGGTTTCATCTTCGTATTTGCCATGAAAAAGCAAAACAATACGAATTTGGGACTACCATCACACAAAAACCAAATTATTAAACAAGGAACAAAGATATTTTACAAAAAGGAGTTGAAAGTAAGTAAAAATAATAGTTTTCCATAACAAACAAAAAGGATAAAACAGAATGGAAATATAATTGAACCGGAAAAATAATTAATAATCGATATTAACATAAAATTAAATTAATAAAATGATTAAAATTAGAATTAAGAGATAACATTCATGTTAACATATAACTTAAAATACATTATTGTTACTTTAATCAGTAACATTTATTGTGACTTTACATGGTAAAAACTCATTATCTTAATATAGGATAATAAATATTAAAAAATAATAATAAAATAATAATAATAATAATAGTAATATATATATATATATATATATATATATATATATATATATATAAAATTAAATTTTGGATAAGGCAAATTTTGAAACTTGTATCCTTATAAATTTATTTAATAAGAAAAAAAATATATATATATATATATGATCAGTTCATCTGATTTAGTTCCATTATAATTAAACATAAATTGCAATAACATGACATACATTATAAAAACAACAGATTTTTTATACAGATTTTTTCCATTAGAGTTACAACCAGAGTAAACTTTTATGAAAAATTTTGGTACTTCTAGGTTATCCCATCGACCAATTTCGCCAAATTATACAAATTGCCAAACTAATAGCCAAATTATACATGTTGACATAATATTTATTTTATATAACGAAAAAACAAATAATTAGTAGAATATTAATAAAAATATTAATAAAAAGTTGAAAAAAAAAATCACTTAATGACATTTTAAACACTTGAATAACATTTAATGTCATTGAATGTGACATTCACGATCATCCATTATTGGGTTTTAATCTTATAGTTTGGCGATAATTTTTTGGTCGACGGGATAACCTAGAAGTAACAAAATTTTAATGTCCATTTCTAAATATACTATCCTTAAATGATACAAATATGCATAAGTACAGCTGATTATTTATGAATAATCAAAAAGCACACCTGCTTAGTTGTAATTTTTTACTTATAATCCCTTTAAGTTATTCTTGAAACCATTGTTAAAATGCTCCATTTAAGTTAATTGAGTTTTCAATGTTGCGTATGCCATTGCTTTTAAATAATATAGAAAAATAACACATAGATAAAACCATATTTCAACCACACCGTTAAATATTCAGAAACATAAACATTATAGAAATATAAAATTTTATGCTAAAAACTTTAAGACTGAAATAAAAATTACTTAAAAATTAGTAAAAACTTAAATAAAATCTGTAGAAAAATAACATATTACATTAATAGCTCAACCTTTTGATGAATAAATTGATAAGATTTATAATATTATATATAATATCCTCTGATATAATACTTGGTTTCTAAAATCTGCAACTTACTGAAATTTGTACATACTATTTATAATAGTAACAGTGTTTTCCAAAATAAAATTAATTAATTACAATGTAACGTTAATTACAATATAACTTCCTTAATCTGGAATCATGATAATTATGACAATTCTGAATTATAGAAAATTCCAGATTAACAAAGTTTTGAAACTAGAATGCATTTAAATTGATAATACAGTCAAGCCTTGTTAACACGAACATGCTAACACAAATTACTTTTAGCATGAACTATTTCCGATTGTCCCGTCCAGTTGTAAGTAATGCATTTAAGTTTAAGTAACAAGAACTGCTTTTAATACGAACAAAAAAAAAAAAAAAAAAATAATAATAATAATAAATAAGGTTTCCCTTGAGTGTTCGCAATTGTGAAGTTCAACTGTACTAATATATCTTATTAATATGGCAATACAAAAATGCAAAGAACTTGATAATTTAAAAACTTTGAGAGAATTTCAATTCAAAATGTTCTAAAATATATAATTTTAAAAAATATTTATGTACAGTACACTCCCTCAAATCCGCAACTCTCTAAAATCTGCACATATTTTACAGATGTAAACAATGAAACATTCAGTTCAGATGTAGGTGCAAAATTTGACTTTTTTAGTTTTATATCAATTTCATATATATTTTTTAATTTGTAATTTTTGTTAAGGTAATTGAATTCATGTTTTTTCTTGAACAAAGAATAATTTATTTCTGAAAAAATAAAGATATTGCTGATATCATTGGTAATCATAATCTTACCAAATATTTTTATGTATTAATCAAGCTTTTTTTAGTTATTAAGTCTGACTAAACCTGAAATAAAGCTTCATTATTTTATAATCTTGATGTGAATTAGTAATGTACCTTTATGAGGCAAGTTTCAATGAATAATTTAGGAAAAACACATTTCATCTGTATAATGAATATTTAATTGTACATTGATTATTAATTTGACCTTTGCTTTTAGTATTTTTATCATTTTAAAAACTATCTAATATTTTATTATTTTAGTTTGTTACTTATTTTAATATTTTAGCATATGGGTAAGCATTTATTATACTTTTGATTTCATTATTAATTACATTCAAATTACTTTTTAAAAAATGTAAACAAAGCAATGACCAGAAATCCGCAAAATTCTAAAATCCACAAAACCTCTGGTCCCAAGCTGTGCGGATTTGAGGGAGTCTACTGTATATTTTATGAAATGTCACAATCTGTTGTAAATTGTAAAAAACTATAACTGAACAATTTTTTAACAATTATGATTTATAAATGTTCAATAAATAATACAAGAACAAGAATAACAGACATATCTTGAAAAATACTATTAAAATAATAGTGAGAAATTTAAATAAGACTTGCAATTAAATAGAAAATAACTGTATAATTACATTAATATATTTAAAATAATGATATATAAAGCTAGTGTTAGAAAAAATTAAATATAACACCTACAAATATTAAACTAAATCACAAATTAAATATTTAAAATAAATAGCAATAATAAAATCCAATTTTGTGATATTTTGGCCCCATCTTATCTTAGGAGAAAGAATAATCGTAAAATTACCATTTATTCTAAATGTTTACAACTTAATATTAAAAACAGATACCTATATTAATTACATATTAATTAAAAAAATTAACATAATTGAAATATTGAAAAAAAAAAAAGTAAATTAGGCAGTTTTCATTTTTTTTTTAATATTCATATATGTACTAAAGCACCATCTACTAATTAAAAATAAAAACAAATAAACATACCGAAATATTCGGATTAAAGATGTTAAAATGTATAATGAAACTTCATATTATTATTTTTAAAAATTTTATGATTAAATAAGGCAAAATTTACAATAAAAATAATTGGTGAGAATAATCAAGGATTTTAGAATTTTTGATTTACATATACAGTATGGAACCATTTACCCGGAAACCAGTTAACCGGAAAACGAATTATCCGGAATGATATTTCTAACAGACTGATGTTAGAATATATGTAGAAAAAAATACCATATAACTGCAAGTTTCACATATATATTTCTTGAAGCAATTGTATAGTTTGATAACAGCATCTAGTATGAAATAGAAGCATATTTGGTTGTATTATAGATGTTTTCATTTTTATGCAGAGAAAACAGAAGAATTTTTGTTCCCAAGGAATTCCCATGAATTATCTTCTTTCATACTCAAATTTTGATCTTACTTCATCTGATTCTTAGTTCAAGTATTCTAAGAATTAATTTGTAATACCACAACCACATACATTCCATAAAATTTATCAGATGGATGCTGCTTTAATGCCCAACCAGTTATCCAGAATACATCTGGTTTCAGCCATTCCGGATAAATGGTTCTATACTGTATATATATATATATATCTGACACTTGTCCAGAAAGAGTTAATAAAATATGTAAACTTCACTTATTTAAATACATAGACCGTAAAATACCTTTAATCTACTCCTCTCCCCCCAAATGTGACAAAAAAAAGTTAAATGATCAGAGAATCATTAAATAATGTGCTTGCATAGGATTTTTCACAATCTTTTTACAAAATTTGAGTTTTTTTTTTTTTTTTTTTTTTTTTTTCAAGATATTTGACAAAATTTGCAGTGTTTTTACGCAGTGTTTGATGGAATTTGAGAGGGTTTTTTTTCACAATATTTGTGGGATTTTTTTGTGATATTTCATTAAATTTACGTTTTTTTCTGTTCTTTTAATAAAAATCACACTGTCCCCCAATCCTTTGACGAAACTCGTATTTTGGTTTTTTCTTGATTCTTTGTTGAGGTGCTCAATTTTTTTGTGATATTTTGATGAAATGTGCTTTTTTTCGCATTTATTTTATTCATGTTTTTCTTGATGGTTTTTAATCAAAATTTATAATCCTTTGACAAAATCCACATTTTCTGCTATCTTTTGATAAAATTTGCGTTTTTTCTGTGATCTTTCATGAAATTCATATTTTTTTTCCACAACTTTTTGATTTAATTTGCTTTTTTTTACTATGATCCTTTGATAACATTCTCATTTTTATCGTGATCCTTTGACAAAATTTGTGCTTTTTTTTGTGATACTTTGACTGTGTTTTTCTTAGATCCGACATATGTGTTTTTTCCTGCATTCTTTTAACAAAATTCGTGATCCTTTGATGAAATGTGCATTTTTTGCAATCTTTCGGCAAAATTTAGGAAATTTTTACAATCCTTTGGCATAGTTTTGTGTTTTTTCAGCAATTTTTTAATAGTATTTTTTTTAGATCTGACATAGTTTGTTTTTCAGTGCAATCTTATGGCGAAATTCGCAATTCTTTGACAAAATTTGCATTTTTTCATGATTCTTTGACAAAATTCACTTTTTCTTATCGATCAGTTGATAAATCATTTCCCCCCTTTTTTTTTTTAAATTCTTTGTAAATTATGTTTTTTAGCAATCTTTTGATTTAATTTGTTTTTTTAATTATTTTAAGGGGAGGGGGAAAATGCTTTCTTAAGATTTTCCAAAATTTTTTAATTTTGTATAAAATGAAGAGAGGCGTTTATCAGGAAGGGCAGATCAATGAAATTTTACAGTATCATTTTATAAAACATTTAGCTTCAATTGTTTTGTGTTGGTTTTTATATGTATGTGATCCAACAAAGTATTTTCAATGAAAAATCTACTTTTATCATTAGACACCAGACAGATTAAATAAATTTTCTTTAATGGTATTTAAAAGTAACTGTCAGTGCATAAAAGTTTAAAGCAAATGTATGCTTCAATCTTCATATTTGAATAAAATGTCTTTTATGTTTCAAAGCATTACATTAGAAAATTTTCAAAGGTAAAATAAAGCAGTTTTTAAAATTTATAAATAACAAAATAATTTAATATATGAAATTAAAAACAATTTCTTATAAATAACATCTCATGTTGATTAAAAACATAACCAATACTAAAAAAAATAATATTTTTATGTAAACTCCAGATATAAATTATCGTAATTTCCAACTTGTAATCCGTACAGTTAACAATCGTTTTTCGATCCAGAAAATTTTAAAAATAAAATATAACTTTTTAAATTGTGATAAAAATTAGTCTTCAATTACTAAATAAAATTTCTGGTTCGAAACAGAATTTTTTGATCTACGAATTATGCACTGTAAATTATAGTATATTAAACAACAGGTTGTGATATTTTTCACAATAATGCAAAAGATACTTATGAATATATTTATAAATTATTTTAATGCAGTCAGTGCTTGAAGACCAAGCTTTACATTTTAATATGCTTTTGAAGATGTCTATTGAAATTAGATTTCCAAGAGAAAGCTTTACCACACACATCACATGTGTATTTGAACTGATGACACTGAAGATGACAGACATACGTTCTCTTACGGGCAAATACTTTATTACATATATCACACACATGAGGCTTTTCTCCAGTATGATGTTCCATGTGTGAAACTAGATGAGCTTTCTGTGAAAATGTTTTATCACATATCGAGCATTCATGTGGCTTTTCTCCCGTATGGGTCAGTAAATGACGATTTAAATGGCTTAGTTGTATAAAACCAGCAAAACACACACCGCATGAATAAGGCTTTTCTTCTCGATGGGATTTCATGTGATAATTATAGTTACTCTTATGAGAGAAAGCCTTATTGCATGTGCTGCATGTGAAAGGTTTTTCTCCTGTATGGGCTCTCTGATGTTCAACCAGGTTCTTTCGCTGAGAAAATGCTTTGTTGCATACAGCGCAAATATGCAGTTTTTCACCAGTGTGTATCCGAGAGTGACGCTGCAGGGCACTCCTGTAAGAAAATCCTTTATTGCAAATATCACACACATAAGGTTTTTCTCCGGTATGGGTCCTATGGTGCTCTTTCAGATGAATACCTTGAGAAAAAGTCTTGTCACATACATCACATGTATAGGGTCTTTCGCCAGTATGTATTCGAATGTGTATGCTTAAGGCACTTTCCTTAAAAAAGGGTTTTTTGCATATATTACAAACGTGAGTTTTTCGTGAGTGAGATCGTAAATGTCCTTTCAAATAAACCAATCTAATAAAAGATCTATTACATAAATGACAAACATACGGTTTCTCAGCACTAGTAATTTGGCCATTTTTTTCAGTTGCGGATCCATATGAATGGTTTAAATTAATAATATTATTAAATTCTAAATCATTTATTTCTGTAAGCAATCCATTTTCATCAGTAATTGGTGATTCACCTGACATTGTTAGACTCAATTTAATGAAAATATTAATGAACAACAAATACCCCTATTTTTGATAAAAAAAATTTCTGTGAAATAATCTATACATATATACATTATACGTATGAGTATTATTTAATATATTTCCTAATAAATGTAAATATTTATTTTTTGCATATGAATAATATATATATTTTTTCAAATTTGGCAAAAATGATCAATCTGTGCAATGAGTGGCAATTTTTTGTTTTTAAGATGTAATATATTACAGAAACAAAAATCTTCTAAAAGTTTCCAAAGACAATTACTCAGCCCAGGAACTCTGAATCCATTGCTTGTCCATTCTAATAAAAAATATATAAAAAATAAGTTTAATCTACATGAATTTATAAAGAAATTATATGAGAATGTGAATTCAAAACTCACCTTATCCAAAATTTAAAAACTCGAATTTTCTCAATTAATCTATTGGTAAACATGCATAATTTTTTTTTTTTACAATCTGTAAAAAGACTAGTTTTACTGTGTATTTCTGGACATTATAAAATCTTGACTTACATTCAGAACCAATGGCAGAATTGGAGGTTTCACAAATTAATTTCCTGGATAAGATGGCTTTTACAACTCACATCCTTATACATACATGTAAAATTCTTGATTTTAATTTCATGCATCTTTATAAACAAGAGAAAAATAATTTTATAATAATTAATTACTATTTTATTAATTAAACATTAATTGATGTCACACATTAAAAACACTTCACTAATGCAAAAAGAAAATAATAATCTACATTAGGGGAGAGTGTTGTACCTTGAGACACTTACATTTTCAAATAAAGTATTGCCAACAGTTGTCTTTTGTTTAGTTCTAATAATGACCTATAACCAATAGATTTTATAATAGTAACACAACAACATCAGAAGCATTGAATTAATGACTTGGTGAGGAAAAATTTTATTTCATTAGTTCAAAGTAAATATTTTGCCCATTCTAATTTCATTTTCTATCCATGTACTTTTACAATAGCTCAAATGCAATTTATTTTTTTATGAAATAGAAGATTTTTAAATGTTTCAGTTATGAGAAAATAATGATAGTACTCCTAGATTTACCACCATTTTTATTTCAGTTAACCTTTTCTGGCACACCGTGCCCAGTCCGAGACACCTAATTTTTATTCAAAACTTGCAAATGGCACCAATAATATTTTAGTAAAATCTTACTTTTACAATAAAAGCTTAAATTAAGGAATTCAAAATATTTAAAGCATTTATTTGTGAATTCTGGTGTCAGTCGATAATTTCTCATTTTACTAACAGATTTTGACCGTGCCGGAAAGGGTTAAACTAGGGCCATAGTTAAGGGGGCACTATGGGTGGCTCAGCCCCCCCCCCCCCCTAGAAAAGATTCCAAGGTCACTAAATGAACTTCTGTTCTGAAAATTCAAATGAAAATCTGTTCAAAAAATGTAATTTAGCTTTGTGACATTATCACATTTTTGCAGATTTACTAAATTGTATCTAAAATTAGTGTTTCAACACTCCCTCATCATATTTATACATATGAAGATAACATGATGTTTAATTTTGCACCAGTTATACACTCAAAAAATTTCATCATCTTATACTTTTCTTAGCATAAAATAAAGTTATAACAACAGTTTAATAAGAAACATAATACCTACAATGAGAATATGCACTAATTTATCTTTCTGCGTCAGAGTGAAAGAGGAAAAAAAATTATGAGCTCCCCTACATTCTCTCGAATCCCCCCACCCCATATTGTTCACTTTTAGCTAGGTTAGTTCACTTTTGGTTCACTTAGCGGCCCTGATTTAAACTATGTGGCAATTATACCCTGGGATAGTAGAATATATGTTGTACCTTTGGACATGTCCATGGTACAACAAATGCATCATAACAATTTGAATAAATAAAAGTATTTTTATTACTAATTTTATAGAAAATTCCTCAAAATATGTGAAATACAGTAAATAAAACAACTCAACTTTATTTAGGCTATACTTTATACAGGCATTTATTTAATCAATGAAAATGTGTTCCATTCAGTGAAGATGAATTTTTAACATAATATGCAACTCAACGAAGAGAGCACTTCATTCAACTGAAATTTTTAATGAAGCATCTGAATTTATAGCAGCAAATGTATGCATAAACAAGTTTATCTTCACATTCTCCAAATATCACATCACCAGTAAAGATTAGGTCATTTTCCAAAGAAGCAGCTTGTAGAAGCAACCTCTGTAGAAGAAAATTGCATTTTAACAGTTTCTTTTGTAAAAACTGAGACTAAAATTGCTGTAACGAGAGAGAAAAAAAAAAAAAAAAAAGACCACCTCCAGAACAAAAAAGCAGTCCAAAATCTGTTAATGATAAACTCATTTTATATAGTACTAAAGATGATGACAGCATCAACACCACAGATGTGTAAGAAATTAAGAAAGTAAATTACTTTCTTACAAAAGTACCTGAGGAAGAAAACTATTCCCTTTTATGTATCTGAAGGTAGTTGACGTATTTGCCAAAAGTGAATAGGGAATAGAATCAAATTTGTTTATTGGACAGATGATTCCTATGGTATTTTCGTATCAGGTATTGATTGTTTATTGTCATATCCAATTTCCACGGGTGGATTAGAACAACAAATCACACAGCTGATTTTCTAAGTTGAACTTTATATTATATAATGTTATATAATCAGGACTTTAGCATTTTGTTATATTTAGAAATCAGTCTTGAACTTGAGTTTCATTCTCTATTTCCTTGAAAAAAAAATAAATAAATAAAAAAATAAAAAAATAAATAAAAAAAATAAATAAATAAATAAAAATAAAAGTTTTTGTTTGGTGGCACAAAATTACAGTAGAACCCTGTTTATTCAGATTAATTAGGACCAGGCCCAATCCGGATTGTTGAAAATCCAGAGAATGTGGACAATGAAATAAAACATATTCACAGAAAATCACCTTTATACTGAACATGTTCAGTGGTGACCATCCCCCTCAAACCCAATGACGCAAATTTCCCCCCGCCAAAACAAAATCTTCATACTTTAACATTGACGCCCCCCCCCCTCCTTTAAACAGAATATCAATTGTAAAATACATTCTACTTATAATCAACTGCACATTCAAAAGACAGCGAGCTGAGCATAGCAGAATGAGTTCATATTGCCCTTATCTAGAATTTAGAGAAAGAAAACACAGGAACATTTCTGAAAATTCAATGTTGAAAAAATTTAAAAGTGATATTAAAAAAAAATCAAGATTTACAAAAGATAGCGAGTTGAGTACAGCAGAATGAGTTCTTATTGCCCTTACCTAGAATTGAAAGAAAAAAAACACAGGAACTTTCTTGGAAATTAAATATTGAAAAAATTTAAAAGTGATATTAAAAAAATCAAGATTTTTTTAACAATAAAAAGGGAAATATTAAGAATTTAAAAGTCCCCCCCCCCCTAAAACTAAATTTTATGACGCATCTTGCGTCGCCAAACCCCTCTCTGGGCACCCCTGAACATGTTCAACATTTACAGACAGTAAAAATATTTACTTTGTTATTATAAAATTTGTCCGTTTTTGATGTGCCAGTTTTGCGGGTCACACATTTCCTTGAGCATAAATGGTTCGTTGGATGTAGTCTCCACATGACGTTCAAAATAAATCATTAATTGTTCAAAATGTGACGTTGCTTTATTATAGTTTATAACTCCTGGTTAATCATCATTGATAATGGTTTTCGTCTACATCATCTTCATTTTCTTCACTTGGGCACAAAGTGATTATTAAGTCATCTGTAAGTAAGGCATACTCTTCAATATTTTCTGCTTCCAACCGATTGCTAATGTCGCTGTTATCAACATCTGACAAGGAAGGTCTCCATTGGGGGCATACTCAGAATTTTTTGAAAAAAATACGAATTAAACTACTCATGTAGGTAATAAAGGATCAGTGAAAATTAGCGGCAGAATTACATTATTAGATATGTAAAAAAATAAAATAGTTTGGAATAATTGGCGTGAAAAGCTGAAAGCGACGCGGGATTTGGCGAGCAGTGCATTTCCTCGCCAAAAGCAGACGATTTTAACGAATCTGAAAATTGATTTTAATTGACTTCACTGTTAAAAATCTGCAGCATTTACTGCAACGTCACTCCACTACTTTTATAGAATATCTCTCTTCTGACCAATGAGAATGCTCCATAGCACGGTGAATTGACCATGTCATACACTGTTAAAAATCTGCTGCATTTTGTTGCAACGCACTCTACCGCTTGTATATAATATCTCTATTCCAACCAATGAGAAAGCTCCATTTCACGGCCAAGTAACCGTCTTCTATACAAGCAAGAGAGTGCGTTGCAACAAAATGCAGCAGATTTTTAACAGTGTATTTTTCAATTTGGAACAATTTTAATCAATTTAAATTGTGTTTTAAATGATAAAATATATTAATTTCATTTTGTTATAAGTACATATAAACGTATATGACAAAATTACACTTAAAGTAAAGTAAAAATGCAAAACTAAAATAACTTAAACTAAACTTATTTAAATAAATTGAACATAGAAAGTTTTTTCCTTAAAAAGTATTCGAAGCGTAAAAGCGTATTTTTCAAAATTTTGTTTTTTCGCCAACCGAAGATAAATTGCCAAATAAACAAAATTTTTATTATTTTTTTACGGACGTTATAAGGAGGTTCCGCCAAAAATTTTTTTATAAACATATATAACTATATGAGAAGAACATTCTGTAATTTTTTCAGATTTTTCTGAGTATGCCCATATGGAGACCTGCCTTGTGAGCAATCATCAATTTTTTAAAACAGGCTGACAAAATCTTCAGGTGTAATTTATCTTTCATTCATGTTTATTCCTCCTTCTATTTCAATTTTCTGCAAGTGATTTGTAGAAGGGTTTTGGCACGAAGACAAGGAAATAGTCCCAAGAGGCCTATGTATTGACTGACAAACATCGGAAAACGATCCTTATCAATCAGTGTATTATAAGGGCTATTTTATTTTCATTTCTTGCGATGCTCTGAGTAAAACTCTTTTAAGCAGTGAGCTTTTGATGGCATTTCTAAATGGATTAAATACAAAATTGTGAAAAATGGAATTGCCAAAGTTCAAATGATGTATAGTTGTTCCTTTCATAGATAACATTAAAGAGTTTAAATAAGAAAACTTGAGGTAGTCTTCCGAAAAGATTTTAGAAAATACTTTTTTATTCAGAATATGAGGCTGAAATAAATTTGTTATGAAAATTCACCGATCACTTCTCAAACTTGAAAAAAAAATCGACCAAACTGATCCAGATTATCCGGAGATCCAGATTAACGGGGTCTGAATTAGCAGGGTTCTACTGTAGTTATTGTTATTGTGCAAAATATTGTATGAGTTATTGTAAAAAATTATTAATTAGTTATATGCATATTGTTTGTATTATACAGTATCTCAAAAGATACAACATCCTGTTTTATCCAGGGTCAGTTTGTTACTTTAAATGAGTGGCAATTTTTTATTTTCAAATTGCCTGAATTTCTAAAATTATATTACAGAGAAATATATTGGTGTACTGAAATGTTGCCTTTCAATTTTAAATCTGATTATAATCCTTCAAATAAAAAATTAAAATGTGGAAACTGCCCCAAGATACAACCCTCTCTCTCTCACACACACAAAAAGAGACAAACATATTTGATAAATTTATTTTCTAGATATTTCGACTTATTTAAAAATGTGACAGATATTCCATATGTGCTTTTCGAAAAATTCAGGCATGTGCTTTTCCGAAAAGTTTAGGATTATTGATAGAATGGCAATTTAAAAAAGGACAGGGATGGAGGTTTAAACACAGTAACAGAATTTACTGTATCAGTCAGCAACAAATGAAAATTTATATGCATCCCAAAATGGCTGGACAAACCTAACACATTAAAATACTTACTATAGAAATTTTATAGTCGGGTGTAAAAAAAAAAATCTTAATTAAAAAAATAGTTTTTTAAAAATTTAAATCAGATTTTTTTAAAGTTTAAATTGGATTTTTATTTTTTATTTTTTCCCAGGCATTATGATATTAAATAGATACTAAGAGTTTTATGTTTCCAGAACGATTAAACCTCTAATTACTAATACAGTAGATTCCCTTAAATCCGCGTCCTTAAAATTCACGAACGGCAGAAATCTGCACATTTTTTTCAGATGTAAACATCGAAATTAAAGAGGGTGCTGAAGTCAGCAGCTAACGCAATACAAATAATTCTACAACAATATCTATTTTTAAATCATTTTCAACTTCTTCCTTTTTTATTAATGTCTTTTAATTTAAATTCTGCAGTGTTAAATATATGTTTCTTAGATGTACATACAATGATCGATATTTAATCGAAATAGTCATTATTGTATCGTAGTTGCAGCATAATATAACTTTCAATGATCATTTGGTAGTGTTTGTAATTCTCGTTTCAGGATAATATATATAAAATTATTATTTTATTGTTCTATTACTATTTTCTTATCCCTGCTAGTTAAAAAACGAAGTTGGGATCTACATCCGGCTTACTAATTAGGAAGATCAAGATTTAATCAAAATAATCATTATCGTATCATAGTCTCAGCATAATTTCAATGACAATTTGGTCGAGTTTGTAGTTCGAGAGGCAGGATAATTTTTGTTGTATAAAATGAATATTTTAAAATTAATCGAACTTTTTATGTTTATTAACAAAGGCAAATGTTTTTCTTTATAAAAAAAAAGATTGATTTTTCCTCATCAGTATTTATATTTAATATTGTACCTTAATTACTTTATTTTAATATTTTTCTAAAATTTTATTTTACTTAATTTTTCTTGTAATAATAACTTGCTTTTAAACTACTTATTCATTTAGATATTTTACTTAATTATTTTAATATTTGAAGTTATTATATGCATTCATTATGAGGATTAACTACCAATGAAATTAATGTTTAAAAAATGTAATCAAATGAATGCCCAGAAATCCGCAAAATTCTAAAATCCACACAACCCCTGGTCCCATGCTTTGTGGATTTGAGGGAGTCTACTGTATGTTTTTACACATTAATAAAATTGCAACTTTTATATATTTCTGAGACGTTTTTCTCAAAATACTTCATTTTTATACATTTGCAAAGAAGTATCCTCTTATAAGTCAATTATCTCTATTAAAAGTAAGACTGCAGTGGCGTAGCTAGGATGGGTGACACCCGGGGCGGATGTAAAGGGTGTCACACCCCTCCTCCCCCCCGATATTTTTTTAATCACAATTCTACGTTATTGCAAATAAAATTTCCACAAATTTTGCATGTCTGATGTGATTTTATACTAGATAATTCATAGAAATGAATACAAAATTACAATTGAATTGTTACAATGAATACAAAATTGTAATTTTGTACAAAATTACAATTGAATTGTTACAATGAATACAAAATTGTAAGCAAAAGCAAACTTTTTGGTATTTAGTATTTCTAAATACTAAAAAGTTTGCTTTTGCTGTCCACTCGTTGGATAGGTAGGTTCTGTTCCTGGTACATATCTTATTTAGATATCCCATTCTGTATAAAATTTCAGATTCTCCAAGAAAAGAAAATTAACTCTGTTGCGTGACGCGTTAAAAATTTTATTTCAGAATTCCTTTTCCAAAATTTTATAAGATTATATATATTTGCAAACAAAGATTGGGTGTCACCCCTTAGAGGGTGACACCCGAGGCGGACCACCCCCTCTGCCCCCCGCTAGCTACGCCACTGCAAGACTGAACTTCATCAGTCCATTCAGCATTAATAAATTATTTATTAAAAAAACTTTGGCAGTCTAGGTTTCAATCTTCTGCAGTCTGCCCGTGGCTGACCATAAACCTAAATTTGAACTTACTATATGAATATATATATATGCTAACCAAAGAAATTTTGAACATGAGTTACAACCATTCATACACATGTACAGAATAAATATAGGTACAGAATAATATGAATAGCCAATTATATCTTAAATCCTCAAAATATTAAACAGCAGCACTATTAGCTCTAAATGCAGATCTCTTTACATTTTTATACCAATAGTTCTTTTTCTCTCATACATTCTTTTAAAACAACTGTTGAGCAGCCATTTTTTTAGCTCCAATATTTGGTATAAATTTAGTATTGCAAAAGCAGAATGAAAAAATAAGATTCTGATTACTTGCGCTGTGACTGTGTATAAATTTATTACACTTTGCTTGCCATGCTTATTTTATAAAAGAATGAATAATTTGATTGCTTAAAGGATATTATGGCATCGCAAATACTTTACAAATTTATTGTACTACTTAATGTTTCACAAGGCTCAAGAATTAAGCTTAGAAATAATTATTTAAAGTTTTTATTCATAAGGCAAAATGCCTGTAGAAACAATTCAAATAATATTAATCTTTGATTCTAATACTTTTGTATCATTTTAAACATTTAGAATTTTTTTCATTTTAATCAATGAATAAAAAAAAAAAAAAAAAAAAAAAAAAAAAAGAAAGAAAAAAAACCAATGGATTAAAATCCTGATTTAAATCAACTGATTAAAATCACTGATGCCCTATTATATAATAATTAAAAGAATTTTTTTTGTACATTTTCTACTTTTTATGATGTTAGAGTAGACTCCCCTAAATCTGCACAACTTGGGACCAGGGGTTGTGCAAATTTTAGAATTTTGTAAATTTCTGGTCATTGCTTTGCTTACATTTTTTAAAACAATAATTTGAATGTACCGTAATTTCTGGAAGAAACGCCGCGGCATTTACGTGTTTTAAACTGAAATTTCAAGCGATGCAGCGTTTCTACCGATGCGGCGTTTACGAGCATTTTTTTTTTTCAAACAAGCGTGATATTTTTCTGAAAATTTTACAAAAAAATCGATCATAATTCCAAAATTTCGGACATAAAATGTATCGCGAATTCCGACAAATGGTTGCAAAAACAAATTAATTTCGATTTCGTCAAAATATCGTGAAAAAATGTCAATTTTCATTAAAAGACTGCAAAAAGTTACGCAAATTTCGCATTAGATTACGAATAAACGAAAATTGCATTTTTGAATGAATTTCCTGAATTTCCCCCTCCCCTTCTTTTATAACTTTCAGAAAATTTGTTCTGAATCCGATTTTTTTCCCCCGCTCCAAAGATTCAGTGATGAATCAGGATGAAATGAATGAATCATGAATCTTTGATGAAATGTGCTTTTTTTTAAAAATTTTTTTTATTGATTTCATGCTTTTTTTTTTACAAATTTCTCCTTTTTTCTGCATTTTTTGACAGAATTTACGTTTTTTTTAAACCAATTTTTTTTTCAAGTATTGCTTCAATTATCAAAATTCATGATTCATTCAAAGATTCACGATTCATTCCTGAAATTTTTGTGAAACGATCGTGGAAAAATTCCGTGTAAGCGCCCCTCTCTAATTATTTTATGATTTTTCGTCACGTTTGGGGGGGGGGGGGGGGGTGGATTAACAGTATTTTACGGTACTGTTAGAGAAAAAAATCACCGTATCCGCTGCGCCGCACTAAGCATATTTTTACTTTTAAACTCGTATGCGTTGCGGCGCTTATTCCCGAAAATATGGTATTTAAATAATATTATTATTTTTGTATTTATTTATTAATTTCATTTTTATGATTTCTTAATACAGCTTATTAATGTGTTTCTGTTTAACATGTTAACCGCGATTACCGTGGAAATTTCACCTGCGGCGTTTACGACCATTTTATAAATTTTTTTGAGTGATTTTCCGCGATGCGCCGTTTTTTCCAGAAATTACGGTAATTAATTCTGCAATCAAAATTATAATGAATGCTTACAGTATTACAAAATATTAAAATAATGAATAAACTAAAATAATAAAAATTAAAATAATTTTTTAATTGATTAAAATATTAAATGCAAATATCAATTTAATCAGTAATGTATGATTAAATATTAAATGTGTATTTTTCCTAAATTATTCAATGAAACTTCCTTCATGAAGGCACATTATAAATTCACATCAAAATTATAAAATAAGGAAGTTTTATTTCAGCTTTGCCAGACTTAATAACCAAAAAAAGTTTGATTAATACATAAATATATTTAGTAAGATGATTGTGATTACCACCATTGATATCAAGAATATCTCAAAATTTTCCAGAAATAAATTTATTCTTCCTTCATGAAAAAACATGAATTCAGTAATATTAACAAAAATTACAAATTAATACATGTATCTAATCGACATAAAACTACAAAAATCAAATTTTATCACTATATATGACTGAATGTTTCATTGTTTATATCCGTAAATTATATGTAGATTTTAGAGAGTTGTGGATTTTAAGGTTGCAGATGAGGGAATCTTCTATATTAAGAAGTCATTTTGCACAACTTACTGTCATTAATAAAAAAAGAGTAGCCCTAAAATAAGCAAAATAAGCATTCATAAAGAAAATGCAACAAAAGAGTACAATAAATCTAGAATGTTTTTTTTTTAAGTTAACATCTTTTTTCCAGTTTTTAGTTTAATCTGCAATGTTTACTGCCATGCTGTTAGGATATGATATTTTTCTAAATGCTAAATATATTAAAAAGTGGATAAAAATTAAAAACTTAACAATTTGTAAAAGAAAAAAAAAAACAATTTGTAAAGTTTTAAAAGTTAAAAGTAATTTTAGAAAAACATCCTAATGAAATATTTTTATTCAATTATTATTGTTTCTCCTGTTCATAGCTTTTAAATATCAAAACAAAAAGGCATTTTTCCTGTACAGATGAAATAGATAAAATGGCCTTGATGAGAGTCAAAAATTTGGTAATATATTTTCTGTCAACTTTTTGTTTCCAATAAACAAGTACAGTAGAATCACGCTAATTCGGACCCTGTTAATCCGGATTGCTTTGGTCGATTTTTTTTTTTTTTTTTTTTTTTTTTTTCAAGTTTGAGAAGTGATTGGCAAATTTCCATAACATAAATTTATTTCAGCCTCATATTCTGAATTAAAAAGTATTTTCTGAAATCTTTTCAGAATAGTACCTCAAGCTTTCTTATTTAAACTCTTTAATGTTATCTATGAAAAGAAGAACTAAGCATCATTTAAGCTTTGGCAATTCCAATTTTCACAGTTTTCTATTTAATCCATTTAGAAATGTCATCAAAAGCTCACTGCTTAATGCAGTTTTACTCAGAGCATTGCAAGAAAACAAAGTAAAATAGTCCTTATAGACACACTGACTGATAAGGATCGCTTTCAGATATTTGTGAACCAGTCCATCGGTCTCTTAGGATGTTTCCTTGTCTTCGTACTAAAACCATTCTACAAATCACTTGTGGAAAATCGAAATAGAAGGAGGAATAAATGAGAATGAAAGCTAAATTACACCTGAAGATTTTGTCAACTTGTTTTAAAAGATTGATGGTTGCTCAGATGTTGATATCAGCAACATTAGCAATTTGTTGGAAGCAGAAAATAATGAAGAGTATGCCTTGCTTACAGATGACTTAATAATCGCTTTGTGCACAATTGAAAAAAATGAGGATGATGTAGACAAAAACCATTATCAACGATGATCAACCAGAAGTTATAAACTATAATGGAGCAACTTCCCATTTTGAACAATTAAAGATTTATTTTGAACATCATGTGGAGACTTCATCCAACGAACTATTTACGCTCATGGGAATGTGTGACCATTCGGCCCGCAAAACTGGCACAGCAGAATATGACAAATTTTATAATTACAAAGTAAACATTTTTACTGTCTGTAAATATTGAATATGTTCAGTATAAAGGTGATTTTCTGTAAGTATATTTTATTTTATTTCATTTGTTCACATTCTCCGTATAATCCAGATTTCGGACAATCTGAATTGGGCCTGGTCCCAATTAATCTGAATTATTTGGGTTGTACTGTAATTCCTTCAGAGTGTATATAATTTGTATAGCTCAAAAAAGACCTTTATCTATTTTTATAGACATACAGAAATAATTCGTAAGTAAAAAGCAATAATAAATGTATTCTGTACATAAACAAAATGTTTATATGTAGGGGAGAGTTGGGTGGTGTGGAAGACTTTTTACAAAAGTAAGAAAATCAACTTGGTTTCACACAAAAACAAAAAATTCAGTTTGTACAGCGTAAGTTCAGCGTTAGAATTCCTAAAATAAAGTCACTGGTCTCAAGGACCAGTCAGCATGAGAATTTACTGGTCCGCAGACATCATTACTGGTCCACTACATAAAATTCTATTAAATTTTAACACTTAGAGGGGCCTCCCCCCCTCTCCCTGGAATATAAACCAATCTTACTTTGCATTTATCCAAAATTCTTCAGCATAATAAGATGTAAAATTATAATTTGCCAAAAATTAAATTAACAGTACGTAAAGAAAAACTATCAAATTATTAATTACATATTTTATTTGCAATTACTTATTTCAACTGACTAAGATTTACCATATTTTCCTGCGTATAATCCGCAGCCGTAAATTTTAGCCTTTAAAAAAAATTTTCAGCAGATAATCCGCACCGACGTATAATCCGCAGATTATACGCCGCAAAAATACTAATAAAGTTTCTATTGATTTAGTTGTCCTATTTAAATTATAATTGTAAATAAAATAAATAATTATAGGATAATTGCAAGTTAAAATAATAATCGATATTATTAATAATATTTGACAATAGTTTAATAATTTTTCCTTGTTCTTCTGCTATAACAGAAATTCGATTATGGTGATCGATTTTATTCGATCTATTACCAGTAATGCTTGACAATTGTTTAATAATAGTAGGTAAAAATATTATTTACTAATAATAATTTTTAATATTTAATAATAAAATAAGTAAGAGACTCTTATTCCCTGAATAAATTTTTTCCCTTTTCTTTTACCATAATCAAACATTCGATTATGGCAATCGATTATATTCGATCTATTACAACTTCTGCCTTTTCTATTACATCCAGCTAAATTCAGCTGTGTAATTTAAGCAAAATTCTTTTTACACGTGGCAAATAAAAGAAGATTAAGCTAACAAATGAGTAGATTGCAATTTTTGATCGAGATGAGCTGAGAAACTCTGTATTCTTCATAGAAGCATGTTGCAAAAAGACTAGACAAATATTCTTTACAAATCGGAGGCCACTCCCACTAGAACGGTTATGTCATTATGTGAACCAATCACAAGCAGCTCTGCGAGTGGTTTCCCAAACAGACAATCATTTGATATGTTTACATTTTATAATTGCCGGTAGAAATGGGAAATCAGTTCAGCTTGAAAAAAATTTCATCAGATTATCTGCACTGGCTGATAATCCGCACTTGAAATTTTCGAAGTTTTTTAACAGATAATCCGCGGATTATACGCCGGAAAATACGGTAATGCAAATTTTTTTCGATTTTTCTCCAGATTGTAGCCAGAGGGGTGGAATTGTAGCTAGTGGCAATGATGCAGCTGGATTTGAAAAATCCTGGGTCTCTTTTCAACAAAAGCGGGTCCCCACTAATAATAAGTCATATTTTTCGACGCAAAATTTGAACTTGTTCATTTCCACAAGAAAAATAAAATACAATAATTGTTTTAATAATAATAAATAATTAAAACCAATATTAATGTAAGAGAAATTTTCTGTACTTTTTAAAGAATAAATGTGCAAGATACAAATTTAATTATAAAATAATGCTTATTTAAGTATAGAAGATAACAAGTATCACTATTGTTTGCATTTCTTTTAAAATCGGGCAAGGCAGGTTTATTAAAAAAGACATTTTTGCTGAAAAAGGATATAATTTTTTTTGAGTAAATGGATACTTTGCTTAATGAAATGGTGCTTTCAGGAGTCACATTCACTCAGAAAGATTTGGAGCAATAAAAAACCGATTGGGAAGTAAAAAAATCAGTTTTTGGAGCAGCAACAACAATTTTGAAGCAGGAAAATTAGTTTTTAAAACAGAAACATTCTCTCCCGGCATTCACTTATTATTATTTATTTATTTTCATGCTTTTTTGTCGAAATTTCCGTTTTTCGTGTTATTTTGACGAAATCTTTTGTTTTTTCGGGATTTATTGATGAAATATACTGTTTTTCTGATATTTTTTGATAAAATTTGTCGTTTTATTGCGATTTTTGGGCGAAATTTGCCGTTTTTTCGCAATTTTTTGAAAAAATCTACTGTTTTTTTGGGTTTTAGGATGAAATTAACCATTTTTTCGTGAATTTTTTACAATATTTGCCGGAAATTAGTCGTTATTAAGCGATTTTTTTGACAAATTTTGCCGTTTTATCTCGATTTTCGGACAAAATTTGTCGTTTCTTTGCAATTTTTTGAAGAAATCTTCCTTTTTTAGCAATTTTTTTTGAAAAAAATCTGCTTTTTTTCTGCAATTTTTTGAAAAAATCTGCCGTTTTTGGCGATTTTTTTGACAAAATTTGCCGGGTTTTTTAATGATTTTTTAAAGAAGCCTGCCTTTTTTCGAGTTTTGGAATAAAATTAGCCATTTTTTCGAGAATTGTTTGACAAAATTTGCAGGAAATTAGTTGTTATTTCACGATTTTTTAACGAAATTTGCCGTTTTTTCGTGATTCTTTAACGAAATTACGTGTCCCAATGGACGCGTAAGAGCTATTTTTTTTGTGTCCCATCACCGATTTTTTAAGTAATTTACGTGCTATAGCGCGTCCGCGGCATCGCTGATAATAAAAAGAAATCTTATGTGCGATCAGTTGCGGTTTTCTCAGGACCTGAAAAAAGGCACTGGTCCTGAGGACCACTAAATTTTTCAAATTAGTGGTCCGATTGAATTATCGGTGGTCTCGGACCAGCAGACCACCAAGGATTTCAAACGCTGAAGGTGATACACTTTTTAATCTCTCTGAACAATGTAGAAGCATGACAAGAAAAAGTTATTTTATAATTAAAGAAACTAAGTTTCAAAATGTTTCCCATATCTCCTCACTAACAGGAACATATGGGATAAAACAGAGCTATAAGCAGGGGTAGATTTAGAAAAAGAAAGTTGCATAGCAGTAACTGCTATACAAAGTCAGTTTTGAATAGCAGTTTGACACTTTTGTATAGCAAGTAAAAAATAGTTAACATAACTTTTAAATCTTGAAAATTTACAAATTTTTTTTAAAGCAATATTTAACCAAAAGCATAAATGAAAACACTGTCTGTTTCAATGCATAAATAAAGTAAAAGGATCGCAACAGTAAGTGTTCATTTTAGAACCACTGCAACACACACATCAAACTTCTATGAGCAAATGCCATGATTAGCGAGTAACAGTGATTCAGTAATCAATCACAGTGTCAGGACGGGAACAAATAATGTGTTTACTGGGAAAACTGTGCCCAGCAGTGGCGTCTCGCTGTACTTCCATTGTAAATAAACACTTAGGGAGAGTGAAAACACAACATATGTCGTGTAAAAACATCTTTAAATTTTAACTTTAAATGTACATGACATAATAAAGGATGTGGGAAATATGCATCGCAATGATTGTGATTTAATGCATTTCTTGGATCGCATTTTAGTTAAATTTGAATCGCAAATTGCAATGCGATACCGCCTAAATCGAACCCTGGCTATAAGGCACAAATAGTCTAACGTTGGCTAGACATAAACTGTAAAATAATGTTAATCTGGCCCCCTAAACATGACGAAAAATCATACAATAATCAGAGGGGGCGCTTACACGGGATTTTTCCACGATCTTTTCACAAAATTTGCATTAATATACAGAATTATCAGAAGTCATTAATGTACAGAAAGCATAAAAAGTATATGAAGCAAATTTACTTTTTATTCTTGAAATAATCTTTTCTTTTATACAATTGCAAGCTTATACAAATCAACATTTTTTTTCAGCTGAAGATTAGGCTACCATTGCTTCATCTTCTGTGAGAATGTTGAAATGTTTACAATGATTTATAAAAAGAAAAATCTACTGTACCATTCCTCCCACTGTCCCCTACATTATTTAAACAATAACAAAAGTTCAGGTTTGTTTTCATAAGATATTTAGTACAACATTCGGCCAAAAATGTAACTTTCTGAAGTCTAAATTGCACCAAACTTAAAAAAAAGACTCTTATTGTTAAACAGTACCAAAAATAACTCAGAAGACGTATTTTTTCAATGTCATCTTGAAAACTCATTAAAGTTATTTTTATTTATTCCTTTTAAGGCTCATGCCTCTGGGATCAAAAGGGGTGCACAATAAATAAAAGTATATAAAATAAGGTATGCCATTAATCACATTGCATACATTTCATTAAAATACACACCTTTAAAATGTGTACATTAAATAAACACTTTAATTTGAAAATGCATGCATTAAAAACTTTCAAATTACCTACATTTGACTGATTTTATTTACTCAATATGCATAAAAAATAAATGATTTAATAAGAAAAAAAAATCCATAATCAAAAAAAGCTTTATTTTAACACAAAGCAATATTTCTAATTTACATATTCATTCATAAAATCACGTATTGGAAAACATGCTATAGAAGAAACCGTGCTATTGCTAAGACTTTGAACTTTAACTAACTAAAAGTATACTCATATTTGTTTTGTATTCATATTTATCTAATGAATCTATATTTTAATGGTTAGTATAATTAAAATCTTTTGTGTATAAAATAACTTACAGTAATAATTCCTTATGTTTTATTATATTAAAGTTAATTCATTTATAAGTAACGTTTGACAACTCAAAATGCAATGAGCAAAAAAAGTATTTGCATGCAGACGATTTTTTGCATAAGTAACTGAAGATGACATGCCCAGGTAAGGTTCAAACAGGAGAACCCACGGTAGGAAGCAAGATCTTAAGTGCCCAGCAAAAGGCTAGCTCAATTGCTTTCTGCAAGAAACTTGTTTTACTGACCATGCAAGATGGCGCCACTACCCATAGAAAGCAAATTTGATGCTACTCTCTTAATTATTCATTTATTTAAATAAGAAGAAAATAAAAGTAACTACCCATTTTCTTTAAACTGCAATATTACCTACATATTTAAAAAAATAAATTAATATTTTCTCATACCTAAAAAATATTTGCACAAGAAGCATTGACTGTTAAAAAGGCATTAAATGTGAACATTATGCAAGTGTTTAACATATCAAAGCCGCAGTACATTAGTCCCGCACTTTAAAGTCAAGTCATATATTAACTGGAGCAGGAGTAGGGATTCTGGGAGGGGGGGGGGTGTTCTAATGGCACCAAAAATATGTGAACTGTCTGTTGCTACCTGTGAGAAGATTATATTTCATAAAAATTCTGAATAAGTTACCGAGGAATAGGTAAAAAATTAAATCTAAACTTTTCTAGTGTTCGTCATGTAATTAAGAAGAAAAAAGAAACTGGTTCGACAATAAAAAAGCCGCAAACTGGGCGTCCAAGAAAGCTAAATACCAGGCAAAGAAGAACCATCATAAAAGAATTTTCAAAAAAACTTTTTTTAAGTGTTTGAGAAATTGGCTGTTGATATTGCTTCAACGTCGGAAACAATAGTTACACCACAATCGATTAGAAATCATGATGCAAATATTCGAGGAAGAGCTCCTCTAAAAAAATCATTTATTAGTGAAACAAATAGAGTGAAAAGACTTGAATTTGCAAAAGCTTATGTCAGCAAACCACTAGAGTTTTGGAAAACTGTTATTTTTTATGATGAAAGCAAGATTTGGCTCAGATGGTAAGAAAACTATATGGCGAAAGCCAAATACTTCTCTTCAAATTAAAAACTTGAAACCAACTATAAGACATGGCGGTGGTCATGTAATGATTTGGGGATGCTTATCTTTTAACTGAGTTGGCGAAATGACTTTTATTGAAGACAATATGAATGCTAAAAAATATATTAATATATTGCGAGATTATTTATCTAATAGTGTTCTGAAATTAGGAATTCCTAATTCATATTATTTCCAACAGGATAATGATCCGAAACACACTGCATATGTTACGAGGTTATGGTTGCATTATAATGTAAAAAATCAATTGAAAATGCCACCACAATCTCCAGACCCACAATCCGATTGAAAATTTATGGCATATTTTAGATATGAAATAAGGAAAAAGAAAATTTCTAACAAATCAGAACTTAAGCAATCTCTTAGGGAAGAATGGCTACAAAATCAGCAGTGAAACATGTTACAAATTAATAGAATCAATGTCCAGACGATTACAAGCTGTAATTGAAGCAAAGGACATGCATACTAAATATTAGCACTGTTTTTAACTTATAAATAATTTCTTTACTCCTATTTTTATTGCTAGTGTGCAAATATTTTTTTGGCAGCATAAATCCTACTTTTTTATGTTTTCATATTTTAATATAATTATTAAGTCAGATATTAAATATGTTTGTTTTGTAAGTGTTGGTATTTTTAATTCTTAGTTACTTTTTATTTATTTATAGAAATGCTACAACAAATTTACATGGTGTGCAAATACTTTTTTTGTTCACAGTAAATTTTACCTAAAATCTTTTATTTAAATCTTACAGTAGACGCAAGCATCTAATTCTAATTTGTTATTTGGGCTAGTTGGCTTAAATATAATCCAAATTCGAAAACTGAAGCATTTCGATCTTTTTGCAAACACTTACATGGGAATGCACAAAATAATCAGTTTTATTTGTCAACATGTCAACAAATTTTTTGAACCATGTCAGCTGTGGCTTGTTTGATTGGTTGGCTCATTATGTAGTAACAAAATATGGGCTACAAACCATGGAAGAAGGAATATGAACGGGAAGGAAAACGAAGCCTCTTTCCCCTTAGGAGCAGGGGGATCGTCGATGCCACCGGATTTCTGTGAGGTTCACCCATATCCCAGCATTCCCTGAGGAATGGCAACTGTTTGGCGCATTTATCGCTTATTTGGCCTTTCTTACACCCAAAGCGACGGGTGGGTGCTGATTTCTACGGCGAGAGGTAAAACACATGCCAAGTTATCGCCAATCGAAAAATTCGCCAAGGTTGCCGGCAGTTCAGGGTCACACTTGTCCCAGAATTCTCGGCTTGCCTCCGTTGACCGGTTTTCCTTCCCGTTTATATTCTTTGTTCCATGCTACAAACATGAAAATTAAAATAACCTATAGAGGCGCTGCTCGCAATTTTCCGGTAAAAACATCACCTACACTGTAAAAAATCTTACTCTTTTGTTGCATCGTCACTCATCGCTTTTATAGGAAACGATTACTTCGTTGTATTATGGAGTATTCTCATTGGTCAAAACAGAGATATTCTATAAAAATGATGGAGTGATGATGCATCAAAAGGGTAAAATTTTTTACAGTGCTCGTACACGAACACAGTTAAAAATTTGAAATTTTTGCTGCATTCTCACTCCGTTGCTTTAATAGAAAACGCTTACTTCACTGTAAAATGGAGCATTCTCATTGGTCAAAATAGAGATATCCTATAAAAGTGCTGGAGTGGTGATACGGGAAAATTTCAATTTCCATCTACGCCATGATCACGTGGTTAAGACAAAAACTTCGAGCGCAAAGAAGGGAAAGTACCGTTAGATGCAATGTACCAGCGGTGCACCAGCCAATGGAACAGGTTATGGGGAAAGCAGCATGGAACAAAGAATATAAGCGGGAAGGAAAACCGGTCAACGGAGGCGAGCCGAGGCAAGCCGAGAATTCTGGGACAAGTGTGACCCTGAACTGCCGGCAACCTTGGCGATTTTTTTCGATTCGCGATAACTTGGCATGTGTTTTACCTCTCGCCGTAGAAATCAGCACATAAGACGTCGAGTGTAAGAAAGGTCAAATAAGCTATATAAATGCGCCAAACAGTTGCCATTCCTCAGGGAATGATGGGATGTGGGTGAACCTCACAGAAATCCGGTGGCATCGACGATCACCCTGCTCCTAACGGGAAAGAGGCTTCGTTTTCCTTCCCGTTTATATTCCTTCTTCCATGGAAAGCAGAAGCTGCCTTTCTTCTTACCAGTCAGAAGTTCTTTAGGTAAATTACCGGTACCACATGACTTTTTACAGCCTCAAACGCAGATTTGGAAACGTCATGTGAACAGAACCGGTTCGCATATTTCAGATGTGTATATTGCTAGGACGATTACTGTTTCTAAACCAATAGGAGACAGTCATTATCACGGTCAAGTACACGCCCACACAGTTTGATTGACAGGAACTCGTGGACAATTGATCGTGTGTGTTTATTATTTATTTGTACTCGGATTGTTTGAATTTGTACTCGGTAATTAAAAATTAAAGGTACGAAAGAATTTTTTTTTTTTTTTTTTCAAAATGACTGAATTTTATTTACTTCAATTAGAAATTATACTTCCTCTGATCCTGAAATAAATAAATAAATAAAAATTAAAGTAAGAATTTTGCTTATACGGATATTTTCGCAGAATACTTTTTTTTCCCATTTGTTTAATATATATATAAATCATTTTGGAACGATATTTAGAATATTAAAAGGGTTTGAAATATTTTTTTAAAAATGTCTTATTTATTAATAAAACACAGCCTCCAATAATTAAAAAAAAAAATCACCAACGGACTCTCGGCCCGCGATGGACTCGAACCCATATCCTCCGGTTTCAAGCTCGACGCTCTAACCATTCAGCCAGTCAACTCACTTTCATCCACAACAGATTATCGTTATAATTAGCACCGTCTTAGCACCGTCGTTGTCCACGAGTTCCTGTCAATCAAACTGTGTGGGCGTGTACTTGACCATGATAATGACGCTCTCCTATTGGTTTAGAAACAGTAATCGTCCCAGCAATATACACATCTGAAATATGCAACCGGTTCAGAAAGTGAAAGTAACTTTATAATTCGAAAAAGCAATCTTGCGAGGAATCTCAGCTATCCAATGCAAAAAGAAAAAAAAATTAAAAATGTCAAAATGCGGGAGAGTTATTAGAAAAATGTCTCCAAATCGGAATAGCATTGGCTCGCGTGTGTTCTTACGGGCAGTAACAGGACCCTTAAGCTATAAACAAAAACACGCATAAAACTTCTGAAATCACACTTCCAGAAATTATCATCCATTGGCAGCCATATATCCGATTCTTTACGTGACCTCAGGGCCTGATTAACACAGGGGCATGCGGGGCAACTGCCCTCCAAGGAGAGAAATGTTTTTCGTTAAAACAGTGCAAAATGATAAAAAATGGTGAAATATGACCAATTTTTTTTTTTTCAGTTTAAGGGGCCTTTTTTCTCCTACCCTTGTGTTTCCGTGCCCTACGCTCCCTTAAAGTACTCGTTACATTATAAAAAAGCTAATAGTTAAAATTATCTATCTTCTGCTATTATGTATATAGATGTGAATAGTACTTGGTACGAAATTTATGCATACACACAATATATTTGAATTTCACTTTTAGTCACTTGAGTATAATTCACGAACAATTTTAAGATCGAAGGGCCCCCCGTAATAATGTTTGCCCCAGGCCCCCCCCCCCCCCCCACTGTCTAAGTCGGGCCCTGCGTGACCTGCATATGATTTTGTTTTCTTCAAAACATATTTTAGCAAATTAAATGTAATTCAACTTAAAAATGCATAACCCGATTAAAAAAAATCCTGATCCTCTAAAAGATGGTGGGATATATTTTATCCCTCCTAATTTAAACGAGATTCTCACCAGAAACTTTTAATGGAATTTTATATTTTTAACTGTGGCAGCAAAATGGTCAAAAAATTGCCTTTTCTTATTTTGAATTTTTTTTTTCGATTATTTTTCTAGTAAGAATTCAATATGACAGCGACATTATTGCTTGCCCCTCAAGGGGTTAAAGCAATTTACGCACACAATTAGCATCGTTTTCCTTACGAATTCATTTGTATTGACCTCTATATGATATACTGCATTTATATTCACTATATTTGCAGCACTTAAAGCGCAAGTTTCAGCAATTATCGCTTATGGACAGTATTTCGAATACTGTATTGTTTCCGAAATGTTTAGTGTATCCCTGTAAATGAACGATAAATGTATGCAGATAGTATTATACAAAAAACATTTTATGGTTAACCTCAATAATGCATACAAAGTGATTCACAAATATCGAAACATTAGGCTATTCGTTTAAATATTGCTCCTGGATCCATACTTAAAATTACAAAGATTCATGAAAAAAAGGTGTCTAATATAATAACATACGTTGCAACTCTATGTGTGTGTGTGTGTATGTATGGGGGGGGGGTCTGTTTGAAACAATATGAAAATTAATTTTTTATACTGTTCCCATAGAGTAAAAAATCCAATTAGGAAAACTTTCCTTATCAAATCCTGAATTAAACACAAAAAATTGCATCTTCATATCTGCAAAACACACGAAAATAATGCTATTTTGAGACTTTTAAGATATATGAAAAATAATATTTATTGAATTAAAATTTTGATTTTTTTTTTTTTTTTTTTTTTTTTTTTGTGATGGTTAATTACATAATTTGAAAACAAAATCACATCCTAAAATTTCACATAAAGCTTTTAAAAATTTAACTGATTAGTATTTTTTTAAGTGGGGCAATTTAAAATCGTTATAACTCGAAACATTATCCATCAGATTTCCCTTTTTTTAAATTAATTAAAGAAGGAAATATAATATGAGTTTTGTTTCAGGATTTTTTTAAACGTTAATTTTAAAAATATTTATTTAAAAAAGAATGCAACTAATTATTTTCAAATATCATTTGTTCAAAAGTGAATGTTTTTTCAAATTTGCCTACACAAAATTAATGTAAAAATAATAAAAAAAAAAGATGTTCCAAGTTTGCATCTTCTTTCTTTAACAATTTTTGAGAATTATTTAAGAACGAGAAACGGAGAAAAAAACATCATACAGAAAAATTAATTTAAAATTTTAAACAAAGATTAGTTTCTAATAAAATGTTTAAATGCTTTATAAAAATTGCATGTGAAAAAAATAACTCCTTTCTGTAGCTTAAACTCTCGATTCAGTTTAACTTTTGCCATTTCCACCTGTTTTCTATATTTATTAAATGTTCGTCAGAACGAAACAAACTATCAGAATATTTAAATAATCTATCAATCTTTAATTGTTAGCTAAACCAGAATGAAATATGTAGAAATTCGGTTCGGCCGGGCTATGATTTTAACTTTTTTCAGGCCGGGCTGAACTTTTTTCTATGGATGGGTTCGGTATACCAGACCTAGATAATTCGACTTGTGCAGACTTCTAAAATATTTTCAAAGCAGGTTTAACATAAAATCTATTTTCTACTATTTTATGTCTAAAGGAGACGCATTGTCTTAAGTCGACATTTAATAACTGACAATTTTAGATGATCCATATCTAGCATTCAAAATGAGTAAAAAAAACAGTCGGTCAGAGGCATGGTTAAGAGGTGTAAATCACGAATTTCAGATTTTAATATCTCTGAGAGATTTTTAGGTATCAAGATGCATTTTTTTTGGGGCGGGAGGGGGTCAATTTAAGGAATAAATAAGGAAAAATTTTCTAATTGGAAATTTTATCCTAAGGGAGCCGTTTAAAGTTTTAATTTTTGTATTTTCTCAAATAGACCCCCCTTGTAGTTACAACTTATAACATCGCATTACGCACCCCCTTTTTTTTGAAATTTTGGTACCGGGGATAATGAGCCTAGGAGTAATATTTAAGGAATCCGCCTATTGCTTCGATATTTATGAATCACTTTCTATACATTTCATTATATTTGAAATAGTGTAGTATAATTGAGATATGCTGTATTTTTTCTCCGTATACCATTATGTAATGGAATACATTTGCGTGGCCTTGTATATGGATGATAAAGTCTTTATATTTCATATTGTACAGAACTAAATATCCATTTCAGCATTGTAGTAGTGTAAGGTGATTCAAATACGCCACAAATGATTTTTCTCCGTAGACCATAATGTAATGGAATTTTTTGGACATGCCTTGAAACTGGAATAGAAAGGACCATGGGCACATGGGATTTTTTAGGACATGACGGCTGACCTCCAGCCGCGCCCACATTTCTTTCAGCTGACAATTATAACTGCCCTCCAATGCTTGTTTGACATCCACTTCTCAACTGCGACGTCGTATGAAACTATCCTATACCGTGTTAGAACCAGAAGCGACAGCACAGACAATTACCTGATCCAGCTGGTGGTTGAAATTCCAGAATTAGTTAAAATATTATGAGTATATTAAAATGCAATTGATCTACTAAGTCATACCTTGGTGGAAAACATCTGCAAACTTGATTTTAGTGATTACTCATAGATTTACCATTGTGTTTTCCTTCTTCCAGTCTTCTATGTTTAATATTTTTGAGTGCAGGAAAATACAATGAACTTACCGATCAATCACTAAAATCGGGTCTGCAGACGCTGCCACGAAGATATGACTTGGCAGACCAGTTGCACAGGCCCGGACTGGCTCCTTTGGGGGCCCTCGGCTAGAGACATAAAAGGGGCCCCTTATGGGAAATTCAACAAAAACAGAATATTATATTTTATTTTTAAATTTAGGCTTGGATGGCAAAAAACCACATTTAGGCTATTTTGTCTCTTGGAAAATAGTTGAGTAAAATGCAAGCTTTTTGTAATGTTGTTAACTTTCACAATATATATTTATATTATTTTTATACACCTTACCTAAACTAATTCCATGCTAGAAAGAAAATAAGAATTATTCATTTTAAGTGGTTATTACTTAAAAATGGGCGTGAGGTATATTTTAGTCTTCGGCAATTGCAATCAAATGACTGTGTCAAAGTCATAATAATCTAAATCCTACTGTGATACCTATGTAAATATTAAAAGTGACATAACAGTAATAAAAAAGTGGGTACGTGTGGTCACAGATCGCTCAGAGTATTTCTTTTAATATATCTTTCAAAACAATTATATAAATCCAAATTGTTGATTTATAATTATTAAATTCTTACATAGATGGTAGCATCAATAAATTTAAAGTAAAAAGAAGTTATTTATTTTAATTTAATTAAAAATGTTTAAATTAAATTATTTAAAATAAATTCAAAAAGCAAAATTCTTTAAAAACGCGAAATAAAAAGAAAAATAGCGGAGATATAAATAAAATTACAAATTTTTAAAAACGAAAGAAAAATGTTTAAACGAAATTTAAAATTCTGAATAATTAACAAACCGCTCATTTTTAAAATAGAAAGAAAATTGTAATTAATATATATATATATATATATATGAATACTAGTGATAAAAAAATAATATAAACCCTTAAATCGGCAAAAAATATGTTTTTTTTTTTTTTTTTTTTTTTTTTTTTTTTTTTTTTTTTTTTTTAATTCTATGTTACTAGGGAACTGCAAGAAGTGTAAGTCACCGATTTTGACGAAAGTGGTATCGTTGGAAAGATCTCATTGTGAGGAGTAAAAAATACAATGGAATCACCCGTCGGAAATGAAACTTTTCAAGATATCCGACAATTTGTATCACGTAGCTAATGCACACTTACTGGGAAACTGCATTAAGTTACATAAATTGTCGGATATCTCGAAAACGACTCGTTTCCGACGGGTAATCCCTTGAGTTTTTTACTCCTCATAATGAGATTTTTTTCCAACGATATCACATTCGTTAGAATCGATGACTTACACTTCTTGCAGTTCCCTAGTTAGTATGAAAATTTCAAATTCCAGTATCACAGTTCGAACTGTGAATCTTCTGCTTACTAGCGAGTCTGTTTTCCTAAAAGTATTTCACATACCTTTCTTGAAGGACATAGCTGACGCTTTGTTTGTTTGTTTGTGCTTTATATGCTGGCTGATTATCCACACGTGGGATATAGGCCTTAAGGGGAGGGGTGTCCTCCGTGGGCGGTCTTTCTAAGGGAGCCTAACCCGTATTTATCAAAGGAAATGCAAGGTTCGAAGAAAACCATGGAAAACTTCGAGCGGTTAGGCCAACGGTCGCGATTGTGTTCGAACCCAGCACCTACCGTCTACCAGTTTGGAGGTCAGAACCTCTCGGCCACTGGTGGGGCCATAGCTAATGCAAATTGCCAACTCGTAACAGCTATATCTGGAGTACTACTTACTATCATGCTGAATATTATGCTATCATATGGGTCTTTTAAAATAATATTACAACCTATAATTTGTTGTAGAGGTTTGCATGGGACCGGGTTTGGCCCGAGACCCGTATTCAGTCCGGTCTGCGAGCCGGTCAGGCAAAGAAATTTAGCGGGAGTGCTGGGCCCGATAAAAAAAAAAAAATTTGGGAACCTGCCAATCCGATATAAAAACTTAAACGAAGACGATAAAATATGATCCGCTTTCAGTGAATGACTTTCGCGAGAATGAATATAAATATGCTTCTCAAGAGCCGATGATAGTTTGATACCATCCAAACAAAAACTCGGGCATCGGACAGTTATATGGTATCAGAGGCAGGGTTTAATTTTTTCCGCAGACTCGTACCTTAAGGCCATGATCAGGTGTGCACTTTTTTCTACGTAGTAGAGTCGGGCCAGAACTGTATTTAAATTTTCTCAGAATGTGTAGGGCAGTTACTATGTTTAAATATATATATATTAATAGTGATAATAAACTTCTGTTAATGGAATCTTTGGAAGTATAACTTAGGGTGGTTTTCAATCCACTTCTCAATAAAGCGAAACTTTCTGACTAATTTTTAACTGTAAATGCATAAAATTGACATGCATGACTAGTAAAGGATTTGGGTATAGAATAATTGTCACGTGACTGCAGGTTTTTCCCCTTTTTAATGACATCGCTTCCAAAAATTCAATTCAAAATGCTAACTTTGACAATATTTCTAAAAGATATAATGTCTTTATCAAAAAATGGAAGTCACCATCCGATTACATAGGTTCTGAATAAGAAAAAACAGCAAAACTTATGCATTTCCGAAGAAAATGAATTTAGAAATGTGTCAGGAATGTGTCCTTTGGATTTGAAAGAAGCTCTAATAAATGACAGAAAAATATTTTCACAAATATATTTTTTATAATACATCTTCAAAAGTTAATCATGTTTTTACCGTCTTTTTTTTTTCCTTTAAATCTAAACTACGTTAATTTCATAATGAATCTTTATTTAAATGTTCAAAAATCTAGGCTTCTAAGTAATCATTAATGTTATTATCGTGTATTTACTATGTTGAGAAAATATCGTGATTTAAAAGTATAGTTTTAAAATATAAAATATTTCATAAATGTGTATGTAGTATTCTTTAAAAGGATCTTAATTGTATGTTAAGAAAAACTAATTTTTTTGTGCAAATTGAGTGGAATCGGGTCGTCTTTACTACTTAACCAAGTATTAAAAGTTTTAAACATTTTTCAATGTTTAAAAATTTTCTCATTTTTTTCTTTCCTTTTCGTACAACTGCTTCATGTTGACCACACTGTGAAATTGCACTAGTTAAACCATACTATACGATTTGCAAGTGAGCGTCGCGATGCACTCTGAAGCTGATTCTATGAGTACTGCAGAAAGGGCGATGGCAGCCCTATTCCGTCTATCCAACGACATGACACGACGAAACTATATAAGTTATCATGAAAAAACTATCAATTGTTTAAAATTTATTGTAAACGCATATTATTACTAGAAAATACTCAATTTTTTTTCTTAGTAATTATAAAATCGTATATTCCTTTTTTGAGTTGCACTTCCGGGGCCCCTTTGGGCTGGGGGCCCTCGGCGATCGCCGACCGGCCGACCTGGCCAGTCCGGGCCTGCAGTTGCATTTTAATATACAAATCGAGTTCTGTCAAATCCTGGAATTTCAGCTTCCAACTCGATGAGGTGATTGTCTGTGCAGCCACTTTTCGTTCTATAAAGAATATTTTAACACTGCTTCACTATCATCCAATAAACAGTCTTTTTTGAAAGTATACATCTGCAAAGGCGTGGCTGTTCCACTCGTGGGTAAAAGTCTATTGGTGGATGCACGTACTGCCATTTTTGCGATTGATAGAATAACTGGTCAAGATACTGCCAGCTCTGGAGAGTGACGTCACATGCATAAGATAAGATCGACTACCGCGGTGCTTTACGCGTACCTTTTCTAACATACCGCTGCAGTCACGTGATGTCCAAATGTATTAATACAGATGTAGGAAAAGAGCATCACATTACTTTAGCAGTCTGTAAAAAAAAAGACATGGGGAATGCAACGCGGTAACTTATCTTTCTTGTTAGCCTCGCATAAGTTCATTGATAAAGTGTTGTTGAGCCTTTGGTAATGTTATTTGCATCCGCATCGAAGTCTTGCTGTAGTTTCGTTTAAACTGCAATTTTATTTTATATGTTTAATCAATTCCGGCGCGATATCCCTATTTACAGTTGAGTCCCTCTATAACGAAACCCATACATCCAATTTCTCTATATAACGAATTTTTAGTAGGAACGGTTCCCTTTTCGCATGATTACATTAAAAACGGTCTCTATATAGCGAAATATCGATCTCCATATAACGAATTTTTTCATACATTGGTCTTAATTTACTCAGTTTTAAAAGGCTTCGAAATCATTTGGAATCAATTTTCCATCACTTATTTTTGATTTATCGTCAGTGCTGAGGTTTTTTTAATATTACTTCTCTCCTTGTTCTTTAAATTCAACGATCAATGAGAGGCACATAAGAGAAGCTTTCAAATGGAGGAAAATGTTAGCTACAATTTTTCATTCCTTGCTAAAATTTGAGCATTTTTTTAGAGCGTAACAATTTTAAAATCAAAACAACAAAAAATCACGGATTTCTCCGTCTGAAATTAATGCAAGTCTTCCTTATTTGATTTTCATTAAGCTTTCAAATAAATGTCTGTTCTCTTTTTTGAAACAGCTTAAATAATTAAGAAATAAAATGTTAGGTTAATATTTACTTTTAAACATAATACAAAAGATCAAAAATAATATTTGTTCAAATTTAACACATTCAATACGATTTTTAACATCATTCTCTATACATCGAATTTCTCTATGTAACGAATTTTTTACTGGAACGGTGGATTTCGTTATATAGAGACTCGACTGTAATTAAAAATTTTCAAAACATACCAGAAAATAAGCAAGTTCATATTTTCTAATAAATTCGTTTATAAATTCTGGTGCGAGTTAATTATTTCAAACACATTTACTCCGCGCCGGAAAGGGTTAAGTTATCACGAACCATAATGTTTATAAATTCAAATAGTACGAGTTTACATTTAAAGAAAAGAGGACAAGCAAATTATGACTAATGTTTTGACTTTTGAAAAAGATCACGAAAAAAATTCATCAATATGAGGTTGCACAACAAATTAAGTTATTCCGAATTCAGAACAGTAGTTATATTGTCTGAAAAATAGTTTATTTCCTTTAAAATGTTTTTGAAAGAAAGTAAATTGTTAAATATTTGTAGTTTTGTTATCTTTTATTTTCTATCATACTACATATTTTTCATTTCATAAAGTAAATGGAATTAGATAATTTGCCGATATTGATGAGTCAATTGCACGCTAGTATATTGTAGAAATTTTCACATATTGGACCATAAAACAAGCGGTGTAATTAAGAGCTCTCAGGAGCCCTACTTTTTACCCAGTGGCGTAGCAAGCGGGGGGCGGAGGGGGCGGTCCGCCCCGGGTGTCACCCTCTAAGGGGTGACACCCGGGGAAGAAAAAGAAGTCTGGTATAAAATGAAATTTCTAGAGCACAACGCAACAGAGTTAATTTTCTTTTCATAAAGAATGTGAAATTTTATACAAAATGGTGTGTCTAAATGCATTTGCAACAGGGACTAAAAACCAACCTATCCAACGAGTAGTTAGCAAAAACAAACTTAAAAAAAAGAATTTTCTTCTACATATAGACACGACACTAACTTATGCGTTATGACTTATGGATTAAATGAGGAGTCGCTCCTGTGGTTTTTTTATGCCGGAGGACAAAGAGTAAATAAGGAATGGATGGTTATTTGTTGTAATAACGTAGAGATTGAAAAAATACGACGAATCGGGAGGGGGTGACACCATGGTGGCCGCCCCGGGTGTCACCCATCCTAGCTACGCCACTGTTTTTACCTGGTGATGCACTTTAGCAACAAGTCACATTTAACTTTTTCTCCCAGTCCCTATGAAAAATAAATGCATCAAATTTTTAATATAGATAACTTAATGTCTTTTATTTAAAAGATTTTTTTTAATGCTCTGTATTTAAATTTTATTACATATTTTTTAAACTTACTGTATTAAAATTTTATTTATTTTTTTATATTTAATTTTGATAAAAAATTTAAAATTGTTCCTTGACTTGCATCGACTGCGCGCAACATTTCTTAAAAATTAATAAAACAATTTGCATGAAGCTTGGTAAATAAATTCATTTTAAATTAAAGAAAAACTTACACTTCAAATTTAGTATTACAATCGCATTAATTACTTAAAACTAGCAATTTTTTAATTAAAAATGTTTTTTAATTTTTTAATTTAAATTTTAAATAAATAAATTGCTTTAAAATGAAGTATAAATTTGAGATACATTAGTTTTACATCATTATCAATATTTTTGGGGGCTCTTAAACCTACTACAGTTTTACTAGTCTTGTGCGCAGTGGATACAAGTCAAAAAACAGTTTTATATTATTTTATTTTTATAAAAATTAAACCTTAAAAAAATAAATAGAAGAGATATTAAATTGTCTACATTAAAATTTTTATGCATTTATGATAATAGAAACTGAGAAAAAAAAAATTAAATATGATATGTTGCGAAATTGCACTACCACTTAAAAAAATAAGACTCCCGAGACCCCTTAGAAGCCAACACTACTAGTGAAAAAGACCCGGATGATAATGTTAGGCCATTTCAAGTGGTCCAGAAAATATAAAAATGGTCGCTCGATCATTTTTAAAAAATCTGAAATTTTTTCTACAACAACCCTAACATGATGGCGACCATCTTTGTTTCATCGTGTTCAGCGATTTTCTCAGATACTAGAATACACAAAATTGTAAATATCTCGTCTTTTATTTTCCCAATTGAAATGGGGTTTGCAGCATTTTGTTCATAATAAAATAGGCTAAATGTACGGTGGTAGAATAATTTTGAAAAATAAATTTTTACAGGTGAAATTTTAGCACAAAATTTAAGTTTTTTTCCAAAATCTATCCGTTTGCAAGAGGAAATTTTTCATGTAAGGAAAACTGTCAACCTTACACAATTTTTTCTACAAATAGGTCAAAACTGCGTGTACTCACACACCAAGTCCCAGATTTGGGAGTGGATTTCTCTTTGCGAAAAAATTCCAAAATTCGTCAAAAAATTCAAAAATCGTATTTTTAGGCTTTGATATCTTTGGTGGGGCACGAGATAAAAATCTGAAATTCTGGCCTTTGATAGTATTGTGTTGTAGTGTTATGTACAAAAAATTGCAAGAAGGAGATTTGACTACAAGCTGAGATATGACATGGCCAATATGTAAAAACAATACTTCTAAACCTTCGATGTGTTTGTTCATACCTACAAAATATTAAACTAATGGTTGATGATGCAAAGTTACAAAAATCATCTTCAAATTCTGTTTAAATCCAGATTTAAATAATTCAGATTGTATGCTAAGCCAATGCACTATTTGGTATGCACTAGATGAACAAAACATACTGGAAATGCTATTCGTCCATTTCAATGGCCCCGAAAATATTTTGGTTGATTGGCCGTTTTTAAAAAATCTGAAATTTTTTGGTACAACAACCCTAATATGAGGGAAGTTCAAAAAGACATATTAATTTTAATATTTTTCGTTTGAGCATGGTGGCCATCTTTGTTTCATCGTGTGCAGCTATTTCCTCACATTGAAGTTTGATATCTCCTGTGTGGCGCGAGATAAAAATCTGGAATTCTGGCTTTTGATAGTATTTTACAGTAGTGTGTTATGCACAAAAAAATTCAAGAAGGAGATTTGACTATAAGCTGAGATACGGCGATTTAAAAAAACGTTAAGAAATGCTATTACGAGTACATTAGGAGAAATGAGATTAGTCTCTTTTGTTACAATATTTACACAGAAAATATAGCTTGTTGAAAACAGTTAAATAATAAACACTTAATTTACAAAGATACTATATATGCTCAACAAAGAGCTTAACACTATTTACGAGAGATGCTATGAGTTCGATCAGTTACTGTTGTCAGTCCATCAGGCTGTTCTTTCTCAAAATTTTATTTAAAGCCACCCAAGTCTTGTCATACCTTGTTAACTTGAATGAAATTCTCTAGGTTTAATAATTGGAACCATGTCAACTCGATCAGTTGCAACCCATTGTCTGTAATTTACTTTTCCTGAAATGTGTTCCAAGTAAAATTGTTGCAATAGCATTTCTAGAAGGTTTGTTCATTTGGACAAATAGTGTATTGGCTTAGCATACATTCTGAATTGTTTGAATCACACAGAAAGAAGCATTTGAAGAAGATATTTGTAATTAACATTTAACTTTGTACCATAAATAATTAATTTAAAACTTTGGAGGTATCAACAATTAGATAGTAGGTTACAATAGCTTGGCAGTATTGTTTTCACATATTGTCCATGTCATATCTCAGCTTGTAGTCAAATCGCCTTCTTGAAATTTTTTGTACATAATACTACTACACAATACTATCAAGGGCCAGAATTTTAGATTTTTATTTCGTGCTCCACCACAGATATCAAAGCCTAAAAAGTGCGATTTTGGAAATTTTCGACGAATTTCGGAATTTTTTTCGCAAAGAGAAATCAGCGACTTGGTGTATGAGTACAAGCACTTTTGACCTATTTGTAGAAAAAATTGTGTAAGGTTGACAGTCTTGTTGAACAATTGCATAGTAGGTTACAATAGTTTGGCAGTATTTTTTTCACATATTGTCCGTCATATCTCAGCTTGTAGTCAAATCATATCTCATCTTGTAGTCAAACCTCCTTCTTGAAAATTTTTGCACATAACACTACTACACAATACTATCAAAGGCCAGAATTTCAGATTTTTATCTCGTGTCCCACCAGAGATATTAAAGCCTAAAAAGTGCTATTTTTGAAATTTTTGACGAATTTCAGAATTTTTTTCGCAAAGAGAAATCAACTCCCAGACCTGGGACTTGGCGTATGAGTACAAGCACTTTTGACCTATTTGTAGAAAAAAATGTGTAAGGTTGACAGTTTCCCCTGCATGAAAAATTTCCTCTTGCAAACGGATAGATTTTGGAAAAAAATCTTAAATTTTGTGCTAAAATTTCACCAATAAAAATTTATTTTTCAAAGTTTTTCTACCACTGTATATTTAGCCTATTTTATTCTGAACAAAATGCTGCAAACCCTATTTCAATTGGGAAAATAAAAGACGAGATATTTACAATTTTGTGTATCCTAGTGTCTGAGAAAATTGCTGCACACGATGAAACTAAGATGGCCGCCATGCACAAACAAAAAATAGTAAAAATACGGTCATTTTGAACTTCCATCATGTTAGGGTTGTTGTACAAAAAATTTCAGATTTTTTAAAAATGGTCGAGCGACCAGTGCTGGACCACTTGAAATGGATTGACCCGTTAAGTCTAAAGGGGCGTTCTTTTCAAATATCTCACTCAAATTTTAATATTTTTATATGATATTTTTGCATAGGATAGCTGAGGACGATCTACAACCGGGCTAGTTTTTTTTTTCAATTTTTGTTTTCTTTAAATTACTTTAACTTTCGAAACCGGTTTGATCTGGTTCTGAAATTGAAACTATCATAATATATAAATTATATGACCAAAATCGAAAAGGTAAAAACTAGCCCGGTTGTAGATCGTCCTCAAGCTATCCTATGCAAAAGAAAAAAAACATGTAAAAATATTAAAATTTGAGCGAGATATTTGAAAAGGACGCCCCCATAGACTTAACGTTATCATTTGGGTTTTTTTCACTCAGTAGTATGGGCTTTTAATGCATAAGATTGCTAGATTATTTTAATGTAGTATAGTAATGCAAAATTATCGTGTGTAATTCTTTAGCACTAGAGATCAATCGATTCGGTTTCTTTTTGGCTCAAAATCTTCGTTTTCGGCGAAAATGCTGCTGGAAATTCGGCCCGACAGTGGCGCAGCCAGAATTCGGTTCTAGGGGGGGTTTGAGTTTCTGAAAAAGGGGATTGTCGGTTACTTGAATCACCGATTAATAGGATCAGTGCTTATTAGAATATTCACTGTATAATACTTAAACTCAAAGAGCATCTGTGTGGCAGGAAATTATAATTTTTTTTAGCATAATACGTCTCAGAAAAGTGATTTAGTTCAAATAACCAATTTTTACTTAACTAATCTATGTAATAGGCACTTTCACAGTTTTAAGTAGCATTTTCACCAATTAATTGAATCATTTTATTAAATAAAATCTGAATCAATAAAGCAGCTGATTCCGAAATGTGCCAAAACATTTAAATATGAATTTTGGTTTTGATTCTTATAAGCAGCAATTATAACGATTGTTCTTAGCTCTGGGTGGTGTTTTAACCCCAAAACCACCCCCTTGGCTGCGCCACTGCCGACCGAAGCCATCTGTATTCCAAACATCTCGTTTCTTCCTTCGGAAATCTTCAACAATATTAATCGATTTGAGATGTTGTTTCAGCATTGTTGTTTTCTTCATTGTTTACAATTATCAGTCATGACTGACTCAAGACATTTGTCCAAATTATAAAGCAAGCAATGCATATATGCACTTTTTACGTGCTTATTAAAAGCTGCAGACTTACAGTAATAGGAAATTTTTAGTTTGAAATCACATAAGTGTTTAGAATACTCTTTCAGAAAATTCTAGTATGTCTAGTATGTATAACAGATGATCATTTACAACAATCAATATTAAAAAAAAAATCGAGGTGCGATTACTTAAAACTAAAATGGTTTTCAATTAAATTAAATTAGCATAATTAGAAAATCTTTTTGTGGCGTTAATCAATTACACTGTAAAAAAAATTCAAGAGGTTACTAAAAATTTCTTAGTAAATTTCTATTCCACAGAATTTTTTAGTAACCATTACAAACTTTTTTTTTGCAAGTGAAACAAGCATTTCTTTTGTAAACTGAACAAAAGAATTTTTTGTATAACTAACTTAAAAATTTTTAGTATGAGCCACCAAGCAAATTTTAGTAATAGCTCCAAAATTATTTTTAATAACCATTACTTGCGCCCGAAAGGCAGGAGCTGCCTTCGAACTGCATTCAGACTTCTGAAGCGGAAGATATTCGGCAAAACCGCCATAGATGGCAGCACCAAACATTCCTAACCGCTCCGACAGGATTTTCATAATCCCTTTATTAACGAGACACTACATACATTCGGGGCGTATTTGACGGTGGCAAGTGTCGAACCCGGGATCTTTGAGCCTGGAGTCCGTTACTATAACCACTATGCTATCAAGGCCACACGAACTAAGTTTTAGTAAGAGCTATTAAAAATATAAAACTATTAACTCTATTCGTTGCTAACTTTTTTCTAGTAATTCTTACAGATTTTTTTGTAACCGATTAAGATTACTAAAAATTTTTTAGTAATTACAAGGATCACTAAAGTTTTTTTAGTAGATCGACCCTTTTTTTTTACAGTGTAATTACACTATATTTTATTTGAAAATAAAAAAAAATCGGTTTTAAGGAACAGACAGCTAACTTGGGACACAGACATAACTAATTAATAGTTATGCATATTTAATAAATACATATAATTAATTAACAATTATGCATATTTTTCGTAATGCATATAATTAATAAATAATTATGCATATTTATGTATGTATTAAGATTTAATTCTTTTCTTTTTTCGTTCTTGCTCGAAAGTAAGATGATCACCAAAATTCGGGTCGACCTTAAAACCGGTTTCGCTCGATTTTTAATTATTACTGTAATTTAAACAAAATCATTTTAAAACATATAATTTTTGTTGATGCAGTTAAAACTTATTAATGTTTGTTCAAATTATTTAGACCACAATAATCAAGAAAGTACAATGAGTCAAGCTTTTTATTAGATAGAAATTGCTCAGACATGTTACAAAAATATCAAAAGTTAGATACAATTTAAGAATGTTAGAAATGCTTCATATTTTGCGTCTTAACAAAAGTTATATTAAAATTAACGCCATAACAATTTCAAAGCACACATTGCGCCAGAAGCCAAACCTGAAGAAATTGACCCAGCAGTAGATGCCACCAAGGACTGTGGAGTCGGAGTCAAATCTATTTTTTGAGAAAAGAGGAGAGTCGCTAAAAAAGCCGACTCTGACTCCAGCTTTTTTTTATTACACAATTTTAAGTGAAATTAAACCAATTACACATAATGTCAAATCCTTCGTGACGGGAGCCTTTTGCAAAAATTTTAGTGTTTTATCACCGTTTATTAAAAACAGAAATTTTTGTCGTATTTAATCGAGAAAACGCTCCGATTAAATAAAGGAAAATTTTAGAGTAAACTTTTACTGGTGAGGATAAACAAGGATTCTAAAGCCTTTTTGCGGCACATATACGTGTCGCTGGTCTCCAAGGGATTAAATCTATAAAATAAAATATTATTACTATTTTTGAATATCGCTCTACCTAAATCAAAAATGCCCAATTTACTTATCGGTATACAGGATTTGCTCTACATGCTATGGACAGGTCGGATGTGTCGGACGCAATTTGTTTTGTAAATATAGTAATAGCGATAACGAATGTTAGTCAACGGAATCTTTAAAAATATACTATAATAAACTACAAAAATATATTTAAAAGAATTTCATTTTTTAAGGCATATCTTCAAAATTTAAGATGTTTTAGTCATCCTTTTTCTTTTATTGTAAACTACATTAAATTTTTCGACGAGACTTCATTTAAATATAATAGCCTAACAGTCTACTTAATCATTAAAGCTGCTTATTTTATGGTTTGTAAATATACAGTAATCCGAATATAGGTTAAAATTTTTTTTCATAAATATGGATACAGTATTCTTGAAAAGTGAATATTATAAAAAATAAAACATTTTTGTCAGAAATCGTGTCAGGCAGGCCCGGATTTCATTGACTCTAACATGGACCGGGGTTGAACTGCAAAAATATACACGGGCAGGGCCGAGCTTTTAAAAGTTCAGGCTTGGAAATAATGGCACACGCAGATCTCTAACAGAAGGTAATGTGAAAACTCTAATATTTTGCTACTTTTGGAGGTCAGGGAACTCTAAATAATATTTTAATATAAACCATTTTTGCTTTATTTCCCCTCAGATTCGTCGGATCTATAGGGCCAGAGGTAACGCCAAAATTGTAAATTCCCCAGCCTTTTGATTTATTTTACACTGAACTCAAGAAAAAATTATTTTTTTTTTCTTTTTTTTTCTGTATTACCTAATAATGATAAAATAGTGAAAATTCATTATTTTTCTCCTTTTGATTTTTGAATTTTTTTGGTGCCACACAACTGGAAATAAAACTGAAATTGTAAAATTAATTGGGGAAAATGTAATTTTTCACTTTTTCTTTAGAATACGAAGAACCCGAATTATGTCAGAAATAGTAAAATTTCCGTGTTTTTCCCCTTAAAATTTGTTTTTTCTTTAAATTTTGATAGTTGGAATCTTTGGATTTATGGGACGCAAAATTGTAAAATTAAGAGTGTAGTTTTTTTCCCTTTCGTAGCCCTAAAAATAGAATTAATGCTGAAATAGTGAAATTTGCGCTTTATTTTTATTTATTTATTTTTCAGCGTTTTCTCATAATTTTAATCATTAGGTAACACAACACTACTGCAACGTCAACGCCTATTACAGTTAAAGCTGTTACACCTATCTTATTCCAGCCCGGAGTCGGAGTCACAGTCAGAGTCGTTGTCGGAGTCCGAAGCTTTACAATTTTCGGAGTCGGAATCCGAGGCCTTGAAATTTTCGGAGTCGGAATCCGAGGCTTTAGAATTTCCGGAGTCGGAATCGGTTTTTTTCCCCACCAACTTAGCAACTAGTCCAGCAGTGCCTAATGCTGCTGCACCTGCAGTTCCCAATGCAATTTTTGCACCTGAAGCCAATCCAACAGCAGCGGAAGCAGCAGCTGACCCAGCAGCCGCTCCACCGCCAGTACCAAATGCTGCAGCACTGGCAGCTCCCAAAACAGCTTTGGTGCCAGCTGCCAATCCGGCGGCAGCAGTGCCTACGGTCGCAGCAGCTGATGAGGCAGCCCCAGTTGTACTCAATGCTGCAACGCCAACGCCTATTGCTGGTAAAGCTGCTACACCAATAGCACCGCCAGCTAAAGCACCTACTGTTCCCAGAGCAGCTTTCGTTCCAGTGGCTAATCCGAGGACTCCGGCACTTTGAAGAGAAGCGAAGAGACTACCAGCAGCTACATTTCCTATCACACTGTGTATTCCTGCTGCAATAGACCCGGCTGCTACTCCTGCAGACCCGAATCCAAGAGCCGGAATGGCCGCTGCGGCTCCTCCAACTGAAACAGCAGCTCCAGAGACTGCTCCGACAACTGCTCCAATTGCATACTTAGCACCCACAGCAAGAGCTGAAAATACAAACACGAGACATGTTAGTTGTTTAATTGGTAAACGAAACACTATAATATAATTCATTTTTGTGGGAAATAAGGGAAAAAACAATAATGCACGAGTAATAATACAACAATGAATAAAAACATAATATTGTCATGTATATATTCATCTAATGATTATTTTTTGCAGATTCTTATAGAGGTCTTCACCGGCCGGAATGTCCAAGCCCGTGTTTGGTCCGGTATAAAAAATAAAAGTTCGACCCAAGCCTGGCCCAATCAGACTCAATTTCTGCAAGAAATTCAGATTTTTCTTAACATACAATTTAGATGATTTTAAAGAATATCGCATGCATATTTATGGGATAAATTAACAGTTTATTTTTAAACTAGCTGTCCTGCCCGGCGTTGCCCGGGACCGTGATGTTCTTCAGTTTTCAAATGAATTATTTGCTTTCTAAATGACCCTTAAATTAAACTCAAATTTCTATGATTTTATATCTTTAAGTCCATTTTGTAAAAATTTATATTTTTAAACGGAAAAATCGCGAGAAGATATTGAATTTGAAAGCACATGCTGTTTGGTATTTTGTTTTCGATGTAATTTGATTTTTTGGAAACTGTGCGAACCGAAAGCGAACGAAACCGCAACGGAACACTCAGGTTTTAACTGAATTCGTAAAAAAATTCACACATTTTATTTTGTAAAAAAAGAATTCTATCCATACGAAAGTTCCAAAGTTTTTAAAGGTAATGGAAATCTGGTTTATTGAAAGGCTCTAAAAGATTGTGCTAAAATACGGACAGCCGGGGATTGTAATTCGCGTTTGTCGGTGTATTTGAATGGGTTAAATCTCATATTTTTTTTTAAACAAATTGCAACATAAATTATGAGAATGTTTTAGCTTTAAGAAAATATTTTCAGTTTGTCAGGACGTATATAGAATTGCGCCCTGCAAAGGTAAAACCACAATGAAACGAACTGGTTTTTATTGATTTCCACAAAATTTTCGCACTTTTTATTTTGTAAAAATTATTTCTACTCGTCCGAATGTTTCAAAATTTTTTAAGAAGGTGTAAATTTGATCTATTGATATGCTTTTAAAAGTTTGGGCTGAAATATGTACGCTTAGATACTTTTAGCGTAGAAAAAATATTCTATACGTGAGTCGCAAAGTGCCTCCTTTTGCCGGTGTATTTGAAAGGGTTAAATCTTATATTTTAAAAACCGATTGCATCATAGATTATAAAAATGTTTTTAAACTTAAAGAATATGTTTTTTGTTTACCGGTACCTATAGGATTGTGTTTTGCTAAGTCAAAATCACAACGAAAACGATCTGTTTTTTATTGATTTCATAAATTTTTTTCGCACATTTTATTTTGTAAAAAATATTTCTATCCGTCCGAATGTGTCGAATTTTTTGTAAGGAGTTTAAATTTGGTCTATTGAGAAGATTTTAAAAGATTGAGTTGAAATATGTATTAAGATAATTTTAGCATGGAAAAAATATCCTCTCTGCGAGTCGCAAAATGACCAATTGCCAGTGTATTTGAAAGGGTTAAAATCCAAATATTTTAAAACCAATTACACCATCGGTTAGAAGAAAGTTTCAACTTTAAGATTTTTTTTTTTTGGTTTGTTTATATCTTAAAAATTGCGCCCTGGAGTGGCATTGACAAAAGGGAGAAAAATAGTTTAGGAAAAAACGACCATTTTTGAATATTTGTTTTCAAAGGGTTAACTGCAAAATTTTTTCGAACTGATTATTGCATTTGAGACCTAAAAATATGATCTTTCGAAATATGTCTCTTAAGTTTAACTACGTCAAGCAGTTTGGTTGATTTGGATTTAAAAAAAATGATCCAAAACAGAAATAAACGTGGGAAAAAGGTTCTTCCTCCGTTTAGGTGCGTAATTGAGTTTCTGCGCATGTGCAAACGTTTTCTTTCCCCGATCATTAAAAAAATGACTTTTTGAAGAGAGTGAGTTCGGCTTCATAATTAATATCTATGAAACTAATCAAAAAATTAAAATTCTGAGCTTCAGGTACACCAGTAGAGATATTGGGCTACTCTCAAAAAAATTTTGAGCTTCGTACGTGCCGTAGATTTTGCTAGCCATCGCAGACACACACACACACGCACGCACGCAGACAGACAGAGCGTTTTGTTCTTTTATTAGTATAGATTACGATGCATTCGCAAGACAAACTAGTCGGAAGTGGCAATACCAAAACTTTCTAATATCTCATACATGTTAATGCTTCAAAATTCGCTATCACACTACCAAAATATTAATTGGCAATTTATGATCATCATAAGGTTTCTAAAGATATGAAATCTCATACATTAGTTCATGAGATAAGACTATCTCTAAAGTCATTTAAATTCTACAAAATGCAGCTAAACAGCGACGCCTTTTGGACGATTAACACCAAAACTTAATCAGCAGAAGAAACTTCAAAATGTGAATGAAAAACTGAATGTAATATTGTGTGTAACTGAATCCTAAGTTAGATTAAAACTTGTGTATTAGTTCTTGAGATACCAGTGCTCAAATCGTATCAGCTTCAAATGTAGGGCATCTTCCAAATGTACTAAGTCATAACAAGGACAAATTGAATTTGAAGTTTGATAAAAATTGCGCATTAGATCTAGAGATAAAGCTATTGCGGATATTACACAAAAGGAAGTATAGCAGCGCCACCTGTTGAAATATTTACATCAAAATGTAAAAAAATTTCAACTCATATCAAGGACTAACTTAATCTAAAGTTTGATAAAAATCCGTGCATTAATTTTTGAGATAGAGCAATTGCGGAAATCGCAAGAAATGCAGCGTAGTAGCTCCACCTGTTGAGAAATTTACACCACAAAGTAAAAAATGTTAAATCAGAACAAGGACTAACTGAACCTGAAGTTTGATAAAAATCCGTGCATTAGTGTTTTGAAGATTGAGCTGTTGTGGAAATCGTGAAAAATGCTGCATAGCAGCGCCACCTGTTGAACAATTTACACGAAAAACTAATCGGAACCATTTTACATCAGGGACAAACTTAATATAAATTTTTATTAAATTCCGTGAATTAGTTCTTCAGATAGAGCGCCAAGAAAATTTGTGTCACATACAGACACAGATTCACATACATTTTGTAGAAACATGTTTTTCGGTTCCTCTGACTTTTAAATTAATAGATCCGCCGAAAACCAAAATTCGAAAAATTTCACGAATCTAATACTTTTTACTTGTAAAAATAGAAGAAAGCAAAAATACCCCACCCCTACGCGTCTTCTCCAATTTTTCTTGATGCGCGTTCCGCCAGGTTAAATTTCGATTTTAATTTTTAAGAAAAGGTGACAATGTTGCTAAAATTTACTTTTTACATAAGGAAAAAATATAGAATTTTAAATATATATATATATATATATAAATTACATAAGCTAATTGCAGCAAAGTTTTTAAAATGAATACATTGATGTTTACTTTGATTTTACTATTTTATCTTTTATAACTTTTTTTTCCAAATACTTTCGAAGCTCAGTAAATAAATGCAGACGGGAACAAAAATGATGATTTCATTATTCTATCTATTCCTTTTAGAGTTTCCTGACTCAATTTAGCAAAAGAGTTTATTGACCTTCATTCCTTATTTGACATCAGAGAAATTTATTGCCTGGCACAAAAAAAGAATTAACGCCTTGAGGGGCAATAATGTTTCTGTAATATTGAATTCTCACCGGAATAATCGAGAAAAAAAAATAATTTAAAATAAAGAGAAGCATTTTTTTTTTAACACTTTGCCCCCAAAGTTAAAAATATAAAATTTCGTTAAAAAATTCTGATGAGAATCTAGTTTCAATTAGATGATAGGGATAATGTGTATCACACCGCCCTTTACGGGGTTAAACACTTAACAATTACCGAAATTACAAATATCTAAACTCAATTTAGAAATTTGATGAATAATGCACTCTCCAGAATCATTTTTCAAACAAAACCTTCTTCAAGCGACCCGGAAAGAACGGAATTTGCTTCATTTGCATCAATAACAAGTAAGAAAAATTATGCGTTAAGTATGCATTGTGAAACACTTTCCATTACTTACTGAAATCTTTAACAAAACTTCGTTGTTTAGGGAAATAAGGATACTGTCTACAGCCACATATATATTCCAATACTTTTGAAAAACCCTGTATTTGATCTGTCGGTTGATATGTATATACTATATAATGGGGAAATTTAGTTTAGCAAGAAAATACCTAGCAGGTTGAAATTTCTTTTACAGCAATTTATGAAAACATACTTGAATACTTTTGTTTAGCTAGTGCCTTTATTACACGCCGGTATTTAACTAACATTTATTTTAAAACTAAACCACTCTTAAAACTATAGAAATCACACTCTCAGAAACTATCATTCACTGACGACCATGTACCTAATTCTTTGTGTGACCCTGTATATCATTTTATTTATGTTCTACAAACATTTCTTAATAAACTGAATGCAATTCAACGTAAAAATGCATAACTTATTTAAAAACAACTTTTAAGTAATTTACATTCATATTCAGTAACGTTTGCAAGCACTTTCGTGTAGCCTTGTATATCAACTATCACTTATACATACCATATAATTAAAATGCATAGATTTAGTAAAACTTAAAAGCGCTTATCAATTAAAATGCATTTCATCTAACCATCAGCCATTATCGGATACATATACATTACTTTGGAAAGAATATACTATTTGAAACATTTGTGTATCCCTGTAAATTCTATGCACTTCGTATTATGCGTAACTACATCGTATAATTTACAGGGTGTCAGCGAATAGGACCCTGATTTCGAAATTAAATTTCTCGAAAACAAAAATTTATAGAATTATGAGGCAAACGGTTTGTTTATTAAGTAAACTATAAAATTGTTATACAGAAGTTTCGAACGATGGATATTTTGAAAAAAGATTGTGTTACGATTGCAAAGACTGTTTGCTTTCACATTTTTCTTGTTTTAGATTGCTTGGAGATAATGCGTTTTTCGGCGTACAATGCCAAATTTTAAAGATTTTTGGAACTTCTGAAATTCCATAACTACTTTTAATTTTAATAAATATCAAAACTTTGTTTAACCCTTTCCGGCGCACTACTCTTTAAAGTTGGAATTTAAAGAAAAAAAATTAGGCAATCTATTTAGGCCTAGAGGAGTACACTGCGTAAAAAAAGTAGAAGGACACTAGACTTTTTACTAATAAAAGCACAACTGATTAGGTTACCGCAAATATCTTTATTTGCCTAACAATTTATAACTAAATGAGTATAAATTCATAATAATCCAAAATAAATTAAGAAGATAATTTGTTTTTCATAATGTAGTTTCTGTTGCTTACATGAAACTCTGTAAAAAAAGTAAAAGGACACATAAGTATTTTATATGAAAATTAAAATATTAATAAGAAGTTTTCTTTCCATTTGCCTTTATCACATGTTTGGCATTGAATCGTACAGTGCTTGTATTTCACTTTGGCAAAAATTGTCCCAAACATCGTTAAGTGCATCTGAAGCTCAACAGATTCGTATTGTTTTCCTCCACTGTATACGCGACGAACTAATGTCGCCCATATATTTTCAACAATGTTAAGGTCAGGGCTTTTAGCTGGCCATGGCAAAACGCGGATATTATTTGTGTGGAACCAATTTTTAACGCCAGTAGCGGTGTGAATCGCTGCTCCATCTTGTTGAAAAATCCAATCTTCTCCACCTAATTCTGAACCATAAGGAAGAAGTTCAGATTCCAACAACTGGATGTAATCTTCATGGTTCTGTTTACCATGCAAAATGACTAGACTCGTTCTTCCACCATATCCAACTGCTAGCCAGACCATCAAACTCCCCCCTCCCATAAGTCGAGTGGAATACAATTCTTCCTCATTCTTGATACAATGCCAATAGTATTGATATCCATCAGGACCATCCAAATTGAACTTTTTCTCATCTGAGAAAATGACAGAAGTCCATTCCGTGGTCCAAGACACGTAGTTTCTCGCCCAAGATAAGCGATTGGCTATATGAATTTTTGTCCATTTTGGATGATGTTGTCTCTTCTTGAAAATAAAGACTTTAGACTTTTTTATATAGTTATATACAATTTGGCGTGACACATGCGCTAGATTTGCTCGTATTCGGACCTTCGAAATTGTGGAATCTTTTTAGGTGCGTTCGTAATTATGTAAATACGTAGCACCTATTGTTGTCGCTCAGTCCGTCCGTCTGTCTGTCTGTCCGTCTGTCTGTCTGTCCGTCTGTCTGTCTGTCTGTCCGTCTGTCTGTCTGTCTGTCCGTCCGCATATAACAACGCAAAAACTACCCAACCGAATCGTTTGAAATTTAAAATACATAATTATTACATAATTTTGTCGAGTCATTTCAAATTTTATGAAAATCGGATGGATAGATCAATTACAGGGACAATCAAAAGGATTCCGTTACATTACGGTCAATGGGGAAAAAAGTTTCAAATGCATTTTAATCGTTTTAAATTTAAAACATATATTTATTACATAATTTTGTCGAGTCATTTCAAATGTTATGAATATCGAATGCATAGATCAGTTACAGGGACAATCAAAAGTATTCCGTTACATTACAGTCAATGGGGAAAAAAGTTTCAAATGCATTTAATCGTTTGAAATTTAAAACATATATTTATTACATAATTTTGTCGAGTCATTTCAAATGTTATGAAAATCGAATGCATAGATCAATTACAGGGACAATCAAAAGTATTCCGTTACATTACGGTCAATAAGGAAAAAAGTTTAAAATGCATTTTAATCGTTTGAAATTTAAAACATATATTTATTACATAATTTTGTCGAGTCATTTCAAATGTTATGAAAATCGAATGCATAGATCAATTACAGGGACAATCAAAATATTCCGGTACATTACGATCAATGCGAAAAAAAGTTTCAAATGCAGTTTAATGGTGTTACACTCATTTGAACATAATAGAATTGGCATGAATCTTTGAAGTATGTACTAAAATATACATTCTGTACATTCTGTGATGCAAAGAATATTCATTATTAAATTACAAGGCCACACAAATGTATTCAACTAAATCATGTTATACGGGAAAACATTGTTTGGGGCGTGTTTTAATTATATTAAACTACTTCAAATTTTTTAAATAAGATATACGTTAATGAAGTATAATAAAAATTACTTCTTGAATATTTACAGGAACACAAAGATTTCGACCACTGTACTATATCCAAAGTACGCTCTACTGTATAATCAAGATCTAAATATTTTTAAAACTTTGTTATCGTACGAACGCACCTCATTTGCTACGCTTCACGTGCAATTTCCAACTTGTTTTTTTCAACTCTCGGATAATGTTTCTTTCATCACGAGGCGTCAGTGTTTTAGGTCTTCCTGTCTTTTTTTTAGTACCGTAATGCTCTGGATTTCTAAGATAGTTGGATATTGCAGTTTTACTAACATTAAGCAACTTAGCAATCTCTCTGATGCTTTTACCCTCTTTTCTAAATGCTATGGCTTGGCCTTTTTGAAAATTATTTAAAGGTATTCCTTTCGGCATTCTAAAAAAACAAACAAACAAAAAAATCAACCTAAAAATGGGGATATATTTTTTTCTTTGATGAAAACAATAAAATAATAATGCTTACTTACATTATCTATAGCAGAAGGGTCCAAAAAATTCAATTTCCCACAGCTGTCCTTCTTCTACTTTTTTTTACAGTGAAATTTTTAGATAAGTTCATTTTTCTATAAATTAATTGTGGTAGCAATTAATTTTTCATTTCACAACAAAAGAATGCATATAAAATTATGCCCTTAAAAAAATCAGACCGCAAATATAAATCACAATTAAGTTAATTAAAAAATTCGAGTGTCCTACTTTTTTTACAGAGTGTACACAGGTACAATTTTGTAAAGATTGCACAAACCATTTTAATTATACAGCTGTTGCCGAAGTGGTAACTCCGCATAAGTACACCATTGATAAGCGCAGTGAGAAGAGCACTGCTGTGAAGCGCGTATTACAGTAAAATATTTTACCTATTATTTAAAAACAGTAAAATTTGATCTCTGTAGTGCTGCGATCTAGAACTCATAAGAAAGATCTAAAGTAGCCATTAGAGCAGTTTTTGAAATACAGTTGAGTCTCTCTATAACGAAACTCCTTACGTCGAATTTCTCTATATAACGAATTTTTAGTAGAAACGGTCCCCATTTCGCATGATTACATTAAAAACAGTCTCTATATAGCGAAATATCTATCTCTATATAACGAATTTTTTCATAAATTGGTCTTAATTTATTCAGTTTTTAAAAAGCTTCGAAATCATATGGAATCAATTTTCCATCAGTTATTTTTGATTTGTCGTTCAGGGCTGAGTTTTTTTTTTTTTTTTTTTATTTATTACTTTTCTGCTTGTTTTTTAAATCCAACGAATTCATCCCATATCCCACACACCTTTCCGAAATCTTCTCAAAACAGAGTCAATTGGATTGTTACACATATAACAGAGGAATCAATGAGAGGCATATAAGAGAAGCCGTCACTTGGAGGAAAATGTTAACTACAATTTTTCATCCCTTGCTAAAATGTGAGCTTTTTTTTGAGAGAGCATAACAATTTTAAAATCAAAACAACAAAAAATTACATTTATCTTCGTTTGAAATTAATGCAAGTCTTCCTTATTTGATTTTCATTAAGCTTTCAAATAAATGTCTGTTCTCTTTTTTGAAACAACTTAAATAATTAAGAAATAAAATGTTAGGTTAATATTTACTTTTAAACATTTCAAATTCTTAATTAAAAAGATAAAAAATAATTATTTAATATTTACACATTACAAACGATTTTTAACATCATTTTCTATACACCGAATTTCTCTATATAAAGAATTTTTATTGGAACGATGAATTTCGTTATATAGAGAATCGACTGTATTCACGGAGTTTTTAGTCTCTAAACAGGGAGAACTTTAGGTGTTGCCAACCCGGCAACACTGCGCAAGAAAGGGTTAAACCCTTAGGGACAAATGACCGGTATACATGCTAAATAAGGTGCTCAGGAGGGATGTAGTGGAGGGTATACGGCGTATACCTTCTAGATTTTTATAAAGAATACCGTATACGCTCTGTTTTTTCAAGAAAATTATAGTATACATACCCTAGGGTATACCCTCTGCCTTTAGCGTATACCCTTTGCTTAGAGCGCATATACTCTGTTATTACTTACCCATCATAGGTAGTATAGGGTAAGTCTTGCAATAGTTTTGAAAATCGAAAAAAAAAAAAATTTGACGGATTTACACGTTTTAGATAGTGGAGATTCCGAAAAACATATTTTTAGAAAAACATTTTTGCCGTCCGTCTGTCTGTCTGTCTGTAAACGCTCTATCTCCCGAACGAATTGAGATAGAGACTTGAAATTTTGTATGTAGTTAGTATGTAAGAATGGGACGAACCCTATTTAATATCAGCAACCTCGATTATCCGGAACTATTTTTTTCGGACTCTCGAAAAATTCGTTCTGATGAAAGGTACATAAAAATTTTCGAATTTTTTTGTTCTAAGGAATGGACATAAAAGGCAATAAAATAACACAAATTTTGCATATAGAACGAAGTCAATCGGATTATTAGTTGCCGAGATATTTGTAATCCTGTTTTCCACATTCTTCGATTTTTCATGACCCTGTATTTCATTCAAATTTCAATTCAGAGGTATATTTTAATTGGAAATGAGACGCTTAATCCGATGCAGTTAATTGTTAGTTAATAGAGTTATTATTTTTGGAGTTATATGGATGTTTCTTTTACGCAGTTCGGTACTACTTGAGTAGTTTGACGTTTTATATAGTTTGTCGAAATTTGTACATCAGCAGTTCTTTAATATAGCATTACTATGTATATTAACAATATTTAAATTTTGTTTATGAATTGCAATGCATTGTATAAATAGTTTTCACATGTTTTATTTTCATATACATATCCATGATGGGTAAGTATTACGGTGGCCCCCAACGACTAGTTTTTAAGACTACAACCCTGGTGCTCAGAATTCTTGATTATTCTCACCAGTAAATTTTTGTTGGAAATTTTACTTTATTTAACTCAACAATTAGGCAAAAACCTATGCTTAAAAAAAAGTGAAAACTCATTAAAAATCCTGTAAAAGATGCTCGTCCCGAAAGGGTTAAATGCTTAATTTATATTTCTTATATAAAATTGCTTTTTTTGTTAAACTTAAAAAATGTATTCGAGTTTTTTAATTAAAAATTATTTTCATCTGTGTTTTGTACACCAAGCAGCACATTCTGTAAGTCATGAAGCCAGTGTTAACATCGCATGTGTAAAAAATAAAATAAAATATGGATGAAATAAAAGTAAAAGTTAAATGTCAAAGTGTTTTGGAATGCAAAGTCACTTTATAAAGGCTTAACTATAATAAAGCTAAATTTGCATCCATTATTTAAACATCCAATATCTAATATATTCAATTACAGTTACTGAACATTTGCACACTTCATGAATAAAATTTAATTACTTAATAATCAAGTCACACTTAAATTAATAAAAATGTTATGATAAATCATATTAGAACCACGACTGAATGAATATAAAGAAAGTAAGAAAAATGACAAAATCGATGTATGATGGTGTAAGACCATAATCTTACATTTAACACTTTAATACACGGGGAAGAATACATTCCAGAAATTGCGTAATTCGGAGATCAAATCAGAAAAACCTATAAATAGTGTCATTTCAACAGTGAAATAAATGTCTGTTACTAAATAAATCAAAAATTTCCCATTTAAATTTCTGGTTTGAATACGGTTATGTGATTTAAAAAAGCCACTGAATTGGAGGGCATTTAAGGGTTAAATAGTTTTGAAATTTTTATTTATCATTCAAACATTTAATTTATAATAGAACATCTTGTAACATTCTGCTAGTATTATCTTTTAATTTCCTTACTACCATTTTGAGACCATTAAATATATTTCAAGTGTAATAGCGCACATTATGTATTTCTATAGTTCATTTGCTTGATAAATTTTCTTTGGGAAATTGAGCAATTATTTCCATGAGCCGCTGCGGTAATTAACTGCATTAACCTGCCAATGTATTTTAACCCTTTATCAACTGAATTATCAGAGTTTCCCCCAGGTTTAAAAAAGGGCAAGGCGCTACAGTTCTGAAAAGGGCACTTTTTACATTTTTCAGGGCACTTTTTCATTTTTAAGGGCACTTTTTCATTTTTAAACGCACTTTTAGAGTTGAATCTAGAATCTAGCAGTTCAAAAAGTCGTGAAAAAACAGAACTTTCATCAAAAAATTGAGAAAAAAAAAAAAAAAAAAAAAGGTAAATTTTGTCAAAACATCGCGAAAAAACGGCAAATTTTATTAAAAGATCGCAAAAACAGCAGTTTTTGTTAAAAGATCGCAAAAACGGCACATTTTGCTAAAAAATTGCGAAAAAACGAGAAATTTCGTGAAAATATCGCGAAAAAACGGAACTTTTATCAGAATTTTCTGTTTTATTGCGATTTTTGGGCGAAATTTGCCGTTTTTTGGCAAATCTTTTGACGAATTCTGCCGTTTTATCGCTATTTTTTGACGAAAGTTGCCTTTTGTGCGACTCATTTGACGAAATTTTCCGTTTTATCGCGATTTTTGGAAGAAATTTGCCGTTTTTCCACGATCTTTTGAGGAAATATGCTATTTTGTGACGAAATTAGGCATTTTTTGCGAATCTTGCCGGAAATTAGTCGTTTTTTCGCGATTATTAACGAAACTTGCCGTTTTTTAGCGATTTTTTGACGAAATTACCCGTTCCACGGAATGCATATGAGGCTATTTTTTGCGTTCCGTCGCCGATTTTTTGCATAATTTACACGCTATAGCGCGTTCAGATCGTCACTGGAGGGCTGCGTTTTTTCAAATGTGGGGCAAGAAGGGCGCTAGTTTTTGGATGAGGGGTAAGAGGGGCGCTATTTTTTAAACTAAAGGGCAGGAGGGGCGAAGCGCCCCCCTGGGGGAAACTCTGGAATTATGAATTCATGAAAATTTTACATTCTAAAGCATTTTACGCAAATTGTTTAAACTAAATTAAAATATTTACATAATCATTTAATAAATTTTTGAAGGATTTAGAAGGAATTATTTAATTTGAATTTACAGGGATGTTTGGTAATTTTTATAACCCCACTCAAATCTTTTATTTTTAATTATTTTCTTAGTATTTTGTAGAATTATAAAATGTACAAATATGATGTTCTTACGATATAAATATACATATATTTTCGCATTGAAAAATTCCCATCCTTCTCCGTCAGTGCCAAGAAAGCTGGAAAGATACATAAGCAAAAGAAATCAACCTTTTAAAAACATTTTTGCTTCGTGTAACCAATAATGCTTTTGGAACAAAATAAAGTAATTTATCTGTAACTCATTCTAAACAACAGTATATTACAATTAATTGACGCATTAAAAAAATTTTATAAGTTATTTTAATGATACTTATAAGTATCGTCGGTAGATAAAGGGCTAAATAGGCAGCATTTGCCTATATGTACAATTTTCTGTAATTCTCATTGAATTTTATGAACTATAAAAACTATTTTTGTGACTAGTACGCAGCAAAAAAAGTTTCTGTAGAAATAAACACCCTATTCATTAGTATGTCTCTGTATCAAATTTTAAACAATGTGTGGCATACAAACTTTCAGGAAACAAGTTGGAAGTTTTCAAAACAAAGAGCACATGTTTGCCTGTCCCAAAATCTGAGAACGCCAGTTTAGGTGGTGTATTTTTGTCGGCCGATTATCTGCGCTACGGGATATAGGCTCTATGGGGTGGGTTGCCCTCCTGGGGGGTCTTTCTAAGGGAACATAACCCGTATTTACACAAGGTTCGAAGAAAACCACGGAAAACTTCGAACGATTAGGCCGACGGTCGCGATTGGGTTCGAACCCAGCACCTACCGTCTACCAGTTTGGAGGTCAGAACCTCGCGGCCACTGGTGGGGCAAACGCCAATTTAGACACGATAGCTCGAAATCTGGAGGAATGTATTTTGAAAATATAAATTAGTTTGAAAAAGCATTCCGAAATACATTACCAAAATGCACTTACTTTGAAGGTTCAAAATACAAACGTATTTTGAGAATGTATTTCAAATACATGCATTTTCGATACTGCCCAACTCTGCCGAGCAGGAATGTAATGGAAGGTATAAGCAGGTATACGCCATATACCCACTGATTTTTTTAAAACTTCACCGTATACTCTCTGTTTCTCAAGAAAGCTACATTATGTGCAGTCTAGGGTACGCGGCCTGCCTTGAGCATATACCTTCTGCTTATAACGTGTACCGTCTGTGATGGCTCAGTTGGTAGAGCATTGGCAGCATTCAATGGCGGATCTAAGGGGGGGGGGCGATGGAGCGATCGCCCCCCCCCCCTTGAGCCCAATAAAGGATCTGCGGAACGACATCAGATGCCCGCACGGAAAAGTTGTTGGTCCTAAACTCGGGACCGGCGCGACCCGACACGGGTCGCAACAACTTTAATTTATTGTACTGGGATTAGGTCAGGTTCTTCACAGTTTGAGAACCGGGCCGGGTCTTATTTTTTCTGCAGAGCTGGATCGAGCCACACTGTTTTTTCCAGGTCGGGTCTGGCGTAGACTTCCTTCCTACAAGAGATATACACGGGCCAAAATTTTCACGCCCAGGCTCCGTCCGGTATAAAGGCGAAAACGCTCGATCTTGAATCGACACAGCCCGTATGCTGTGGCGGCTCTAAGAGGCGATGGGAGTCCCCCCCCCCCCCTTGGCTAATAAAGGGTTTACAAAGTGACATCATGCATCCTCACGAGAAGTAATTTGGGGCGAAACTCGAGCCCGTCACGGCCTGGCATGGGTCGCGCCAATGTAAGTCCACGAGACTTGGACTGGGTAAGGTTTTTTCTCATTTTGAATCGGGTCGTGTCTTGATCTTGCTTTTTTTTTGGAGATTCGGGTGGGGAAAGGCTTCTTTTTCTTCCAGACCGAGCCTGGTCTCGATTTCATTTTTCCTAGAAGTTTGCATTGGACAAAATTCCCAAGTCGTGGCTTGGTCCGGAATAAAATCTAAATATTCGGTTCGTCTCTGATCTAGCTATTATGAAAAACGTTATTGTCCCGAACGCGATCCGTGCAGCTAAACGTTCGGTAAGTCTCTGATCTGAATTTCTTCGAAAGATTACGTTCACAGATAAAAGCTAATTTCGTTAAAGGATCGGGGAAAAATGCAAATTTCGCCAAAGGATCGCGATCAAAACTGGGTCAACCATTCTCGCAAGAGTAAAAATCGAATCTGTAACTGACTCAAATCCGAAATATATGACAATCTGCCCCGATGCGCTAAGCGCAGCTAAAAAATAAAAGTCAACCCGACTAATAGCAAAATATAGTTGTTAACAGGACCCAGACCCGACCGGAAGGAAAAAATCAGAAATTAACTTGACCCGCAGCAAGCAGTAGAAGTTAACCGGATCCAAACGCGACCCACAACAAAAGATAAAAATTAACCCAACCTGCAGCAGAAAATAGAAACGAATCGGACATCAAATTTTGTGAAATGATTGCGAAGAAAAGACGAATTTCTTCAAAGGATCGTGAAACAAACTCATTCCGTCAAAAAATTGCGGAAAAAGAACGAAAATTTTATCAAAGGACTCACCCTAATCAATTCGGGTCAACCAGTACCTTCTCGCAAAAGCAAAAACAAAATCCTAAACTGCCCCAAATCAGAATTGTATGTCAAACTGCCTCAAATGCGCTAAAAAGTAAAAGTCAACCCGACCAACAACAAAATTTAGTAGTCGACCTGACCCAAAAGCAAAAAATTAGAAATTAACTCTAACCGCAGCAAAGGGTAGAATTCAACCGGACCCAAACACGACTCAAGTAGAAAGTAACCCGACCAGGGGCAAAAAAATGGAAGCCAACCGCACTCAAACACGACCCACAGCAAAAAAGTAGACGAAACACGACCCGTAAAAAAAATGAGCTCCGACCCGTGCATCAGACTGGAGTTTCCAAATTTCTAAAATCGCCCCCCTCCCTTGAGGACTCTCCAGATCCGCCCTTGGCAGCTTTAGACAATATTTCCCTGGTTCGAATCCTGGCCCGGGCTTTTTTCACCCACTTGAAAATTCTCAACTAGTATTAATTATATGCTAATTGAATAATTGTGTTAAAAATTAATCTAATATTATGCTATTGTTATATAGTTTGCATAAATTTTACATAAAGAAATTTTTGAATTAACTATTCATCCAAATTAAAATTTTTATTTGCATTAACTAAGAATGTAATTGAAAATATTCATCAAAAATGCCCTGACTTTTCCGTGATCACTTCAAATATGTGTAACTTTCCCTGGCATTTTACCTATTTATTTATTTATTTTTTATTTATTTATTTATTTTTTTTAATTCCCTGACACGTAGGAACCCTGTAATTAGAACTTGCTGTACTTTTATGTAGCGACGGGCAGAATGACTGATTTTGCTATTTAAATAAATCATTCGAGCATGCGCAAAAGCACAGTTGTCAAACTTTTTAATTCAATTTTAACCGGAAATTTTGAATCGATTTTTTTTAAATATTAAATTTATGATGATATTTGATTAAAAATATTTACAAAAATTGAGGACTATATTTTTGGTATGCCCGAATAATTCATTCGCTAATAAAATCTAAGGATCGACGAAACAGGTTTTTATAACCGAAACAGGAACTCAATTTCAGTTATCTTCCTATTTTCGGCCGAAAACGAAAACGTCCAAAAAATAATTTTGAGTAATTAATGCAAACGTAAATAGACATAATTAAGAATCAATTATAACGGTGGTTCAAGTTGACTTTGTGCCTTTGACCAAACCTTTTTATTTTCATATAACATAAAATGTAACTCATAAACGAGACAAAATGATTTTCTAATTATACGAATACCATCTAATTAAAATATGTTTTAAATATACATACCTCGATTTATCTTGTACAACGATTTTTGTTAATGACTATCTGTCATCTGTTATACTAGAAGTTTCTCAATGAGTATTCGAAACATTTCTGTGGTTTCAAACTAAAATGTTTTTACTACGGTTAAGTCTGTAGCTTTTAATGAGCACGTAGATACAGTCTTCAATACTCAGTCATCTAAACATTTCTTGCACAATAAATTATATTCATGTCTTGAATCAGTCATGACTGATAACTATAAATAGTTAAGTTCATAACAATAAATAAAGACTTTCTTATAGCATACAGCTCAAATCGGTGATTAATCTTGAAAATTTCCGAAGGAAGAAACGATATTTTTTGGAATATGGATAGTTTTGGTCGAGTTTCGCTCCGGCCTAATTTTCAGCAGCATTTTCCTCGAACACAAATTTTGGATCGAAAACGAAACCAAATCTCCGGTCGATCTCTAAATCATTCATTCTGCCCTCATCCCTTTTAAATTTGTCGGGCGCAAATTTCCACAATAGCTGTTTTTTCTTTACTTAAGTACCAAATTTTCGCTTATACAGATTAGAAACAATGTTTTGATGTTGGAATAAAATGTTTTAGTTACTGGTATTTCTTTTTTATTTTCTATTTTAAACGAATGCTAAGCATGTACTTTAAATGCATATATTTTTAATGAAATGGGTGAGAGATTTATATTTTAAAGAAAATGAATGCAATACAAATGATGGCGATAGAAACAAAATTTGGCGATTTATCACCTGCACCTGAATAAGATAAATGTACTGAATATGCCTTGTCTTCTTGTGACTATTGGAGTAAACTGCCCTTTTTAAAGATATGGACCATCCTTATAGATGTTACCAATTGAAATACTTTGGCTATGTAGAAGGCATTTGATCTTGGAGGAGTTCATTAAGCCATGAGAAAAAGTTACTATCAGGTACGAGGGACATTAAAAAATTAAAATTTATCCTCTTTTTTTTCACACGGAAACTTTATTGCCAAAAACAATACACCATGGCATCATGAACTATACACTTTGCACTATTTTTCGACATAGTCGCCACCGACATTGAAACACTTGACCAAATTTGTAACCAGTTTGAAGAAACCACTTGGTAAAACTTGGTGCTCTGCGATGCAAGGAATGGATTTTATGTACGCAACCTGAGATCGAAGCTAAAATTAGCCTGTTGGCAGTATTCAGCATTAGTAGTCTATGGAGTGTGAATTATTTAGGCTTGATTGTTAAAAATACCGTTAAAAATTCTTTATTGTAGCAGCATATACTTAATGTATTATTCTGCGTGCGAAATAATTTCCTAAATTTGGAAATTTTACATTAAATTGTATGCACTCAACCTGGTCAAAGCTGAAGACGTCTGCTAGTGGTGCTTGCGCCTCCGCATGCTGATATTCTGGCAGTGCAGTGGTTAGAATAACATATTAATATTCCGTCAATTCCGGTGTCTGACGTCACGTGCATAAAATCCATTGTCGCAGTCTGCTTCACCTCAGTATTGTTTTGGAAGTGACTTCCCGAGAGTGCAAATTTCAATGCAGGGAACAGGTAAAGTACGATGGACATACAACAAAGCTCACACAAAATCAAATTAGACGCTTTGCATGGGAGCGATAGGATCATCGGCTTACAGCTTCGATCTTGGCTCTCGGACTTTCACCTGTTTCCTGCATTGAAATCTGCACTCTCGGGACGCCACTTGGAAAATAATGCTGAGATTGAGCAAGACTATGTTGAAAAATAGTGCAAGGTACATTGTTCATTACCATGGTGTACTTTTTACTTACCCATCATACGTAGTATAGGGTAAGTCTTGCAATCGTTTTGAAAATCGAAAAAAAAATTTGACAGATTTGCACGTTTCAGATATTGGCGATTCCGAAAAACGTAGTTTTAGAAAAAAAAAAAATTGCCGTCCGTCTGTCTGTCTGTAAGCGCTCTATCTCCCGAACAAATTGAGATAGAAACTTGAAATTTTGTATGTACTTAGTATGTAAGGATGGGACGAAGCCTCAAAAACCTCGATTATCCGGAACTATTTTTTTCGGACTGTCGAAAAATTCGTTCTGATGAAAGGTATATAAAAATTTTCGATTTTTTTAATTTTAAGGAATGGATGTAAAAGGCAATAAAATTACCCAAATTTTACATAGAAAACGAAGTCTATCATATTATTATTTGCCGAGATATTTGTAATCCTGTTTTCCACATTTTTCAATTTTTCATGACCCTGTATTTCAAATTCCAATTCAGGGGTATATTTTAATTGGAAATGAGACGCTTAATCCGACACAGTTAATTGTTTGTTAATAGAGTTATTATTTTTAGAGTTTTAAGGATGTTTCTTTTATACAGTTCGGTACTACTTGAGTAGTTTGGCGTTTTATATAATTTGTCGAAATTGGTACATCAGCAGTTCTTTAATAAAGCATTACTATGTATATTAACAATATTTAAATTTTGTTTATGAATTGCAATGCATTGTATAAATAGTTTTCACATGTTTTATTTTCATATACATATCCATGATGGGTAAGTATTACGGTGGCCACCAACTACTAGTTTTAGCTACAAAGTTTTAGGCTGGAAGGCGTCAGCACAAACATATCACCTTATTGAGTCCATGGCTAAAATCTCAAAATTAGTTAAAACTCGATTTGCATATTAAAACGCAACCAGTCTGTCGAGACAATGACAAAACTTAGTTTTGGAACGTCCCTAGGTGGTGAAGAAAATGTAATGCGTGATACCAAATGAAGTTCCAGATGTTTTTTCCATAGAAAGCCAAGTCACGTAGCAACTAACTGCGATCGACGTACGTCTGTTGTGGAATTATTACAAAGATAAAATCCGCTATAACTGCAAAACCAGAAATGAATTAGATTATACCAAAAATTTTTTAATGAAATAAAATACTGCAAATATTTTAAGAAAGCTCAGAAAAAATTTATTCAGTTATAAAAGTACAAAGAATGGAAAATGGAAAATGCATTTTAACAAACGACCAAACATTTTAGTAATAAAAGGTAATTAATTGGGTTAAGGTTAAAAGTTGTGCTGAAAACAGACGAGACATTAAGCAGTTAAAGAGTCGATAGAAGTGTTGAACAGCAAAACCTCCTGCAGAACCATGTTGCAATAACAAAGTTTGGATTATTACAGAGCTGCAACTGCAGCACCAGCACCGGCACCGACGGCTGCTACAGCAGCTTTTGTAGTAGCGGCAAGCCCAACGACGCCGGCACTCTGAAGCGCCGCAAACGTACTCCCCGCAACAACGTTGCCGATAGCGCTGTGTACTCCAGCAGCGATGGATCCAGCTGCAATGCCTGCGCTGCCGAATCCCAGAGCTGCCAAGGCAATGGGTGCTCCTGCAACAGCAACGGCAGCTCCTGCTACGCCGCACACTAAAAGAAATTTAAAAATTATAAGTGATATCTGAATTATTTAAATTATGCACTTTTCATAAAATCTCGAAAGATGGGCAAGGGCATCCGCTGTTGAAACTCAATCATTTTGTGGAAGGGAATATAATCCCTATTGGGGATTTCGGGCTGCCATCATCCCGTCTCGAACGGAAAAACATAATATTTGTGGATCCTAGCCATTGCTGATGTAATAATTCTGATCCGGCAAAAGCTAAGAAAATTTATTGATATGTTTTGTATAGTTATGTTTAATATTTGTGTACTTGTTAATGTTTGTGTGATTAAGTTGAAATATCTAAAGGTAATCTCCATTCAACATGTTGATTAAGTGATTTGAATTTAGTTTAAAGATTTTTTACGAATTCAAGCTTTCGTTTACATGCAAAGAGGATCAAAGCTGGGCCGAAACTAGCATTTTTTGGAAACCGGGAACATAGTTTTTGGTGCACCCCTTCACCTCTGGTCTCTGCGAAGTAAATCTTCAAAAATAATCTTCTAAGTTTATAACAGTCGAGTTATTTTAAAATACGCAATATTGAATTGCGTAATGAACTTTATCAAATACTGATTCATTAAAATCTTGAAAACGAAAGAAGTTCCACTTTATACAGGTTTCAGCCTTGGCAGATACATGTATTTTTTTTTTTCCATTTAAGACTGGATTCCGTTAGAGACAGATTTCATTCTCACAGTTTTTACGGTAGTTGTAGTATTACGAATGAGGCATTCAAAGTCAAGATTATGTGAATCACACTGGCCTAAGAGACTGCACTAGTCACATGAAGAAACTCGCAAGCTAATGTTAAAATTATGGGAGCGTCCCTTTCAAATTTCTTGCTTGCATTTTAATATTTTTAAACGATTTTTTTTCTGTTTAGGAAAGTTGAAGTTGATCTTTAACCGCGTTAATGTTTACTGTAATATATTAGCTGCTTCAGCCAAAATCAAAAACGTTAAAAGCTAACAGCGATAACGATTGACTTTAGCTACCCTAAGAAAAAAAATCATCTACAAATATTAAAATGCAAGAGAGAAATTTTGAATGAATGCTTCGATAGATTTAATATTAGCTTGCGAGTTTATTCGTGTGCCTAGTGTTAGTTCTTAAATACTCAAAAATCTTCATTTGACGCCCCGCCCGTTTTCATTTCTGGCACCTATGGCACGTACTACTTCTACCGCCCCCTCCCCTCTAGTTTTGCCCCTGGGATCAATGGAGAACAATAGCCTCTCTTTCCGTGTTTTTAAAAAGCGTTAAAGATAATTTTTAGTTAAGGTTTCATTTTTTAAGATCATGTGTTCGAAATTTAAGTTAAACAATAAATTATAGAATAACAAAACAGCTCAGGGGGAAAAAAAAGTAAGATATTCCTTCAAATTATTCCGAAAAAGTCGATAGACAACTTAGTCGTGAATTTTTAATATTTTTTATTTATATACACAGGTACAATTCTTTTCGGGGAAAAAAAAAAGGCGATGGACGCTTACTTATGAATTTTCAATATTCCTTATTTATAAACTTCAATTCTTTTCGAAAAAGTCGATGGATGCTTAGTCGATAACTTTTAATGTTTCTTATTTATAAATCGAAAAAGTTGGCGGACGCTTAGTTACAAATTTTTAATATTTCTTATTTATAAACTGCTTCAGTATTTTTTTTTTTTTCGAAAAAGTCAATAGATGTTTAGTCATGAATTTTTAATAATTATTTTTTATGTAAAAACTGCTTCAATCCTTTTCGAAAAATTATTATTGTTATTGATGGACGCTTACTCATAAATTTAATATTTCTTGTTTATAAAAAGCTTCAGTTCTTTTCGAAAAAGTTTATGTGCACTTAGTCATGAATTTTTAAAATTTCTTTTTTATAAACTGAAAAGGTTGACGAATGCTTAGTCTGGATTTTTAAAAAATCTTATACATAAATCGAAAAAGTTGACGGCCATTTACTGATGAATTTTTAATAATCGGAAAATTTGACGGATGCTTAGTCAAGAATTTTTAATATTTCTTATTTATAAACTGCTTCAATCCTTATCGAAAAAAGTCGATCATTTACTCATGAAATTTTAATATTTCTTATTTATAAACTGCTTCAGCCCTAGAGATGGAAATGCTCGGAAAAAACCGGAAAAATTGGGGAAAAAAAACGGGTTTTTTCGAAGGCTTATTTTTCAATTTTTCTGAACTGGAAAAATTGAAATTTCATTTATGAAATAATATAGTGAAAATTTTGTAATTGCTACATTCTCATACTATACTTTTTATTTTACTTATTTTTATGTTGAGTGTTTCACATGAAAATTTTAATGTGGGTAATCTGATCTCTGAGCAGAAATGTGTTTGAGAAGACTTAAAAAGATGCTTCACATTTTTTTCTTGTTTGAAACACAAGACCCTTTGCAAAATTTCTCTTGAAAATAGACATTTCAGAAAAAGTTTAATCAACAAATTGAATCTTTTGCAAGTGCAGTTGCAGTGATTGAAGAAAAAAAAAATCTCATGAAATACAGCAGCTGAATCTTATTAAGTTGCATATATGTATGTAAATAACCTTGTTAAAAATGTCTAAATAGGAATCTAAATATAGTAATAATTTTTTATTCAAAAATTCTGAATATATTTTGTACAACTATATACAAAAAGTTCACAATTTCACAAAAACTTGATTACATGAAAAAAAAATCTAGATATGTAATTAAATGCAACTTCTCTTTTTAAAAATTAATTCATGTGTAAAATTATTGCAATAATATGCCGATTAATGGAAATGATAAAATTAAAAATTCAACATAAAATTTTGAAATATGCATTTATTACTTTAATCTATCTTTTCAAGAAGTAAGAATTGAATTCGTGAAAAATTTGACTTCCAGTTTTTGGTGTATTTAAAAGTTTTAGAAGGTACTGAACACGTTTTGATGATTTTTGGAAAATATCTGTCACTCTGTGAGTCTGTATATGACAAATTTTAAGGGCACTCTATCTCAAGAACTGATGCACATAATTTCACAAAACATTAGATTCAGTTACACCTTGATATAAACTCGAGATGTTTAGTTATTAGTGTATATCGCCAAACCGATGGCGTTGCTATGCTGCATTATTCATAATTTCCACAATAGTTCTATCTCAAACTAATGTATGTATTTTTATAAAATTTCACATTAAGTTAATCTTTGACATAACTTCGTGCTCATTACTTTTTGGTGTAAATTTCTCTACAGATGACGCTGCTAAGCTGCATTATTCATGATTATCGCTATAGCTCTCTCTCAAGGACTAAAAGACGATTTTTTTTTTTTTTAAATCAAACTACAGCTTTAGACAGTTTCTGATATATATTAATGTTGTTTAGTTTTTGGTGTAAATTGCCCTACAGGTGGCACTGCTATGGTGCATTTTTCAAGATTTTGTTATAGCTGATTAATTGAATGTTTTTTCAAGGTGTTGAATCTAAAATTGACCTCCATATATATATATATATATATATATATATATATATATACAGTAGAACCCCGATAATCCGGATCGGGTTTTTCGCTTTTTTTTTCAAGTTTGAGAAGCGATTGGCTAATTTCTTTAACATTAACTTGTTGCAGCGTCGTATTCTGAATAATAAAACAAAAACTTTTTCGCCAATCGCTTCTCAAAGTTGAAAAAAAAAGCAAAAAACCCGATCCGGATTATCGGGGTTCTACTGTATATATATATATATATATATATATATATATATATATTATTACAAATAACTAGTATGTTCCAAATTATACTTTCCCTCTTGATTAAACTTTGCATTTTTGTAGTTTTCTAAAGCATAGTAGAAGTTTATCTTTGTATGTAACTGATTTTGTTAATTCCTCAAATAGTGAGCATTTTCTATTTGTAGTGTTCTGTTTTCATAACTTTTGAGTTCCACTCTTAGAAATATAAAATTACCATGTGGAAACATTATTGAATATGATTTCTTACTCGAGAATAGAAAACCAGATTTCAGGGTAAAAAGAAAAAAATTACATTTAATTAAACTTATATATACACTATATTGCCATTGATTATGGGACACTTGCGATTTTAGACATTTTACTAAATATCTAGAAAAATACATGAGGAATCATCTCGAAACTCTTGGTGTATAAATATATTAGTAAAAGTTATACATCTCTGTGAAGATTTTTTCCCGAAATTCCATAGGGGACCATCAACAAATTAAAAAACAATGAATATCTTTTGAATAACCCTGTCAAAACTAATGTAGCAAAAGCGCTCAAACTCTAGATTATGATTGAGTGCCTTATTGTAATATACTGTGTTCATTTTTATGCAAATAGCATGCATACTCGCAGAGTAATAATGGTTTTTATAAAAATGGTCCCAAATTTTTCCAAGTTTTTTCCTTATAATTTTCAGAGTTCTTAATATAAAATAATATTTTTTTCAGAAAATATGACAAACAACATTGCACACAGTACCCTGTAATCAGAATTAAAAAATAATAAAAATTGTATGAAAAATGTGTAGGTTTACTAAATAATTTTTTACTGCGCATGCGTCAAAGATATCAAAATTTCATTTGCATATTATGTTAGCTAAATGTATAGAGCAACTTTTGTAAAAGTCTCAAAATTATAGCTTGAAAATTCTGAAAGTAATCGTCTATAGAAAAAGGACAAAATCCGTTGTTTCCAAAATGAAGCAAAAAAATGAGGGATTTTATCCAAAAGTAGTCGTAACATCCCGTATTGTGTATTCTATATTGACACTAATCAATGAATATATGGATACAACCCCTCTTGTTTTTGCTTCATTTTGAGAATAACGGATTTTCAACTTATTCAATTGACGATTTTCAGAATTTTCAAGTTATGATTTTGTGACTTTCACAAAAGTTGCTCTATACATTTAGCTAACATAATATGCAAATGAAATTTTGATATCGTTGACGCATGCGCAGTAAAAAATTTAGTAAACCAACTCATTTTGTATACAATTTTCATTATTTTTTAATTCTGATTACAGGATACTGTGTGCAATGTTGTTTGTCATATTTTTTGAAAAAAATATTACTTTATATTAAGAACTCTGAAAATTATAAGGAAAAAACTTGGAAAAATTTGGGACCATTTTTATAAAAACCTTAATTACTCTGCGAGTATGCATGCTATTTGCATAAAAATGAACACAGTGTATTACAATAAGGCATTCAATCATAATCTAGAGTTTGAGCGCTTTTGCTACATTAGTTTTGACAGGGTTATTCAAAAGATATCCATTCTTTTTTAATTTGTTGACGGTCCCCTATGGAGTTTCGGTAAAAACTCTTCACGGAGATGTATGACGTATACTATTATATTTATACACTAAGAGTTTCGAGATGATTCCTCATGTATTTTTTTAGATATTTAGTAAAATGTCTAAAATCGCAAGTGTCCCATAATCAATGGCAATATAGTGTATATATATATATATATTATTTCTGGTTTCAGTGAGTAAAAATCTAACAGTTAATAAATCTTACGCTATTTTTTAGTTGCAGACCTGAGTAAGCCAAAGTAAAACTTAATTTTGTTTGAATTTAGATTATAAAACTAAATCAAAACTTTTTTGAGTTGAGATTGGAAAGCTATACCAAAACTAAACATGTTTTATAAAGAAAATAAAATTATAATTCTAAAGGGAAAAGTATTAGTGTAAAAAAATATATTTTTTAAACAAACAATGGAATTTTTGAATACTGATATTCATAATAATGACAAAATTGCAATAATTTCTTTAAACTAGTATCATCTACTTAAAAACTATACTTATGTAAATGGAATGCATAATTTATTTCATTCCAAAGTTCAGACATATTGGCTCAGGTTTTTACGTTAGGTCATTTGGTAGTTAAACATGTAACTGAAAAATCATTTCAACAGTGATATGATATAACAAACAATAGCATTTAATAAAAATTCTTAGGCTGTGGGGAAAAAAAACTAAACTTTTAAAAGCAGGCTTTGCTACTTTCTGTTTGTTTTGTAATATAAAGTGAAAATAATTTTCATTTAATACATATAAATGGGAAAAAATGTTTATTATTTAATATTCTTTAAGAAAATATAATTTATTTGGGAGAAACAGTCATGAAAAATCAATTTTCCGTTTTTTTCCGAAAAAAACCGGCAAAAAACCAGTTTTTTTCCGCCACTTATATTTTTCCGGAAAATTTTCATCACTATTCAGCCCTTTTCGAAAAAGTTGATGGACACTTAGTCATGAATTTTTAAAAATTCTTATTTATAAATTGAAAAGTTGACGGCCGCTTACTGATGAATTTTTAATATTTCTTATTTATAAATCAAAAAAGTTGACGGACGTTTAGCGATGAATTTTTAACATTTCTTATTTATAAATAGCTTCAGTACTTTTCGAAAAAACTGATGGGCGCTTAGTCATGAAATTTTTATATTTCTTATTCAGGGCCGTAGCAAGGTGTTTTGAGGCCCCCCCAAGAAACAAATTTTGGGCCCCCTCTTCCCACTTTAAACTGAGTTTTTTGAGAAATATTTAAAGTATCATTATTATAATTTGAAACTCATATTGAAGTTTCTATATGAGTTTCAAATTATAATAATGTAATGAACAAATTTAATAGTTAGCATAAGTATTTTAAATCATTATTAAAATTATTATAATTTTCATAACTTTGCGAAAATACGAAATACATATGCATTGCTTAAAGATCAATTAATAACGTTAAAATAAAATTTGTCTAAAACAATTTTACAAATAAGCACATGATGCTTAGATTTTATTACAAAGTATAGGAATTAAATAGGTTATATAAACACATAATTCCTGCAGTTTGCTATTTAAAGGGCTATTTCAGTTACGTGAAAAGACCTATTCGCTAATGCATGGAAGAATGGAATAGAATACTATGTAGGCATGGGATTCTTCCACGGATTTGCGATTTTCCTGATTTTTTGTCATTTTCCGCTTTTCTTATTTTTCATATCTTGAAAGGATTGCAGAAAAAACACGACTTTCGTCAAAAGATCGCGAAAAAAGGGTGATCTTCATAAAAAAAAAATCGCGGAATAAAAAACGATTTTCGTTGGAAAATCTCCCAAAAACGCTATTTTTGTCAAAATATAGCAAAGAAAACGTTATTATCGTCAAAAGGTAGCGAAAAATGCTTTTTTTGTCAAAATACCGCGATTTTTGTCAAAATAACGATAGAAAAACGCGATTTTCGTGCAAAAAATCTTGAAAAAACACGATTTTCGGCATAAGATCGTAAGAAAAACACGATTTTCGACATAAGATCGTAAGAAAAACAAGATTTTCGTCAAAAGATCGCAATAAAAACAAGATTTTCGCTAAAAATTGCCGAGGAAAACGCATTTTTCGTCAAAAAATCGCGAAAAAACGCGGTTTTTGCCAAAAGATAAAAAAAAAATTGCTATTTTCATTAAAAAAATCTCGGAATAAAAAACGAATTTCGTCGAAAGATTCCGAAATAAATGCTATGTTCGTCTAAAGATTGCGAAAAAACACTATTTTCGTCAAAAGGTCGCGAAAAAATGCTATTTTACGAAATACGAAATAAATACGAAAACAGCGAGACAAACGCGGTTTTCGTCAAAATAACGCCAGAATAAATATAGTTTAAAAAAACTAAAAAACACGCTTTTTAAGTATATCAAACAAAAAAGTGAAAAATAATTCGTACTATAAGCTAAAAACGAAAATAGACGAAAAATACTATATTACTATAAAATCATTGTTATTATAGAAATCAATCAATAAGCAATAAATAAAATTATCGTGGAAAAAAGGCGTGGGGTACTCCATCTACCATGCTCCATCTATCAGTTCTTAAGAAGCATCCCACGCTTTTTTTCCACGATAATTTTATCTATTGCTTCTTAATTGATTTCTATAATAACAATGATTTTATAGTAATATAGTATTTTTCATCGATTTTCGCTTTCAGCTTATAGTACGAATTATTTTTCACTTTTTTGTTTGATATACTTAAAAAGCGTGTTTTTTAGGTTTTTTTAAACTATATTTATTTTTCACTTTTTAGTTTGATTACTTTAAAAGCGTGGTTTTTAGTTTTTATAAACTATATTTACATTTAATACAAAAACCAAATTAATCGGTTGGATAGTTTCAGAGTAATTGGTGAACATACATACGCGTCGTAGAAAAAAAATACAGACGCGTCGAATTGATAACTTCTTCTTCCTTTTCTGAAGCCGGTTAAAAATAAAAATTGCAATACGGAAATTTTTTTTAAAATTTTATATCGATGTAAATAATGTCAGGAGTGGAGTTCGAACCCACAATCTCTTTCGAAAAACATAGCTTCAATCCGGTGCCTTAGACCGCTCGGCCATGCTGTCTACACTCCATTCAGTGAACGTATTCAACACTTTTAATTAGCGAAAAATCACTAATTTTATTAGTTTTTGCCTAATTACTAAAAAAGTACTGAACCAATTTCGATGAAACTGAAGTGGTACCAATTCGAGAGGATCGTCTTTCATTTAACACCAAAACCAAGTTAATCGGTTGCATGGTTTCGGAGTAATCGGTGAACATACATAAAATAAGGAGAGTTACAAACTCACAAACATACAGGTGAAGTTAATAAAAGCGTGGTAAAAACGCGAGTATCATAAACAAAATCTCGAGAAAAACGCGATTTTCATCATAAGACCGCGAGGAAAACACTACTTTCGTCAAAAGATCTCAATAAATATACGATTTTCGTCAAAAGATCGCGAAAAAAAATGCTTTTTTAATCAAAATACCGCGAGAGAAACGCGGTTTTCGTCAAAATAACGCTAGAAAAGCGCGATTTTCATTTTAAAAAATCTCGAGAAAAACGCGATTTTCATCATAAGAGCGCAAGGAAAACACTACTTTCGTCAAAAAATCGCAATAAAAATACGATTTTCGTCAAAAGATCTCGAGAAAACCGCGATTTTCCGCATAAGATCGTGAGAAAAACCGCGATTTTCGTCAAAAGATAGCAATAAAAACACGATTTTCATTAAAAGATCGCGAAAAGAACGCAATTTTCCTCAAAAAAGATCGCAAAAAACGCGATTTTCCTCAAAAGGATCGCGAAAAAAATGCGAATTTTCATCAAAAGGATTGCAATTATAACGTGATTTTCGTCAAAAGATCGCGGAAAATGCAAATTCCGTCAAACGATTGCAGAAAAAATGCAAATATCGTCAAAGAATCGCAGAAAATTTGTTCCAATAGTAATGTTTTCAACAACTTTTTTTCCGCAGCTGAGTGACAAATTAAAACATTAATTTGCCATGTTTGAATAATTAATGGTTTAAGTGAAAATATGTTAAAATTTAAATTGAACAACTAGATGTGTAAAAAATTGCATCAGAAGTATGAACTTAAAATAGAAACTTTTATTTAATAACTAATTATAATATTTACATAAATGGATTCACTTTGACCATATCTCACTCCCAAATAAAAAGTAAATAATATAAAACAGGATTCAAACAAAAATACTGACAATTTTGTTGCGAATAAAGTAACCTTCTTAATTGTCTATACGTGCGCTATTTAAAATAATTTCTCATTTTACGCTTCACGCGCTTTTTTTATAACTTTTTGGACAGATTAGTATTGTGCAGTTAATGTGAAGAATGACCTATCTCCTAAGAACATAATATTCAGATGTTTCAAAAGAAAACACCCTTTTGTCGCTAGCAACTCTATACACAAAAACTCATGGCCAAAAAGAGAGGGGGAAAAATCGAGTAAGCAGAAAATAACGATTTCCAGTTTCTACATTTTTGAAATCTAAACAAGGTTTTTGATAAAAACAGAGCCCAGTTAAGGATATGGGGCCCCCGGAGTAAGCATCATTCTGTAGCCCCCCCTCCCCCCCTTCTAGCTATCTGTAGATTTTTTTTGTGAATAATGCAGAAGTGGCAAGTACAAAAATAAATAATAATAATAATAATAATAATAATAATAATAATAATAATAATAAAACATATTGTATGCAGGCATAAATTTTGGTACTCGATAGGGCTCCCATCTATATATTAGAGATACCAAAAATTTGGTCACAACTTTAATTAAGAATATTAATTTGATAATTATAGAAAAAATTATAAATTGATTGACACAAATATTTCTTTGCAAATTTTTACTTTGCTTACCTACGTACATTACAAGATGTCTAAAAAAGAAGGCTAAAAATTGGTCATAATTGATGATTTTAACTTACCAAGTTAGGAGGAAACATTAATAAAAAATTTCTTTAAAAAGCTATACGATACTATGTTGTTATAATTAGGGCCTGACTAAGTAAGGCCCATGCAGGACAACTGCATCGGACGTCGGGTCTCCGGATAGAGGGCCCCCTCCCAAAGGGCAAAAAGAATTTTTTTGTTATGGATAATTAATAAAAAAGGCCAAAAGTCACCAAAATTCTTTATTTATCTGTTTATTTTAATCTTTATGGGGCTCTTTTCTCATATCTCCTCTGCTTTCGAACCTCGTGCCCCCCCCCCTTCTCCCCTCAATGTAACAGTTACATCACAAGTGTATTTACATTTTAATGGTTCACATTTATCCTTATATTTCCATAACCGAAGAAAAAATGTATTCAATAGTTTCTTAAAGTTATCTCTTTTGTGCTATTTTGTATACAAATGCGAATAGTACTTGGTACGAAATTTACATATATAGACAATTAGTATAAAGTTTAGTTTTAGACACTTCGTTTTATTCAAGAAAAAAAATCAAAAAGGTAGAAAGGGGGCCTTCCCGAATTACGTTTACCCCAGGGCCCCTCACAATCTAAGTCGGGCCATTGTGCCCTGGTTGTAATAAAATTTTAATCATTTGTTTTCTAATGATATAGTTCGTTTTCTGCGTATGTGGAGGGAATACTGGAAACAGAGAGGAAAAGGGGAACCACACTCCCTTTCTAAATCTTTGAAAACTTATGAATTTTGACCACTTTTGGCACATTTTAAGCATTTGGCACCCTTTAATGGAAATCCTAATTATTGGGAGCCCCCTTAAAAAGAGGCACGTGGGGGAACTGCCCCGCATGCCCCTGGATAAGAAAATGTGGATTTGAAAAAGTAAAAACATTATTTAAAAGAAGTATTTTCTTAAATTTTCACTACAAATAAACTTCGGTAAAAGGGTCGATAGAATCGATTAGGGGCCCCCTCGCTTCGTCGGCCCCCCCCAAATGGGGGGTATGGGGGGCGGTCGCTACGGCCCTGTTCTTATTTATAAATCAAAAAAGCTGAGGCACGCTTAGTCATGTAATATTAATATTTCTTATTTATAAAATGCTTCAATCCTTTTCGAAAAAGTCTACATACATTTACTTCTGAATTTTTAATACTTTTTAATTTATAATCTGTTTCAGCCCTTTTCGAAAAAGTCGATGGACGCTTGGTTACTCATGAATTTTTAAAAAAACCTCATTTATAAATCGAAAAAGTTGACGGCCGCTTACACATGAATATTTAATATTTCTTATTTACAAACTGCTTCAGTACTTTTCGAAAGAATAATGAACGCTTAGTCATGAATTTTCAATATTTCTAATTTATAAACCGAAAAATCTGATGGACGCTTAGTCATGAATTTTTTATATTTCTTATTTATAAACTGCTTTAATCCTTTTTTAAAAAGTTTATAGTCATGGTCGCTTAGTCATGAATTTTTAATATTTCTTATTTATAAACTGCTTCAGTGCTTTTTGAAAAGAAAAAAAAGTAATAGTCGCTTAGTCATGAATTTTTAATATTTCAGATTTATAAATCGAAAAATTTGACGGACACTTAGTTATGGATTTTTAATCTCTTATTTATAAACTGCCTCAATCCTTTTCGAAAATGTCGATGGACGATTAATCATGAATTTTTAACATTCTTTTATTCCACTCCTGCTACATATTGCTTTTTATGTTGATAGGTTTAAAAAAATTTTTGAAGCTAGTGCTCTGACAAAAAAATCTTAAGTTTACAAGTATCGTAATAACTATTAGCCATTTACCTCAATGTAAATAAATTTGAAAATGAATGATAAATTAATTATGGCGAACAATTGTTTTAATGTCGATTGTTTTTAAAATAGGTACAAATGACATTTTTTTTCAACGTTTCAAATAAAACTAATGGTAAAGTTAATTGCTATGATATGGTGCACTTCATAAATAATTTTCTATATTCATTATAGTAAAATTTAACTTTTTTTTTAATATATAAAAGAAATTAAACGTAATAATTTTGTGATAGTAAAAGAAAAAAAAAAATAACACAGTTTTTAGTTAACACTTGAAAATTGGTGAATGTTTTTTAAATTTGGCTAACGTGTTGGTTAATAGTCAATTTCTCAGCGCCGTCCTTTCTTGTATCATGTTTATATTTACATTCCCATAAATGAGGCAAAAATGTAGTCCTTGGCAACGGATTACATGTATATCTGCCCCAAATTATCACTGAATTTTGTTCTGCGCACGCCCATGTCTCAAAACAGCTTGGAAATTTTAAAACTTTTAGAAGAAAATCAATAATGCTTGAAAAAAAATTTAAAAGAAAGCTTGAAAGAAAAACTTCTGTTCACATTTTAAAATTTAAAAAAAACATAGATTCATTACACACTATTGAAAATATACTACAGCAGTTATTTAGGAGGTGAGGCGTACTCCCCACAAGGAAAGGGGAGGGACCACCCAAAGCCTAAATCCACCCTTTACTTACTTATTAAGTTAGTCATTAAAAACTAACGAGCCTACACTAGTCACGAATAAAAACTCTAACGTTAACGTTCAATCTATGGGACAAATAGTGGCGGATCCAAGGGGAGGGGGTCACGGGGGGCATAATTCCCTCCCCTGAAAGAAGAAATTTTTAAAAGGAAAACTTTAAAAATGAAATACATTCTTTCAAATTTATCCCTTGCTTAACAATGAGAATCTTTCTGGCTCTCTTAAAGCTGTACTTAAACCCAAAGTAGGTAATTTCTGACATATCCATGAAGTATTTTTTAAATCTTAGATGCAAGATGCATTTATTGAAATCAAATGTGATTGATTAATGGTTTCCATTTTTAAATAACGAATATCTTTCGCAAAATCTCCGTTAACTGCGGAATTTTAAACTGAATTTCAAGCCGTGACTGCTAATGGACCTTATGCACACAAGCTGGGTTCGAGGCTAAAATTCGTCTGCTGGCGGTATTTACTGGCGGTGTTTAGCATAGCAGTCTATGGCGTGCAAATTATTAATGCTTGTTTGTTAGAAATACCGGAAAAAAATTCTTTGTTGAAGCAGCATATACTTAATATATTATAATATAAATTCAAAATTGTTGTTCTGCTTCCTAGAAAATTCTTTAAATTTGTAAATTTTCTGTTAAAATGTATCCAAAAAGGCTGAAATCGTCTGCTAGCAATGTTTGCGCCTGCGCATTTCGGCATTCTGGCGGTGCAGTGACTAAAATAACAGGTTAGCATACCGCCAGCTCTGGCGTGTGACGTCACGTGCATAAGGTCCATTGCTCCTTGATGATGGCGTTTTGTAATTTTCAAATCCTAAAAATTTGTATAAAATGTTTAATTTCTTGAATGATTGTTTGATTTTATAAGAAAACGGAATAATCTTCAATTTCTTGGTGTCTGAAAAAAATGTATATATTTATATTTTTACAAATATTAATGCAACTGTTTTGTTACGAATAAAAATAACTTTCGAAAAGTATCAGAAATTTAGCCATTTTGTATATGGGGATAGTGCCCTTGGGGACAAACCTTTATATATTTCTCGGTTGTATTTTAATATTTTTAAGTGACTTTTTCTGCGTAGGATACATGATGTCGATATTTAATGTTGTGCATTTGTAACTTTTCAGATTTTGCTTACAGCTTTTTTTCTAGGCAGACACTTTCAGTTTTGGAACCAATTCTAAAAATGAAACGGTTACCCTTTTCCTTTATATTCAGTAGTGTAGTTTCTATAACAGTTAGCCATTTTTTTCCGGTGAATTAGTGCAGGATTTTCCAAAGTGTGGTAAACGTACGTACCCTTTGGGATAAATCAAAAGGCTCTAAGGATACACGACGAGTCTATTCGAAACCGCAACCAGCATATGAAGCGGGACAACTATGGGTAAATGAGTTACCAATAAGGAAGTTCTCATATAACTGACAATTTTAAAAAATGTCACACACTAAATGTTGATAACTTATAGACAGGAAGGAAGCCGCACAGACAATCAAATCATCGAATTCACGGATGAAAATCTAGGATTACACAAATCTCTATTCATATATCAAAACGCAATAAGTCTGCCAATTCCCATCTTGGTGGAAAACACCTAAAAACCCAATTTTAACGGTTGACTTATAGGTTTACCATTACCTTTTCTTGCTCCAATCCTCCATGTCTTTATACTTTTGGGTGCAGGAAAGCACAATGATAAACAGGGTCCGATTAACCTCTGAAGATATGGGAAGCACAGTGTCATTTTGGGGCCCCCTCTTTTTCGAGAAATGTTTTCTAAGTTCGACATACCTGGAGATTCAGTGGTGCTACAGAGCGTGGCTCATTTCTGTTCACCCTGTTTTTCATTAAAGAACTTTTTTATGTTCCCCTATGTGTACATATATGCGCAATAATTGGATACAATCAAGAAAATGATTTTGCATAGTGTCATTAGCGTAAAAAATTAAGTTGGACAAAAAGTTTGAATATACCGGGTGTCCCAAAAATGACCGATGGATTTTAAAATCAATAACTTGCAAACGGTGACAGCTATTTAAAAAATGTTTGCATGAGGGTTATGTATAATGTCAGGAGTTTTTTTTACCGTAATTTTTTATTTTAGTTCGAATTTCAAACAATAGGTGGCATTGACGGCGATTGAAAGCCAGATGATCAGTACTGAGTGAAGCGTCGACCTGGTCTTCAATCGCCGTCAGCGCCACCTATTGTTTGAGATGCGAACTAAAATAAGAAATTACGGTAAAAAAACTCCTGGCATTATACATAACCCTCCTGCATTTTTTTTTTTTTTAATAGCTGTCACCGTTTGCAAGTTATTGAATTTTAAAATCCATCAGTCATTTTTGGGACACCCGGTAACATGTATAAAATATTAATATTTTGAAAGATTTTTTTCAATTTTAGCAATAGTTTAAATTATTAATATTTTGCACTGTGCGTACATACCAAATTAAAAAAGCATGTAAAATATGTAAAATAAACATAATCAATCTTTCCTGCACCCAAAAGTATGAAGACATGGAGGATTGGAGCAAGAAAAGGTAATGGTAAACCTATAAGTCAACCGTTAAAATTGGGTTTTTAGGTGTTTTCCACCAAGATGGGAATTGGCAGATTATGTAAAATAAACATAATCTAACATTTCAATTAATTCAATAAAAAATTTGGGGACCCCCATTTTTTCAATTTTGGGCCTCTTTAAAATTTTCTAAGGGAAGTACATGCTTCTCGTGCCTATTCGGTAAACAGGGCCTGATGGTAAATCAACAAATCAACCACTAAAGTCGGGTTTTCAGGTGTTTTCCACCAAGACATGACTTGGCAGACCGATTGTATTTTCATATGCGATTCGAGATAAACTAATCTTAGATTTTCATCCGTGAACTCGATGAGATGATTGTCTATGCTGCCGCTTACCGGTTTATTATAACAATTTCACATTTCAGTAAAAGGACATCAAATGGATGAAATAAATATGCAATTGTGAAAAAGTGCATCAGACAGCTACCTGTAAAGCTTACATTAAAGATGGAATAAAAGTTAATATGGTTATATTTCACATTGTTTTTTTTTCTTTGCTTTCATTTCTCGATTTGTAATTTTCAAAAGTAAAAAAAAACAGGGGGTACACGAAGCACGTATATTTCGTCAGGGGGATACATAAAAATTTGCGAATCACTTCTGAATGAATACTTCCAAGATCAAGTATACCTTCTTGTCAGAGTCCTGATCAGGCAGACCCGGATAGAAAAAGTAACTGGGATAGAGTCTCTTTATAAAAAATATATGTGGATATACGAATAAAATATGATTAGTAGAGTGTATTTAGTTAAAAAAAACTTGGCAAATCTGCTATTATATTAGCAAACTAAGGCTTGTTATTGCTTCTCACATCTAATGGAATTCGTCCAGGTGAGTATAGTAGTGTCTAGTTCTGGAATGCAAATTGCTATAAGTAAAAGGCAGATGCGTCATTGTGGTATGATTTAATGTGAGTTAACAAAGAGCAACTCTCCGTTTCCCTATGACTCCTACTATAAGCTTCAGTTCGAGTACTTTGATTGGTCTACGTTTAATAGGTCTATGATATGATAGGTCTACGTCGCGAAGATGATTTCTGAAATTTCATACAACAGTTTTTTTAATTCGTGAATACTAGAAAGCTACAACAAAAATATAGTGGTAGATTAGTTGACAGAAGCGTTTGTTTGTAAACATGCCCTTTCCTTTTAGGCCGCGAAGCGGCAGCCGTTATTTTTGTGTCTACGCCCAGGCTAAGTATTCAGGGGGCTGTGTTTAGACGATCTGAAGAATAGAATGAATAGGTATAAAGATGATGAAATTTGTATTCTGTATTACATATGAAAAAGGGTGCAGGTTCAGATTGGAATTTTTATAGAAACTGTAATATACAAGGCGGCAGCACAGACAATCATTTTATCGAATTCACGGCTGAAATTTCGGAATTAAAGCTCGATTCGCATATTAAACTGCAATCGGTCTACCAAGTCATATTTTTGTGGAAATCAAATGAAAACCCAATTCTAGCGGTGGACTCATAGGTATACCATTCTGTTTTCCTGCACCAAAAGATATGAAAACATGGATTATTGGGTGTAGGAAAACAATGATAAACCTACGAGTCAACCGCTATAATCGGGTTTCACTCGTTTTCCACAAAAATATGACTTGGTAGACCAATTTTATTTTAATATGCGAATCGAGCTTTAATTCTGAAATTTCAGCCGTGAACTCGATGAGGTGGTTGTTTGTGCTGTCGTCTTATGGTCTATTATAATTTCTAGAAAAATTCCAATCTGAGCATGCGCCCTTTTCTTTTAAGCATACGGAATGCAAATTGTATCAACTTTACACCTGTTCATTTTATTCTCCAGATCATCGAAACACACTCCCCTAAACATTAAGACTGAGCACTGATACAAAATAACGGCTGACGTATAGACAGGGAGGCAGCAGTAAGGATAATCATCTTATCGAGTTCACGTATGAAAATGTAGCATTAGTTAAATCTCGATTCGCATATTAAAACGCAATCGTTCTGCCAAGTCCTATCTTGGTGGAAAAACCCGGTTTTAGAGGTTTACTCATAGACTTACCATTGTATTTTCCTGCTCCCAATCCTGTATGTTTTCATACTTTTGGGTGCAGGAAAGCACAATGGTAAGCCTACGAGTTAACTATTAAAATCGTGTTTTTAGGTGTTTTCCATCAAGATAGGACTTAGCAGATTGGCTGCATTTTAATATGTAAATCTAGATTTAACTAATCTACATTTTCATCCGTGAACTCGATAAGGTGGTTGTCTGTGCTGCTACCTCTACTTTTCATTGTACTTACCACATGCAAACGATTTCAGAGCTTTTCGTTTACACTTGAAAGAATATAAATTCTTCAGCATTTGTTTCCTGTTATTAATCCCTAAAGAAATTCCCTATTCTTTCTTTTGGTTCGAGGCTAGAAAAGTAGCCATTTTATCAACTGTGACATCACAGGAATACTGTCTACAGCATGATTAATGTTTTTCTTCGTGATAAAACCCTGGTAGGTTTCTTCTTTTTTTAAAAATGTGATAGAGAGTATTACGATTCATAGAAATGGATTATTTTAATTTTGTTTGAGAACTTTTCGCTCGTATGTTATAATTTAAATTTCAACTCGATATCTTATATGTTAGTGTGCTACGCATGAGTTAAAAGTGTTTTGCTCTTTAAATTAAAAAAAAAAAATTATTTAGAATTTTTGTCTGCTACTTACATAGTTAAAGTTTTAGGTTTAATTTGGATGTCCTACATAAACGATATTAGCCGTTTAAATCCCAAACAGCGCGATTGTGCAGCTCAGTTTTTTATGTCGAGATCAGGCCTGTCCAACCTTTCAGTAAGCAAGGGCGCACCTCAGCTCTTGGCACTCAATGAAGGGCGTCATTATTCACTTGACCGAAAACATGCGGCAATACTATCGTAAAGTGTTAGTATAAACGCATGTCATTACATCATGCAAATGAATCTTACAGCGGTAGACCAAAGGCCCTAAGGTTCTGGAGTTAAATATATTAAATTTCAAATTATACATTTTTCCATGAGAGGACTATCTCAAAAATGCTTGTAGAGTAAAATACCAGAAAATTTAATCACGCTTATAACAACATCAATAAATAAAAATTAATAAACATGGAAATCAAAGATAATGATATGTTTCTTTTAGAATGTGAAGATAAGTTACGACTCATTTTTAATGTCTGAATTCAGTTTTATAAAAAGTAGTTACCAATCTATTTGGGTGGTTCCAGAGGATAGTCTAACAGTGCTTTCATAGATAAAAAAAAAAAATGCTTAGATTTTTTAAGTAAAATTACCCCCCCCCCCCCTAGAATTTCAAAAGTCAAGAAGGAATAATAAAGTCCCTTATTCCTTATAATAAAGCAGCCAATGGGCTACCGGGACAACAGCAATGTTGAGGAGATGGGAAATGTTTATTTTTCTGATTTTCTATAACTATTTAAAAGATCTATTTCAATTATTACCAAAACTTACCAAATTTATCTATCATAATTACAGCTTATAAACAATAATTATAAATCGTGAAAATATGCAAGATTAAATTTTCAAAGTATGCTTCTAGTTTTTAACTCTTTGAGAGAAAGCGATTGTATTGCTGTAATATTGAACTCGCAACAGAATTTTCGAACAAAATTGTTTAAAAATAAAGAAAGGGCATTTTTTTTAACAAGTATTTTTCCATCAAAGATATAAAATTAAAAGTTCATTAAATGTTTCTGGTGGAAATCTTGATTAAAATTAGACAGTAGGATGTAATGTATTATATCCCACCGCCCGTTAATGAGTTTTAATGCGTTTTCACAATTTCTGAAAATACTTCTGCTGCAAATATTAAGGATTTTAAAGAAAGTATTCTTTAGAGCGAAATCTTACTTCTAAAAAGTCTAGTAAAAGAAAACCTTAAAAGGGCGCCAAGAAAATGTTAAAGGGTCGCCATGGCGCCCGCGGACGCCGTGTTGGACAGCCCTGGTCGAGATAATCCAGTACATTGCACATTTCAATTGTTTGGATCACTCATGGTGCGTCGATTGGGACTTATGAACATAAAATAGAAAAAACATTTTTGGCATAAAATAAAAGAAGGCTATCGCGCTGCTTCGGTCGTTTCGGCATAAAATAAAAAGAAGCGCAATCTCACTGTTTGGGATTTTTCGACAGTGTTTTTACAAAACCCTCTGGAACTCAAAACTGTTAAAATGAAACTGATCCCGGACGCATCTTCAGAAAGAATCACGTTTTGAGCACCTTATCGCCAGAACAACGATTGGCGCGGAGATGAAGTTAATACTACGCACCCTTTCTTGTTTGTGACGTCAAACGCCTAGCGAATAGCAACCCTTCCTTCTGCAAAGAGATCGCGCTCATTGTTCATTTGTTTTTCCGTAAATGTTATCAAGCAACTATTATATTATGAGAAATTTTATTCAACTGTGTTTACGATTAAAACATAGTTTAAAACAAAGAGCTTTTTCAGATTAAAATGCTTTAAATTTCACAGGACATCTAAACAGTTTTTTTTTCTCAATTCAAAAATATTATTTCCTTAACTCGCTATGTTCGAAGAAATTGAGAAGTTAATTAAAAACAGTAGTAAGGATTCGCTGGTAATAAATATAATTCTATTAATCATATGTTTTATGACACATTTGAACTTAGTTTATTTTGTGTTTGGCGATGCAGCTAGCTGAATGTTCTCGCTTTCGCCAACTCGCCAAGGCTGGTGCTCAAAACGCGATTCTTTCTGAAAATGCATCCCGGACCTTTAGGATATTCAGTAGGTAACAAAGCTTTAATTACTTCCTATCTTAGTTTGTATTTTAATGTAGATGAATTATTATTTATTGAAAAAAAATATTTAGACTTCAGCCAAGTAAGAGTTGGTAAATGAGTGCAACAGTCTTCGAACTACGAAGTAATTCAGGGGTTGCTACACTATTCTTATTTATAAGGGCACTATAGCAAAGTTCGAAAATTTTTTTAATCTGGTTTTTTTTTTTTCTTAATCGGATATTTTTTTTTTTTTTTTTAAAGGTCTCACTTAGTATTATTGTTTTATGACTTTATAACACTCTAAGTGTTTAGAATGTAATATTCCGTTCATTAAGCTCCAGATTTCACTGCAATATGAGCAAAATTTAAGATAATATACTTCTATAGATTTAATGAATTTTCAATACATTCTAGAATGATTAATACTCTCAAAAATTACACTCATATTTGTAATTAAGTTGTTTATATATACATATATATACATATAATAATGAAAGAATTATATTATCCGAGTATTCAAAACAAAGTGCAGAGAAAACATTTCAAGTTTACCCCTTTGCAAGTTGTTCAGAGGGTAAAAAATTATTTAAAAAAAAATTTACATACACACATTCAAGTTATAAATATTACCAAATATATCAATAATGCTATATGCAATACAATTTAGATAAGCGATTAAAAAGTAACGTTTAAGGCTTTGGAAAAATCTGTATAATACAAGACACATATGGAAAATGCAGAATAGATATAAAAAATTATCAAACCATAAGTACTTTAATCAGAATAAGAAATACGGTCGACTCTCGTTAATTTGAACTCGTCGGGACCACTAGCGTTCGAAATCCTTGGTGGTCCGCTGGTCCGAGACCACCGATAATTCAATCGGACCACTAATTTGAAAAATTTAGTGGTCCGCAGGACCAGTTCCTTTTTTCAGGCCCTGAGAAAACTGCAACCGATCGCACATAAGATTTTTTATTATTATTATCAGCGATGCCGCGGCCGCGGACGCGCTATAGCGCGTAAATTACTCAAAATATCGGCAATGGGACGCAAAAAATAGCTCTTACGCGTAATTTCGTAAAAGAATCGCTAAAAAACGGCAAATTTCGTTAAAAAATCGCGAAATAACGACTAATTTACGGCAAATTTTTCAAACAATTCTCGAAAAAATGACTAATTTCATTCCAAAACCCGAAACAAAAGGCAGATTTCTTCGAAAGATCGCGAAAAAACGGTAAATTTCGCCCAAAAAAATCGCGAAAAACGGCAGATTTTTTCCAAAAATAGCGGGAAAATTTCAGATTTTTTTCAAAAAATTTCAGTAAAAGGCATATTTTTTCAAAAAATTGCGAAAAAAACAAATTTTATCCGAAAATCCCGATAAAACGCGAAATTTGTCAAAAAAATCGTGAAAAACGACAAATTTCCTCAAAAGATTACGAAAAGACCAGAAATTTTGTTAAAAAAGCGCTAAATAACGACTAATTTCCGGCAAATATCGTCAAAAAATTCGTGAAAAAAATGGCTAATTTTATCCTAAAACGCGAAAAAACGGCAGATTTCTTCAAAAAAAACGCGAGAAAACGGCAAATTTTGTCAAAAAATATCGCGAAAAACGGTATATTTCGTCAATAAAAGTAAGATTTCGTCAAAATGACGCGAAAAAACGGAAATTTCGACAAAAACACACACACACACACACAAAAAAAAAAAAAAATAAAATAAAATAAATAAGTGAATGCCGGGAGAGAATTTTTGTTTTAAAAACTAATTTTCCTGCTTCAAAATTGTTGTTGCTGCTCCAAAAACTGATTTTCCTGCTTCCCAATCGGTTTTTTATTGCTCCAAATCTTTCTTGGTGAATGTGACTCCTGAAAGAACCATTTCATTAAGCAAAGTACCCATTTACTCAACCAAAATATTCCTTTTTTCAGCAAAAATGTCTTTTTCAATAAACCTGTCTTGTCCCATTTTAAAAGAAATGCAAACAATAGAGATACTTGTTATCTTCTACACTTAAATAAGCATTATTTTATAATTAAATTTGTATCTTGCACATTTATTCTTTAAAAAGTACAGAAAATTTACTCTAAGTGTTAAAATTATTTAATAGAATTTTATGTATTGGACCAGTGGTGATGTCTGCGGACCAGTAAATGCTCATGCTTACTGGTCCTTGGGACCAGTGACTTTTTTTTAGGAATTCTAACGCTGGGGACCACAAGAAATGTTCGAAATATCCGAAATTCGAATTATGGAAAATATGAAATGTAAACATGCTTAATATGGTACTATTACAAAGGAATTGCACTAAGAAAGTGGATATCAAATGCATTGGATTATGTGTATACTCGTTCGGAACAATTTTCACAAAAATCAAAGAAAGATATTCAAATTATCTGAAATCCTTGGGAAATAAAAGAAAAATGAAAAATCGAAATTCTCGTTAGTTCGAATTAAACGAAGTCAAGAGAAAATGAGTTCGAATTAGTGAAAGTTTCTAACGTTATTCTGCCATTGAAAATTTCGGGACTTCATGTTTAGTTCGAATTAAACGAAGATTCGAATTATCCGATTTCGAATTAACGAGGGTCGACTGTAATTGCAATAAATACAAATTTAATAGAAGTTTGGAAGTAAACTAAGATCAGTGTTGAATTCAGACACTTTTCTCCGGGAGGGACTTCTGTAGCTCGGGGGGGGGGGGGACACAATAAAGGTCTGGGGGGGGATTATACTTTTTACCCTTGAAACACAAAATCCCAAATTTTCCATCCCCTGAATCAGGACTTACTAAGGCTGCGGGCAAACATCACTACTTTCAGTTACACTAAAATCTAGGAGATAATAATACAATAAATCTAGGAGAACAAAAGGATGCTAGTTTTAAAACCTCTTCAAACGATTTTTGAGGTCCGAAGCCTATCTAATTGACAAAGGAATGGAAAGTTTATCTCCCCCATCTTCAGTCGTAAAGCTGTCAACTGATTTCGAGTTCGATTTCTCTCTTGAAGTGCAGATTCAGTTCACTGAAAAAGCAATTTTCCATCAAAGCGCCGACACGAAAGATCAGAGAGAGCGACGCTTGACCACAAGAAGTTAGTGCTATGTGCCCGGTCCTTAGGATGTTAACTTCTGCTTTGTTAAAGGAGGTGGTACAGAAAAACGAGTTTAGCATCTTTATCAGTCGATTTGTAATTTTTGAATGTACTAAACCACAGGTAGAAAACATTTGTTCTCTTGAAACAGATAAAGCTAGTTTGATCATGTATTCTATAAGTTTTTAGTATCAGCCTTTTTGATAACTATAATAGACACCTTTCACCATTCCAATCCAATTAAAGTTAGACATCCAATATACAGTCGCGTCTCTATATAACGAAATTCATGGTTCCATTAAAAAATTCGTTATATAGAGAAATTCGTTTTATAGAGAATGACGTTAAAATTCCTATTTAATGTGTAAATTTTGGAACAAATATTATTTTTTATCTTTTTAATTGAGAATTTGAAATGTTTAAACATAAATATCAACCTAATATTCTATTTCTTAATTATTTAAACAGTTTCAAAAAAGAGAACAGACATTTCTCATAAGGAAAACTTACAGTAATTTTAGACTGGAAGGAAGACTGGCATTAATGGAAGGTGCGTGGGAAGGGGGGAGTGTGAATTGGTTGGCCTTAAAGAACAAGGAAATTCAAAGTAGATAATATAAAAAACTCAGCTCTGGACAATAAATCAGGAACAAGTGATGGAAAAATCATTTCATGGGATTTTGAAGCTTATTAAAAATTGGATAAATAAAGAATATCTTATGGAAAAATTCGTTATCTGGAGATAGATATTGCGATATATAAAGACTTTTTGATGTAATCATGAGAAAAGGGGACCGTTCCTACTAATAATTCGTTATATACAGAAATTCAATGTATAGAGTTTCGCTGTAGAGAGACTGAACTGTATTAGATTCAAACAAAAATTCATTGAATGGTTCAGATTTTGCTCAAACTTTAATATAATGGGCATTGACAAAAAGAGTCTCACAAAGTCATACAATTTTTTTAATTCAACTTTCAGAGTTTTCTAAATACTAACGAGTAAACATTCTAATATTAAAAATAATATTGCTTGGATTTCTTTACTGTTGTAAGATTTTGTAATCTGATTCAAATGAAATTTTGAAGGCTTTTTTTCCCGTATTTTACTTTTTGACTATGATAAAGCTTTATCTCCCAAAAAAAGTTTGATTATCTGTACTATACAAAGCTAATCATAGTACATTATTATGTTTATGTCTTTAATATTTTTAAACATGATTTAAAAGAAAAACTGATTTAAATAAATGATTTTTTTAATCAATTGATTTAAATCGTGATTTTACCTTGAGAACGCGGTCTTACCCAGGATATGAATGGTTAACTTTGTCACGAATAAAATCAAATTAACCCTTAAATGCATAAGATAGAACGCGTTCCAAAAAATGCACAATTCAAAGAATCAGAATTCGTACCAGAAAAATCTAAATAGTAAATTTTTCTTTACTTAACTACGAATGGTCTGTCATTAAGTAAAGGGAAAATTGCTCTTTTAAATTTCTGGTGAGAATACGGAATATGTGAATAAAACCCCCCAATAAATTGGGAACACTTATGGTATCGAAAATGATACAATATGCATTTAAGGGTTAAAACAGTCACTTTATTTAGGCGAAAACAATTCTTACAAATCCTGCGATAAAATAAGCTGAAAATTACTTTTAAAAAATTAGCGGTTGCAATTCTTTTAGGCCCTGCGCGCGTCCTCCCGGGTTAATCATGATTAAAAATAAAGCTGATTTAAATCAAAGATCATTTAGAAAATATTACCAATATTTATGTCGTAAGAATTCTTATAACATGACAATCAAGTAAAGGTGATTATCATGTAACAATTGATTATAGACAAGTAATTAAAAAATAAAACCGACTTCGAAAGGATTGTTTTTCATCTTTTTGTGCCAATTGTGCAACAGTTGGCGTAATTCAATGACAGAGATTTGATACAATAAAATGTTTCCGTGGCGATGCTTTCTGGTTAAGTTTAAACATCATACAGGGGAAGACGGCAGCACAGATAAACACCTCATCGAATTCACGGATGAAAATAGAGGATTAGTTAAATCTCGATTCGCACACTGAAATGCAATCGGTCTGCCAGTCCTATCTTGGTGGAAAACAAGTCAAATTTCAGCGGCTGACTCACAGGTTTATCACTGTGCTTTCCTGCGCCCAAAATATGAAAATATGGTGAGAATTGGGAACAGCAAAACAAAATGGTCTATCACTCAACTTCTAAAATCTGACTGCGGAACTGCTTTAGGTGTTTTCCACCAAGATATGACTTGGCAGACCGACTGGAATTTAATACGCAAATCGAGATTTAACTAATCCTAGATTCTCATCTGTCAACTCGATGAGGTGATTGTCGGTGCTGCCGCCTCATGGCCTATCATTATTGGCAGTATCGCTCATTTTGATATGGAATAGATCAGCGTCCTACTTAAACTTTTAGTAGTCCAAGATGAATAAATTTTGCAGACCAAAATTTATTCCCGCTCACAAAAAAGAAAAAATCTTGACTGACAGAATAAAGAACTTTTTTTAACAGACCAGATCCATTAAAAAAAAGTTAAAATTTGTTTGCAGTATATTCATTAAAAGAATCTTAATTGTATATTAAGTAAAATCGTTAGCAGTGGTGTAGTGGAGGGTATACTGGGATATACGCCGTATATTTTTTGGGTTTTTTAAAGGAAAACCCCCTGTTTCTCAAAAAAGCTATAGTATATAAATTCTAGAGTATACTCTTTGCTTGACCGTATACCCTCTGCTTAGAGCGTATATCCTCTTATTTTTACGACTACACCTTTCATCTTTAGAAGAAACTGAACCGGGTTGGATTGTATTTCATTAATCTTAGCATGGGCCGAGTTGGATTTCATCGAATTTTTGGACAAGCCATTCCTGATTTCATAGATTTTTGAACGGGTCGGGCCAGGCCGGAAACTATAAAATTATAAATGGGTTTGCCCGGGCGAAATCTTTAGCTTTTACACTAAGCCAAAGCCTGGCACGTCATTAATACAATTAGGGGAAGATGGGGATACTTGAGCCATTTTTTGAATTTTAATTTTTTTAAATTTTTTATAATTTCTAATAATAAAATAAAATATTGAAAATGAAAATTTGATATTTTTTCTTCAACTGAAAACCACTTTCAATTAATTTTGAACTATTTTTCTATGTATAAAAAATGTTTATTTTTTGTTTTACATGATGGCTCAAGTATCCCCATGGGAGGGATACTTGAGCCATGGTGAAGGGATACTTGAGCCACTACGGAAAAATACCTACAAAAGTAATTTTTTTTCGCTTTATTTTTGCACAAACATTTTACAGAATGATAAATTATGAAACATAAAGTCCTTCCAAACAAATTGAGAAAACAAAGTTAGTAATACGATCATTTTTTGTCGTTAGAACTGGTTGTCAAATGATAATTTCAACTTGAGTTATAACGACGGTAGAAACACCCTCAGTTCAGAGTCATTTAAATTTGAATCTGCTATTCTTCGGGCAAATTTCATTTTCAAAATATTAAGTGCTTATCCAACAAATATTTTTAGCTTTTTTTTTTTTTTTCTGGCATATTTTATTAGTAACCAAGCATCAATAGAAGGTTTTCTTTTCACATCGTCACCATCATTGGCAGAATTTTCCTCTAATGATATTGTCGAACTCATGCCTTTAATTTAGTAGCAGTCGAAATTTAAGCCAGATGTATCATTCTACTATTTCAAACACTTTTTTGATTTCACAGAACAAGATTTTGTCTTCCTCTTTGGCTCCATGCAGGTAAGTTAGAACTGGGATTTTTGTTGCTTTTCTTGTTTTTTGTGCGCTCTTTTTACCAATTTTTCTTCAATTTTCTTAGTTAAAAAAAATTACAGCAACAGAGGTTACGATTTTAATATAAGATATTAATCTTAATATGTTATATAAAAAAATAAATATTTTAATATGTTGGACCTAACTAATTAAAGTATTAGAGATTATAGCCTGTAAAACAGTTTTAAAAAGTTATTTTAATTTAATAAAAGTTAAATTGAAAACTATGTTTACATTTATCTAGACAGGCTATTTTGCTAGTCAAAATGAAAATTAAAATGGATATTTTCATTTAAAAAAAATATATTTTTAAACATTTTTAAGTCGTTATTTTTTAAAGAAAAATAAAATAAAATGAAAAATTATTCTCTCTTTTATCTAGAAAAAAATCTATTAGTGAATATAAGGAAGGAATTTTATTTTTTGTTTGTTTCTCCTATGTTTAATTTCTAGTGGGGAGGGTTGAGACATGGCTCAAGTATCCCCACTCTCACTGGCTCAAGTATCCCCACTACCACTAGTTTTGTTTCCCAGAGTTTTACTAAATAAAGCATGCAGCTATTAGAACTATTTTAGACTCAAAATACAATTGAAATTATGCTTATTAAATTTATGTATATAGTTGCAACTTTAAACAAAACTTTGATTACAAAAAAACAAAAAAACCATGTACCCAAAAATTTACTTCAGATAGGGAAAAGACAACTATTGATCACTATACTTTCAAAATGGTACCAAGATGTGTGATTTCTTTTTTACATGTTCAGAACTATAAATGTGTTAACATATTGGCAGTTTTAGAAAGAAAAATTAACTAACTGTAGAGATAATAGGGGTGGCTCAAGTATCCCCTATGCTCAAGTATCCCCACTCTCCCCTATACAATTTAAGATTACACCGGATTTGATAAGGTCCGTGCCATCTAGATGATAATTAAGGGTGCATTCGAAAAAAAGCTTAATCACCTTCAACAGCTCGAAATTTTCCGATACAATTTCAGACACATTTTTAAAAGTAGAAACATGGAATTTGCTGAGAGGATTTTTCAAGAGACGTATAAGATGGAGTGTGGTGTCGTTTTACACTCAATTCAATAATTTGATTAATATTTACAGACAGTTACATTCTCTGTATGACCCTTTTTTTCGTTCCCAGATCTGCCGCTTCGGAAAAATCGGTCTAAAATGCCGTTTTTGATTGCTTTATTCGCAATATTTTCTGTATTTATCAAAGAATCTTCAACTACGGCACCTTGTGTACTTTCTAAATAAATCAATTGGCGAGTTTGATGCATTTTAGAGCAAAAATGAATTTAAAAATAAATCGGAAAATAAGCAGTTTGAATCGAAATACACCCTTAACTGATAGATGCACAACAACATAGATAACAACAGTGCAAATAGCCAACGAAATAATTAGCCAACTAAGACAATTAGCCGACAGCACATTTAGCAGACATGGACAGTTATCCAGCAAGACATTTAACAATGAGAAACAACCTACAGCAATTAATCGAAATGTACATTTAGTCAACGGTATTATACCAAAACGCCGATTTAATTAGTTTTCGAACTCATATTATATAGGCCAGGAGGCAGGCTCAATAACCTCATCGAGTTCATAGATGAAAATCTAGGATTAGTTAAATCTCAATTCGTATACTAAAATGTAATCGGTCTGCCAAGTTATATCTTGGTGCAAAACACCCAAAAACCCGATTTTAGCGCTTGACTCATAGATTTACCATTATATTTTTTTGCTCCCAGTCTTCCACGTTTTCATACTTCTGGGCGCAGGAAAGCACAATGATAAACCTACGAGTCAACTGCTGAAATAGTTTTTTTCAGGTGTTTTCTACCAAGATAGAGCTTGGCAGACCGATTGCGTTTTAATATGCGGATCGAGTTTTAACTAATTCTGGAATTTCAGTCATGAACTCGAAGAAGTGACTGTGCTGCGCCTCCTGATCTAATATTTACATTTATTTCTTTCTATAATTCATAAAATGTATTCAACTTACACAAAGTAGCTGGATCCATCTGTAATCAGAAATGCAAATCTTGCGTCTGGAAATAAAGAAAAATTATTTATAAAATAATCAGATAACACGAAAAATAAAAAGAATAGTAGTTAATCCAAAGTACAGCAGAGCGCCTATCATCCGTATCAGACGCGACCGAGGTCGATCCGGTTAATGAAAAATCCGGTAAATTGGACAACTTAAAAAAAAAAAAAAAAAAAAAAAAAAAAAAAAAATGCTTATGGCAATGCTTTTCAGGTAATTTTCGTTCACCATAACATTCTTCCAGGTTCAGGAAAGGCAATTGAGGTAGCGCACATTCTTGCTTAATTGCAAATGGCGTGTTTAGAATTTCTTTTTCTTTTAAACTTTTTTTTAGATTTTATTTTCCCCGAATATATATGTATTTAAGCATATACTGTACAGTACATACATTAAAAAAAAAATATGATAGGGAATAGAAATTCTTGATAGTTTTCCCAAGGCGAAAAAAGAGGATATTATTTTTCTGCGTGGACGCATTAGAAGTGAAATTTTGTAGGTTTTAGAAACAGTTAATTTTAAGCAATGATGCATTTACATTTATTGGCGATTTTATTATTTCAGAATTAGGAAATGGTTATTTAACGGCTGACATCCCAGACATTCAGCCAAATTTACCCTATCGTACCTAAAGAAGTTTTACTTAAAAAATTTTGGAGCAGGTTGGAAAAAAAATTGGCCGCTGATTGATCCGATTTCTCTGCGTCCGGATAATCGGCACTGTACTGTACAATCACTTCATAAAGTGAATATATAAAATGACATCTTTGCATCTAGTTTCGCTCTACTTTATTTAACTCTGTTTTTCTTGTATATAAAGATTGAATTGTGCATTCAATTTTAAACCCATTTTCTAACTGGCTTAAAGAAAAAAAAAAAAAAAAAAAAAAAAAAAAAAAAAAAAAGGTACAGAAATGCGTTTTTGATGGCGGTACATTATTTGAATATTTTTAGAACTTAACTATCAATAAATATGTTAATTTTAAGGCATTTTTCAATTAGACAGCAACGAGTAATCATGTCGACAGTCTACTCTTAGTAGCTCGTAAAATTGTATGAAGTTTACCAACCAACTGCAATTACATAGGGCAGACTGGAGCACAGTGGACCATTTTAACAGTTTACATTTCCCCCCTCTTCAATGGAATTAATCTGCATGAAAATACGTTTGAACATTCCTTAAGCATTTTTACAGGTGTCAGAATTTTTTCCCGACATAGTTTCAAATTACATATATATTTTTTAAAATTTGTACACTGGTCTACCCACTATGGCCCAATGATCCGCTATTAAGAATTATATGATAGTACCTTATCTGTCATATGTATTATTGCAATTTAACAGCCTAAATATGTTGAGAAATGTCATGAAATCTGAGGTGATATGCAAAGAAATCACTTGTTTCATGCTTCACATGAAAAAAAAAAATATGCATACACTGTAAAAAAAAAATCTGCAAAGGTAATAAACCTTTTCTAGGAAACTCGGATTCCAAGAACTTTTCCTGTAAAGGTAACAGCAAAAATTCAAGTTTCAGAATCGATTACATGAATTTTTCTTGTTATCGTTACATGAAAAGTTCTTGGAATCCCAGTTTCCTAGAAAATGTTTAGTACTTTCACAGATTTTTTTTTACAGTGTAATTTATTAATTTTAAAAATTAACTTTATATTGTACCAAACCAATCTTAAACGTTTTTTCTAGAAAAAAAAAAAAAAAAGGATAATTAGTAAATCCTTGAAACATCACAGAAATTAACATTAATACGATATGATATTTTGATTATTATTAAATTATTTTATTATTATATTTATTCTATTTTGATTATTTGAATATTTTTAATTTCTTGTTTATTTAATTTTTAAATTTAAAAAAAAAACCCTGCATGTCTCTTTGAGTACATGTTAGTTATACCTCATAATTATAAAAATGTTTAATAACATTAATTTTAATCAAATTTAATGGCTTAAACACATGTAATTGTCCCTTGCATCACGTTAAAATCGCCCTAAAACTGAATTCCAGTGTGGAGAATGTGAAAAAAAAAAAAAAATTCCATTTTATACACCCAGAAAAAGGAATTGATTAAAACTATAAAACATGTTTTATTGAGTACATTTTGGTTGTTTTAAGCGAATTACTTAGTTAAAGTAAAAGACCGGTTTTTTGCCCAGACAAAAAATATTGTTAACACTCTTATAAAATTTTAACAAAATTTCATCAGTTTTATTTGAGTCTTGCTAAAGTCTTGTATTTTCAATTTGTAATTCCAACAAAATTTTGTTGTTTTTGCAAAAATTAAATTGGTGTGCAGTAGCCATAACTTTCTCACGTAATTTTGTTTAACTGACTTATATAGCTATAAAGGATTAACATAATTTCTGGATAATAAAAATTTTTCAATTTGAAATGGATTAATGATGTTATTATGCATTTCGGATGAAAATTGTGGACGAAATATACATATATATATATATATTAAAAAAAAAAAAAAAACTTTTTTCTTTATTCAAACAAAATTTCCATTGACCCATATTTAAAGGAAAAGATTTGTTGGGCCAAACAAATTTTTGTTGATTCAACAAAACTTTTTTCTGGATGTACAAGTTACAGATGTACGTACATATTTATTGACAGTCGGAAATATGACATCGTCACTTTCAGGATTATCTTTTCTATAATGTCTTAAAAAATGAATTCTGATAATTTTCCATTCATAATAATGAGATATTATACAAACATGAGAATTTTCAAGAAAGCACATTCGTTTAAAACTGCATTTTTGCGGGAAGAGGGGTTATCTTATCGGCCCTCTGGAGAACCGGACCCGTTTATATTTTCGCGGTCCGCACTGTAAAAAAATCTGTAAAATTACTAAATTTTTTCTAGTAAATTTGTATTCCAAGAACTTTTTCCAAGAACACGATAACAGCACAATGTTATGTAACCGAGGAAGGTTACATGAGTTTTTGCTGTTACCGTTACATGATAAGTTCTTCTAATACAAATCTACTAGAAAAAATTTAGTAACTTGGTTTTTTTTTCTTTTTTTTTCATTGCGGCTAGTGCAAAAATTACAGAAGCAGATCCGGATCGGTCTTTGCAAAGCTGTATGAAATCAGGCCTGGCCCGACTCAATTTCTAAAAAAAATCGGGTAAATTTTGTAGCATACTTTTAGATTACTATATAGAGCAAACATTTTTTATTTGCCCGGCCCGTTAAATTTGCCTTTACTCTTCCGGCCCATTTGAAAGTTTACCTATATTTTGCCTGGTCAGCCACATTCAGGGCCGTAACTACCACCGGGGCAGGCGGGGCACTGCCCCGGGGCCCCCGAGCCTGAGGGGCCCCAAACTGGTGATTAAAAAAAAACTATTGAGTTTAGTTTCTCATCTAACATCCTAAAAATGTCCAGCATCCTAGCTAAAAATTAATAATAATAATAAAAAATCAAAGTGCTAGAGTAAATGTTTCTGCGGGTCTGTTGGACTCCATATGCTTTGCATGCAAAAGCAGCTCTAGAGCAGACTGCAGAATGTCGAGTCGAACAGGGCCTGATTAATGCACGGGCCTCCGGCGCCTCGGCTATGGGCCCAACTATTTCAGGAGCCCACAAATTATGTGGCTGATTTTTTTTTCTTAACAAAATACTTTTCAAATAATATTGTTTTATAAAATGTAAAACGTAAAATTTAAATATTCTGAATGACTCAATAAAATTTTTAGAAGCTTTTAACCTAGGCACTTTTCACCCAAACAACTTTGTCAACTCGTCAAATCAACCTTCTTTTTTGTGCAAGTGTCGCCTAAAATTGGTAGGTAAGGGGCCCAACTTCAGGTTGATTGCGCTCTGGAGCCGAATGTGTCATGTCGAGCCAGATTGTTTGCCAATCCCATTGAAGCTAGTATAAGGAAGAAAATATGGGTTTCTGGATCAGTTGAATAATATAAAAAGCATCTAAAAAATTCTAGAAAATCTTTCTTTTTTATCTATTAATAAATACATAAAATCGAAAAAAAATCAAAATCCATATTTCATCTTTTTAGACTTATCATACTGTGTACGATTAAATAGCGGCGTGCGGAAAAAAAACTGCCCCCGGGGCAAAGTTTTAATTTGCCCCGGGCGGGAGGGGACTCACTAGTTTGCCCCAGGGCCCCCAAGTTTATAGTTACGGCCCTGGCCACATTTAGACCTTTCGCCTCTACATTTATTTAATACGTCCCTGTAACCTAGAAATTCCAGAATGCATCCATGTACGTATGTACCATGTAATAATGGTTATTTTGTTTGTTTGTTTGAGAATGGTATAATCAAATGCAATAAACCCCATAAAATAAAATAAAAAAATACATAAAATAAAAACTGGTACTTAAAAAAAAGACACTATATATTACAACTCATATAAAACAACTAAAATAAATTTGAGACTATATATATATATTTTCGAGGTTTTGCATTTCTTTTTTACAAAAACCTCTATTTTCATGATGTAAAAATACATAAAAATACAAACGCATTGGAAATAACTGTAAATATGATGAATAGTGCCTGCTGCGCAGTGTTGTAGTTAAAAAAAATAAAATAAGAAATCAGATATACGAGGGTATACGTCGTACTCTCTCTAATTTTTTTTTAAGAAACATCGTACAATCTCTGTTTCTCAAGGAAGCTATAATATATACACTCTAAGATATACCCTCTGTTTTTTACGACAACACCACTGGTTATAAAAATACCTTATAGACAGGGCTGCAAAAATCTAGGCACCTGCAGGCAATTTCTCACCACTAAATTTATTTCGTTAATTTTCGTGTAAAAATCTTGTAGGAATGATATTAAATTTTAAGCGAAGAACACTTAAATTTTAGTGGTGAGAGACTGCCCGCTGGCGCCTAGATTTTTATACTTCTGGTTACAGAAATAATAATTTGATAAAAAGAGGGTATACCGAATTTCTTAAAAAATCCAGAAGATATATCACTGTTGTGTAGTGTAGTAACTCTCGTTTCCTCATAGAAATTCGTTTTACTGTGCAAGATGGCGTCGTCTCTCACAACGAACACAAAGAAAGAAAAATGATCGAACGTGCAACAATGACTTACTATATGTATTAGGATCATTAATGTTTTTTCTATTCTTATTTTTTCGCAAATTTTAATCTTTCAATTTTATACCCGGTGCATAAAGCGCAATTATAAATTTCAATAAATTTTCTTACATCCTAAGTGCGCATCATACTTAAGAATCTACGCTGCATTTATAATAAATAGGCAGCCTGTTAACAGAATTTGTTTTCCCGTCCCTTGCGATTTATCTCGCCAGGATTTATTGGATATGGTCTATATTCAGTATGAATGGCCACATAGTTAATATATTTTTTTCGCAGTTGATCCCATTCATTATCAATGTGCAGGAAATTAAAAAAAATAATAATAAAGCGTCTTTTTTCTTCATACTTCTTTAAGAAAAAAAAAATTGAATCGTAGTCTGGTAATTAATTAGAAAATTCCGATGTATGAAAACAATTGCATATATATTTCTTTTTTATATACAATACACGATTTCTCTTGATAGTTACACATAATTTTCCTTTTCTGTTATATAAGGGAAAGATTTCTTTTGATAAAAAAAAAAGTTGGTAAATTCGTACATTTATTTTTTAAAATACTACATTCCCTTAACCTAATTCATAGCATTTTAAATGCCAAATTAGATTTAGAATCTTTTATTCATTAAATAATATTTCAGTCATTTTATTTCGCAAGAACAAAGTAAATTTTAAATTATGTAAACAAAAATACTTTTAAAATATATCGAAAACTAAAATGTGGTTTAGTAAAAAGAAAAATAATAAAAAATAAACATACTATGAAAGATTTATAAACTTTTCGTAAATAGTAACAAGAAACAATCCTCCGAAGGATGTTTAAGCTTCTGCTCGGAAAAGCCAAACAAGCATTCAACGGCTAACGGGGAATCCCCGTGTTTAAGATTATACGCTACCGAAAGGAGACGCTGTGATCGAGAAAAAAAAATAATTCCAGGAGAAAAAAAACTAGGCATCATATTAAAATAATAATAATGATAGACAAGGTTTCAATTACTATGTTTTTGAAGGGAATCGCTTTCAAATAACTTTATAAATTGAAACCGAAACCAAATGTACAAATGTGAAATAAAATATGCTGGATGCAGCATACGTTAAACCAGCTTAACTAAGAAACACAGATGAGTTGAAAGTGGTAAAATGATGTATTTATTGTTTATTTACAATCATAAAGATAACTTTGTTTATACTGAATGCTTTTCGCCAGACAACAGTCGTCTTGAAATTGAAGTCTGAAATAATGTTCTATGGTATGGCAACACAAGTGAATATGAGCATTGGCCGTGTTCAGCTGTTACGCGCGCTGCACGCGCACGCTAGGAGCCACGGACATGGAGTGGATACTTATACTTGGTGGGATGTGCGTTCAGTCCTCGCTACTGTGCCACCAGTTACTGCAACTGTTCGCTCAGTAACAGATGGAGAACAGATCAAGGATGTAATTACTTGTAGTGCCAATTATAAAGATAATCTATTACAAATGAAATGAGCTGGCTGGTCGAATGGTCAGAGTGCTGAGCTTGAACCCAGACGATACGGGTTCGAAACCTGCGCGGGCCAAAAGTTGGTTTGTGTTTTTCTTTTTTTTTTTGGTTGCTTTTTATTAATAAATAAGACATTTTTATTAAAGGTAAATTTTATATTAATAATACAGAAGCACATGTATTTCTATTATAATAATAAAATACTTATTTAAATATGAGAAAATGAGATTTTTGAGGAGAAAGTTTTAATATTCCAAATTTAGAATATTAAAAGGATAATTAGAACGATATTAATATCGTTCCAAAGTGATTTATATATATATTAAGAAAATGAAAAAAAAAAAAAAAAGTTTTCTGCGAAAATATCCGTATACGCATAAAATAATTATTAATGTTCTTCTTCTTCTTCTTCTTCTTCTTTTTTTTTTTTTTTTTTTGAAAATTTTAGAAGTAATTTTTTATTGAGATTAGGATGCAAATATAATGCATGCGTGGATATTTTACGGTGTTAAAATCAAAATGGAAAATATTATAAAAGCAAAATGTAAAAGATATACATTTTTTTAAATTAAGAATATCTGCATACATATATTTTAAAGAAGTGAAATATTTGGAGTTTGCCTTCTAGTTTTATAATGAATAAAGTATGATTAGAATGTTTATAATTTTTCTATTAAAAGTATTAATAAGTGTTTTGCTTATACTAACATAATTTCGGATGTCGTTTGTTTTTCATATTTTATGACATATTTCGGCCTGTTATCCACATGGTATTAAAATATACAATCATTAAATAAGAAATATATACATACTAAAACTTCTTCTGAAAAATTATCTAACTAACAATGCAAATTCCATTGAAATCAATCCAGTATTGTAGATTACAAATCAATCTTGTAATATGTGGATACAGGGCCATCGCTAAGACTTTTTATTGGTGGGGGAGAAAACCTTAATATTGTCAAGTCTGTATCAATATTGTCAAATTTTTATATTCGCCAACTCGTTTTATAATTTTGCCAAGTTAACGCACTTTGAAAATGTAATACAATTCTTATTTGTAAAAAAATTAATTATATTCCCAATTAGAGTTGTAACGTTTGCAAATTCTATCAAAAATAGAAAATGTATTGCAGTTTTTATTAAAATTTTAATTAAATTTGACATAAAAGTTTTAAATTTGCAAAGTGTAACAACATTTGTCAATGTTTTGGGAGGGTATCCCCCCCCCCCCCTTAGCTAGTCCCCCGTGTGGATATCTCAACCTTGGTTTATCAACAGCATTCTATTAATTACAACAATAGAATCAACAGTATTCTATTATTTAATACGAAAAGTATAAAGCAACTGATAAATGATTTTTAAATAAATAAAAATAAAATTATTAAAAAAATTAAATCACCAATTTTTAAATTGTATCAGTCAACCTACCAACTTTGACAACAAACAACGTGCAACCAATAAGAGATAAGCACAAAACGCACAATCACGTGATCAAATCGCCCATCATTTTTTTTGCGTCGCGCGCGTCAAGGTTTGAGCAGGGTTGATTGTCATTTTTTAAATGCTAATCGGGCTTAATTACATGAAATAGGTCACGTGATACTTTTCCGGAATACTTTTAATTTTATTTGAGTGGTCACAGGTATGTATTTCTGTTACGAAAATCATATTTTGAAAGGATAAAGAGATATGGTATTTGTATTTACCAATTCTGAACCATAAAAATAATACAATAATTGAATAAGTTTAAAATTCTCTTCTTCGATAGCACCTACTCCAAGCAGAATCTTCTGAGCGCGCGCGCACAAAAAAAGCCGCTTTTGAACACGGCCATTGTGTTAAATCAGCAACAGCACTCAACAAGCAACGGTTCACAGCGCAGCACAACACGCACATAGTAGATTGTTTGTTTACGATATCACAATGAATCAATATTTTACCATAATTAGTAAAATAAAAATGAATGAAGATTCATAAGCGCAAATTTACGCATAGTACAAAGCAAAGTAAGCAAGTCTGTTTACCTTCTTTTTTAGAATTGCCCATAATTTTTTTTATCTTAATTATTTAATTGATGTATCAATTATTTGGTCTAAAAAACTTGTAGATGCTTTCTTTATTAATATGTGATAATTAGTTATTCAAAATTATTATGGCACTTCTTGTATTATTAATTAAATTTATATAGAACTAAACTATAAAAATATACATATTAATTTCTGGAGTATACATTTTTGCTCTTTCTTTTTTTTTTTTTAGAATCGATAAAATTGAACGTACAGTTTTTTTTTTTTTTTAATAATATTGTAGATGTATAATGTAATTTTATTATGATTGTTATTGATAGTTTATTTGATGAGCCCAGAACTAATTCACAACCATAGTAGACCAAGTCTGTTTTGAAACTAAAAAGGAGATAAACCATTTAGAAAATGCATAAAATCTATTTTATCCGCTTTTACAAGTGAAACAAGAGTGTGCACAGATGCCTATATCAAACTTGTCAAGTCTTCTGATTTTGGCAGGAGACTGCTGATTTTTACATGTTTTTCCTTACTCCTGATTTTTGACATATTTCTCCTGATTTTTCAAACATTTTTTAGTTAAATGTACTGTGATTCAGTGATAAAAACTCCAGTACAGGTGCATTTGTTCTTTAACCTCTTCAGTCCCGAGAAAAATCTGCTGCATAGAAAAATTTTTATTAGAAAATTATAGTGCTTTTAGGCTTAGAAAAAAAAAAAAAAAAAAAAAAATTAGATTTTTATTTTTAAATAGTTAAAATTTATGTACCCATATGGGTACATCAGGTCGCAATTGAGTAAAAATGTCATTTTTTAAACAAATAAAACTAATTTTGTTTTACAAAAATAAAACTATTTATTGTTTAATAGTTATATCAATTTAAACAACTTAAATGATTTTTTACCTAAAGCTATGTATTGCGCAAAAATATTATACACATCTTGTAATAATTGTAATGCATATCTTGCTACTATACATCTATCTGTGTATCTGATGTATCTGTGGCTTCCAGTAATAACCAGGTTTGGCACAATTTTGAAAAAAAAAAAAAATGAGATAATTTGGGAAAATGTAGCTTTAAAAGAGTGCTTTAATCTGCCATATTACTGAAAAAAATTGAATACTTCCCGTCATAGGGCGACTATAAATTTTCATTTAAAAATTAAAATTTTTGTTATTGGTTCTCAATTAATAAAAAATATTTTTATATAACTATTTTGGCAAAAAAAAGAGAAGTTCTTATATCCTAATTGAATGTAATGAAAATTATTAAGTTCTAATCTATTTTATAAAAGTAATGATAAAAAGACATTTAAAAACTTTAAACGTTAATTACTCAAAATATTAAAAATGTGACTTACCTGATTATTACTGGAAGCCACAGATAATATACACATACTACTACACATACCACTATACATATACTACATACCTTTTAATAATAATCTTCTAATAAAGTATCATTTACTATAGACTTTTTTGACTAATACATGCGGGCTTGCACAACTATACAACTTTTCAAAACGTGTTAAAATTTTTTAAGTTATTAAAAATTATGACATATCTTAGCAGTAAATTCAGTATATTACTTCATATTATTTTAAAAAATCAAAAAAGTACTTTTAAATTGTTTTGTAAGACTAAATTAAATAATTTATTCGTTCCTAAAAATTTTTTTTTAATAACCAAGTGTACACAATAGTTATGCAGAAAATTAGTTTCTTTAGCTGGAAATGTATAGTTAAGACCCATTGTACCCAAATGGGTACAACATATTTACAGATGTTTTTCACATCCATGCACATATGAACAACATTTATAAACAACTCCAAATCATTCTTGAAACATTATAGTTTATAAAAAATGCAATATATTGTTTTTAATTCACTCAAAAATTTGTATTATTCACATACTTTGACGTGAAGTCGTTGGTAAATTGTTTATGTCATCCATCTTGGAAATGTTCCATTTTCAAAGTCACATGGTTCCTCCATCTTTAAACATATAACACATTTATTGGTTATATAGGACACTGTGAGGTATCTGAATAGTGCTAGCAGAAATCAATGCATTTATAAAAAAATTTTGGGTGTAATTTTGGCTTTTGTTTTAATGTACCCAAATGGATACTCCGGGACTGAAGAGGTTAATATGATTGATCAGTAGTATTTTATGTCTAAACTACATTCAGATTCATTATAAATGATGAATATTAAGATTTTTTCTATTACTATAAAGATGTTTTAGATTATTAATAATTTGTCTGAATTGAGACATATTTCAAATCTTCATATCATTCTCAGTCCTCTATATTATGTAAGTAATTTAAAAGTGTTAAAACATACCAAAAGTTATGCTTAAATGCATTCTACTTGTAAGAGATATACAGGGTGTCCGAAAAGTCTGGAAATGGTTGAATAACTCGAGAAATACGTATAAGATTGAAAAATGTAAATATACGTGTTAAATATTTTTAAATAAGCTACTCATTGATACCAAATTTGACCTTCGCAACAGACCCCCTGCGGGTCAGAGGGGGTTCAACTTTTAAATCTTAAATTATAACCCCCATTTTTTATTGCAGATTTGGATTTTACGGACAAAAATACGTAACTTTTGTATTTGATGTTTATTTCGAATCCTTGTTTATCACGGTGTAATCGAGCATATTAAATCAATACATATTTTGGCTTTTCCAACGGGATTTTCCCTAGTCGAAACTAATTGGGGAGAATTTTTGACATCAAATTCCTCGTCTTTTGCAGGAATAGCGTTTCCTGAAAATCACCCGTGCCGATTATTTCGATAGTGCTACACACTTAAAAATTTGACCCATTTGATGTAGCGTCACTCCACAGCTTTTATAGAATATCTCTTTCATGACCAATGAGAATGTTCCATAACACAGTAAAGTAACCGTTTTCTATAAAAGCAGTGGAGTGACGCTGTAGGAAATGAGTCAAATTTTTTACAGTGTATAGGGTTTTTTATATTTTTCTCAAGAAAAATTTATTGAAATATATTAATTTAGTTTTCTAATTGGATTTTTATTTTATCCAGTAAATGGTTTCTAAAATACGACCTACTTGTTTTGATGTTTAAATATGTAAATAAGAACCTCACCTCCCGAATAGAAAATGTATACACTGTAAAAAATTTGACACGTTTTCTACAGCGTCACTCCACCGCTTTTATAGAAAACGGTTACTTTACTGTGTTATGGAGCATTCTCATTGGTCATAAAAGTGATATTCTCTAAAAGCTGTGGAGTGACGCTGCAGCAAATGGGTCAAATTTTTAACGGTTTAGCACTATCAAAGAAATAATCGCCACGGGTGATTTTCAGGAAAAGCTATTCCTGCAAAAGACGAGGAATTTGACGTCAAAAATTCTGCCCAATCAGTTTCGATTAGGGAAAATCCCGTTGGAAAAGCCGAAATATGTATCGATTTAATATACTCCATTACACCGTGATAAACAGGGATTCGAAATAAACATCAAATACAAAAGTTACGTATTTTTGTCCGTAGAATCCAAATATGCAATAAAAAATGGGGGTTATAATTTAAGATTTCAAAGTTTGACCCCCTCTGACCCCAGGGGGTCGGTTGCGAAGGTCAAATTTGGTATCACTGAGTAGCTTATTTAAAAATATTTAACACGTATATTTACGTTTTTCAATCTCATATGTATTTCTCGAGTTATTCCGCCATTTCCAGACTTTTTGGACACCCTGTATATTTTCCTTATTTGAGTTAGAGTGACGTACGGGGTTAGAAATTGGGAATTTTAAGAATAGAGTCAAATGAGGCCTACATTTATTTTTCTACGTGCCAAGCGGCATTTCATGATTGCAATTTTATGTTGCATCATATTTTCTTATTTCTTTTTGCTACTATGTCAACAATAATATTGTCTCTATTTTTTTATGGTTAAGGCAGGGGCAGAGTGTATACATTAAACTTCACTATATCAATGTTTTCAAAACAAAAACTGGCTTTCTATAAAACTATAATACCTGATTAAACTGCAATATATGATTTCTAAAAAAATGTTTTAGTTCTTTTTATAAAGCTCATATGAATAGAAAAATTATCAATATACAAAATATGAAAATGCAAGCAAATACAATACCAAAATTAATATCATGATAGTACTTAGTTTTCAAAATCAAATATCTTAACTTGTCCGTGCATTACATCAGAGTACCATAAATTGAAGGCCTTAGCATTAAAATCATTTAATTGGAGTTCATATAATTTTAGAAATGTGGCTTTAAATTCAGTTTTATCTGTCATTGGTTAAAGTGAAATCAGCTTATATTTGATTGAGAAGTGCATGGGAATTTTAAACCATGCTTTCTATGTAAGGTTCCACAATTCAAACTTTGACTTTTTTAAAAAAAAAATGGTTGACGTCGCCAAATAAGAGATAGACTTTTGCCAAGTGGCACGCCCTCGACGGAAAAAGAGAACTGCGTTCGGGCAGTCGGTAAAGATGAAAATAAGCACTCGCCAGTCGCCACTCGGCGACTAAATGTGAAAAACTGGCGACTAAAAATGTTGAAAGTACCGGCCAAACGCAGGATTCTCCAAAAGGTGTTTTGTGAAAAGAAATGCGGAAAAAAAACGCCCGCGAATTTTGACTAGATTGCAGAAAAACATGAATTTCGTGTAAGTATCGCGAAAAGACATCGTCTAAGGATCGCAAAAAGAATGCAAATATCGTCGAAGAATCGCGAAAAAACTGCGTATTTTGTCAAAAAATCAACGAAAACAAATGCAGTTTTTGTCAAAAAACATAAAAACAAACAGGAAAAACGTGAATTTAATCAAAGAAACATGCAAAAGAGTGAATACCGTCAAAAAATATCGTTAACAAATGCGAATACCGTCAAAAAATCGCGTTAACAAACGCGAGTACTGGCAAAAGATCGCGATACCAAATGCGATTTTCGTCAAAAAACGTAAATACGAACGCAAAAAACGCAAATACCATCAAAAAATCACGATAACACTTGAATACCGTCAAAAATCGCGATAACGAATGTGAATTGCTGGCAAAAAATCACGATAACGAACGCAAATACCGGCAAAAAATCGCATTAACAACGCGAATACCGTCGGAAAATTGTGTTTACAAACTTGAATATCGGCAAAAAATCGCGATACCAAACGCAATTTTCGTCAAAAACGTAAAAACGAACGCAAAAAACGCGAATTTTATCAGAAAAAAAAAACCCCACAAAAAGCAAATACCGTCAAGAAATCGCGATAACAAACGAATACCGTCAAAAAATCGCGATAACGAATGCGAATTACCGGCAAAAAATCGCGATAACGAACGCCAATACCGTCCAAAAAGTCGCGATAACGAATGCCAATACAGTCAAAAAATCGTGATAACGAACACGATTTTCGTTAAAAAATTTCGAAAACAAACGCGATTTTCGTTAAAAAGTCACGAAAACGAGCGCAAATTTTATCAAGAGATCGCAAAAAAGAAAAAAACGCACATTATGTTAAAAGATTGTGGAAAAAACATATAATGTTAATTTCATAAGAGTCCCCCCCCCCTTTTATTTTTTAGAAAATTTGCTATGAATTTTTTTTTTTTTTTTTTTTTTTTTTTTTTTGTTTTCTTTTTTTTTTTAAATCAAACCTGGTAATTGGTGGAAAAACATTTTTTTTTTTTGGGCGGGGAGGGGGGGGGTGTTACATCTTAATTCTAGATAAATAATTACAAAAAAGAGGGTTGGGGGTTTATTTATGTCGTTAGCTAGTCTAGTACCTAAGCATAATTGGACTTGTGTAGCTAACTACATATGCATATTACATATAAGTTTGCTGTTAATTTAAAATAGATTTGAAATTAGTATCTCAAATTTATTCCAAACAATATAAATTAAGATATTTTTAACTAGTTCATATATTACTTATTTAGTCTATGCTCAGGCTCGTATATATCTTGTAATTAAATATTCAGTAACTCAGATGTACTTACTGGCTACTAAAGAAATTATCCTCACTAGCCAATAACTGGCTACTAAAAAAAGACAACCTACCGGCCAGTGGCCACTAAGCAAAATTCCTTATTTTCATCTTTAGCAGTCGGGGCCGTGGTGTTATTGGAAGAAGTCCAAAATCTCTCTTCGTGTGTCGCGAAGAAGCATTGTTCTTGTGGAATAATAATAATAATATTCATGTAAATGTATTCAACGTCTGTGTTAATGTGTGCATATGTTATTGTGTCATGTTAATAAATGTTGTTCGTACATGAATATGGTCTCCAAGTTTCAGAACTATTCTACATTTGATAGTTGCTATAGTGCAAGCTATAAAGAAGAGTTTCTTGAGGGATTTTGGTAGTTGCATATCTTTTGTTAGAAGGTTTAGAAGAGGTATGATCACGTATATTAGTAGCTGTTATTCCATTGGAATACATAGAAGAGGCATGATCAGTATAGAATCAGTCCAGGTTCGGATGCTCGAAAAAAAAACCCCACGATGATTGCAAAGTTACACTTTATTTTAACATCTATTACGAAGGGGGGCACACTTACAACTCTCGGAGAAAATCTCCGAACGAAGAATAGCAAGTTAACAAGACGAGCGCAGAGAGTCAAGTGCCTCGTACATAGCAACAAACTGCCACTTTTGGCATGATAGAAAATCGCCAACATACAAAAGTTCGCCCATGCACAATGGATAGTATACGCCAAATACAGTTAAAATGCAGCCGGCAAGATAAGAATTCAATATGGTTTCCAAGCTGGGATGCGAAAGGAAAGGTTGCCAAACGATAAAATGTTACACGTGTTATTTTGTCTAATAAAGAAGCACACCGAAGGGACATGAGATTTTACTGCGCAGATGTTAAATTCTTTATAGGGTTTTGTCGAGAAAGGAAAAGAAGCGTAAGCATAAATTTTAACTGTGAAACAGAGATGATGTCCATATAAGGTAATGCAGAATTGCTTCGATCGGAAATAGCAGACATCTGGAAATGTTTTAAACGGTTGAATGATATGTAAGTGTATTTCTCACAGACAAAGTTAAGCAGCTGCCGATTTTTCAGTTAGAGAATTAATAAGCAAAGAAAATGGAAAAGGAATGAAGGACAACTTAAAACTAATTTTGAATTGAACAGAGACGGGGGGTAAAGGAATAATTTAAGAAAATAACCAATATATAACGAAATAATCGTTATATATATCACCCGGTGCACCACAAAAAAAACTTTTGCTGTCCAATGTGCATAGGCTAGCATAAAATATTATAACATAAAAACATACATAAATGCAAAAGTTTTTTTTTTTTTTTTTTTATATATATATGTAGAAATTTAACGTCATGATAATGGAGACTTTTGTATTCAAAAACAGTCAGCAGTTCTAAAGTCTCTATATTTTTTTATATTTGTATTTCATGGATCCAAGGTAGTACTGTATTTATGTATGTAGAAGTTGAGTCGACTCAGACAGTACAAAAATATTACTGCAGCTTTGATTGTTATCATGACATAAGTAAAAATTTTGAATAATGTACACAAACATGAAACTGATACTAAATGAATGTAAAATGGCAATACACAAAAATAACATAATAGCACTATATTTTTCAAAAATTAAAAAGAGTAAAATGATGTATATAAAAATAAAAATGTTTTTTGTAAAAAGTGTTTCATGCCGAAGCATAGGATGACAAAAAAAAGAGGTGCTCCAAGCACGCCCATAAAAAATATGCGTCACCCTGAACCTTGTGTACAACACAAGTATTATGGCATCGGCTTAGGGCCTAGCCTTAGATGAGGAGGGAATTGTGATGCTCCCCCGAAGACACTAGCGGTCTTCTGAAGGAGCCCACGTCGAATTACATGAAAAAAAACTTGAATTGTTGTGAATTGGAATCACAATTCAAAAATTTGAATCGAAACTCCAATTCCAAAACTTTGTCTCTCAACACAATGAAGCTTGAACCCTTAGGGCCTTAATTTTGAACGGGAACAAGACTTCAAAGGGAAGAATTCAAAAAGAAAAAAAAACAAAAAAATGTATATCATATAATAACTAATATGGGCAGACAATCCTAGAGTGAAGAGAGACGAAAAATATGTCACAATCGAGTGGGGTGATGAACAAGTCATATATAAAAATTGTGTTTTATTTAATTGCATGAATCATTTGTTTACTTTTCTAAACTACAGTACCTGTTTATCTAACTATAATATGTTTGACTTACAGTACAAGAAATGTTAAGTGGGAGGTTAGTTAGTGGAAAAATACTGATTTAATGAGTATTGTCAAAGAAATTTTAAGTGTACTGCAAAAAGAAAACAAAATAAAAGTAAATAAAATTTAAGTGAGTATGAAGACATATGTAAGTGTTAAAGGATACAATGATACCTAATATTGTTCTTAAGAGATCTTCAGAGCAATATTGATGGACCAGCCATGATATTGTTAAAGATCAGTCAACAACAACATACACACAACCATGAGCTCTTTGGTTGGATATGTGGTATCATAAAACAAGACATAAAAAAATAATAAATAGTGATTTACATTAGCTTCTTTTTCTTAGATTGTATGTGTGTGGTTGATAAAACGTATTAAAGTTAGTGTTGTTTATATGACTTGATGCATCAAATAAATGTCCATAACGAGGAGGTGCAAGTAAAAGTCTATCAATATGTACCCGAAATGCTGTGTTATCAGGAGTATACAACCTTTTAATTGAGAATGACACAGGGGAATGTTTACAAGTGACAATATATGGACCAGTATACCTAGCTTTAAACTTGTCATTTGATTTTAGATATACAATATCTTTTAAGAAAATGGATCTTAATTTAGCTTTCTGACCGTAATATTTATATCTTTTATCTTGAGCAGATTTAATGTTGTTATAAGCTTTGTGATATATCTTACTCAAATCATCAAGCAATTTGTGTACTTCAATATGTTTATCAAGAAAGGGTTGGTTGCACGACTGATCAAAAGTGTCAAAAATTAGAGAAAGTTCACGTCCAAAATGAAGAAAATTAGGAGAATATAATGTAGTTGCATGTTTCGAACCATTATAAAGTGATTTGTGTATAAATACTGCATTTTCGAATGAATGACCTTCTTGTAAAAGAATATTAACTGAATATTTGATTGACTTATTGATTCGCTCTGCAATCGCATTTGATTGTGGTCTCGAGGCAGAACTGTGTAATACCTTAATGCCCATTGTATCATTAAAAATGTTATATACCTGAGAAGTGTACTGGGGTCCTAAGTCTGATAAGACAACCGAAGGTCTCCCAAAGGTGGTTATGTAAGAGAATAAGCATTTAACAACCTTACTCGCAGATATGTCATTAAGTGGAAAGAGTTCAATATGTCTCGAAAAATGATCAGTGATAGTTAAAACATATTTTCCATTAGCAAACGGTCCAAGGAGATCTGTACTGATAGTGTGACCAGGGTACCTGGGAGTGTATGTGGGCTGTAAGGGTGCAGGTGGAGTTTGGTGATGTTTAGTTTGAAGACATTTGATACAGGATGCAACAAAGTTTAAAGTGTCTACATACATACCCTTCCAAAAATATCTACCTGACAAGAATTCATAAGTTTTATTAAACCCAAAATGGGATAAATGTGAAATTGTTAAGACTTTGGTTTTAAGTGAATTTGGAACAATAATGTGATACGAAAAAGTGTTATTAAAAATATTTTCCTTCTTTAACATTAATACTTTCGAATCAGGATGAATGAAGTAGTTAGGAAATTTTTGAGAAGATCCTTTCTTTAAGATTTCTTTATAAACAACAGACAAAGTAGGGTCATTTTGTTGTTCAGTAGCAAATGTTTCATTCGAAATTTCTAATAAAGGGTCAGGATTTGTTCGTGTACCAGAAATAAGGCAGTTAACATGCATATTAGAATCACTCGAGCTGGAGTGTGGAGTATCACATTCTACAATAGGTAAGGGTTGAGTGTCATGAATAAGTTCAGGGTTTGTAGCTAAAGTCTGTTGATTATTTTCAAAGTTACAGCGAGATAAATAGTCAGCGAGTACATTCTTTTTACCTGGAATATGTTGAAATTTGTATGTGTATTCTGAGAGATCCATGAGCCAATGAGAGATAATATCAGCCGGGTTTGTAGTTTTGTTGTACTTTTCTAATGGTTTACTATCTGAAAGGATTACAAATTCTCTGTTGTATAAATAATATTTGAAAGCAGTAACTGATTTATGAATCGCCATGAGTTCTAATTTAAGTGCAGGATATTTTTTCTCTGACGCTTTTAAAGATTTTGAAAAGTATGCAACAGGTAATAGTTGTTTAGATCATGTTCTTGCAGTAAGACACCAGAAATAGCAATATTTGACGCATCAGTATTTAAATAGAACTTTTTGTTCCAATCAGGTAATCTAACCATGGGTGGATTAAAGAATATCTTCTGTATGGTGTCCATAATTTTTTGATGTTTACTTGTCCACTTAAATTTAGCTTTTGGAGTAGTTAAGTTTATGAGAGGTTGCACAAGTTCAGAAAAGGATGGAACCAGAGATTTGTAAAATGTAATGACGCCTATGAGTGCTTTTAATTGACGTTTTGTTGTAGGTGTTGGAAAAGATGTTATTTTTACAATGTTGGAGTGAACAGGAGAAATAGTTTGATTTTCTATATGAAATCCAAGATAATCTAAACTGGTTTTGTGAAAAGTGCATTTGTTAGGGGACAGCGTTAAGTTATATTTTACTAATATTGCAAGAATTTTATCCAACTTCTCACACATTTCTTGATATGAATTGGCACCAACAATAAGATCATCTTGGTAGGTATAGACACCTTCTAACTGTAATTCATCAAGTAACGAGTCCATTAAAGCTTGATAAATTGAGGCGCTCGTTTTTAAGCCGAATACTAATCTCTTATACCGAAAAGAACCAAACATTGTAGTGAATGTGAGCTGATTTTGAAATTTTGCAGGCAAATCAATCTGATGATATGCCTGATGAAAGTCAAGAGAAGAAAAAAAACGATATTGTGAAAGATTTGAAATAATGGTTTGAATTTTTGGAAGTGGATAGGACGAACCTTGAATTATAGTATTAACCATTCTGAGATCTAATGCGAGTCTATATTTCTGTATACCTGTACCGTCTGGTTTCTTTTTAACAAGAAGCATGGGGCAGGCCCATTCGGAACAATGACGTTCAATGATTTTGGCATCAAGTAACTGTTTGATTTGATTTAAAACATCCTTTTGCACAGCTTGGGGGAGAGGGAAAGGGAGTGTCTTTATGGGGTAATCATTAATGAATTTCAAATCAGGTACAATTTTATCAGTATGACCAAGTGTGTCTAATGATTTGGAAAAGGCAGGATAATAACTAAGTAGCAATTTAGTTAGGTTCTTTGCTTCGTCAGATTTTAAGTGAGAAAGTTTAAAATCATTAGCCGATAACTCCTGCTTTCTTTTTTGTAAGATTTCATTAGACGCCTGAATAAAATTTACAAAGTGCTGTTCTGAGTTATTTTGCTTGTCAGACATTTCAGAAGTATAGTCGCGAATTTCCTCAATCTCAGATAATTGACCTATTTTTGTGTGTTTAGGGAGATGAATGGTCTTTTCAGAAGTGTTTTTAAGTGTTATTGAGAAGAACTGATGTATTTGTGAAGTTTTCTTTCTTTTATTGGATAATTTGTTCATTTGAATAATGGCATCATTTCCTATTAATTCTTTTGTTTGTGCCAAATATTCAAATAGATAATTTCTGTCATTGTTGATGTTATTGGGGGTGTAAACAGAGCACCATATTTGTTGTTGGGGTTCTAATATAATTTTTCGAGTTAAGAACACCGCTTGATTCATTACAACATCACTCAAAGAATTGCATGATTTTGATTGTTTCTCTCCAGAAGATTCTTTACTGGTTTTTAAAGGAACAGAGAAATTATTGTTGACATGGAGACACTTGTTAAAAGTATCAATGACAACATTGTATCTAGTTATGAAATCAAAACCTAAAATGCCTTCAAAACTGGAAGACTCGGGTATGTCAACAATATAAAAGTGGTGTGAAAACGCTTTTTGTTTTAGCTTAATGGACGTTCTGATGCAGGCGGAAAATGAAACATCAGAATTGACAGTTTTAATATTGACGTCAGTGGACAGTCTTTTATATTTTAAGACCGGTTTAAGTTGGTTGAATAATTTTTGTGAAAGTAAAGATATACTACTACCAGAATCAGCCAATAAAGTAATATCATGGTTTGCTATAGTGGCTTTAACAAGAGGGAGGGATGGTGACATAGTGTTTACACTACAAATTATTTGAACATTATCACTTTCTGTTTGTGTACTGATGTTATTTGCTATTTTAATGGAGTCAAAAGTTTGGGAACCTACTGAATTAACTAGTCTCGAACTTGAAAAGTTGCTGATGTAGAAGTATTAGACTGAGACACAACACCATCAGCATAAAAATTGTATCTCTGTTTCAGTTTTCCTGAAATTGTGGCGTGGAGTTTGTGTAATTGTTTTTTCTTTGAGTATTTGCTCTTTTCCATTTAAAACAAGAGAGAGCATCATGATTGTTTCGTCCACATAACTGACAAACAACTGGTTTTTTTTGTGAAAACTTGTGTGGGGAATAACGCCTAGTGTAGTTTCGATTTTTGTAATTTTTTTTGAAGCGTGAAACACCTGCGAAATGTTTTGGTCTAGTCTGGAGATTTTTTTGCTCAGTTTCGGTTTTAGTATCAGGAGGGGCAAAGGATAATGCATTTATTTTCTCGGAAATTTCTTTCAGTTGCGATTCGATGAGATTTTCTGGTCTGTGTACTGAAGGTAAGGAATGTAAGATTTTCTCATTCCTTAAAATTTCATGAAGGGTTTGCGCTCTTTCAACTGCTGTTTTATAATCATTAATGCCTTCTTCCTGTAATTTTATTCTAATATTTGAAGGAAGGGCTTCTAGAAATTTCATGAGTTTGATAGTGTTGCGTGCATTTTCGTCGTTGATCTGCATAAACTGTCGCCGCAAGAACATTTAGTCTATGGGCTAAATTTTTTATCGTCTCAGAAGGCATAAGTGCTAAACTGGACAATTCAACAGAAGCAACACATTTACTAGGGGGGGCGAAGAATGACGCAAATTCTTTTTCCAGCAAATCAAGGTCAGTTATCTTTTGCAGGTCGGGATTTTGGGCTAGAAATTTTTGTGCAGGCCCAACTAACTTTCCCTTTAAGATTGCAATTGTTGTTTGTGGATTATATTTATTAATTTCTGCACAGACGCGAATTTGATCAAAGAAAAATTTAAGTAAATCTGGATCTCCATCAAATTGAATGATATTTATCGGAATTTGTTTTGCCGCCATGATTAGTTTTTTTTTGTTTGTTTACGCTCACAAGTTTTAGAGAAATTGTTACACAGACCGAACTTATACCCTAAAGCACATTGAAAACAAGAAAATTTCCTAGCAAGTAAACTACGTAAACTAGCAAAATAAATAGATCTTAAAAAAATATACACCTCACTTTAAAGATATCTTATTTGAACCTTTTATGACAGTAAAGCAAGGAAGCACATACAAAATTAACACATTTAGAAAATAAATTAAATAAAATGGCAAAATAATTACACTTTGAAACATATATCTATATATTCCTTCACTTTAACAAAATACTTACTTTAGATAATAAAGCAAAGAAAACTCTATAGAAAACCGCAAAACTGTTAGCAAGCAAGAAAAAAATCCTTTAACTTCTTTACACTAGGAAAAAAATTCCTTTTTTTGTAACTTAAAACCTTCTGATTTATTTATAATTTTTTGATGAAAAAGGAATGTTCTTATTTTAACCTTGTAATTAAAGTTCAAAACTGGTTAAACACATTTAAGCATATTAGAGAATCTAAATACAAATTAAAAAAACAAAAAAGGGGTGGGACGTAAAATATGAAACAATAGCACATAAATGCAAATAACTGATAAAAACTGCATAAAATGTCATAAAAATAATAACTAGAAATGACAACAGTTACCGTGCTTTCGCAAGTTAAAAAAAATCTTTGCAAAAACACAATAACAGGATTATAATAGTTATGTTGAAAAAAATATGATTTAAAAACACCAAACTGCAATATTGATTATGATGAACTGACTGTGGAAGCAGAACATAAAGTAAAGAAAATACTTGGGGTAACTTACAGATTTAGTTTAAAAAAAATATATAACTGATTACTAATTTAATAAGACAAGAACTTAGGGAACTGGGGCACGATCTGCTCCCACATTCAACGTATAGATTATTTCGAAATTGCTTTTCGTTGTTTTGCACTTTTTTTTTATCACTGAAGACTAGTAGAAATTTTATATTGTAAACAGGTACTTTAGTAATCACTTATCACAGGTGGTGACACATCTTTTTTTTAGCTTTAGTTGGAATTCTGTTATTTATTTAATACTTTTTTTGTGCACTGTTAACTGATACATACGATGAATTATTTCTGATGTATTTTCACATAATTGAAGACATATGTATTATATGTGGATTTTTTTTTTTTTTTTTACTTTCTTTTGCCGACCACAATTAATGAATCACTATTTTGTACGATGTATGACTTTACGATGCATAATAACACAATGAACTTTCTTTAGATTACATTCACTAAAGGCACAAAATACCACTGGTATAGAAGCACACCACAAAACACCACTGGTATAGAAGCACACAATGCGCACATGCAGCCCTCGATATCTGGCGGCGATGAACACGTCAATCACACAGAGAATGCACGGAGATGAAAACGGGGGGCGCCCAACGCTGAGGTGACAATCGGGCGCAGGTTTCGTTTTGAAGATGTAATTTCAAGGGGAGACGCTCCGCAGCACTTGGGATGGAGATCACAGGGGAGAGAAAAGGGGGTGTCCAGGCAAGGAATCACATTTCGACGTCGACCGCCGGTGAAGCTGGGGAATTCCACCTCTGTTGAGACATACCAGTCAAGACTCCAAGCTGTTGCTTTTTTTTTTTTACCGGGGATGCAGAGAAGAAAGAAGAACCAAAATTATCACATCCGCCGTAAAGTCGCAGTTGATTGTACCCCCCTCCATATTTTTTTTTTTTTTTTTTATGTGGGGAAAAACGAAACCGTCAGGCACCAGTTATTTATATAAAGAAGAGTTTCTTGAGGGATTTTGGTAGTTGCATATCTTTTGTTAGAAGGTTTAGAAGAGGTATGATCACGTATATTAGTAGCTGTTATTCCATTGGAATACATAGAAGAGGCATGATCAGTATAGAATCAGTCCAGGTTCGGATGCTCGAAAAAAAACCCCACGATGATTGCAAAGTTACACTTTATTTTAACATCTATTACGAAGGGGGGCACACTTACAACTCTCGGAGAAAATCTCCGAACGAAGAATAGCAAGTTAACAAGACGAGCGCAGAGAGTCAAGTGCCTCGTACATAGCAACAAACTGCCACTTTTGGCATGATAGAAAATCGCCAACATACAAAAGTTCGCCCATGCACAATGGATAGTATACGCCAAATACAGTTAAAATGCAGCCGGCAAGATAAGAATTCAATATGGTTTCCAAGCTGGGATGCGAAAGGAAAGGTTGCCAAACGATAAAATGTTACACGTGTTATTTTGTCTAATAAAGAAGCACACCGAAGGGACATGAGATTTTACTGCGCAGATGTTAAATTCTTTATAGGGTTTTGTCGAGAAAGGAAAAGAAGCGTAAGCATAAATTTTAACTGTGAAACAGAGATGATGTCCATATAAGGTAATGCAGAATTGCTTCGATCGGAAATAGCAGACATCTGGAAATGTTTTAAACGGTTGAATGATATGTAAGTGTATTTCTCACAGACAAAGTTAAGCAGCTGCCGATTTTTCAGTTAGAGAATTAATAAGCAAAGAAAATGGAAAAGGAATGAAGGACAACTTAAAACTAATTTTGAATTGAACAGAGACGGGGGGTAAAGGAATAATTTAAGAAAATAACCAATATATAACGAAATAATCGTTATACAAGCAATGTCCGAATGTTTTGGGATTAGAACAGCGATCCGTATTGGCACAGCCGGCAGGATTATGAACCTACAGGTAAGAAGTTCTCGTGTCGTTAGCCCAATAGAAAAATATATATCTTTATAGGTAAAAAGTATATATATAGGTAATCCTATATAGGTATTATACAGAAAAACATAATAAATTAAAAAAAAAAAAATCTCTTTTCTCTTCTAGTGGATGAAAAATGAAATAATAATAAAAAAAAGAATTGAAAATAGTATGTTCTGTGTTATTATTTTCTGTGCAAATGAAAAATATCTTTCATAATCATTAAATTGAAAAAAAAAATGTGTTTTTGTTAATCGATAAATTGTATTTTAGAATATTATCCATTTGGCAGTTACGAAATATTGTTCTCGAAAATGATTTTTCTTTTTTGTTTGTGTTACTTATGAAGTAATTTGGAACAAATGGCTGGAATAGGAATTTTTATTTCAGAAGTGTTAAAAGGATAAAATAAAATAATTATTGTTTGGTTTTTGCAACGGAGTACCGTTGATTGAAAAAAGTAATAGGGATGGGTCGTTATTGTTATAGATTGGATAATATATATATATGTACATATTTTTATTATTTTTTTTGCATTCATTGTCTAAGTTCGGTAAATCGAAACTAGTGTTATGAAAGAGTTCTTTTATGAAATATTTTTGGAGATAATATGAAATAATCTTGTAGTGCAATCGACGTTACGATTTCAATAATATAAACGTATATAGAGTGTTATAAGAAATGAATAAAGGAAAATTTATTTATGAATTTTGAATGGTTGCCAAAAAATTATACTCTTGGTAGTAAAGAATTCTTTTTTAATTTGCAATTTCGTTTCTGTATACAGAGTGATTAAAGAAAAAAAAATTAAAATTATATTGATGGTATTTTAAGAAAACAAACAAAATATACATAGATATTATTTTCTTTTCGGTTGTTTTTTTTTATGTTGTTGTGGTGAAATAAATGATACGAGTGTAGTGTTATTACAACATTGAATGTTCTTATGGTTTGTGATTTTTTTTGGGGGGGTATTGTGAACACTATTAAATGTTCATTAAGAGTAATTAATTAATAAAATTAATTGTTTTGAGAAAATATTGGTACACTTAGATATTGTAGAATTGTTTTATTATGTTGAGTGATGAAAACGAAATCGAACGATTGATTATTGAATATACTATTGTATTGTGATATACTATTGATGTATATGGTTTCTAGAACTATTTTATTTAAATTTTTTTTTTTTTGATAAAGTATTAAGTTTTGGTTACTTATGCTTCGTTTTTTTTTTTTTTTTTTTTTTTTTTTTTTTTTTTTTTTTTGAGTAGAAGTAAATAAATGAAATAAATTATTATTTGAGCAATAGGTTATATTGTCATGGTTGTAAATATGTTTCCTGAAGGGAATGAATAACTCTTGGGGGTTATTACACTGTTACTGATTGTTACAATTACTGGGATTTCGTTTCTTTTTCCGGGTTACCATGGCATCATCTTTCTTGGGTAAGAGTCGCAAGGAGGATCTGGTCGAACTGGCCACCAAACTGGGGTTAAACGTTAACTCAGATCTAACGAGGGCTGAAATTAGAAAGCTAATCGTTGACAGTGGGAATTTCATTGAAGATGAAGCCAAAGTTTCTTTGAGCAGAATAATAGAAGACAGACTTCGGCGTGAGAAAAAAGAAGATGAAGAACGAATTCGGGAAAAAGAAAGAGAATATCGAATCCGAACAGAGGAGCGAGCCCATGAGATTGAGTTAAAACGCTTGGAATTATTGGGGAATAACGTACATTTGGGTGAAATAGTGGAAAATTCGAATGAAACAAGGTCTAAAGTACAGCTAATGCAGATAACCCCAAAGTACGATGAAAAGGTAGACGAAATGCAATTGTATTTGGTAAACTTTGAACGTCGGGCAGCAATGGCATGTGTACCAAAAACCGAATGGGTGGCATATTTATTAGGACTTTTACCAACCGAGATAGCTAACAATATAGCCCGGGAGCCTCCTGAGAGAGCCAATGATTATGATTTCATAAAAGAAATGTTGCTTAAACGCTACAAACTGAATCCTGAAAAATTGAGACAGCTATTTTTCCGACATCAAAAGGGGCCAGAAGAATCTTAGAGGAGTTACTGTCATGCATTGAATAGTTATTTTAACGAATGGATAAATGAATTAAAAGTCGAGGATTTCGACCAATTAAAGAAGCTACTGGTTGCGGACCAACTTAAACGCAGAGTATCAAACGACATAAAAGAACATTTCTTGGACCAATGGAATAAAATGATTGATCCTTTGGAGGTCGCAGAAAAGGTTGATGAATACGAAAGTTTGAAGGGCGGTTTGAAGAACAATCCAGTGCACAAAAAGCCAAGGGATGTTCCCCGATGGCAATCAGAAGAGAAAAATAAGTGTAAATTCAAGGAAAGGTTCGAAGGCAATAAAAATAATCATTTAGCAGGTGTAACCAAATATGGCAGAAATGACAAGCAAGTTGACAGAACAAAATACCAAGGAGGGTATCAAAGGGACAGGGGTCCTAGAATATCTAAAGTCACATGCTTCGTATGTGGTGATCCAACGCATTTTGCACGAGCTTGTCCTAAGAATAATAGCCAAGGAAATCGGGGCAGAATCGAAAATGTTCGTAGCAATTCGGTCACTACAGAAAAAGTCATAGAGAATAAAGAGGTATTGACTGCTCGAATTACCGTGCCTATGTCATTTTCTCTCAAGGCAAATTCTGTGAAGTGTGATGAACTGAAGGAAATAGAATTGAAATGTGGTTCTACGATTCTTAACGGCATTTTAGACACAGGTGCTCAAATTTCAGTCATAAGACATGACCTGGTTCCTATTAAAGAAGGCGATGGTGAAGGAACTGTAAAACTAGTATGTGCATTTGGATCAACTGAAACAGCCCCGTTAGTAGTTTTTAAAATGAAAATAAATGACTCATGACATTGTGAAGTCCCTGTCGTATGTGCGGTATCCAAAAAATTGGTAAGCGATATGCTGATATGTTCTACAGCGTTTGACTCACTAAATGATGGAATTCAAGAATGTCGACCCGTGACTTCCCCCCCTGTGCAAGAAGATGAACAGAAACAAAGCTACAGCCTGAATGAAATTGTAAAGAGTGATGAAGAAGAAGAAGCACTTGAGATAGAAAGTCCTGCTATCTCCAGTGAAGAAGAGGGTTGTAAAGAAAGTAGATCAGAGTTTATAAAGCTGCAGCGGAAAGATGAGTCCTTAACAAATATTTGGAAGCTTGCAGAAGAATGGAGAAATGGATTTGAGCTAGAGGACGGACTGTTGTTACACTCTGAATGGGTGTGTGGCGAAAAAATAAGGCAAGTGGTGTTGCCTTACAGCAAGCGAGATTTCGTATTGAAAGTTGCCCATGAAATTCCCCTGGCTGGACACCTGGGTGAAAAGAAAACGAAAGAGCGAATAAAGTACTCATTCTTTTGGCCGACTATCAAAAATGATGTCAGGAAATTTTGTGAAAGTTGCAAACCTTGTCAAGTTAGAAGAACTGAAACTTACCGAGATAGAATTCCGATCCAACCAATTACCAGGCCAGAATACCCCTTTGAAGTTTGGAGCGTAGATTGCATTGGCCCCTTAGAACCTCCTTCCAGAAGAGGACACAAGTATATCATTTGCGCGATTGATTTATGTACCAGATGGGCAGAAGCAATACTGACTAGAAATATAAACGCTAAAACTACGTGCAATGTATTGATGCAAATTTTCAGCCGCACTGGTTTCCCTAGAATGATATGTACAGATCAAGGTCCAAATTTTACCTCAGAACTGACCGAGGCTTTTATAAATTTAATAGGAGTATCATCAAGATTTTCAACGCCGGGTCATCCCGAGAGCATGGGTGCTGTGGAGAGATGGAACAGAACTTTAAAGAATATGCTGAACAAAAATGTTCAGGAATATGGAAATCAATGGGATAATCAAACTGGATATCCACATTCCGCATCTCTTATTTGCGTATAGAGAAGTTCCTCACTGCACGACTGGTGTGTCTCCATACCAATTAGTATACGGACGAATTCCTAAGGGACCGACCGCATTACTTAAAGAAATTTGGACAGGTGAGAAAGTGATACCTACAACGGCTTCTAGGTCTGTCGAAAAATATTTAGAAGAGTTAAGAGAGAATATAGAAAACGCTCATAGAATTGCAAACGAGAATGCTCAACTAAATCAACAAAGTTATGTCCAAAGGTATAACTTGAGAGCTCGAGAGAAAACCTTTCAAGTAGGCGACAGGGTTCTGATCCTGCTGCCAACATCATCTCATAAGCTATTGAAAACTTGGTCAGGACCGGCGACTGTGGTTCAATTGAGCAGGCCACATTCAGCCATTGTTGAATTTGATGATGGTACAAGAAAAGAACTACATTTCAATAAAATTCGACCATATGTGGCTCGGGTCCAACACATAGGTCTTGTTTTTGAACAGGATAAAGATTTTGGACAATTACATTCTGCTCCAACCGAGAAAATGACTCTCAATAAAAGTGAAGTAGAGCAACATGTCCGGGATATGACCAGCCCATTAGATGCTAAGCAACGGCATGATCTAAGCGACTTACTTTGTAAATACCATGACATATTCAATACTAAACCTGGAATGGCGAAAGTCGAAGGGCATATGATTAAGGTTACACCTGATTGTTCACCGAAAAGACTTCGACCGTATCGAATTCCTATAGCCCTCCAAAATGAAGTAGATCGTCAAATTCGAGAGCTACTAGAAACTGGACTCATTGAACAAAGCGATAGCGAATGGGCCCATCCGTTAGTGTGCGTTGCTAAAAAGGATGGCAGCGTGCGGTTGTGTGTTGACTTCAGACTACTAAACAGTTTTACTATTCCAAATGCTTACCCCATGAAACATGCTAATGAACTGCTGTATGAAATAGGGAAAGCACAAATAATCACCGTACTTGACCTTACTAAGGGATATTGGCAGATTCCCATGAAAGAAGAGTGCAAACATTATACTGCCTTTGTAACTCACTCTGGCCATTACCAATGGAGAGTCATGCCATTTGGCCTGAAGAATGCTGGTAGCACCTTTCAAAAGTCAATGGATAAAGTTCTGATTCCGCATAAAGATTACTGTCGATCCTACATTGATGATGTTGCAATTTTCTCAAAAACATGGGCAGACCATTTGAAACATATTAGTGCAGTTTTACAAACTCTTCGTGAAGTAGGTCTTACAGTTAATTTAGAAAAATGCGATTTTGGAAAGAAAGAAGTAAAATTTTTAGGGCATATAGTTGGGTCAGGAAGACACGCCCCGGACCCTGAAAAGGTGGAAGCTATGAAGAAATTAGCGGCACCTACTAACAAGAAAGAATTGCGAACGGTTTTGGGGATAGCAAGTTATTATAGAGACTACATTCCGAATTTTGCAAGTATTGTATTACCTTTGACTAATCTGACGAAAAAGAGAGTTCTCAAAGATATCCCCTGGGGAAAGTTGGAAGAAGAAGCTTTCCAAAAACTAAAGGAACAGTTAGTTAAAATGCCATCTTTATATACTCCACAATTTGAAAAACCCTTTCAGCTTTATACCGATGCTTCCGCTACAGCCATTGGAGCGTGTTTATCACAGTTAGATGAGAATGGGAAGGAGCATCCTATAGCTTTTTACAGCAAAAAGCTTACCCCATGTCAGACCAGGTGGTCTACTATAGAAAGAGAGGCTTACAGCGTTTTAGCTGCGCTTCAAAAATTTGATACTTGGATCTTCGGATCGCAAGTTGAAGTGATTTCAGATCATAATCCTCTTTCTTACCTTACCAAGGGCTTGCCACATGGTGCCAAACTAGCACGGTGGGCTTTAGCACTCCAAAGATACAACCTGAAAATTACTTATAGGAAAGGAAGCAAACATGGTAATGCTGATGCACTCTCCAGGTTCCCCTAGGGAAACATATAAAGTAATTGTGTAAATAATGCATTATTATTCATTATAATATTTCATATTGAATATTTCATATTGTATCTGCTTATTAGTATTAATATTATTGTATATACATATATTTATATTGATTCATTTAAGTATTAAATGTTGGGCTAGCGAACGAGTTCTTCTTTTACGTTTGTGAAATATGCTTAAAAAAAATTTACTCTATGGTTTTTGAAAATTAACTAAAAAATAAACTTACTTACAGTTGTGTGAAATATGCTAAAAACATTCCTTAGCAGCATAGTCTCTAAGGAGAACTATGTGCTCTTTACGGAGGGACATGTAAGGTTCCACAATTCAAACTTTGACTTTTTTTAAAAAAAACAATGGTTGACGTCGCCAAATAAGAGATAGACTTTTGCCAAGTGGCACGCCCTCGACGGAAAAAGAGAACTGCGTTCGGGCAGTCGGGGCCGTGGTGTGATTGGAAGAAGTCCAAAATCTCTCTTCGTGTGTCGCGAAGAAGCATTGTTCTTGTGGAATAATAATAATAATATTCATGTAAATGTATTCAACGTCTGTGTTAATGTGTGCGTATGTTATTGTGTCATGTTAATAAATGTTGTTCGTACATGAATATGGTCTCCAAGTTTCAGAACTATTCTACATTTGATAGTTGCTATAGTGCAAGCAATGTCCGAATGTTTTGGGATTAGAACAGCGATCCGTATTTTCTAATTTGGAGGTGTGAGAGTTTTAGGGATGTGTGATTCCTAGTAGCTCTAAGTAAATTTTATCAGTCATTGGTTAAAGTCAGCTTAAAGATGATTGACAAATGCTAAATGCAAGAGTTATCTTAAACACATGCTGCTGTCAAATAATTTATGAAAAACAGAATTCTTCAATTATGTGGAGCTGGAGGAAAATCTTATGTTAAAATCTGAATAAGAGCATTGGTTAGAAAAAAAAAAAATGAAAATGAAAAAAAGCTAGACATCAAATTTGGCGACTAGGTATAGTTTTGTGGTTGCCAAACGCAATACTTTAGTTGCATTTGGCAACTAATGACTGTTAATTTGTAACCCTGATGACGTATTTCTTTTGCTTAAAATTAAACTTGCACTAAGCATGAATTCATTTAAAAATTAAGTTTTTATTGACAAAAATATCTACTGATTTTTGGCTTTCAGAACTTGGCAAGTCTGCTATATGTAGGGTTGCAAAAAACCCAACTACCCAAAACCCATTCTAAAATATCCAATAAAACTAGAGTGTAAAAAAATCAAGATTTTTTAAAAATTTAAATCAGACATATTTTATTGAAATAGTTCTCCCCCCCCCCCATGTTGTGACTAGTTACCAGTTTTATGCTTCTAGAACAATTAAACTTCTAATTACTAACATAGTCTACATTTTTACACTTTAATTAATAAAATTTAATTATTAGTAATTACAGAAATTATAAAAATTTCAAATTAATAATCAGGAATATGTTAAGGAAAATTTTAGGTATTTTTTATCAATAGGATTCTTCACAAAACATTGTACCCAAAATAAGTTCCTCCACAAAATTATTTGTCTTGTAAATAGATTTTTCATAGAATTTTTCTGCCTTCAAATTGAACTTTTCACAAATTTAAACTTTTAAAAATAAAATCTGGCTTGTAAATAAACATTTGAACTCACTGAAAAACATATTACTTAGCTTTTTTATATATGAAGGGTTGGATCTGAATGCATCGATAATTTGAAATTCACAAAATTATAACTAGAATTTTCACAAGTATAAGCAAAACTTCTCAATTTCACTATAAAACAGGATCCTATGAAAAAAGTCTGGACAGACCCCTAATAATTTCATTAGCAGGGGTGGGGAAATACATCATTTTGCTCATTAGTGGCGAGTGGATTTTCTGTCTAGGCGAGGGCATTTTTATTTTTTTTTAAACTATAAGGCGATAGAGACATTACCAGAGAACTTTTTTAATCTAGATAATTTACCTTTCCAAATTATTACAGTGTGAATATGGTACTAAGTTCCAGGGACCGATTTACAAATTTGGGGGCCCTGGGCACAGATGCTTATGGGGGCCCCCTTGCACTGATATTTACACTGAAACTGACTAAAAAAATGAAAAAAGTTAGTTTCTAAAATAACCATTAAAAAATATAATAATCAATAACTTACATTTAAATAATTATTTCACAATTATGAAATTTAAATGAGTAGACGTTTTATAATAAATTGTGATATGCAAATTATCTTTTTCAATCCAAGTCTGTATATCTGGAATGATAACTTATGCAACAACTAACAATAAATTTTCAACAACATAAAGCTACAATTATTTAAAATATTAAGGGGCTTTACAGTCTGCAAGAAATGCTCACGAACACTTTCTGACAATATAAAAGAAAGGCTTGAATTAAAAATACAATATATTTTTAAAGTAATAAAGATAAAAGAAAATATTGACTGTAATAAAATAATAAATAGATGTTTCAGAGAAAATATAGGTACAGCATTATAAAAATAGAATATGAACATAATAGAATTTAGAGTGAAATGTAAAATTTCATTGAATATTAAAACTAAATTATATTTTGGACTATAGTTGAAAAACCATCAGCAGCATTTGGGGGCCCCTGATTTTCAGGGGTCCTGGGCCTTTGCCCCGAATGCCCTGCCATAAATCTGGCACTGCTAAGTTCTATCTTATATTAAGCTTACCTCTGTTGTATATATTTCTTAATATTATAGAAAGAAAAAATTACGAAAATGCATTGTAGTAATTGTAATTTCGTCTGTAATAGCATGCAATTTCGTCATACTATTTTCAATTGCATGTGTGTTGCATCTTGCAGGCTGGTGAAATAAATCCTTAGCTGGTAAGATTTTTGAAAAATTCCCCACCCCTATCATTAGTTAGTAGAATACAATAAAGTTATACACATTAATAATCATGTAGGACTAAATAAAATATTAGCAATATTCACAGTTATCAAAATGTTTAGTAACTGTATTTAATATATTTTATTGTTAGCATTACCTAAAATTAATAATTATTAAACAAATAATTTGTAATTAGTTATATACATTTTTATGCTTTAAATAATAAAGTGATAATTTATATTTTAATATTCATTTTAAAAGGCAAAAAAGCAGAATATTATCTTAAAAAAAAGGCAGTATTCTATTAGAAAATATATTAGTAATGTGCTTAGTAACAATAAGAGGGGAAAATAGATAACTTTTTATTATAAAAAATAAAATATCATTAATTTTTTAAAATTTTATAAATTACAAATTGAAAAATAATGTTAAATAAAATGATTTAGTAACATCCTGTTTTTTCTCAAAAAATAAAGTTTTGTCATTTTTGTAAGGTCTTGGACACCTGTATTTTAAAAAAAAAACTGTGGTATGGAGAAATTTTATTATTATTTTTTTAAAGGTAGGGTGCATTTTGTAAATTTTAAAATTGCCCAGAAGAAACAATTATAGAATAAATAAAAGTTGTAAGTACAAGTAATTTTATTAGTTATCAGCACAAATAATAAGACTAAAAAATATTGACAGCTCGTTATGCATTTGTACTAAGAAAAATCAATGTTGTTCACCTAAATCTTAACTTATAGGATATACCGTACTTTGGGGCCTATGCGCCGCACACACCGTAAGCGCCGCACCTCCGAAAATGCATTAAAATAAAACAAATATTCATCAGAAGCGCCGAACCGCCGTATGCGCTGCACTTACGAAAATACATCAAAATGTTAAAAATTGCGTTATACAGGGTGAGTCATAAATATCGAAACAATAGGCTATCTCCTTAAATATTGCCCTTAGACCCATACTTCCAATTGCAAAAATTCATAAAAAAATGTGAAATTTTTGATAAGATAAATTGCGACTCCATGGGGGGTCTATTTGAAAAATTGCGAAAGTTAACTTTTTATACGGCCCCTGTAGAATAAAAATTCCAATTACGAAAACTTTCCTTATTCAGTCCTGAATGAGACACAAAAAGTTGCATCTTCAAAACTCGCAGAGTTATAGCCCTTTGAATTATTCATCAGGTTTTAAGGGATTAGACACAAATTGAAATAGGCGCAATTCAAAAGACAATGCTACTTTAACAGTTCTAGAAAACGTGTAAAAAACCTACCTTTTGAGATTTTTTTTTTTTTTTTTTTTTTTTTTTTTTTTGTGATAGTTAGCCATATAATTTGCTAAGAAAATCACATCCTAAAATTTATAAAAATTTCATATGGTTAGTACTGGTTTAAATGGAATAATTAAAAATCGTTATAACTCAAAACATTATTTATCAGATTTCAGTTTCTTTCCATTTAATTAAACATGAAAATCTAATTTTAGTTTTGCTTCAGAGTTTTTGTTTTCAATATTAATTTTAAAACTATTAAAAATTATTTATTGAAAAAATAACATAATTTAACAAAAATCATGTTTTCAAAAGTAAATATTTTTTCAATTTTACCCGAAACAAAACTTATGTAAAATAGTTAAAAATGACATGTTTCAAGTTTGTACTCTTTTTTTTAACAATTCTTAATTTTTAAAAAATTTAAAGACAAGAAATAGTTGGGGAAAAAATTCATTATGCAGAAAAATGAAATGTTACCGTTTTACTGCCCGTCAGTTATTTAAAAGAATGCTTTTCTAAGTTGCAAATTAAGTCTTTTTTAGAAATTTATCTCTCATAACTTCAACTTTTTATCGTCCTGGAGAGGCTGTTAAAAAATCTGTATTCTGGGCTCAGGCCGGGTCAGGACCGACATGTTACTTTTTTCTGGGCTGTCGCCTATCCGGGCCTAACGTATTTTTGATACCGAAGGGTTTAGCTTTCTTCTTCCTAGGTCTGCACTGGATGAAAATATCAATCCGGTCTCGAACAATCCGTATTAAGATCATTGTCTCTGACTGACCTAATACCTGCCTGAAATAAGTAAAATTTGGTTCAATCAAAATTTTTACAAAAACCACATAAATTTTGAAATCGCTTTTATTTTACAAAAAAAAAAAAAAAAAAAAAAAAAACTTAAAAAATTATAAAAAAAAAATAGTATATTCAAATGCTAAAAAAAATAAATACCATAAAACCAGAGAAAAAAAATCTGCCTATGACAGAAATCTGTCTTAAACGGAAAATGTGTTGATCCATGCAAAATAAATACAATAATACCTGAGAAAAATGTAAATTCTATTTAACCTTCCTAGGAAGGGCATTTGTCTATAACATATTTTTCTTTCCTATGTGATTCCGTCTTAAAAGTTTTTACTGTATAACATTTTTTAAAGTCTCCAACGCACGGGATATGGATTAGTGATATTAAAATATAAGTGAAACATTTACATGTAAACAGAGATTCATTGATAAAATAAATATATCAGAGCCTTTGGCGCTTCTTTAATATTAAAAAGTATAAATATAAAAAAATGAAAAGCTATAATAAGTATTTTTGGTAAGAACTCCTCCATACGAAATAATTTTAAACCACACCAAAGTAAAAAACTATGTAGAAATTTACGGCTGCGCCGGGCTATGATTAAAATTTTTTTCTAGGCCGGTCTGGGTTATGATTTTAACATTTTTCCATGCCGGGCAGAACTTTTTTCCTAATGGGTCGTTTTGGGACCGGACCTAGATATCCGATCCATGCAGACTTCCAGTGCTGACAATCAACATAATTTGAAAACAAGTTTTTATTCAAATCAATACGCTGCTTTATTAAGAGGCACTGTCTTAAATCAGATCTTATCTTTAACACCGGATAATTTGTGGACGATCCCTCAATTGCTTTGAAAATGAAATAATAATTATTGGTTTACAAGCATGGTAAAATGGTGTAAGTCACGAATTTTGGAGGATTTTGGATTTTAATATCTCTGTCAGGTTTTTAGATACGGAGATGAAAATTTTTTTATCGAATTTAGGAATGGATAAGGAATAATTCCCTAATTGGAAATTTTGCTCTACGGCGGCCGTATAAAAACTTAATTTTCGTACTTTTTCAGATAGACACCCCATGGAGTTGCAACTTATCTTATGAGAAATTTCACCTTTTTTTATGAATTTTTGCAACTGGAAGTTTGGGTCTAGAGGCAATATTTAAGGAGATAGCCTATTTTTTCGATATTTATGACTCACCCTGTATACAGTGTTTTTTCACGGTTTTTTTTTTTTTTTTTTTTTACATTTGTAATATAAATCCAATTTTAAATTTAGTATATTTTGTATATTTTTTATGATAAAATTAAATTTGAATTCGTGCAGCCTCTTTTTTGCGTTTTTTTAGACGTTTTTTATAATTTATAACGAGGTTTGCAGGGTTTTGTCGCGATATTTGACAAAATTTGCAGGGTTTTATCATGATATTTGACAAAATTAGCAGGGTTTTATCATGATATTTGACGAAATTTGCAGGGTTTTATCGCGATATTTGACAAATTTGCAGAGTTTTCCACGATACTTGAAAAAATTCACGTTTTTTATAGGGATGAGCAAGGGATGAATCATGAATATTTTAATGAATCGTGAATTTTGATACTTGAAGCAATACTTGAAAAAATTTGCATTTTTTTAAAACGTAAATTCTGTCGAAAAAGCACAGAAAAAAGGAGAAATTTGTAAAAAAAAAAGCATAAAAAGAATGAAAAAAATCTAAAAAATCTCGAAAAAACACACATTCCATCAAAGATACATGATTCATTCATTTCATCATGATTCACTCCATTCTCATTCGCCTTTGAGACAATATGAATCATGATAAAATGAATGAATCATGAATCTTTGATGAAATGTTCGTTTTTTCGAGATTTTTAATAGATTTCATGCTTTTTTATTTTCAAATTTCTCCTTTTTTCTGCATTTTTTCTACTGATATTACGTTTTTTCTCGTTTTTTTACTGTTTATTTATAGATAGGACATATTTGCGTTTTTTCTAACAATTTTTTTGTTGATCCTTTGAGAAATTCACAATTTTCCCGTGATCTTTTGACATAATTTGTGTTTTTTAGAGATTTTTTGACATATTTCACATTTTTACTGCAATCTTTCGTCGAAATATGGGTTTTTTAGCGATACTTCAGTGAAATTTATGATTTTTTTGCGATCCTTTCAATAAATTTGCAGTTATTTTTCATGATTCTTTGTCGAAATTAGCATTTTCTTTCAGTGATTTTTTTTATAATGGGGACTAGCGTTTGATTGAGAAGGACGGATAAACGGGATTTTACGATAATAAAATTGTAGTTTTTCAACTGATCCTATCATGAAATACACATTTTTTTCTTTTTACATATTCGCGCTTTTCCCGTGAACCTTTGATAAAAGTCGTGTTTTTTTCTCCCGTTTCTTTGATAAAATTCTTGCTTTTTCTGCGAATGAGTGACAGAAATTAGGCTATCATTTGTCAAAATTCACGATATTTTTTATGCTTCACATTTTCTTCCTGATGATTGATTTTTCACAATTTTCAGAAAACTGCCGATCAGAATCACCTCTGTAACGGATATCGCTGCAAGAGAAAAAAAATGTATCGTATCCGCCGCCCTGGCAGAAGTGCCGCAGTAAGCATAATTTTAACTTTTAAACTCGTATGCGCTGCAGCGCTTACGCCCAAAAATAAGGTCTCTTGCTATGCTTAACATTTTTATACCAATTAATTTTTTCTCTTATACATTCTTTTATAACAACTGTTGAGTAGATGTTATTCTTCCATTCTTCTTTTGATCCAATATTTTGTAGAAATTTATTATTGCAAAAGTCAAAGGAGAAAAAATTCGGTACTACTGTTATCCCGTCGACCAATTTTGCCAAATTATTACAAAAAAACAAATAATTAGTAGAATATTAATAAAAATTCAAATAAAATAACCAAATAAAAATCACTTTATAACATTTTAAACACGTGAATTGTATTTAATGTCATTGAATGTGACATTCACTATTGTCCATTATTGGCATTTAATCTTATAGTTTGACGATATTTTTTTAGTCGATGGGATAACCTAGTAATACCAAAGATTCTAGTTATTTGCTCTCTTTCTTTGGAGAAATTTATCATACTCGCCAGGTTTAATATTTCATGTAAATGAATGAATAATTTGACTACTTAAAGGAAATTATGACATCACAAATTATGTTAAATTTAAATGAAATGCTTTTTATGCCTTTACTAACTTACTGTACTTAATGTTTTACAATTCTCAGGAATTAAGTTTAGAAACAATTTTTTAAAGCTATTTTTATTTTTTTCATTTATTTATAAGGCAAAATACCTCTAAAAAAATCATAATTAATCTTAGATTAAAATACTTTTATGTCATTTTAAACATTTATAAGAAAAAAAAATGAATTTTAATCAATGATTAAAAAAAATCAGTTTATTTTAATCAATGATTGGAATTTCATGGCACAAAAATGTCTGTATGTACTATCTGTCACACAAAATATGTTATTTATTTTTTTACTCAAAAAATTTAAATATATATTATAAACCATCATTAAATAATCAGGGTTGAGTTTTTGACAACAAAAAGTGATTTTTGACAAATTATAAATTTGTTGAAAAGTGTCAAAAACCTTATACACATTTTATTTTAGCAATCATTAATGCTATTAAATCAAGCTAAAAACTGATTATATATTATATAAATTATTTTTATTTAGTTGTATTGTATTCAAACTGTAATAAAATTATGTATCATAGTTTAAATTATTTGTCAATTGTCATGCTCGGAAAAATATCTAAAAATATTCAAACTATTTAATACAGTTTACAACGTACTGTAGTTGACTTCCTTAAAATCTGCAACCCTAAAATCCACACATAATTTACAGATATAAACATTGAAACTTTCCAGATGTAGGTACAAAATTTGACTTTATTTTTATGTCAATCCCATATATGTTTCAATCTGTACTTTTTGTTAATAATGCTGAATTCAAGCTTTTTCATGAAAGAAGAATATATTTATTTCTGAAAAAAATCAAGATATTGCTGATATCACTGGTAATGACTAGAGATGTAAATTTTCCGGAAAAATATAAGTGGCGGAAAAAAACTGGTTTTTTACCGGTTTTTTTCAGAAAAAAACGGAAAAATTGGAAAAATTGATTTTTCATGACTGTTTCTCCCGAATAAATTATATTTTCTTAGAGAATATTAAATAATAAACATTTTTTCCCATTTATTTGTATTAAATGAAAATTATTTTCACTTTATATTACAAAATAAAAAGAAAGTAGCAAAGCCTGCTTTTAAAAGTTCAGTTTTTTTTTCCCACAGCCAAGAATTTTTAAAACACTATTGTTTGTTATATCATATCTCTGTTGAAATGATTTTTCAGTTACATGTTTAACTACCAATTGACCTAATGTAAGAACCTGAGCCAATATGTCTGCAGTTTGGAAGGATAAATTATGCATTCCATTTACATAAGTATAGTTTTTAAGTAAATGATATAGTTTAAAGAAATTGTTGCAGTTTTGTCATTATTATCAATATCAGTAATCAAAAAATTCCATTGTTTGTTTAAAAAATGTATATTTTTACATTATTACACTTTTTTTCATACAGTTATAATTTTATTTACTTTAAAAAATATGTTTAGTTTTGGTATAGCTTTCCAATCTCAACTCAAAGTTTTGATTTAGTTTTATAATCTAAATTCAAATAAAACTAAGTTTTAGTTTGGCTTACTCAGATCTGCAACTAAAAAATAGCATAGGATTTATTGACTGTTAGATTTTTACTCACTGAAACCAGAAAAATATATTTTTTTTTTTAAAGTTTAATTAAGCGTAATTTTTTTTTTTTTAAATCCTGAAATCTGGTATTCTATTCTTGAGTAAGAAACCATATTCAATAAGGTTTCCATATGATAATTTCATATTTCTAAGAATGGAATTCAGAAGTTATGAAAACAGAACACTACAAATAGAAAATGCTCGCTATTTGAGGAATTAACAAAAGCAGTTACATACAGAGATAAACTTCTAGTGTGCTTTAAAAAACTACAAAAATTCAAAGTTTAACCAAAAGGGAAATGTATAATTTGAAACATAGTTATTTGTAATAAAAGTTTTTTTTTTTTTTTTTTTTTTTTTTTTTTCATCACAGTTGTACTTTTTTAATGCAAACTGCCCATGTTTTTGCAACATTACTGTACATTATGGAGGTCAATTTTAGATTCAATACCTTGAAAAAACATTCAATTAATCAGCTATAAGGAAATCTTGAAAAATGCAGTATAGTAGTGCCACCTATAAGGCAATTTACATCAAAAACTAAACAACATTAATATATATCAGGAACTGTCTGAATCTGTAGTTTGATAAAAAATCATCCTTTAGTCCTTGAGATAGAGCTATTGCGATAATCATGAATAATGCAGCATAGCAGCGTCATCTGTTGAGCGATTTCCACCAAAAAGTAATGTGCACAAAGTTATGTCAAAGATTAACTTAATCTGAAGTTTTATGAAAATACATACATTAATTCTTGAGATAGAACTATTGTAGAAATTATGAATAATGCAGCATAGCAGCACCATCAGTTGGGTGATATACACCAATAACTAAACATCTCGAGTTTACATCAAGGTGTAACTGAATCTAAAGTTTTGTGAAATTATGTGCATCAGTTCTTGAGGTCAAGTGCCTATAAAATTTTTGTCCCATACAGACTCACAGAGTGACAGATATTTTCCAAAAACTATCAAATCGTGTTCCCTTCTAAAATGTTTAAATACACCAAAAACTGGAAGTCAAAATTTTTACGATTTCAATACTTACTTCTTGGAAAGATAGAAAAAAGTAATAAATGCATGCTTCAAATTTTATGTTAAATTTTTAATTTTACCATTTCTATTAATCGGCATATTATTGAAATAATTTTGCACATGAGTTAATTTTTAAAAAGAGAAGTTGCATTTAATTATATCCCTAGATTTTTTTCATGTAATCCTATTTTTGTGAAATTGTGAATAAGAAATTATTACTATTTTTAGAGTCCTATTTAGACATTTTTAATAAGGTTATTTATGCATATATACAACTTGATAAGATTCAGCTGCTATATGGCATAAGATTTTTTTTTTCTTCAATCACTGCATTTGCGAAAGATTCAATTTGTAGATTAAACTTTTTTCTGAAATGTCTATTTTCAAAAGAAATTTTGCGAAGTGTCTTGTAATCAAACAAGAAAAAAATGTGAAGGATCCTTTCAAGTCTTCTCAAGTTGATTTCTGCTCAGAGATCAGATTACCCACATTAAAGTTTTCATGTGGGACACTCAACATAAAAATAAATAAAATAAAAAATATGAGAATGAAGCTTTTACAAAATTTTCACTATATTTCATATGAAATTTAAATTTTCCCAGTTCGGAAAAATTGAAAAATAAGCCTTCGGAAAACCCCCGAAAAAAAACGTTTTTTTTTTCCAATTTTTCCGTTTTTTTTCCGAGCATTCCCATCTCTAGTAATGACAATCTTTTTGCCAAATGCATTTGTGTATTAACTAAGCTTTTTTTATTATTAAGCCTGGCTAAACCTGAAATAAAACTTCTTTATTTTATGATTTTGTTGTGAATTAGTAGTGCACCCTTATTAGGGAAGTTGCATTTAATAATTAAAGAAAAATGCATCTCATCTTTATGATAAATATTTAACTGTACATTATTGATATATATATATATATATACTTTTGCTTTTAATATTTTAAACACTTTAAAAATGTATCTAAATTTTTATCATTTTAGTTATTTTAATATTTCACTACATTGCAGGGGTGATTCTCGTCTGAAAATTCCGAAATTTCCGAAAATTTAAGGCATTCTCATCCGAAAATTTCAAATTGGGTAATCAGTTCCGCATAGTTGCCAACTTGTACGGTTTTGTGCGCGGAAAAAACAATTGCGTAGAAATGGAAAATTCGTGAATTTGTCACCGAAATAGCATACATTTCGTCAATATTTCGTGGAAAAACGATGATTTCGTCAATGTTTTTGTAAACGAACTTTGTCAAAAGATAGATGAAAAACGCGAATTTCCCGTGCGGATCGCGGAAAAAACGGCAATTTCTCCAAATATCGCAGATAAAACGTTGATTTCTTCTGAAGACCACGGGAAAACGCCGATTTCGTCTAAAGATTGCGGATATAACGCCGATTTCGTTAAAAGATCGCGGGGAAAAAACGCCGTTTTCGATAAAGGATCGCTTAAAAAATCTTTGTCAAAAGAATATTTGAAAAAATAAGCCGATTTTATCAAAAGATCACAGAAAAAATGCCGATTTCGTCAAAAGATCGCGGGAATAAAATGCCGTTTTCGAGAAAAAATCGCGTAAAAATGCAAATTTTGTCTAAAGATCGTCGAAAAAACGCCGATTTTACTTTTAAAAAACAAGGGAAAACACCGATTTCGTCAAAAGATCGCGGAAAAACCGCCGATCTTGACAAAAGATCGCAATAAATCGCCGATTTTGCTAAAATATTGCTGATTTCATCTGAAGATAGCAGGAAAACGCCGATTTTGTCCGAAGATCGCTGGAGGGGGGGGGGGGGGGCTCACGACCCCCCCCCCCCCCCGATTTCCGAAAATGCGATGCGAATTTCCGAAAAAAAAATTTCATCCAGAATCACCCCTGCTACATTGTAAGCATTATTATAATCTTAAATGCATTGTTAATTACATTGAAATTACTGTTTCGAAAATGTAAACAAAGCAATAACCAAAAATCTGCAAAATTCCAAAATCCACGTTACGTCTGATCCCAAGCTGTGCGGTTTTGAGGGAGTGTACTGTATTTATATTTTCATTACTATTATATGTTCAGTTTGTTAGTAAAAAAATTTAGCAATCTAATTTGTGCTTTAAAAAATAAATAAATAAATAAAAAATAAAAATACTATTAAAGTGGCCACTATTATTGTCTGCAATAAGTTATCTAGATTTTTAATAATTCTTAAAAGTTTTTTGTACATAAAATAAACATTATAAACCACATTGGCAACATAAATGTTCTCTGAGTAATTTAATGAATTACAATATGATAGCAATATAATTAAATGTTCTTTAAATCAATAATTTAAAAGAATGTGGTTTGTTACTTTCAGTATTTACACATCTTTCAATATTTACATATCTTACACATCTTATATATCTTCATTTTATTTATGTTAGTTTCAGTTTGTTTAGAATAATCCGTTTATGTCATATATAATATAAGACCATTAATAGTAAACAATATTACCCATTTGAAATTAACCATTGAATTTAATAACTTATAGTACATTGAATATGGAAGGAAAAAAGAACAATGTGAATACAAATGGAATTTGTAGAACCAAAGCAGAATCTTTAGGTCCCAAATACTTTGGAACTACAAATAGAGTGTGTGGTTTCATCTTCGTATTTGGCATGAAAAAGCAAAACAATACGAATTTGGGACTACCAACACACATAAAGCCAAAATTAATTGAAGAAAAACCAAGTAATCTATAATGGATATGGAGAAAATAAAACAGTTATGACGTTATGAGTTATAAAGTAGAATGAATCCCAAATGCATTACCTTAACCCTGATATCGCATGTGGTAAATTAAAACATGAAGTATTTATATATCATATGACAGAAAAATGGAGATAATAAAATAATAAAAACAAAAAAACGACTTATACATATCATAATGTTCAATTAATAAATTAATTAAAAGCAGAATAATGTAATATCAGAAAAATTAAACCATACACCATAGTTTACCCTATTATTATTTAAATCAATAACATTTATTTTGACTATGCTAGGTTGAACTCAATAACTTAATTAAGGAAGATTAAAGATTAAAAAATAGCTTATTAAGAAATATACCCTATACATTTAGTAGTGATATAGTACACTCATTTATTAAAAGTGAAGTGCAATTTAATAGTGTAAATGATTAAAATTATTAATATAATAGATATAACTAAACAATAATCCATACATTGGTGTTATTTAAATCCCATAGAAATTTTGTACCAAATTAACAAATAAATTTCCCATTCTCAATATTTATATATATACATTAAGTTAACCTTTGCGTATTATCCAGACAACACCGCCCTCCCCCGTATTCTAACATCTACCCAACCAACCTATCATATACATTTTTTTATATATTTTTTACATTTTTAATTTTTTATTCTTATTTTTTATGTTTTAATAATTTTTTTGTACTTTTTTTTATGCAAAGTGTTAATTATTAGATCATGTACTTACTAATTGTATATTAAAGAATATATGAATTTTTTAGGAAGACCATTAATTATAGCATCATAAACAAGCTTTTTAATATTAGTATTAATTAAATGAGAAGAACATAAATATTTTATTCTATATAAATGATTGAGGATTTCATTACGATATACAGAATTATGAAGACAAGATTTAAAATTAGTAAATGTATTAACTTTAAAATTTTTTCATTTGTCATATATATCAGTTATTAATTTGTTTTCTTTTGATATAATTTTAAGATCTAAAAAGTGAATGGTATTATTAAAAAGCAGGTTTTTTGTAATTTCTAGATTGGATGGATAATCAACGGGTAATTGAGATATACTGGTGTTATCAGTATCAATTAAAATTATATCATCTAAATATCGATATAAATGTATTTTATTATTAAAATATTTACGTTCATAATGATATAAGTCTGATAATATACTAGATGTACTACCACCTTGTGGTATACCAACTTTTTGAATATATATGTTATCTTGCATGATAAAATTATTATAGATCATGAAATTAGTTAAAGTAAGAAAATAATCAGTATCAATTTTCATTGATAGATCCAAATCATGTTGATATTTTTTAAAAAGGTCATTTATGATATTATGTAAATCTAATAGATCAATATTATTAAAAAGATCTTTGAAGTCATAAGTTAAGTAGTTAAATTTTTTATGCATTTAAGATTTTTCATATATATACACTGTAAAATATCTTTAAAATTTTCTTATCTGAGCATATTACTTCAAGTTTTTAGCTGTAAGTCTAGCCTTAATAATTTTTTGTAGAAAAGTCTTAGAATGGGAGGAGGGAACAATATAAAAATAAAAATATGTGTATTATTTATGGATAATTTCATAAGTTAAATTATGCAAGTATATTCACCATGTACTTTGATTTTTAAAAGTTAAGTTTCAAAAGTATTTAATTTGATTAGTTTATATTTTTAATGTAACGCTATTTTAAATTATTTTTTGTTCTATATTTGTAGCTTATGATTATTTTTCTATATTTTTAGTAACTTATTGAACAAAATCATGCTTTGAGTTTTATCTAAGGTATTTGGTTTTGTACAATACATAATTTTTTTTTCTAAAAAACTGATTATTAGCAGGGTTGGCATGGTTTAAACCAATCTATTTTAACCATGGTTTAACCCTTTATCTACCGACGGTACTTATAACAGGCATGAAAGAGTTTCTCACAGAGGAAGAGGATGAATTCCACATTTTTTAAAGCAGTTTTGGACATTCTTTGGATTGATGTAAAGAAAATTTTGGAAGGATAATGGGGGGAGGGGGGGAGGTTAATATATTAGGAGCTTTTTGTCTACTCAAATCCTTGAAGTTTGTTATTGAATTGATGTGCAAAAGAGACATACACTGAATTGTGAGCTTATATCATTATAAGCATCTGAAAATTGTCTAAATGAAGTTCTTCAAAGTGTCTTTCAGGAATGAAATTATTTTTTAGACTTTAGAAATTCAAACTAAAAAGCAGTTTTTTTGAATAGACAAATAGACTATTTATACAAGACTTTTGAATTTCTGAGATTTATTTTTTAGGCAAAACATCAATTTATCATGAAGGTTGTTTTCTTTTGAAAAAAAGAAAGCGGTGAAGGCAACAGCTAAACCATTCAGAATAATATTTGTTTTGGAAAATTAATGACTGTTCTTCACATAAGTTGATCAGATATGTATATATTTATACCTTTTAGCATTGCTAATACTTTGTAAGTCGAAATATGTAGAATATATAGCCAGAGCCGTCCTTAGGGGTGTGCAACAGGTGCGGCCTCACGCTCAGGTAAAAAAGAAAAAAAATCAATTCAATTTTAAAAACATCTAAGCATTTTTTAAATTGCTGCAAGTTATTTATTTTACAATTAAATTCAGATATTTAAATTTGGTTATTTATAAAATGTAAAACTTTTATCATTAAAAAGTTAGGTGCAAATATTCGACAGCAAAAAATATTCCCCATAGTCGTCTAGTCTCCATAGTTTAGAGTTTCCCCCAGAGGGTTTCAGGGGGGCGCTGTGCCCCTCCTGTCCTTTAGTTTAAAAACTAGCGCCCCTCTTGCCCCTCATCCAAAAAATAGCACCCCTCTGGTCGCTCATTCAAAAAAATAGCGCCCTTCTTGCCCCACATTTGAAAAAACGCAGACTTTCAGCGATGATGCGAACACGTTACAGCATGCAAATTAGGCAAAAACTCGGCGACGGAAAGCAAAAATAACTCTTATGCTTCCCACGGGAAGCGTAATTTCGTTAACAAATCGCGAAAAAACTCCAAATTTAGTCGAAAAATGGTGAAATAATGACTAATTTCCAGCAAGATTCGCAAAAAGTAGCTAATTTCGCCACAAAATCCTGAAAAAGTGGCAGATTTCCTCAAAAGATCGTGAAAATACGACAAATTTCGTTGATAAATCGGGATAAAACGGAAATTTTTGTCAAACGATTCACAAAAAGCAGAAAATTTCACCAAAAGATCACGAAAGACGGCAACTTTCGTCAAAAAATTGCAAAAAAACTGCAGATTTCGTCAAAAGATTTGCGAAAAAAAGGCAAATTTTGTCCACAAATCGCAATAAAACGGAAAATTCTGTAAAAAAATTCGCAAATAATGGGAAATTTCGCCAAAAATTCTGGAAAATATCCAGAAAAAATGACAAATTTCGTTAAAAGATCGCAAAATTGCAAATTTTGTCTAAGTAGCATACAAAAAAAAAGAAGTTAATGACAGAATTGAATTTTTCTGTTCTAAAAACTATTTCTCCTGCTTCAAAATTGTGATTTTATTGCTCCAAAAGAGGATTTTTCTAATTCACAATCATTTTTGTACAAAGAGAAAATTGCACCGGGGCATAATTAGATTACATTAGGGGCGTCCCCCCTCCCAACTTTTTCTTGTGACAGCCCAAAAATGACGTCTGTAGTATAAATTTGGTGCCGCCCGAGGTGACCACCTCCCCCTCCCCCCGCATGGTTCTGTTCACAATCCATCACAAATTTGCCGTTTTTTCACCATCTTTTCACGAAATATGTCGTTTTCCCCTCTTTTTAAGCAAAACCTGTCGTTTTTTTCATGATTTCTTAACTAAACCTGCCTTTTTTTTGCAATCTTTTAACAAAATTTATCTTTTTTTCAATTTTTGACGAATTTTTTTTTTTTTTTTTTTGGGGGGGGGGGGGGGTTCTGGATTTTTTGACGAAATTTCTGTATTTCAACGATTCTTTGAACCACCAGATTCTAGATTCAACGCTATAAAAGTGAACTAAAAATCAAAAAAGTGCCCTGAAGAATGTGAAAAGTGCCCTTTTCAGAACAGTAGCACCCTGTCCCTTTTTAAACCTGGGAGAAACTCTGGTTTATCTTTAGTTTTGTTGTGATATTGTTGCAGAATATGTGAAATAAAATTGTTGAAACAGAAACACAAAACAAGCCTCGATTAGGTAATAGTTCTGAGCCTCCCCTCCCAGCATCATCCCCTTCCCCTCACTGTAGACATTTTGGCGTCAAATCAGTAGTCAGTGCTGATGCAACAATAAGCAATAAATTTTATTTTAGTGTTATTTGAATTAAACACATTTAATATTCTGGATGCTGTTATTTCACGAGCTCAGGTATTTATCTAGATCTAGATTCTTCAATTATTAGTAAAAGTTGTGAGAGTATTTGTTAGATTCCTTTTAGCATAAATAATCGTATTTAGAAAGGTGGAAATACTATATTTTTACATCTTACATGATTAACATAATCATCAGCCACAATTAATCGCTCCATATTTTGTCATAAGAATTCAGATAATGCATATAAATCAGTGTTGAATTCAGAGAAGGAACATGGAGGGGGAGGCAATTTCTTACCGCAGCAATGAGATGTCCTCCAGAACCTAAGAAATCCCTTTTGAAGAAAAATGCTTGAATTTAAACTGCGACAGAAGAGAGCTGGAAGCTACTATGACCAAGTCGTTGTTCTTAAATTTAGAATCCAAACATTAATTGCCTAAGTTTAGCATAAAAAAATAAAAATAATAAAATTAAATTTAAATTGCTGAAAATTCTCAAGAATTTAGCGGATTTTAAGCAAAACTACAAATTTTCTCAAAGTAAAACAATTTGTTAAACCGAAATTTAAAATTTCAAAAATGTAACTTTCTTTTTTAACAAAGTTTTCTGTAACTGTGAAAATGCTTTAATTAAATAAGGTAAACTTTGCAATTAAAAATAACTAGTGGGAATAACGAAGGAATCTGAGTAGCTTATGTGGGACATATGCACCGGTCGCTCGTTCTTTAGGGGTTAACATTTAGCAAAAATTTGATCAAAATTTAAATTTTCGTAATTTTTGAAAAAAAAAAAAAAGAATTTTCGAATTAAAAAGAATACAATATAGCACCAATTATTGGAACAAGTTGGGACAGACCCCAGTTCCAATAAGCAAAAGTTCGAAAAAAAAACAGGTAACTTAGAGCATGTTCCTGGCTATACTAAAAAGTAAAAACTTATACTTTATTCAAACTTAGGACTGATACCACCAGTTACTTTTGGAGTGCTTAAAAATTGTTTTCTCTTTTTAATATTTTTAATTTATATTTTTATCATTATTTTTTTTTCTCTCTTTTTATCATTTTCTGAACTCCAGAGATTATAATTTAAGTAAAGAAGCTTTTGATTGCTGCGTGTTTCAAAGAAGTTGTTCTTTTCAAAACTGCCACATTTCTAATTCTTCTTAAATACGTTAGTTGAATAGCATTAACGATCTTCTGCCATTCGAGTTGGAGATATTCAGCTATAAGTATGCAAAATGTCAAGTCTCTTACTTACACACACAGTTACCGAGAAATAATTCTGGGAGACAAACAGAGGAGTGATGCTAATAATTTACTCATATGAATGAAACCATAAAAATTAATGTCAACCTGGTCCAATTCGATACAAGGATGTGGCCAGAAGTGCAAATAGGGGGGGGGGGGGGGTAATGTAAAGGGAGGGGCCCATATTTTCTCTCTCTCTCCCTCTGACAAATGCACACACAAACACGTTTTAGGCTGTATTTTTCTTATTAAATGGTTTGTAATAACTTCATTTTATGCTAAGAAAAGAATAGGATGCAGAATGAAAAATTTGAGTGCATAATTAGTGCAAAATTATACATCCTATTAGCTTAATGGAATATTAAATAGGACGTGCGAGTGTTGAAACACTTATTTGCACTTTTTGTACAAATGCTACAATTTTGTACTTCTACAAAACGTGGGCATCAAAACTAAATTCGATCTTTTAACAGAATTTTATTTGTATTTTTGGAACAGTAATAACTTTGAAATCTTTTCCAAGGGAGGCTCAAAATGTTTTAGGAGGGCTAACCCACCCCCCTAATTATGGCCCTGATTCGATATGAAGGAAAAAGTCTCGCAAAAATTCTCGCACCCTGCTAAGGACGGCTCTGTATATAGCAATCATACATGCAGTTACATTTAGTTTCAATTACATAAGCAGCTGTTAAAATGACACTTAAATTATAAGAGTTTGATGCCACTGTATCAATGGAAAAAATTTTCTTCCTTTTTTCTCATTTCCCACTTTCATGCCTGTTATAAGTACCATTGTGGAAAATTTAATAAAAAATATATTTAGTCAGTCTATTAATAAAAGTTATTTTCCTTATCGCACAATATACTTTATTCGAGCTAATTTAGATAGAATAGAAAAAAAAGTCGATATTATATAAGTATATAAGTTACATATTTAAAGAAATAGGTAATTTTCTTAGTCATTTTCATAGCTTATATTTTTTTCTTTTAAGAAAGGTAATATGAAATATTTTTGACAGTGAAAGCCTTTCCATTTACAGAGAGGATCATAATACATTTAAATACATTGCTTTTATAAGATTTGTAATATTTCCTTAAGAGTATTTTTGGTTAATTAATTTGATTATTTTTGTAAATATTTTACAAAAAAATTATATATACCGATATATTTAATCACTTTTAATGAAAATAATTTTTAAATTTCACATTATTATTATTTAAAAATTCCAGTATATCTTCAGATATTAAAGAAGCCAATTTATTGATGTGAAGCCATTTCTTGATAAATAATTCGATAGGTAAATAAGGGGTTAAAAAATGGTTTAAACCAACTGATTTTTTCTGAGGGGGGGGGGGGAAGAAAAATGATTGTTTTTTTTAGAAGAAATCTAATGACATTTTCTCCTTTTTCTTTATAATTTATATGTCTCAGATTATTAGATATAAATAATTTCTACTTTTAACACTTGAACTCAGCAATAAATATTAGATATAGTGGGTTTAGGCCATTTTTTTTAATGTATATTATTAAAATCAGTATGTGTTGGTGAACATATCTATTGCTCTAAAGAAAAAGCTTCTAACATGTGGATTGATCAATGATAAAATCGATTAAAAATATTCGATATTTAGTACAAAATATTTTTTTTTAATGCAGAATATTTAACACAGTTAATAATATAACATGATGATCTTTAAGATTTTGCTCAAGCTGTAAAAGAAATTTTTCTTTATTTTGGTGATTATCTTGAAGAATTAAAATCAAAATATGAAGTTGAATAAGAGAGTATTCAAAGATTGGGATGTTAGTTATAGCATTTTAAGAAAAACAATCTTATTATTATTCTTTTTCTCTGTTACCTGCAGATTCTAATGACTTCAAATTGTCACTCAAAAAACAAAATCCTAAGAAATACAAATAATTTATGAATATAAATTTATTATATGAATATCTGTGAAAAAGAATATTATATTTGTCAAACAACATCCAAATGTTTGTTATTAGTAATCAAAAGATTGTTTATAAGGACTTTGAGAGTATTAGTGTTTTACTGTGTACAGCAGATTATTCTTTGAACATAAGGCTGTTTGCTAATACTGATTAAATTGAAATATGAATTTTTTCAATTTTCTACATAAAAATTCACTGTAACTATTTATTTAAATTATTTTAAAATGAAGTTAAATAACTTATAATCCAACAATGCGTATTTTTCTTATTAAATATGCATGTATATGTTATTAAAATTAAAAAAAAACTGGTTTAAATTTAAAAAAAAAAGTTTTTTTTTTTTTCCATCCCTGATTACCAGTGATATCAGCAATATCTTGATATGTATATTTCAAAATAAATTTATACATCTTTCATGGACATTTACAAGTTTAACCATATAATTGAGAATTACATAGAGAGATTAAAATAAATATAGACTAATATGAAACCAAAAAATTCTCTAATTTTGCCTCTACATCTCAACTGAAAGTTTCATTCTTTACATCAGCCAGATATGCAGATTTTAGGCATTTGCAGATTTGAGGGAATATACTGTATTGTGTTGTATGAAAAAGTATTTCATCTTCATTAAATTAAAGATTTTTACATGTTTTTTTCTATCTCAAGAAATTAATTATAAATTTTCATAAAAGCATACTTTCTTATATTTATAGTCTAAAATTTGTTTCTTGTACACATTTATGATTTTTCTGATATAAAATTTTATCTTAATTTTTAATTTATTATTATTTTTTTCTTCCAGATATTCAAGAAATTGTTTATACACAACATATTTACCTAATAAGTCCAGTTTCAAGTTAAGTGATATTCTGATTTTTTTCCTGATGCTGTGAAAATCTGCCTAAAAGTACTTGCTTCAAAAAAAAAGAAAAAAAATTAATAGAATAAACAACTTTACCAAACATAAATGAGGAAAATTTAAGGATTAGCAAAGGCAAATTGTATTACAAATGGTTGATTAATTTTTTTTTCAAAGATCTAATATTTTATTAACTTATTTTTTTAATTCTCTTCAAACAAATAATAAATATTTATTGTGTATATATCAAGTCAACTGCATATCTATAAATTATGATGATATTTTATTAATGAAATAAGACGATATTTTATTATTTAATGTGAAAAATTGAAGAACTTGAAAGTTAGCAAATTTTAAATACTTTGTCCGAAACTCTGTGTGCACACTGAGTTATTTTTAGAGAAGTTTTTGGTATTCATCATTCCATTCTACTATCATTATAATGAGTAATTTTGTTACAAATCCTATTATAGAATCAGTTACTGCAATTAAGGAACCACCGACTTCACATTTTAAAGATGAAGATACTTTTAAAAATGAAGATGATGATCATTCTTATGAAATAGTTACATTTGCATGTTCAGTTTGTGCAATTGATTTTCCAGATAACAAATCTTTGATAAACCATGTTAGAGGTATCCATAACGAATTGACGATTAAAGAGCCATTTACTTCTCTTTGTAAAGATGAAGATGATCTTGAAAATGAAGATGATATAGATGATTGTGCTGATAAAAAAGTTAAATTTGTATGCTCAGTTTGTGTAGATGAGTTTCCTAATAAAGAATCTTTGGTAAAACATATCAATGTAATTCATAAAGGACTGAAAATACAAGAACCATCCTCTTCTCATTTGAAAAATGAAGATGATATAGATGATTGTTTTGGTGAAAAAATTACATTTCTATGTTCAGATTGTGTAGTTTATTTTCCTGATAAAGAATCTTTGGTAAAACATGTTAATGTAGTTCATAAAGGGCCAAAGATGGAAGAAGCATCCACTTCTCATTTTACAGATGAAGATGATCTTGAAAGTGAAGATGATATCGATGATTGTGTTGGTGAAAAAGTTACATTTCCATGTTCAGTTTGTGCAGCCGATTTTCCTGATAAAATATCCATGGAAAAACATGTTCGAGTCATTCATAAAGGATTGAAGATACACACGTGTCAATTTTGCCAGAAAGAGTTTTTTTATAAATCTCATTTTGACATCCATGTGCGATTTCACACTGGTGAGAAACCTTATTCATGTAAAATTTGTCATAAAAAATGCACTACAACCTTTGACTTAAAAGCACATGTCCTTAGTCATAACAAAGAAAGACGTTTTGAATGTTATGTATGTGAATTAAAATTTACTAATAAAAATACTTTAAAGAAACACTTCAGAACACATACAGGGGAAAAACCTTTTAGTTGTCCCATTTGTGCAAAAGAATTTTCTCAGAGTAACAGTTTAAAATATCATGTTAGTACTCACCAAACTGAAGATTTTGTTTGTGATGTCTGTGACAAAACATTTTCTGAAAAATATCGATATGATTATCATCTTCGAACACATGATCCGAAATATAATAACGGTTTATGAATGGTTTTATTTTAGATTTTTCTATTGAATGTGCCCAACTCATTTGTGACAAAATCGCCTGTTATTAAAATTCCCACTACTCTATTTTATTCTTGATTTGTTAATCTTTTGTTGGAAATCTTAACTTGTTGGCTTATGCAAAAAAATAAATAAATAAATAAATAACTTTTTTTTTTTTTTTAATCAAAAAATTGTTTTGTTAGATTTTCAATTTTGATTTGATATGTGAACAGAAATTTTAATCTGTAGTAAAATATTTTAATGACATTTTGTGTATGTTGAATATACCTTGATTGGAAAAAAAATATGCACTTTAATTAATTTGATGAAATAAATTGAAAATTACTTTTTTATAGGATTGTATTATTACACATACATATATATAGACACATATTAACAGGAGTACAAATTTTTTTATTTTCAGCATTTCTATATCCATATGATAATACCTCAAAAATTTTTATATGTTATAAGCTTACATAAATTCTGTATTACGGTAGGTAAAATTATTTTTATTTTTCAATTTTTTTTAAATTTATATGCGAGTATGTACAATACATATTATTCTAAATCGATTTTGTGAAGGTCCTTATACAGATTTTTTTTTTATTTGCAGTTAAGTTTTTTCTGTTGTGGGAAATTATGTAATATGATGTTAAAATCCAAATCAATTATATATTTTTCTGCAAAATTTCCTCCCAATACTAGATTGGACATATTCTGAAACTCTGCATATTTATTCTTAAAGTTTAATTCACACTCGTTTTCCTAAAACAGACTTTCCAAATCTCTTGATCTTTGCATGTTCTTCAGGCACTTATCGGTTAGCCAGTGGCCAGTATTATATATACATGTACTGGGTGTCCCCAAAATGACTGATAGATTTTAAAACTCCATAACCTGCAAACGTTAACAGATATTAAAAAAAATTCTTGCAGGGCAGTCATGTATGATGTCAGGATTTTTTATGTTGAGATTCTGAGTTTTAGTTACAAATAGCAAAAACAGATGGTGCTGCAAGTTTAAGCAATAACTGCTAAATTCAGGCTTGATTTTTCGGCCCCTCTTTTCTTCCCCAAAATGACTGATGAGTTTTAAAACTCCATAACTTTCAAACGGTGGCAGATATATATATATATATATTTATACAGGGTGTCCGAAAAGTCTGGAAACGGTCGAATAACTCGAGAAATACATATGAGATTGAAAAACGTAAATATACGTGTTAAATATTTTTAAATAAGCTACTCAGTGATACCAAATTTGACCTTCGTAACCGACCCCCTGGGGGTCAGAGGGGGTCCAACTTTGAAATCTTAAATTATAACCCCCATTTTTTATTGCAGATTCGGATTCTACAGACAAAAATACGTAACTTTTGTATTTGATGTTTATTTCGAATCCTCGTTTATCACGGTGTAATCGAGCATATTAAAACGATACATATTTCGGCTTTTCCAACGTAATTTTCCCTAATCGAAACTAATTGGGGAGAATTTATGACATCAAATTCCTCGTCTTTTGCAAGAATAGCGTTTCCTGAAAATCACCCGTGCCGATTATTTCGATTGTGCTACACAGTTAAAAATTTAACCCATTTGCTGTAGCGTCACTCCACAGCTTTTATAGAATATCTCTTTCATGACCAATGAGAATGTTCCATTACTCAGTAAAGTACACCGTAAAAAAATTGAGCCTTTTGCTGCATCGTCACTCCACCCCTTTTATAGAAAACGATTACTTTACTGTGTTATGGAGCATTCTCATTGGTCACAAAAGAGATATTCTATAATAGCTGTGGAGTGACGCTGCAGCAAATGGGTCAAATTTTTAACAGTGTAGCACTATTGAAATAATCGCCACGGGTGATTTTCAGGAAACGCTATTCCTACAAAAGACGAGGAATTTGACGTCAAAAATCCTGCCCAATCAGTTTCGATTAGGGAAAATCTCGTTGGAAAAGCTGAAATATGTATCGATTTAATATGCTCGATTACACCGTGATAAACGAGGATTTGAAATAAACATTAAATACAAAAGTTATGTATTTTTGTCCGTAGAATCCGAATCTGCAATAAAAAATGGGGTTTATAATTTAAGATTTCAAAGTTTGGACCCCCTCTGACCCCCAGGGAGTCGGTTGCGAAGGTCAAATTTAGTATCACTGAGTAGCTTATTTAAAAATATTTAACACGTACATTTGCGTTTTTCAATCTCATTTGTATTTCTCGAGTTATTCGGCCGTTTCCAGACTTTTCGGACACCCTGTATATATATATATATAAATTCTTGCAGGACATTTATGTAAAATGTCCGTATTTTTTAGGCTATGATTCTGAGTTTTAGTTACAAATAGCAAGAATAGATGGTGCTGCAAGTTTAAGCAATAACTGCTAAATCCAGGCTTGATTTTTTTCTTCCATGCAAAAAAAGGAGATAAAATACATTGAATGGATCACAAAGTACCAAAAATTGGGTCTGAACTGTGCATTTATTGCTCTCAATACCATCTATTCTAATCAAACTAAAATATAAAGAATCACAGTAAAAAAATGTCCTTACATCATGTGTGCCGTAAAATGGGGTGAATAGGAACAGCAGAGTGAATAGGAACGAAACTTCCCGATCATACAAATAAATTCATTATAAATATATATATATGATGATATTTTTAGTTGCCAATTTTTTTTATAAAAAGGTAATAACATTAAGATTTGGAAAATTCAGTTTTGACATGTTGGAACCACTACTGGGGTATAAAAAAAAATCTTCAAGAGGATCCTCAAAAACCTCATTATTTCAACATCTTCAAAACTTTGTATGTAACTCCAGTATTTTTCGTATTTTAAATTTAAGAGAGGGGTTTTTAAATTAATGATAGACCTGTAAACGATATGCTGTATTAAATTCTACTTATTTCTCAACTACATGTTTGTTGTGCATGTGTTCATGTAATGGCTTGTAACATCAAAGGTTTAAGATTTACGGAGTGAATCAGAATACATTTTCTCTCATGATTTATTTTTCTATACAGTTTACAGTCTATAGTTTCATGTAATATATGAAAACATATGATGAATATGTATTGTAACAATATTTTGTTTGTTCTAATTATTTGAAGAGTTTAAAGGTGCCAAGAAATTACTTGGTTAAACAAAAAAGTTAATGCCTAATCCAACAGACATGGAACACACAATAAAAGAATTTAAAAATGGCAAATTAGTTAGAAAAACGGCACAGAATTATTCTGTGACATCCACATTACACAAACATCTCAAAATGAAAACCCAATTAAAAAAGAGAGGGATACGAACAGTACTAAGGGCTGGGGATGAGAGAGTATTAGTAGATTGTATTAATGCATGCAGTGATTGGGGCTACTCAATAGATTCACTTACCCAATGACTACTAGTAAAGGATAACACAGAACAGGGCTGAATTTGTATTAAATTCTACTTCTGCAATTCGGATATAATTTCTTAATATAAATTTTAATTTTTCTTTGTTTCAAAGTTGTTTTCTAATTTTTAAAAAGGTATATCTTTACTTGTATATAAAATAAAGGCTTGGTTTCACATTAACTTTGTGTTCCTATTCCTCCCTTATCATTATTACCTGTTTTTATTAACCCTATTAAAGTTTCAATCGGAAAAAAATAAAGATTATAACATTTGTTCCGATTCACCCCTATCTGCGGGGTGATTCGGAATACCATTAAAAAAATTAATAATATATATATGAACAGTAAAAATGTTTCATTTTTACTTAAAAAGTAAAGAACAAAACAAGACCGAAGTTTCTAGTAGAAAAATAAAAAAATTAAAAATCAGTTGTTGCTTTTTTTTTTATGTTAAAGTTGAAAAGTGTTCAGATTCACCCCCATTTTACGGTAACCTTCCTGTAATTTTTTTTTAAATATTTATCATCACCATTTGCAAGTTAGTGAATTTTAATATTCATCAGTCATTTTTGGGACATCTTGTATGTATAATATGTATGTATGTATGTACATATATACAGGGTGAGTCATAAATATCGAAAAAATATAGGCTATCTCCTTAAATATTGCATCTAGACCCATACTTCCAGTTGCAAAAATTCATAAAAAAAAGGTGAAATTTCTGATAAGATAAGTGTGACGGGGAGGGGGGTCTCTTTGAAAAAATGAGAAAATTAAATTTTTATATGGTTCCCGTAGAGCAAAATTCCCAATTAGGAAATTATTCTTTATCCATTCCTAAATTGAACGAAAAAAATTTTCATCTCCGTATCTGAAAACCTGACAGAGATATTAAAATCCAAAATTCGTGACTTGTACCACTTTACCATGCCTGTAAACGAAGAATTTTTTACTCTATTTCAAAGCAAATGAGGGATCGTCCACAAATTGTCCGTATTAAATGTCGATTTATGACCGTGCCTCTTATTCGGACATAATAAAGCAGCGTATTGATTTAAATCAAAACTTGTTTTCAAAATACAGTCTGCTCTCGTTAATTCAAACACGTCGGGACCGTAAGAAATGTTCGAATTATCCGAAGTTCGAATTATGGAAAAAATGAAATGAAAACAAGCTTAATATGGTACTATCACAAAAGAATTAATGTTATAGTGTTTTTTTAATTTATTTCGTCTGTTATCATTAGAATATGACTTAATGTTAAATTAGAATAAATAAATACATAAACTAATTAAAAGATTAGAAACAAGCAGAATAGAAGACAAATTTAAAGCGTCACTGATGTACAGACGGGGTACCAAGAAAAGGATATAAAATGCATTGGATTATATGTATACTCGTTCGGAACAATTTTCACAAAAATCAAAGAATGAAAGTTATTCAAATGATCTGAAATCCGTGAGAAAGGAAAGAAAAATGAAAAATCGGAATTCTCGTTAGTTCGAATTAAACAAAGTCAAGAGAAAATGAGTTCGAATTAATGAAAATTTTTAACGTTATTCTGGCATTGAAAATTTCGGGACTTCATGCTTAGTTTGAATTAAGCGAAGATTCGAATTAACGAGAGTCGACTGTATGTTGATCGTTAGCACTAGAGGTCTGCATGGATCGAAATATCTAGGTCCGGTTCCAAACCGACCCACAGGAAAAAAATTTCTGCCCGGTGTGGAAAAATGTTAAAATCAAAATCCGGACCAGTCTTGAAAAAAGTTTAAATCATAGCCCAGCTCAGCCGTGATTTTCTACATGGTTTTTTTTATTTTTTTATTATTATTATTTCAGTGTAGTTAAAATTTTTCATGGGGAGGAGTTCTGACCAAAAATACTTATTATAGCTTTTCGTTTTTTTATATTTATACTTTTCATTATTAAAGAAGCGCCAAAGGCTGTGATATATGTATTTTATCAATAAATCTCTGTTTATCCCTTAATGTTTCACTTATATTTTAATATCGCTAATCCATATCCCGTGCGTTGGAGACTTTGAAAAATGTTATGCAGTAAAACCTTTTAAGATGGAATCACATAGGAAAGAAAAAATACGTAATAGACAAATGCCCTTCCTAGGAAGATTAAATGGGGTTTATTTTTTCTCAGGTATTATTGCATTCATTTGCATGGATCAACACACTTTCTGTTTAAGACAAAATTCCGTCATAGGGAGATTTTTTTTTTTTGTTGTTTTATTGTGTTTAATTTTTTAGCATTCAAATATACTATTCTTAAAAAAATTAATTTTAAAGTTTTTTTTCTTTTTTCTGTAAAATGAAAGCGATTTTAAAATCTATGTTGTTTTTGTAAAAATTTTGATTGAACCAAATTTTACTTATTCCATGCACGTATTAGGTCAGTCGGAGACTGTGATTTTAATACGGATTGCTCTGAAAATTTCGTCCAATGCAGACCTTATTAAAAGTTAAGAATTGTTAAAGAAAAAAGTACAAACTTGAAACATGTCATTTTAAATTATTTCACATTAGTTTTGTTTTGGGCAAAATTGAAAAATTATTTGCTTTTGAAAATATGATTTTTTTTTAAGTAATATGATTTTTTTTTAAGTAATATTATTTTTTCAATAAATATTTTTAATAGTTCTAAAATTAATATTGAAAAACAAAACCCAGAAACAAAACTAAAATCAAATTTTCATCTTTAATTAAATGGAAAAAAATTGAAATCCGATAAATAATGTTTGGAGTTATAAAGATTTTTAATCATCCCATTTAAACCAGTACTAATCATATGAAATTTTTATAAATTTTATGATAAATTTTAGGATGTGATTTTCTTATCAAATTATATGGCTAACCATCACAAAAAAAGAAAAAAAAAACAAAATTCTAACTCAAAAGATAGATTTTTTACACGTTTCCTAGAACTGTTAAAGTAACATTGTCTTTTGAATTGCGCGCATTTCAATTTGTGTCTAATCCCTTAAAATCTGATGAATTATTCAAACGGCTATAACTCTGCGACTTTTGAAGGTATGAAGATGCAACTCTTTGTGTATTATTCAGGACTGGATAAGGAAAGTTTTCCTAATTGGAATTTTTATCCTACGGGGGCCGTATAAATAGTTAATTTTCGTATTTTTTCAAATAGACCCCCCCATGGAGTTGCAACCTATCTTATCAAAAAATTTACCTTTTTTATGAATTTTTGCAATTGGAAGTATGGGTATAGGGGCAATATTTAAGGAGATAGCCTATTGTTTCGATATTTATGACTCACCCTGTATACTTCTTAGATACATGTCAATTTTATCATGTTCGGAGAGTGTAACATCATTAAAATGCACTTGAAACATTTTTTTTTTTTATTGACCATAATGTAACGGAATACTTTCAACTGCACCTGTAATTAAACTATGTATCCGATTTTCATAAAACTTGAAATGACTCGACAAAACTACGCAACATTTATATATTTTAAATTTCAAATGATTCGGTTGGGTAGTTTTTGCTCTGTTATATGCCGACAGACGGACTGAACGGCGATTTAGGTAGTACGTATTTACCAAGCCCGTAGCCAGGATTTCCCTTCGGGAGGGGCTCAATCTTGGATTTGTTTTCATCTGACAGTAGTAATGGGTATAATTTAAAGCGTAGATTTAAAAAATACAAATAAGGCTTAACCTACAATATAATACTGCAAAATATACTTGTTGCCAATTTCAAAAATTGTTACTTTTTTCAATTTCTATTACAAATTTTGGTTTCTAAGAGTTTGTTCAGTACCTGTTCGAAAACCAAAAGTGTTTTTTGTGGGAAAAAACTGCAAAACAATTAAACAAGTTGGAAATTGCACGTGAAGCGTAGCAAATGAGGTGCGTTCGTACTATAAGTTTTAAAATATTCAGATCTTGCTCGTATAGTAGAGCGTACTTTGGTTACAGTATAGTGGTCGAAATCTTTGTGCTCCTGTAAATATGCAGGGAGTAATTTTTATTATACTTCATTAACGTATATCTTATTCATAAAATGTGAAGTAGTTTAATGTAATTAAAACACGCCCCAAACAATGTTTCCCCGTATAACACTATTTAGTGGAATACATTTGTGTGGCCCTGTAATTTTATAATAAATATTCTTTTCATCCCAGATTGTACAGAATGTATATTTTAGTACATACTTCATAGATTCACGTCAATTATATTATGTTCAGTTCAAATGAGTGTAACACCATAAAAATGCATTTGAAACATTTTTTCCCATTGATCATAATGTAATGGAATACTTTTGATTGTCCCTGTAACTAATCTATGCATCCGATTTTCATAACATTTGAAATGGCGCGACAAAATTATGTAATAATTATACGTTTTAAATTTCAAACGATTAAAATGATTTGAAACTTTTTTCCCATTGATCGTAATGTAAAGGAATACTTTTGATAGTCCCTGTAATTGATCTATGCATCCGATTTTCATAACATTTGAAATGACTCGACAAAATTATGCAATAAATATACGTTTTAAATTTCAAATGATTAAAATGCATTTGAAACTTTTTTCCCCATTGACTGTAATGTTACGGAATCCTTTTGATTGTCCCTGTAATTGATCTATCCATCCTATTTTCATAAAATTTGAAATGACTCGACAAAATTATGTAATAATTATATATTTTAAATTTCAAACGATTCGGTTGGATAGTTTTTGTGTTGTTATATGCGGACAGACAGACGGACAGACAGACAGACAGACAGACAGATGGACTGAGCGACAACAATAGGTGCTACGTATTTACATAATTACGAACGCACCTAAAAAGCACAAACTAACAATTTTTGCGTTGAACTTCATGTATCTTTGTAAAATTTTTTTTTTTTTTTTTTTTAATATTGAAATGCAAGCAAGTAATTTTAATGGATTTTAAAATGCGAGATTAATCAGGGTTCGCACGGTTCTACCACTAAATTTTTCAAGGTGTTTCACTGAAGAAAAATATCGTAAAATCTGTGAGTAAAGTTGGGGATTGTGAATGGTTGTGATTTAAAAATTAAATGTAATTTTTTTTATTTTTAATAATGGTGCCAGAGTACTTGAAAATTCCAAGGAGTATGCGCACCTTCTTAATATTAGCGTTCACGTGTCTTGCACTGCGGGTGCAGGGTCTTAAAATGATTAATCTGTAGATAAAATTAATTTAGCATGTTATTTTTTTTTCAGAGAAAAAAAATCGTTACTAATTATATGTATACACAAAAAGTATTGTTTATATTTCACATTTTTTGATTACAAAACTTATAAATGCAGTTGTCTTGGTACAATAAATTTACGAGTGCTACAAAAGTGCAATCTTTGTCACTTCTTCGCTGCCATGAGGCTGATTACTTTATCAGTGTCTATTGTTATGTTCCTACGAATGGATATCATTGCAAGGCGGCTCAGTCTATCATTAGTTGTAGGTAGTTGTTGGGCTCGGACCCAATCTCACCGGTCAGCCTAATCGTTCTGAGTTTGCCATAATTTTCTTTGAACCTGGGATTTCATTGCGTGATTACGGGCTAGGTGCTCTTTCTACGACTCCCATGGAGGGCACTCCACATCCCTTCAGGCCTATATTCATCGTGTATATAACTGGTCGTCATAAACAATATCAACAGTATTCTCTCATCAGCCACAGTGCTTCGTCACAAAACATTAATTTTTTCATTGTTGAAAAAGACCTTTTAGCTCTGGCTATTTTTTCCCGGGGTGGTATAGCCAAGATAGTCAGCAAGTGTTTCATTGCATTGTAATACATTGCATTACAGTACTCTGAAACTTTTAGGATCTCTGCATTTCTATCAACATTACGAATTCTCTCACATGTGTGAGAGAATTAGTAATGTTGAACTGCCATACTTCATAATGTGCCATACTTCATATTCAACTTTCACTTACGACATTAACACCTTATGCTCGAATATTAAGAGAGATTCTCTAATTATCTTGCTTATTCCGGAAAAACACATCATGAAAAATGTTTGAAAATCAGGTAGAATGTATTCATTTGAAATGAATTTGTCATTCAAACTTTGTAAAAGACTTTCTATAAAGTAAGTGCAGACTTTCGCTCTATAATAAATACTCTTCAGTGGGTGTAATTAGGGGACTTTGTAGTCTGTCTAAATTTTGGTTTTGGTATTTTTATTTCAGTTTTAAAGACTTTTTCCAAGTTTCGATGTAGAATTAAATGTTTCTCAAAAGATTTACATCACATTTCATTTTCTCTATGTTTTGTAAAATAATATGGACAACTTTAGCATGACTTACAGTCGAAATTGTGACACGAGATTCTTATTTCAATTTAAAAGACATTTTTCTAAGTTTTGATGTGGAATTAAATGTCTTTTAAAAGGTTACGTCACATTTCATTTTCCCTATGTTTTGTAAAATAATTAGAATAACTTTAGCATGAGTTACAGTCGAATTTGTGACTCGAGATTTTTCATGATGATAAGCTGACAATAGCTTTTTCAAACTGCCAAGCTTGTCACAAACAAATAAACTTGAGGAAAAAGCAAGCACTTTTCACATTCCATGACTGCCAAGAAAGATCTATAGCTGTTGAAGAAATATTTTATGTGCTTTCCGAAACATTTCCTGAGGTAATGCAAATTTATTCAAACAACTTGACAAAATTTACTATATTTTTATAACTTTCTATAAATCTTGTGTTTCAACGGCGGAGAAGTCATTTTGGGGAATATAATGAAATTGCTTGTTGAAGGACCAAATTTACCTTAGGGTGATTTCTAAAAACATTGTCGGTTCATTAACTGTCTCAAGCAAGATTTGGATGGCAGGAATCAGCACGTGTTTTTGGACAATGTATGGTTTAAACAGAGGCTTGCAAATTGGAGGTATCTGATTTTGGGACATTTATGATGAATTGTAGATTGGATCACACTAACATGCCCAACCATATTAGTCTCTGTCATGGCCTGGTGACACATTTAGACATATTGTTACGTAATTCATTACAACGTTGTACTATTTCTTTTGTTATATTTTCGGTGGGCAAATCATTTACTTTAATGAGCCTAAGTAATTTCTCGAATTACAGGGGTTTGTAAATTTTAAAATACTAGTCAACATGTCTAACTCAAAGGGCAAACTTTTCAGGGCTTGAAATGTCCATAGTTTCATCAGTATTCAATCTAAAACAGATCGCGTTATTTATTTTGGAAATCAATTCTTCAGTAACTATATTCCAGCATATTTGAATGATTTCATTCTGAATGTCTGAGCTGAAGTAAGAAGTTGTTTTTCTATGAGCGTTTATAACGTTTCAAATCCTCACCTCCAGGCTTTGTATAAAACTTAGAAGAGTTCTTAGCCTAGCTTATTTTTTGTTTCTTTTCTAACGTTACAGGACCGGTATATGATTATCTCTTAATAACATTTCTTATTCTGCACAAAATATGATTGCTAGAATGTTAGTTGTTGTCTCCTAGAAAACTCTTTAGAATGCGCTGTGAAAAACCGACAAAAAATTCCTACTCAGGAGTATCCATCCCCACAGTTGATAATTCTCCAAAAGACAAAGAAACTTTTCCACACAAACAAACTACTCTGTTCGCATTCTCTTTCTATTAAAGATTCATATGTAAACAATTTAACTCAAATTTATTCAGTGAAGAGTCAGGAATTTTAGCTGAATAAATTAATATGTTTACAACTAAAAATATGTGTAGTTATAATGAAAAAAAAAAAAAAAAAAAAAAAAAAAAAAAAAAATTTGTTACTATTGGATTTAACTTATTTTTTTTAACCTTCGGGAGGGGCTTCAGCCCCCTTAGCCCCCTCCCTGGCTACGTGCCTGGTATTTACATAATAACGAGCGCACCTAAAAATAGGATGTGATACATCATAATAGATGATATGTATTGTGTAATCGATATCTTGTAATCAATGTATTATCAGATAATCTTATACGATTTAATAATTATGTAAGTGTGAATGGGAACAGTAGTTGTTGATAATAGGTAGAGAAGTAGTTGAGCCTTTGATAATGTTATCTGCATCTCGCATCAGTGTCATGTTGTTGATTATTTTAATCCCTTAGGGACGAGCGTCACATACCGGGTGTCCCAAAAATGACTGATGGATTTTAAAATTCAATAACTTACAAACGGTGACAGTTATTTAAAAAAATTTTGCAGGAGGGTTATGTATAATGTCAGGAGTTTTTTACCGTAATTTTTTATTTTAGTTCGCATATCAAACAACAGGTGGCGCTGACGGCAATTGAAGGCCAGGTGATCAGTGCTGAGTGAAGGCCTTCAATCGCCGTCAGCGCCACCTGTTGTTTGATATGGGAACTAAAATAAAAAATTACGGTAAAAAACTCCTGACATTATACATAACCCTCCTGCAAAAATTTTTTTAATTGCTGTCACCGTTTGCAAGTTATTGAATTTTAAAATCCAGTCATTTTTGGGACATCCTGTATATGTGAAGCATAAGATTCTCGCTCACAAACTTTTGATTATTAACACCAGTTAGGAGCAGTCCATAAACAATGTCATGCTTGGAGAGGTTGGGGGGGGGGATTCGTGAAATTGTGACAAGGGTACACAAGGGGGTAAGAAGACATTTGGTTCACATCATATAGTTTGGTTAAAATAATAACATTAAAAATCAGCTGATTAAATTTTGAAGTTATTTTGAAATTAACGTATTTTGTGAAAGTAAAGATAAAATTTAAAGCCAAATACAGGGCTTGATTACCGCACAGGCCATGGCTTTGGGCCCACTTATGAAAGGGCCCAAAATCAATAAAATTATTTTTAAAAAATTATTAAAATTGCAGTTTTTTGCAATTATTTTCACTAGAAACAAAAAAGATTTTGGCTAACTTGGCAGTCATATCGCCCATCCACAAAGAAAGTGACACATCTCGCTAAAATTAATTTTGCGTTTTATTACATTAAATAGTCTGCCATAATTGTGTCTTTATACAGAAACTTTTTCATAAGTGTAGCTATGTGGAAAATCAATTTATTACACTATATGTCCATTTGTGATCAAGAAAGAGGGGGTGGATTCTGTGGAAAGGTAAAATTACCCAACCCTCCAAACCTCATCCTACCTTTTCATTTTTAATTGTTTGATTCTACTAGCTGACCCGCCCGGCGTTGCACGGTTCCATGATAATAATATTAAAGGAACATGGAATTTGGAATTTTATCTTTAACTCGAAATACGTGAAATTAAGTTGTCTGAAGTACACGGCCACTAACTGTGTGAAAAATTGGTTTGAAAAATGAACAATTAATAATTAGCGGTAAAAATTTTCAAAACGACTGGAATGGGAAACGGGAGAGGAACTTATATGCAGTTCAAGAATAGATAAGATCGTGATGCATACAAAAATATATAATTATGAAAAAAAACGACAAAAAATCTATACTAAACGCACAAAAAATCGCTAAAAATCACATCGAAAATCACTGAAATTGAAAAATCATAGCAGACAAAATTTAGCTCATTAGGCTAACAGTTTGAATCAATTTTCTTTTTATCATTGTTAAAAAAATAGCCGCAAAATGAGAAAAACACTAAAAATCGCATTAAAAATATTCGCTAAAAATCAAAAAGCGCCGCCAAATTCCAAATAAACTTTATTGAAAAGAGAAAAAAATTACTATATTGAGTGAAAAGACTGAAACCGCATTCCTTTCACTAATATGGAAAAATCGCCTGGAAACATAAAAAGAGCGCTAAAAATCGCCTAAAAAATTGAATTAAAAAATTCTAATCAAGAAATCGAAAATCGGGCTTTGAGGTGCCAGACTACATGTATAGAGGTACCATCCCTCCAAATTTTGTAACTGTACATGCAGCGGTCTCTTCAGAACAGCGCTGACACACACACATACTTGTCTCTTTATTATTCGCGTTTGTAATGACCGAAAGGTGGCGTTGTATAGACCTGATAATCGTTTGTTTACGTAGTGCTTGCTGTTTGTTCCATGCTGTCATGTTATTTTGCCATGAGTAAGTCAAATGTACTTTTTTATATTATAGATCCAAACTTTGTGTATAAAATTTTGATTTTAGATAATTTTAATGCAAAGAACCCAACGTTGCATGCGTTATAGAACTGTTTATTTATTATAGAACTGTTTATTTATTTATCGGCCTTTTAAACACTGATTTCAGCGGAAGATGCTCACGGTATAAGTTCTATTTCGTTTCAGACTTTGTCCGCGAGAGGGCGTCTATTTCATTCAAACGCGAATTATAGAAGATGCAAGTTTTCATTCCCGCATGCAGAATTGAGTGCTCTAATTTCATGTTGCAATAAAATCATGCAGATTTTCTTTTGCTTCTCCTGTGAAATCTACTTTTGTCGACATGTATCACTTTTTTTGCGGGTGAGCGATACGATATGAATGAAATCAGGGGCGTAAACTACCCTAGTCGCGTAGGGGGGTGTAGGCTCAAAAATTTCCGACTCCAAGAAGGAAAATTTCCGAGTACTATGGCCAACATGAAAGCTAATATGTATATATATACCATAATTCGCAAGATAATTATGACTTAGTGTATAGGGATAGTCAAATAATCTTATATTATGTTATTATTAGTCTTATATAACGATATATATTTTCCCTATTATTAGACGATCTCCTGATGGAATACAATAACCGTTCCACCCGAGAGGGACACGGGTCATGCATAATACGAATGAGCAGTCAAAGAGCTTTCCAGCAATATATCACATGAAAGTTATGGGCTAAAATTAGAAAAGTGGTCGCCCGTGAAGGCAAAATAGGAATCCAATGATATATCACAAGAGGGATGTATTCCAAATTTAGAAAATTGTCCTCCGTCCCAGAATAGACCCTTCCCCTAACTATAATTTTTTCATATATTATAAGTAATATTTATCGGAAAGCCCCCCAAAAAAATCCGGTCTAAATTGATAAAACATTACAATTTCAAAAAAGATCGAAAATTGTCCCCAACAGAGGATAAGAGGGGGCATTGGGAGGGGAGAAAGATTTATAATATGAAAAAGTGATCTGAGGGCTTTCCTATGATATCTGACATGATGGGTCCAAAAAAGTATGGAATTTTTCCAACCCCCTTTTAAACCCCTCAGGGGTGGAAATTTTAAAATATCGCTGAAGCACTTTTTAATTTTTTTTAATAACTTTATTTTCTGCCGTTTCACGTTCTTATTTGAAAAAACAGTTGAGGTGGGCCAAATGTTCTAAATTTTTCGACCCCCCCCCCTTTTAACTTCCTTACGGTGGGATTTCTAAAATCGTTGGATTAAGTGTTTAATAATTTTTTTAGTAGATTTATTTTCCGGAATTTTATGCTCCTACCTTAAATGTTTGCAGAAATATGGCAATTTGTTCCAGAATTTTTGACCACCCCCGCTTGTCCCTCTTAAGGGGGGTAATTTCAAAATTTCCATCTTAGTGCATGCTTACATCACAAGAAGTACTTTCTCTCCAATTTTCATGGTTCTAGATTCAGTAGTTTGGGGTGCGCGTTCATTAGCAGTCAGTCAAGACAAACTATTTTATATATTTATAGTTATCTATACTAGCTGACCCGCCCGTCGTTGCCCGGCATTAGATAAAATATATAATTAGATACATCTTATAAATATATTAGATGCAATATATAGATAAATAACAAATAAAATATTAAAGCAAAGTATGTAAATTTTCAGGAACGAATTCATTGGCTTTTCAAATTATACTCAATTTTTTTAATAAATAAGACAATTGTACATATTTTTCCTGTCTCCTTGAGAAAACATGCGCAAAATATCAAATAAACGAACGAAATGCATAATCCAAAAGTGAAATTCTAGTTCCTTTTTCATCTTCCTCCCACACACACAGGCACATCAGGCGCAAAAAATGTACCAGTAAAGTTGAAATGCCTTTTTAAAATTTCAAATTGAAAAAAAAGGTTTAAAGATCCATTTAATCATCAATTAGCTTTAAACAGTCAAAAGTTGGGCTGATTTATCCTCCCCCAAGGCTAAAATTATTTTCAAGTTTCAAATGATTAAATTTTGATTCTTATCTATGCACACACACACAAAAAAAAATCTATCCATAAAATAATAAAATAATATCATAAAATAATACCAATCAAATAATCAAATGCAGTGAGACAAAATTATTATACTTGTACTATAACAAAGTTTTAAAAATATAGAATATTTTACGTATATTGACATTTGAGCTTCAAAAAATGAATTAACTTTCTTAGTTGTTGAACCTTGAGATAATAAAAATGAAAAGTCATGTAGGCAAAAATTTATTAAAATATACATTACTCTTAAATATTGATGAAATAAAATTTATAAAATATAAAAAGATCTATAATACAATTTTAATTTTATGTATAAAAAATGCATTAACTAAATGCATTGACTTGCAACTGCAAATTGTAAAATGATTGGCAAAAAAGAAGGCAAATATATTGAAAGAAAAATAATGTAGTTAAAAATAATAATAATAATTTCATGAAATTTAAATTACAACTAGCTTCATCTCCAGTTTGAAACAAAACTAGCAAATAGTTAGGGAATTGCGATACTAACTGTTAAAAAAAATTAATATATATCGAATAACAGTACATTTTTACAAGTTATTAAATAATTTATCTGCTCCCTCAAAAAATAAATAAATAAATAAATAAAATAAAAAATTCATTTTTAAATATGAAAACAATTCAATTATTTACACATTTTATATATCTAAAATATTCTGTAATAAATTAGCTAGCTTACTTCAAAAGGATTTTTTAGAGCTCCAACAATGCAAAACGGTACATGTATATGGGCTGAAATTTTATCAGCATGCTTTTGTTTATTAAGTGAGTTCCTGTAATCACTATCGAAAATAGAATTATATAACCTACATTGCACATTTTGTTTCTTACATTAGGTGGGGCATAACTGATAAAAAAATATTGAACAATTAATTATATACCAAAGTATTCTCGCATCAATACTTTTTAATTGAATGATTTCGTACTATGAGCCAGAATACTAACGGTTTAAGTTTAAACAAAGAGTTAACGCAGGCGCAGTTTGTTTTGCAACTGACACATAGGGCGGGAGGTGCAAAGTCCAGTCATCTAGGTGCCCAAGCTTTACGTTGAAGAGAAAACAGTGTTCAATCTTTCTATTTTTTAGCATTCAGTTAAAACCTCTTTAGCGTTTTTTTTTTTTTTTTTTCCTTTGAAGTAAAATTGAAATCTGTTTGCTTAGGCAATAGTTCAGAGACAAAAAATTGTCAAAAATACGGTATTTCTTAATTTAAGTTTGAATTCTTCCTAACGACAAATTAACAATTTGGTGTTACCCCTCATATTCCCGGCTAAACAAAATGTAGTAACAATAATAAAAATATTAAATATAATTGATTGAGGAAAAAGCTAACGAAAGTATTATTTCTGAGAGAAGTAAACTCACGACTGTAAAATATCCAGATTATTTCGAGATGAAAATTCAAAGTATTTGGGTATTTTAAATTTTCATCCTGAATCATAAATTTCTTAATCAATCTTTTAAATCAACCAAAAATTACGTAAAAAAGTAAATAAAGACAATTCCACATTATTTTATTTTACTTTTTTTTTAATAAAATAAAAAGAAAACTTAAATTTAGTTAGCAGGAAAAAACAAGACTAATTACTTTCAATTGAAGGTAAAATTTGAATAGAATGGAAAATATCCAGATTTTGATATGAAAAAATACCAAATATTTGTATTTTAATAATTGCATTTTCATCGGATACCACCTAAATTCCGTGATACATATTTCTAACTAAATATAAAGTTTAGATTAAAAAAAAAAAAAAAAAAAAAAAAAAAAAAAAAAAAATTGAAGTTTCTTCACTTCGAACTGTATATCTAAAAATTTCGAGATTAACTAAAAACTTTCTAACAGTAGATAAATACAATTAAATTTCGATATCTCCAAGTCAAAAAACACAGAAAAAAAAAGAACGGAATATCAAGGTTTTACTCAAATATCACTATTATAATTAACGGTAGGGGAGAGGGGGGTTAGTGTAGACAAGGGGTTAGTGTAGACATTCAAAATAACAATTTAAATAATGTAGGAAAAAATACTAAAAGATTTACACAAACTGACAACAATATACTCCATACTAAGCAAAAATTTAGTTGCAAACGGTTAAAAAGTTTTTGAATAGTTGCAAGAAGTTTAATTTCATACATGAAAAGTAAAAATAAGATTTCTTTTTCATTTTTGCAGCACAAAGAATTTAAATTTAGAATCCAATAAACAAGTTGCTATAAGACAAGTGTGATTTGTCTTCTTTATTTCTATAACCTTCATTAAGATATTAAATTGGTTAAATGCGTATAACTGAAGAATAACTTCAAAATGTTAGCATGGGGTTAGTGTAGACACACTACTAGGGGGTTAATGTAGATAGTTTACTCTACTGCATAATTTGTATTTTAAGTACTAAATTTATTATAATGTAGAGATTTACAGAAAGTATGTTTACTTACAACTGTAATTACTAAATTAAACATCAAATAAGACTATTTTCCATATAAATAAAGATATGTATTGAAATTTTCATCAAATCATTTCAAGCAGAAATTTGAAATTTTTTCTTTTGCTATTTTTTTGTTTAAATTCACCAATTTTGCATTTTTAGAGGATTAATTTAGCCTTAATTTTAAATTAATTCAATAAAATAGAATATGCATTTTTTTTCTATGTTGATTAGAAGCATGAGAAATATCAACTCTTACATTATTATAAAAGAATCCCATTGTCACCAGTTCTTAGTCGTTGCAATATTGCATATTTTGTAGGCAGAGTGGAAAATGTAAATTTTTTTAGTGTCTATCATATTGTATTTCTGCAGAAAAAAGATCCAGCACATCATTTAACTTTTCTTGATATGAAAAATAATTCCCTAATTAAAAATGGGAAATAATAGAAAAAAACCACACAACTTGTAATTGATGTTAATTCTTTCTCCATAAAACCTTTAGACTGTAATTTAAACTTAGAAGTTTAGATAATAAGGAATATTTGTGAAAAAATTAACTGTCCACACTAGCCCCCAACATAGTTTGGTTTTGTCCACACTAACCCTTACAAGGGGTTACTGTGGACACATGGATCAATGTTAAAAACTGCCAATTTTTTTATTGTTTAACTGTATTTATCACCATCTTTCCTGTATATTAATAAACAGAAAATATCATTCTTCAATTTGAAAAGGTTGCGAAATTTTAAAAATGCTCACAAAATTTTATAAAATTAAATAAAATTTTTCTGTCCACACTAACCCTCCCTCTCCCCTATAACTTTAACATTGCTAGAAAATGTACAAGAATATTTTTTTTTCGTCATATCGAAGTTTCCGAGTACACAATATTTGACAAATCAAAATTTTTCTGAATAGTTTAATCAGAAAAATAAAATCCTATATAGTAATAAGTTATATTAATTAATAAGTAGATTAAAGTAAATAGTAAATTAGCAATTAGTTAAATTAATTAATAATAGTTCCGGCTAAGAATAAGTTTGTTTTATTCATCCTAAATTGTTTTTTTCTTATTTTACTTATCAGAAACTGCAAGCGGGAATAAATCCGACTAAGATTTTATAGGTTTTCTTCGACCTAACTTGTTTTTCTTATTTAATTAAAAATTACAAAAATATTACTCTAATTCATAAATATTTATAGATTAATACCTTTTTTTCGGCTAAACTTTCTTTTTTCCGATCGAACAAGAATTTTTTAGACTGAATTTTCCGATTTTCCAATTTATAAATCTTTATAGGTTAATAGGTAATACTATTTTTTCCGTCTAAAGATGCCTTTACCGATGGAACAGAAAACTTCAGATTGATATTTTCGTTTTTCCAATTTATAATTTTTTATAGGTTAATGCCATTTTTTCCGATCGAATAAGAATTTTTCCGACTTATTTTTCCGATTTTCCAATTTATAAGTTCTTATAGGATAATACGTAATACTATTTTTTCCGACTAAACATACCTTACCCGATTGAAATGGAAAATTTTCCGAATGATATTTTCGTTTTTTCAATTTATAAGTTTTTATAGGCTAATGCCATTTTTTCCCGACCGAACAAGAAATTTTCCGATTTATAAATTTTTATAGGATAATACGTAATATTTTTTCCGACTGAACATGCCTTTTCCGATTGAAACGGAAACATTTCCAAATGATATTTTTGTTTTTCCAATTTATAAGTTTTTATAGATTAATGCCATTTTTTCCGATCGAACAAGAATTTTCCCGACTGATTTTTCCGTTTTTTCAATTTATAAGATTTTATAGGTTATTACGTAATATTTTTTTTCTGACTAAACATATCTTTTCCGATGGAACAGGAAAATTTCCGAATGATACTTTCGTTTTTCCAATTTATATGTTTTTATAGGTTAATACCATTTTTTCCGATCAAACAAGAATTGTTCCGACTGATTTTCCCTTTTTCAAATTTGTAAGTTTTTATAGGATAATACGTAATACTATTTTTCCGACTAAACACGCTTTTTCGGATAGAACGGGAAACTTTCCGAATGAGTTTTCAGTTTATAAGTTTTTATAGGTTAATAACATTTTTTCCGATCAAACAAGAATTTCCGACTGATTTTTCTCTTTTTCCAATTTATAAGTTTTAAAGGATAATACGTAATACTATTTTTTCCAACTAAACACGCCTTTTCCGATGGAACAGGAAATTTTCCGAATGATTTTCCAGTTTATAAGATTTTATAGGTTAATACCATTTTTTTCCGACTAAACATGCTTTTCCTGATAGATCTGGGAATTTTCCGACTGATTTCTTCTAGGGGGGGTGTTGCACCCCCCCAAACCCCCCCGGGATTTACGCCCCTGAATGAAATGCTCACGCGGAACAAAAATTCTAGCCACTACTTTGTTCAAGAGAGCTTTGAAAAGGTGCTGGAGCTTGGCCCTCTACAACCTTAATCGGGCTCTGGCCAAATATCTATATTATAAAGGCGAAACGTATATGTGCGTAACGCATACGTCATTTTGCGAATGGCAACACTTTCCCCTGCAATTTCGGTTTTGCAATTTTCGCTAGAACAAATTTTATACTTCTAAGTTTCGCACATTTTAAATTTTTATACCGTCGTATCGAGAAAAAAATGTACTTTTAAATGCAATTTGTTTGAAAGCTGTATCTCAATTTATTTTTGAGATATTAATTTTTGTATTAGTTTTTAGTACCAATTTTATAATTGTGGCAACAGAATCGCCCCATTTTCTCTTAAAATTGAAAATAAAATAAAATGCGTATGGTCAAATATATGATCTGTTATAAAATCCGGTGAATTTCAGTTTTATTTCGTTTTTATTCATGAACTGGCAGGCTATGCCCGCTGCGCTGCACAGTGGGGCAGGAAGCCTCCAAAGTTGGCAAAAAATAAAATTTACTTTGAACAAAAAAAGCACATCACGGATTTTTTTGTAGAAGAAAAGTAGTAAAATTTTAAACTTTTACATAAGCTAAATAGTAATTTATTAATTAATTTACAAACCTTTTTCAATATTTTTTGTAGAAAAATGAGTTAAAAACAAGAATTTAAGATAGTTTTATACTAATTAGATATTTATAAATCATCCATAATATCGCATTAAAAAATGTAAATATAATTAGTAATTTTAATTATTCTCAAGCAAACCTTATAATGAATATTAGCGACTCGTTTTGAAGGATTGGATCAACCTTTCTCAGGCAAAATGTACGTATTACTATAAAGACAGCAGAAGAAAAACTGTTTCTGTTGTTTTAGTGCTAACACACACTTTTTGTTTTCCTGTTTTTCAGATCTTAAACTCATACATGTCACGTACACTAACGAATATGTAGAACTAGAATTGTATAACCGTTTTATTCTTGATATTTTTGATCGTCCAGAACAAATTCAGACGGAATATGAAGATGGGCACGTTTGCTTTTCATTGACGCTTCTGTTTGTTTTTCAAATCAAGGAAATGAAAGCGATTTGCCAAGCCACTCTTTGTTAATTCTAAAGCATTTCCCTTGTTTCGCCAAGCTTTTGCTCATCGGAATTTATATTAAACTTTAAAACATTTAATCTTCTTTTCATTTAAACTACTTGTTCGTAGTTTCTCCGATTATGGAGCTCTTATACCATAAAATCACATTACTTTTCAAAAGTTTTTTGTTAAAACGTTCCATGATAGTCAGTTTCATTTAAATACATTGTTTTGTGATAAACAATGCATTAAAATTCGTATTTAACAAAGAAAATATTTATAATCATGTTTGGCATACCCGTACACTAACAAAAATTTAAGGATGATTAGCTATAAAAATGACCATACAATTAAAAAAGTGGCAAAAAGGAGCAAGATTTTCTGGCATATTTGTCCTTTTAAAACTCATACTTAGTAGAAAAAATTATAATTAACACTTAAATCGCCTTAACTCATAACTAAAACCTACAATGTTTGTAGACAGTGTTTTTTTTTTTTTTTTTTTTTTTTTTTTTAATTTCACCACTATATATTCTAAGCGTCTGTATATCTATAAAAATCGTATTAAAACAAATTGAAAGTTAATGAATTATTGTTACATACTTGTAGTTAAAGATTCCATAGTCAAAAAAATTATTTTTTAATTATTATAGCGAAATTAACAAATGAATGTTGAAACAAAATTATTGATTTTTTTTTTCACTTATTATCAAAGCACAATATGCAGTTCAACTTCTTTCTCTAGTGACGATCAAAATAACTTTACGCAAATTTTAATACTAGAAAGATGTGTACTGACATCTGCTCTATTAAAGTGACGTATGTCGGTAGTTCAAAATAAAATTTCATTTTTTCGATTTTTTGCCAGTTTTGAAGGCTTTTTGCCCCACTGTGCGCTGGTCAATATTTCAAAATCAACCGTGGATGTAACGAACTGGTGAATTTAAATTTGTATTTTAAATAATTTGGACTTCCAGCAGCATCTTGCTCATTGCTGAAAACGATTTAGATATTAAATTATCTTAAACGTTGCGCAAAAACCAGCTATTTAGAAGTAACTATTTTAGTTTATTACTAACAGTGCACATTTAGCGAAATGAGATCATTATGGCAACAGGATTTAAAATGTTCCCTTATCTGAAGACATATTAATTGTTACAGTCGTTACCATGGTACAACTTCTAAAAAAATTCTTCACAACTTTTCATTATGTGAAGTCGGGAACCCAAAGCTACTCCCACCTAAAAAGTTTATATGTATATTAAATTTTGTCCGCGAGATAAAAAGCACAATTATGCAAGAATCATCTTCAAACTCGTCAAGTACATTGAGATGGTTAATATCTCAGTGGGAATTGCAAATGAGCAAAATCGGCCCAAGAGGGTGGTAATTGGGAAGGGTTAAAAAATTTGAATACCATCTTAACATGGCTTTCACAAAACCAGCTCTTACAAAACAATAGCAGGACAAAGAAATAAACATTTTTCGTTACAGCAAGTTGCCAACGATAAAAAAACACACATTAAAATTCTCACTACAACAATTACTTTATTATTGCAAAATTTCCTCCTGAAAAATGAAAACAAAATTATTTGCTCTTTCGTATTTAAGAAATTTTTCTTTAGTTATTTAAGATAAAATTTAGTAAATTTGTATAATTTGGCGAACGATTTGGCGAAATTGGTTGACGTGATAATTAAGTAGTAGCCAATTTACACTTTTCATATTTCACAAAAGATTCTGACACATACATCATATACGCAATAGATTTAGCACGATTATCTTGCAACTACAATGTGGCAAAATCCTCGTTTTAGAATACCAAAGAAATTTATGTATATTTTATTATTTTCTATCATTTTAAACAGCAATTAACAATAAATAAAAAGTAACTGTAGAACAAAACAACAAATATCATTTCAAAAAAGAAAAAAATGAAAGTAAATAAACAACTTATCATCAGATAAACAACTATAGCTGGGTTACCATATGAGGCAAATAATGCCATTTTGGCGCCAGTGAGATAACTCGATGAGTATATGACCAAATCCGTGACAAAATTTCCATTTGGAAAAAACTTTAATCGGTATTTATACTGCATTTTCCCTACTTATGTATAAGAAAAAACTTTGACACAGATGTCATGTATGCACCACATTGGTGCAATTTTTTTCTGGCACCAATTTGGAGAACTTGGTTTTTAATTACCAATTTCATAAATATTTTTTAATTATTTTGTATTATTTGAAAAAAAATAATAAATAAAAAAGTTTAATTAATACCTATAGAACAAAATGATTTATATTATTTTAAAAAACAAAATGAAAATTAATAAATAGTTTATTAATAAATAAACAACCATAGTCGGTTTACCATGTGTGGCATAAAATCGCCATTTTGTTGCAATCGTGCGAATGTGGTGCGTATATGACATCTGCGCCAAAACTTTAAAAAGTTGCAATTAAATTATTTTACAGTTTGGATGAGGAAGACATTTATCTAAAATTTAAACATTATACGCATTTTTTTTTTTTTTTTTTTTTTTTTTGCTATAACTCCTATTTATATATTTACAATTAAACATAAAAAAATATCCTAAAAATGCTCTCACTCATTTAAAAGAGAGTGAGAGAATTTAGCAGTTGTGAACATCGCTCCGGCTTATACCTTCTTGGTATAAAATCGCATTGTTTGATGACAAAAGTAAATTCAAACACCCAAATAAACAAATAACATACAACTAACAGATAAAACCATTTTTAAAAGTAATTCTGCTATTTTGTCCTGTAAGACACATAATGGTAGAATTAGATTTAAAAAATATATATATTTTTTTTTAATAGAAAAATGTTATTTATGTTTTATCTAATAAAATATTTAAAATACATTTTTGTTAGCCTGCGCGAAAGAGAATAGCAAAAGTTTGATTGAAGAAATATTGAAGAGGAAATGGCCAATTAAAAAAGACTTGTAAATTTTATTCAGCGGGAATTTTTCATTTCAAAATGTTGAATTTATCTATAGTAACGCATAATTGCATAAATTTACTTTGAATTGCAAAATTTTTCCTTCAGTACTACTTGGTTATACTGTCGACCAATTTCGCCAAATTATACAAATCGCCAAACTATTAGCCAGATTATATAGGTTAGCATAAATTTTCATTTAAATAACGAAAAACAAATTAGCAGAATATATATAAAAGTAGAAATAAAATGTCGAATTAAAAATCACTTGATGACTAATTAGTATTTATATTATACTTAAGTCAAGTGAATGTGACATTTACGATCATCCATTATTGACATTTAATCTTGGAATTTGGGGGTAGATTTTTAATCTTTCCTTCTTCAGTTTTTAAATTTTAAAACTGAAATTTTTCCTGTAAGTGAAATTGACGAAATGGCGCAAGAAAAATTAAATTAACAATGAAAACATTTGCAAAAAGAAATAAAAGAGTTATATCTATATAATTCACGATTGAATATTAAAATATATACTCTAAAAATTATCTTCACTTGAAAAAAAAAAAAAAAAAAAAAACATTATTGCAACCATTAAGAACCTAAGTCAGACATTAAGTCAGTAGTGCATTTTCGGCTTAAAAACACATTCTTTGGCGACAAAAGCAAGATGAAAATGGTATAGAAACGAATAGTAACTCACAACTTACAATGTCTTTTACAATCAGATCTGCTTTTTTCTGCTGTAAGTTATATTATACGGAAATTCGATAAAAAAGAGAAAGAAAATAATAAAAAGGGAAATAACTATCATTCAAAATTCATTTAATCAATTTCTGAAATTCATGTTTTTATTCTAACACCGGGGATAAGTCACCAAAAGTTGAACCAATTGTTATATTTCGCGTTAATTTATATTTTAAGCATTACAAATATTTTTTTCATTTTCAAGATAAATATATTTTTAAAATATTAAGCCTCATTTAAGCGTCTTTCTTTATTATTATTAATATTATCAGTAGTTATTTTCTGCTATTATTTGCAAGATATTTGTGATATTTCTAATAGATATAGCCATTTTAATTCTTTTAGTAATTATAATTTTCGCCAAAAACTGCTACTGGCAACCCTTTTGTCAAAAGTAACCGAAAAATACGAAATTTACTACGAAAAATCAGAGTTATCCCTGTAAATTTGAATCATAAACCTTCGGAAAAATATTTCCTATCGAATGATACAATCGGCAAAAAAATCCATCGGGTAGTTTTTGAAAACACTCGTTTGGAAGTTTCAGAACTTCTGCTTTATAATATATATGATGATATGATGATTATCAAATTAAAATACCATTCTTTAAACAGGGTGAATACGGATATGAGAAGTACGTATGTAAATTTTGAGAACATGAAAATGATGAGGGGTTTAGATTTTACGTAAAATTTTATGATCGTGACAATTTGGAATAAATTTTGTTTTTTTTTCATTCGCATTTATACCAAACATACGAGCCGCAATTAATAACTTCATCATAATAATTGATTATATTATATTTTACTGATTACATATGCGATTAAAGTTAAATATTAATAATTTGGACAATTGAGTTTTATAGAAATAGTACTTTAATAATTTTAGCTTAAAATAATATTTGTTTGAGAGTTAGACTGACCAATATAAGAGAGACATTTTACTATAACTAATTTTGTAGATTTGTTATAAATCAATGAAACAGTTCCTTTTTAAACATTTTCTTTCGTCGAAATTCGACGGGTTCCACCTCGTACTATTAAATTCCATTTCAAATTCCAAAACACTACTGTTTTGAATTGCTCTTTCACATTAATATTGTATTATTATTATATATAATTTTTGATGTAAACAAAAATATTCTATTAATATATATTTCATACAAAATAAGAACACCAATCACTTTTATTGCTATTCTCACAATAGTCATTAAAACACACGTATAACTTTAAAAATAAAATTTTAAATATTATCTACAACATAATACTTGAACTACAAGTATACGTAGGGGGAACTGGGGTACATTGATACATGGGGCACATTGATACACCCCCTCTACCGCTCACAGGGTCATTACAGGAAATTTCACAACAGCTCCAAAAGGTGATGCTAGTGTATTCAACTACATACAGAAAATCTTGGAATGATTCAGCAGTTTGATGAAATGGGACGGGTGATTTATTGTTTTTGTTGTTCAAAAGTAAATTTGAGTTGTACAATTGAAATTCTATTATACAACTGTTCCAGTATTTTCATCCAAAATGAATACTCTCCCTGGTAAGTACTGCTACTCTTTATCAGTTCCTCATTATTTATTGTTAGATATATTGTGAAGTGTTGGATTTGAGACTCATTTTATTCAAAATCTCTGTATGGGGCACATTGATACAGTTTATGACGGGGCACATTGATACAGCCTAAATCCTTTAATAGTTCATATTTTCATTATCTTTTATTATTTTTTTTACCAAACACTCCTTAATCCAACCTTTTTTTCACGAAAAATTTCTAATATTAGTTTTTATTGAAGTGAAATAGCTCTAATTTCTTTATATTAGAGCATTTTATAGTATTTTTGAAAACAGAAGACGTAGGAACTTACCCAGCATCTAGTGCTAGTAGAACTAATAAAAGAAAAGGACGGCATTCTGGCAAATCTCGAACTTATATCGATTCTCCAGAGAAAAAAGTATTTTCGACATGAGAAATGTTAAGTAAGAGAAACAAACTGCAGAACAGAAAATGATACTTATATTATAAACAGAATTTTTAATATAATTATCCTTTATTTTCTGTTTATGAACCTATTTATAAACAGAAAAACTGGTAATTTTTTCATCTTTCATAAGAAAGAAGATAATGCTGGAGTTGAAGTGCTAGATATGACAAAGTTACCACAGCCAACAATCAGACAAGAAACAGACAGAACATCAAGTCATAATATATTTAATTTTGATTGCTTTAATATTGCTTAAAAATAAATTGTGGGTGATTTGAATTTTTATAAATAAATATAAAATGGTTTTCTAACTCATTTTTTATGAAAAATATGCATTGGTATTATTTTGTCGTCATTTTTCTTAAACGTATCAATCTGCCCCGGGGATGGGGCACATTGATACAAATGACTATTTTTGATTTTTTTAAAATTACATGCAAAAATACTGCATAAAACAATGATTGTACATTTTTATAACATACTACACAAGTTTTGCTGTCACCTCATGAAAAAAAACTTGAATTTTCTACTTTCTTGACACCAAAAAAAATCTTAGAAAAAAACTGTATCAATGTACCCCAGTTCCCCCTATATGTAATATAGCATGACAAGGGGGGGGGGGTGTACGGTGAAGTGTGACAGTTTGTGACAAAGGGGGGTGGATGTACAGTGAAATGTGACACTTTGTGACAAAGGGGGGGGGGAGATAAAAAATATTGAAACAAAATTACATCATTTATGGACATTTCCTTATCTTTCAATGTAATTTTTGTCTTATTTAATAAAACATTTTTCCGACAGCCAAAAATTTCTGTTTTGAAAATTCGGTGATAAAAGATTAAGACATCTGTGAAAGAAATTTGTTTAATCTAGAATTTTATTTTATGCATTCATTGAATAACATTATTTATGATAAAGTTTAATATTCATTTAATGATTCAACCAATGCAAGCTTACTTTCAAAAAAAAAAAAAAAAAAAAAAAAACCTCAGAAAACTGGTTGTGCAAATATACCGTTATCATTTTTTTTTTTTTTTTTTTAAATTTCGGATTCTCTAAGTTTTTACGATATTATACGTTATCATCCTTCAACTACCTCTCAATAACATCGTTGTCAAAGTGTTAAAAAAAAAAAAAAAAAAAAAAATGCTATCTAGAATCTATTTTTTTTGTTCAAAGCTATGTACAAAACTGGTTACATTTAATTTTTGCATTGTTTTATGATTCAAATGAAATATCACTTTAAAATAAAACACAATAAAAATGACTGTTCATATTAGAAAAACTTTATATCAAATAACTCTTCAAAGAAATATTTGCTATTTAAAAGTATTTTATAATAGCTTTTTACTACTTAATGCATTCAGTAATAAAAAAAGTCCTGTTGCATTTGCCCCGAGTGGAAGAGGGGTTGGGGGGGGGGATAGAAATTCTTATCAACAAAACAAGTGGGCAACATTCTTTCGCTTTCTCTTTATTTATTATTAAACACAAGATTCATTTCAAATATAATTCACATATTAGTAGGGTCTGAAATGTTTTCCAGCTGGATTTTTGTGCCAAGTTTGATATTTTTTGTTTATTTTGTAGCTTTTGACATGTAGATTTCAAATATCTTAGGTGCCATTTTTTTCTGACACATTTTTGAGGTTATTGCAAAACGCAAGCCTCCATGAACATTTATTTTAGAACATTAACTTTTCTCTTTTAATTTTGGCAACAGCCACTTTTTTAATGTTTTCAGATTTAGAATGTTTTTTACGATGTTAAGAAGAAGCGGGTTTTTTTCCCCTTCTAGAAAAACAGAATATGATTGTTAGAATTTAAACGAAAGTAATTTTTTTTGTATATACTGTAAATAGTAAGTGTTTTGTAAGTTTAAGTGTCATATAAATAATTAGAAAAAGAATGAAGCTGCCGATTATTTCACAAAGTTTCGATTTCGTTGCTTGACTGGAATTTCGTATTAGTGTTCTGGATTCATCCCGAAGGCGAATAACCCTGGAATGGTAAGTATTTTACTTACCTTTTTTAGTTTGTATGATATTTTATTATTGTATCCGAAATTTTTGGCGCCCGAGAACACGGACTGATTGCCTAATACTTGAATCAGAACTGAATAATATGAAATAGAATTATTTTAGTGCTTTGTTTATAATAGATAATTGCAATTGTTTTATTTTAATAAATTGATAGTTAGAATATTAATTTAAATAATGGATGCAATTAACAAAACAAAACGCACTACCGTGAGAAGTCAAACTACGAAATTAATTAATAGAATAGAAGCGGCAATTTCTGAAAATAGTGCCGATGAAGAATTGTTAGAGCAATTTCTTGCTGAATTAGATTTAAAAGAAAAAGAGCTTCATTATCTTGATACTGAAATTCAAAACACTATTAAATTAGAGGATTTAGAAGCTGACGTTTTAAAATGCGATGAATATAATTCGAATTTAGTAATTTGGAAAACAAAAGTAAAACGGGCCAAATTAAAATTAGAAACTAAATCTAATATGAATGTTTCTACTACGACAATTAATAGCTCTCAAGAAAGAGTTGTAATTCAGGGATTGGAATCCATTCGTATAAATTTACCCAAGTTGGTAATTGAAAAATTTGACGGCGATCCATCGGATTGGCAACGATTTTGGGATCAATTTGAAACAACAATTCATAAAAATTATGAATTGTCTGACGTAGAAAAATTCAACTATTTAAAGTCATATTTGACTTCTAATGCTGCTAATTCAATAAAGGGATATAGCTTAACTAATAGTAACTATTTATCAGCAATAGAAACTCTAAAAGAAAGATTCGGGAAGAAACATTTGGTAATAAACTCACATCTTAATGAATTGTTATCACTTAATTCAGTTAAGAAATCCAATGATGTTTATGCACTTCGCAGATTATTGGACACTTGCCAAACCGAAATCCGTAGTCTTAATTCTTTAGGAATAGAGATTGAAAATTATTCAGCGTTACTTGCCCCCATTCTGATTAAATTATTACCTTCTGACATAGTGTTACAAATAACAAAAAAATGCGGTAATGATGAAGAATTAAAAGTTACAGATATCATAGAATGCTTGAAAATGGAAGTCATTTCGCGAGAAAGAACTATTTTTTAATTTCTAATCAAGAATCTTCGAATGTAGATATTACATCTGGAAAGTTAGTTTGCGACAGGCAGTCGCCAAAAACGATTCCTACCGCCTCTGGTTTGATTAATGAAACTGTATCATTTTCTAAACAAATTACATGCCCCGAATGTAAAGGAAAACATTTCTTGACTGAATGTGAATTATTTAAAAATAAATCATTACAGGGTAAGAAGGAAAGTTTAAAGCAGTATGGTTATTGTTTTATTTGTCTCAAAAATGCAGGGCACATAGCCAAAAATTGCAGAAAACTCGTTAAATGCACTAATTGTTCAAAACGGCATTATAGAATTTTATGTCCTGAAAAAGAAAAGGCTAAATCACAAGAAAATAATGAAAGCACGTCTTTGTCAAATAAAACTTGTAATCGTGGTGTGTTAATGCAGACCTTAATTGTACGTTTAGAGCTTAAAGATCAAAATAAACACATGTTAGTACGTTGTTTAAGTAAGAATGTTATTAATCTTATGGGATATAAAGCTGTGGGAGAAGAAAAAATGGTTTACGGCCTTTTTGGTGGGATTCAAGAAGCACACCTTCATAAGAGATATAAAATACATTTAAGTAATTTAGAAAACACCTTTAAATGCAATTTTGATGTTTATGATCAAGACAAAATATGTACTGAAGTTCCTAAGATAAGAAATGGGCCTTGGATAAAGGAAGCTAAAAGAAATGGTATAATATTCTCAGATTATGATACATATACAGGAAATCAAAAAATTACAAATCAACAGGAAATAAGTTTACTTATTGGAGCTGATATTTATGGGAAGTTATTGACGGGGAAAATTAAATCCTTAAACCGTAATTTAACTGCTATACAGACAAAACTAGGGTGGACATTAATGGGAAAAACTAATGAAGAAGATACAAATGATTCCACGAAAGTTGTTTTATCGCTGCACGTAAGTGAAGCCAAACTAACAGATCTGTGGAGATTAGATACTTTAGGAATTCTTGATCCAGGTGATAAAGAATCCAGTTTAGAACTTGAATATATTGTAAATGATCATTTCAATAGAAATATTCGAATAAACAATGAAGGACGTTATGAGGTTAGTCTTCCCTGGATTGTTGGTCATCCCCCTCTCCCCAGTGGTCGGAAAATTGCAGAACGTAGATTGAAAAATTGCGTAGATTCCTTAAAGAAATCCGACAATTTAGATGCCTATGAAGCGGTCTTTAATGACTAGCTACAAGAAGGTATTATTGAAGAGGTCAAATCAACTCCAGGAACGGAAGCTGAATTTTATTTGCCACACAGAGCGGTCATAAAAGAAAATTCAACAACCCGAATACGCCCAGTTTTTGATGGATCTGCTAGGGAAAAGGGCTCGCCCTCAATTAACGATTGTTTATTGAAAGGTCCCAATTTAGTTGAACTTATTCCCTCATTGATAAATCGGTTCCGATTGAAGAAAATTGGTGTAATATCAGACATAAGAAAAGCCTTTTTACAGATCAGTTTAAATGAAAATGATAGAGCTTTTTAAAAAATTTTATGGTGGAAAGAGGGAAATTCTGAAAATCAAAAAACTTTCCAACACCGAAGAGTAGTTTTCGGGCTTACTTGCAGTCCCTATCTGTTTGGAGCAACTTTGCAATACCACTTAAAAAAGTCACCTCCTTCTATGCATGAAACTGCTTCTAGACTTTCGGAATCCTTTTATATTGACAATTGTGTCACTAGTGTTGACAATGAGGAACAACTCAATAGTTTTATAACAGAGTCTAAATATATTCTTAGCCAAGCTAAATTTGACCTGAGAGGATGGGAACATAGTTATTCTAATTCCTCAACTTTCCCATTAGAAAACAAAATTGTCCCAGTTTTAGGCCTACGCTGGCTATTACCATCTGATGTTCTTTCTATAGATGTAAGAGAAGTTAGTAAATATGATGAACCCGTCACAAAAAGGAAAATATTATCAGATGTTCATAAGATTTTTGACCCCATCGGTTATACTTGTCCAGTAACTCTTTTCCCCAAAATATTATTACAAGAGTTGTGGAAACAGAAGATAACTTGGGACTCTGAACTACCAACATCAATAGCCCAAAAATTTCAGAAATGGAAAAATAAACTGAGCTCTCTTAAAGACATCGTTATACCAAGATGTTTGTTAGACGATCTCGATAACATCGGCGATTTAAGTTTGCATGTATTCTGCGACGCGAGCAAAGTAGCCTATGCTACATGCATATATTTACGTAATGAAATTGAAAATTCAACATCATGTCAATTAATCCAAGCACGATCCAGAGTAGCCCCCCTGAAATGTATTACAATCCCCAGATTGGAGCTCCTCGCATGTACGATTGGTGCTCGATTGTCTAAAGGGGTTAAGTCCGACTTAAAATTAGGAAATCTTCCAACTTTTTTCTGGTCAGATTCTAGTAATGCATTATATTGGATAAAGAAAAGTGAAAATTGGGCTCCCTTCGTGTACAATCGGGTAAAAGAAATCAAATCACTTAGTAATCCAGAAAATTTGCACTATGTGCCCGGAACTCTGAACCCGGCCGATCTACCTTCCCGTGGATGTTCTGCAGAATCTCTTAAACAATCCCTCTGGTGGGAGGGTCCTGATTGGTTGAAAAAACCTCAAGAATTTTGGCCTAAAGATAATTTAAATCCCGACATAGAAATCATTAACGCAGAAAAAAGAAAGACAGTGATCAATATGGTAAATATATCTCAAAGCCCAATTGAATTATATGAAAATACATCTTCATATCTGAAAATGATAAAAGTAACTGCCTGGATTTTTAGGTTTTTTGGAAACATCAAAAAGTTGCCGAATGAGCGAAATTTTGAGAAAAATTTAACGGTTGAAGAAATAAATTATGCAGAACATGTAGTATTGAAATATGCCCAGCGATGTTTATTAAATGAAACAAAACCATGTTACACAGCTTTACAGACTTTCACCGATCAGCAAGGAATAATTAGAGTAAAAACCCGAATTTCTTTAAAAAAGACCTCCATTCTTTCCGATATCCAATCGTTTTGCCTTTCGATCATAATATAACCCATTCACTCATAAGAAAAAAACATATTGAACTGAGTCATGCTGGAATACAAATTATAATGTCAGTATTGCGAGAGCAGTTTTGGATACTAAGATGCCGACGTACCGTTCGAAAAGTAATAAAAAATTGCGTGGTATGCAGACGATTCACCGCCACACCTGCCGAAACACCTAGTGCTCCTCTCCCAGAAGATCGAGTCAGAGATGCTTCGATTTTTGAAATTGTTGGTCTCGATCTTGCAGGACCTTTATTTTTAAGAAATGGTTCAAAGGTGTGGGTGGCTCTTTTTACATGCGCAATATTTCGCGCCATACACCTGGAATTAGTTTCTTCACTTTCAACAGAAAATCTAGTCTTGGCTCTCAGAAGATTTATAGCAAGAAGAGGGAGACCCTCTACTATTATTTCTGACAATGGAAGAAACTTAGTAAAAACATCTTCAGATCTGAAAACAGTAAATTTTGAAAGTTTACAAAAATTCGCTCTCGAACGAAAAATTAGTTGGAAATTCAACCCTCCTTCAGCTCCCTGGTGGGGTGGGTTTTTTTGAGCGCATGATAGGAATGGTAAAAGGAATTTTACGAAGAGTTCTTGGAAAGGCCTGCCTAAACTACGAAGAACTGAATACCGTATTATGTGATGCCGAAAGTGTAATAAATTCTAGGCCTCTCACATACATTTCAGAAAATGATGATCTTGATCTTCTTACCCCTGCTATGTTCTTGCAAGAAATAAAAGATTCGAGAATTCCAGAATTTGACATAATAGATTCAAGGAAAATGAGAACAAAATTTGCTTACCAACAGAAAGTTCGTGAAGATCTGAGAAAACGCTTTAGAATAGAATACTTGGGGCAACTTCGAGAAAATACGATAAGAAAAAAGGAAACTGAATTAAAGAAAGACGATGTTGTTTTAATTGGAGAAGACGATTCCAAAAGAATCAATTGGCCTTTGGGCAAAATTGAAGAATTGTATCCTGGCAGAGACGGAAAGTTCCGTGTAGCGAAAGTTAAAACAAAAACTGGTTCTTTCTTAAGACCTATTAAAAAATTATACTGTCTCGAAATTGATGATAAACTAATGCATCCTTTTTTAGTTCGTAGAATTCCTGTCCCTCTAGATGACACGCCTGTTCCTGAGCCTGTAGACCGTGCTTCTGATCCTGCATCTGTAGTTGAGCCTGCGAACAGCACCCCTACTTCAGATTCTACAACTCCAGCTGAGCCTGTAGACCATGCTTCTGATTCTGCATCTGTAGTTGAGCCTGTGAACAGCACTCCTAGTTATGATCCTGTGCCTGAGACTTCAGATTCTACAACTCCGATTGAGCCTGTGGACCATGCCACCGATTCTGCTCCTATTCACCAGTCTTCCTTGCCTGATGATGAGAACCGTCGATCACGATCTGGAAGAAAGCTGAAGCAGCCGCAACGACTGAACTTATAGAACTGTTTTGAGCTTCACTAGAACTGAACCTCAAAGGTGGGAGGATATTGCAAAACGCAAGCCTCCATGAACATTTATTTTAGAACATTAACTTTTCTCTTTTAATTTTGGCAACAGCCACTTTTTTAATGTTTTCAGATTTAGAATGTTTTTTACGATGTTAAGAAGAAGCGGGTTTTTTTCCCCTTCTAGAAAAACAGAATATGATTGTTAGAATTTAAACGAAATTTTTTTTGTATATACTGTAAATAGTAAGTGTTTTGTAAGTTTAAGTGTCATATAAATAATTAGAAAAAGAATGAAGCTGCCGATTATTTCACAAAGTTTCGATTTCGTTGCTTGACTGGAATTTCGTATTAGTGTTCTGGATTCATCCCGAAGGCGAATAACCCTGGAATGGTAAGTATTTTACTTACCTTTTTTAGTTTGTATGATATTTTATTATTGTATCCGAAAGAGGTGATTTTCAAAATGGCGCCCAAGATGGCTGCCATTTACTGACTTCTTTAATATTTGTGTGATATTATTGTCCAATATGTCAAATTATATGTTTTTGGGGTCAAGAAATTCAAATCTACAATCCAAATAAGCCTAAATCACGTTATTTATTATTTATTTATAAATTTACTTCAAAATTACTAATATTGCTTGTTTTTTCTTTTGCTGCATATGTGAAAACTATATGTTCCCTGGAAGATACTAATAAGAGTGACAGTATTGTGAATAGACAATGCATTGTTTAGTGTGCTTGAAAGGTGGATAATTATGTCAAAAACCCGGAACAGACAATCTCGAAAAACTGAAGGAATATGCTGAAAAATTCGCTGTCACAGTTAGCTCCACTCTGTTTACGATGTAAATTCAATTATCTACCGGTAATCAAAACTAGCTTCTCCGAGTGGAAGAGATTCATGTTTGTGTTTCATATCCCCATGCAGTAGGAAAATACATTGATGGTAGTGGCTTTGATCTTATGAGATCAAAGCCACTACCATCAATGTATACTGCAATATCAATGCACTGAAATTTATCTGTACTTTCCTGCAACAATTCTTCAGATTTTTATATATTATAATTCACATATATGGTTTCTAGAACCGTTATTATATATGTTTACACCACGGAGTAAGAAGCAGGAGGGGAAAGTAGTGTTAGAATTTTGCCATGAGGTTTTTTTGATGATAGGGGGCGACACCGCTGCATCTGGGCTGTCGATCGATGCTTCTGCAATCGTTTTCAATGGAAAAAATGGTCATTAAAAAAAAAAAAAAAAAAAAAAAAAGTGTGGCACTCGGGGACTACCGCGGTAAAGCTATTGCATAGCATTTTTTATCAACTTATGCAATTATAATTATTTATTTATTTTTTATTTATGCAGTTTTTTTTTGTCTTTGATATTAATTCAAGTTAAACATTTTGAGCGTGATGACTGACAACAATTTTTTTTCTTGTATTGAACAAATGAGAAGTTAATATCGTTTAAAATATTTTTATTATCTTACAATACATGTAGGTTAATCAGGAATTTTTATCATTAAAACTATGCGTTTATGGTAGCTGAAATAAAAAAACATAAGTTTAAGACTTGATATTCTCAAAATATCTGAAAAATACCGCGTCAATGTCTGCCGAAGTCTACGGAGGGATACCGAAGTCTGCCAAACTGAAGCGATGTTAGCCGGAGTGTTAGGATTTTTTTCTCGTTACAGAATTTCTAGATTCTTTCGCCGCGCTCAAAGCCCGCGATAAAAGCTATGCAATACCTTAATAAATTACAAACAAAATTTGGCCACGCTACGAAAATTAGATCGCTAGTTATAAGCATTTAAAATTTTCCGAACCTCACCGTGGGGGTCTCCTGTCACCAAAAATTAACACTGTCTCATAATAAATTACCAAACAAAATTTGGCCACGCTACGAAAATTAGATCGCGAGTTATAGGCATTTTAAATTTTTCGACCCTCACCATGGGGGATCTCCTATCACCAAAAATTAACACTGTCTCATAATAAATTACCAAACAAAATTTGGCCGTGCTACGAAAAATGATCGCGAGTTATAAACATTTTAAATTTTTCAACGCTCACCGTGGGGGGGGGGCCTTCTGTCGACAAAAATGAACACTCTCTCATAATAAATTGTCAAACAAAATTTGGCCGCGGTACGAAAATTAGATCGCGAGTTATAAGCATTTTAAATTTTTCGACCCTCACCATGGGGGGGGGTCACCTGTCACCAAAAGTAACACTGTCTCATAATAAATTACCAACAAAATTTAGCCGCGCTACGAAAATTCGATTGCGAGTTATAAGCATTTTAAATTTTTCAACCCTCACCGTGGGGGGGGGGGGTCTCCTGTCACCAAAAGTAACATTGTCTCATAGTAAATTACCAAACAAAATTTGGCCGCACTACGAAAATTAGATCGCGACTTATAAGCATTTTAAAATTTTCGACCCTCTCCATGGGGGATCTCCTGTCACTAAATATTAACACAGTCTCATAATAAATTACCAAACAAAATTTGGCCGCGCTACGAAAATTAGATCGCGAGTTATAAGCATTTTAAATTTTTCGACCTTCACCGTGGGGGGTCTCCTGTCACCAAAAGTAACACTGTTTGATAATAAATTACCAAACAAAATTTGGCCGCGCTACGAAAATTAGATCGCGAGTTATAAGCATTTAAAATTTTTGACCCTCACCGTGGGGGTCTCCTGTCACCAAAAGTAACACTGTCTCATAGTAAATTACCAAACAAAATTTGGCCGCGCTACGAAAATTAGATCGCGATTTATAAGCATTTTAAAATTTTCGACCCTCAGCATGTGGGGGGTCTCCTTTCACCAAAAATTAACACTGTCTCATAATAAATTACCAAATAAATTTTGGCCGCGATACGAAAATTAGACCGCGAGTTATAAGCATTTTAACTTTTTCGACCGTCACCGTGGGGGTCTCCTGTCACCAAAAGTAACACTGTCTCATAATAAATTACCAAACAAAATTTGGCCGCGCTACGAAAATTGATCGCGAGTTATAAGCATTTAAATTTTTCGATCCTCACCATTGGGCGGGTCTCCACTCACCAAAAGCTACATTATCCTACCTTGTTTTATCTTAAGACGATTCTTTTCTATACACATTTTATCAGGAATTTTTATTATTGAAAGTATAGATTTATAGTAACTGAAATAAGATATATAAGTTTGAGACTTGATATCCTCTAAATATCTGAAAAATACCGCGTCAATGTCTGCCGAAGTCTACCGAAGGATACCAAGCCGAAGTCTGCCGAAGTGAAACGACGGTAGCCGAGTGTTAGGTTTCTTCGTTACGGATGTGTTAGGATATTTCTCGTTACGGAATTTTTGGATTCGGTCGCCGCGCTCAAAGCCCGCGATAAAAGCTATGCAATAGCTTAAAAAATTACGAAAAATCTGAATTTTTAGAAAGTTGTAGAAATGAAAATCTGGTTAATTGAAGTTTTCTTCACAACATGCAGATTTTTTTAAAAGTATTCAGCGCTTCATTTTCTTTTTTAAGCCATTTAAAATAAGAGATCATTCTGATAAAAACCAAAGGGCAGGCCATTTAAAAACTTTGAATATCGCGGATTAAAATGACTGTTGTAAGTACGTTGAATATCGCAAAGAAATAGACTTATGATTTTTAGAAATTAAGTATTAATCAAATATTTTGGAGTAAATTTTAATTTCGCGTATAGTTTTTATAACCTTTGAATAATTTAATAATTCATAACTTTGGATATGTATGCAATTAGTACATGTAGAATTAAAGCAAATGTTTATTTTAATTATTTGGAGGGGAAAAAAATTTGTAAATTATAGGATCTCCAGATTACACATTTAAAATAATTTAAACATTTTTTTTTAAATCTTTTTTTTGTGACTGAGCAGTAAAAATAATCAAAATTATTCTTAGCTCATTCAGGAACTTTTGCTTTTATTGTGTGTGAATAAAGGATAAGTCACAAGTAATATATGACAGAGGAATTACAAACATTCGGTACATACTTCTGAAAATAGAAGCGTAATCGATCATTGTCTAAATTTTTGCTGAGCACTGTATCAGGGACTACCTATTAGACTATAAAACGAATTGATTATTTCCAGCTGAGCGAAAATTTGCCCTTTCGCTCATTTTACCATTACCTGCGGTTTATTCTGCGAGCTGTTTCAAATGACAGACCAGATGTTACGACCAATAAGGTTATCTGAGCGAAAAATCCCAGCCGGCTATCGCCCAGATAGCTTAACAGGTAAAGCATTGGCCTTGTAAGCCAAGTATCCGGGTTCGATTCCCGGCCTGGGCAAATTTTCGCTCAGCTGGAAATAATCAATTCCTATGATATCTTTACCAATCAGTTTGATTGTGTTAAAAATAATAGTATATCTTAGTGATGGGCGATTCTGGAAATTTTGAGAATCGATTAAAATCGACATCGTATAAAACAACATCGATCATAATAAGAATCGATTTCTCAGTTCTAGAATCGATACTAAAATCGATATTTCGATATTCAGATTCACACAGAGAAGATCCAAATTACTAATTCGAAAACTTCAGGACCATAATTACCACCTCCTCCCCCCCCCAACCCCATTTAGGGAGACATAGAATTAAGCTATTGCAGATTTTAGAGTCGGATAATAAGAATTTTAAATTTTAAAATGATTGTCACTTATGGTTGTCACTTACACAAAAACTTTGACAAATTTGAGAGACATAACTCAACTAATAACAACACTGAGTAACTTGGTATTACACCGAGGATAAAGAGTGCCAAGAGCGTGTAACTAGGATGGGAAACAAGGAGTATAAACTTTTTTTTTCTAATGCCAACCAAATGTTACACGAGATAGTTTGGAAGAACAAAAATATGCCCCATACCCAGGGGGGGGGGGTGGTAAACCCCACTCTTGACGGAAGGGCGACCGTAGCCCAAATGTATCTTTTGTCGAAGTTTCAAAATGAGGATTTACAATAAAATAGAACGAGAATTGGGCATTTTAAAAATTGCATGCATACTTTGAGCGGCCTATTTAGTAAAGATTGGCGAGAAAGGGGGGGAGGGCGAGGGATTAGAACGGACGAACTTGGAAAAAAAAACATAATAAACTAATAACCCAAATAACTGAGCTTCTAAACAAAAATATAGTGTTTAACTTAGTGTTGAATTCATGGGGTGGCCGCGGCGAACATGTACTCTTTGAAACTATAAAAAGTGCCAAGAGCATGTAACTAGGTGAAGAGAGGGGTAGTAACAGAAAAAAACGAGAAGATAAAAGCTTTATAACGATATGTTACATGAGATGGTGTGGAAGAAACAAAAAACATGCCCCCCACCCAGGGGGGGGGCAAGGTAAATCCCAAACGGACAGAAGGGCGACCCCGCCCAAATGTATCATTTGTCGAGGTTTCAAAACATAGATTTAAAACAAAATAGAACGAGAATTAGACTTTTTTAAAATCGCAGTCATAAATTGAACGATCCTGTAAGTTAAGATTGGTGAGGAAGGAGGATGGGGGGTTAAGGACGGACGAACATGGAAAAAAATAGTGACACTCCGAGAGTGCCGACAGAAGTGAAACCTTGAACAATTATGTGTGTATTTTTTGAATCGTTAGGATATATAATTGAATCGTCAGGAAATACTTTTAAATGAATTTTAAAAAGTTCTATAATATTAAAGAACATATGAATATGAATAAAAAAAACCGCGCGATACCATATGTCCAGCTATTGTAGTTAACTCACTATAACTATTTTCTTACATTTTAAAACGTGATAAATACACCAACCAAAATTAGACCATACTATCGATACCTTAATCCTTATCCAAATAAATCATTTTGTATTAATGCCTGTTACAATATCTGTAGATTACTTTTTGAATTATTCAAATCGGACATTCCATTCAAAGGATATTACGAATTTAAAGATGACAATCTAAAGAAATAATAGCGCGCTGAGCACTCGGTGGCAAATAAGCTTAGGGATTACGTGTGCAATCAAAAGATTGCGGGTTCGTACCACAGTTTCGCTGATATGTATCAATGTTTTTTTTTCCGAAGAAGTTTGAAAAATTAAAATTTTAATCCATTATGGGTCCGTAATGTGACCTAAAATGATGGGAGAAAATTTCTTATGCTAGGTTTGTAATGTATGAAGCATAAGCTTTCAATAGACACATTGTATCAAGAAATGAGAAAAAAACCCTCTGCCCCCCCCCCCAAAAAAAAAGATCCGATAGGGAAAACCGGGAAACTGGAATAGCAAAAAGAACGGTGAGAAATGGTTAGCTATACTAGAATTTTTCTCCCCACTGTAACTCCTATAGAAGCAAAGTTATAATCTTTTAAAGATTGAAATGAAGTGAAGAAATAAGCAAAATTAGGTGAGTGATCGACAGGGGGGGGGAGGGGTCCACAGCTCTGGGGGTGCCATATAGCTTAAACTTTTAAGTTAAAAATGGTAGAGAATTAAATGAGCGAAATTTTAAGGAGTATATTGGGGGAGGGTGCAAGTCCCCTCTCAACATTTTTTTTTGTTGTTGTTGCTTTTGAAGAAACAAAAAAATACGTCCCCGGTGGGGCGCAGATAAACCCGAAACGGGCGGCAGAGCGATCCCTTATTTATCTTTTGTCAAGGATTTAAAATGTGGATCTAAAATAAAATAGACCAAGAATTGTACATTTTAAAAACTGTATGCATATTTCGAACGGCCCTATAAGTTAAAACTGACGCAGAAGGGGGAGGATTAGAAGAGACGAGTGTCAAAAATAAAACATAATAAACTAATACTTCAAATTACTGGACTTCTAAACAAAAACATAACGATTTAACCTAGTGTCGAATTAATGAAGGTGGCCCGCAGGGGATACCCCCCCCCCCCAGAAGTTATGAGATTTTATACTTTTTAATGCACAAATTGCGATTTCCCCTCTCTTGCAGAGCTGTAAAACATGATGCCTTTCTCCGGAGTCGCAGAAAAAATACTTGCATTCAATACTGATTTAGCTTAGAAAAAAAAAAAAAAAAAAAAAAAAAAAAATCCACTTTTATACGTAATTTTACACCAATATTACCATTAAAACGATAAAATTGGTAAATTTTAATAGATCAAAATGAAATCGATTTCAAAGATCGAAATCGAATCTAAAGATCGACATCGAATCTAAAGATCGACATCGAATCTAAAGATCGAAATCGAATCTAAAGATCGACATCGAATCTAAAGATCGACATCGAATCTAAAGATCGAAATCGAATCTAAAGACCGATCTTACGGGCAGAATCGATTTTACATTTTTACTTTCTTTTGTAACTTTACAAGAAGAGACTATTAGATTCGTGAAAAATTCCGACTTCCCGTTTTTGATGGATTTATATATTTTAGAAGGTCTTTAACATGACTTCATGGTTTTTAAGAAATATCTGTCTGTGTGTGTGTCTGTCACTCTGTGAGTCTGTATATGACAAAAATTTCTGATCGTTCTATCTCGAGAACAAATGTACAGAATTCCACAAAACTTTAGATTTAATTTAACCTTGATATAAACTGAATCTAATTAATTTTTGGTGTATATAGCCTAACAGGTGGCGCTGTTATGCTGCATTTTTTGCGATTTGCACAACAGCTATATCTGAATAACGAATGCACGGATTTTCATCAAATTTCAGATCCAGTTAGCCCTTGACATGAATTGTTGTTTTTTGCATTTTGATATATATCGCTTCTCATATGGCGCTGCTATGCTGAATTTTTCACAATTTCCACTCAGAGCCATGTGAAAGGGAGGGAGGCGAAAGGAGGCGGTCGTTCCGAGCGCGGAAATTTAGGGGGCGCCAAATTCTTACTACTAACATCACTTCTAGCCTATCACAAGAAAAAGTTAATAGGGGGGGGGGGCTAAATTGGAACTTTGAACCGGGCGCAGTTCTCTTTTCGCACGCCCCTGTTTCCATTTTAGCTTTATCTCAAGAACTAATGCACGGACTTTCATAAAAATTTAGATTCAATTAGTCCTTGATATTATTTGATGCTAATTACATTTTGGTGGAAATCGCTTAAAAAATGGCGCTGTTATACTGCATTATTAATGATTAACGCAATAGCGCTATCTCAAGAACGAATTTTCATCAAAATTCAGATTCAGTAAATCCCTGACATAGATTAGTGTTGTTTAGTTCTTGGTGTAAATTGCCCTAGTGGCGCTCATATGCTGTGGCGCTGGTATGCTGTGGCGCTGGTATGCTGGTGGCGCAGATATGGGCGCTGAAACAGGTGGCGCTGATATGCTGCATTTTTTATGATTTCGCAATAGCTGTATCTCGCGCTTTCATGGATGTTCATCAAAATTCAGATTCAGCTGGTACCTGATAAAAATTGATCCTGATCAATTTTTGGTCTACATCACTCAACATAAAACGCTATTTTGCAGGGGGGGGGGGGGGGTTCTGAGGTTTCTTTAATTCTTCTATCTTAGAAACTAATACACTGAAATTTTGTAATTGGCACATCCGATTATTTTATCTTCGACTTTTGAAGGAAAGTGAAAATTATATTACCTTCAGAGAAATCGATTTAAAATTTTAAAGTATCGATTAAATCGATTTGGCCGTAGTATCGATTAAATCGGTTTAAAAAATCGAAATCGCCCATCACTAGTATATCTACGTATCCATCGTTATATGGAGTTCCATTACCTGCGGTTTATTCTGCGAGCTGTTTCAAATGACAGACCAGATGTTACGACCAATAAGGTTATCTGAGCGAAAAATCCCAGCCGGCTATCGCCCAGATAGCTTAACAGGTAAAGCATTGGCCTTGTAAGCCAAGTATCCGGGTTCGATTCCCGGCCTGGGCAAATTTTCGCTCAGCTGGAAATAATCAATTCGTTTTATAGTCTAATAGGTAGTCCCTGATGCAGTGCTCAGCAAAAGTTTAGACAATGATCGATTACGCTTCTATTTTCAGAAGTATGTACCGAATGTTTGTGATTCCTCTGTCATATATTACTTGTGACTTATCCTTTATTCACACACAATAAATTTTGAATTTTACCTTTTACATAAAATATAATGAGAAAAAAATAAAATTAACATTGTGGCAAAAGTATAGACAATTTGTGTATTTACAGAAAAAAAACTACAAATTAAAATCGAGTTGCACACGCATTGTTTGCAGTTAGTGCAAGAATGTGACTTTTCATCGAAAAAACTAAATGCTGCGTCACTTGGGGGTCTATTTCGTACCAAGCATGTTCAACAGCGGCTCGAACCTCATTAAAAGAGAATTATAGCAAAAATTTGCATAAACATTACGACATATGGTGTTACAAAAGTTTTCGATTGGGTCCGTATCAGAACTACACGCCGGCCAGTTGAGATCAATAGTATTTTCAGAGTTAAACGAAGTTCTTCTTTTGCATGCAACATGAATAGATGCTAAAATCCATACTTTAGATCAGTAAAAGTTCCCCAAATAACTAAAAATTAATCTCCAACGTATGTACGTAGTCTTGTGTTGCTTGGCAACCAATGTATAACTCCACAGATACATGAACATTAATGTTAAGTGAGGACCAAATTATTTAAAAGTCACCTTCTTTTTGTCGACTTAATAAAGTCCCAGGATCTTTACTTAAGTCTTTCCAATAGTATGCCCACTTGTTTGGGCCATTCAAATTTCATTTTTTTTTTTTTTTTTTTTTTTTCGTTACTGAATATCATAGCGTACCATTTGGGTCCATATGGCGTATGTTTGCAAGTTAATTGAATTCTCACCAATTTACAGCGGTATTTTAAAGCTAATTGTTTTATAATTATCATGTAAATTGATTTACCTGCTGCTTTAATTCATCTACGAATCATTTCCGTCGACACAGAAAGTTTTGACCTACTTTTAATGTGATTAGCAATCATTACTTGTGTAAATATCAGTTCCGGGATCCTTTTGTCATCTCATTTTCTCGTCACACAAGATCTTCCAGATTATGTTTTGTTTTGAAGGAGTCATCCTTAGACTATATTTCATAGACAGACCACTTTGGATGATTCAATGCTGCTGAAATTTCTGCAACAATCTTCCCTTTCCATTTCAGCTTTCCTACTTCAATTACCTCATCTAATTGAATATTTTTAGCTCGCGGCATCTTCACTAACTGATGCTATATCGAGGTATAATTAAATACTTCAGATATGTGACAACATAACTTGGAAATTTGCATTTTTCCATGAACAGTTGGCTAAAAATCAAAAAAGTGTCTAAACTTTTGCAATATGCAAATTTCACTTTTTTTCAGTTAAATTAAATATTATCTTATATTATAACCATTTTTTTATTCTACATTGTATAAAATGTAATTGAAAATAAGTATAGCCATTTGTAAAACTCACGTGTTCGTATCTTTTATTTAAAGGTTAAAAAACACCAGTGTCTAAACTTTTGCTGAGCACTGTATAAACTGATGCTGATCAGTTTTGGTATAAATCGCTCAACAGGTGTCGCTGCTATGCTTCATTTTTTACGATTTACGCAACAGCTGTATCTCAAGCGCACGGATTCTAATAAAAATTTAGATTTAGGTAGCCCCTGATATAAATTGATGCTGATCAGTTTCTGGTGTAAATCGCTCAACAGATGGCGCTGTTATGCTGCATTTTTAATGGTTTATGCAACACCTGTATCTCAAGAACTACGCACGGATTTTAATAAAAATTTATATTTAGGTAATCCCTTATTTAAACTGACGCTGATCAGTTTTTGGTGTAAATCGCTCAACAGGTGGCACTGTTATGCTGCATTTTTTTACGGTTTGCGCAACATCTGTATCTCAAGATATGTATTAAAGCCAGGGTTGGAAAAAAATCATGATTTTTTTTTAAATAAAAAAAATCCGATTTATTTGATTTAAATCAGAATTTTTTGATTTAAATCAATTTTTTTTTTTTTTTTTTTTTTTTTTTTTTTTTTTTTTTTAAGTTTTTGATGCTATTTCTTTCAGACAAGCTAAAAATGTCGTGTCATCAGCCCTGAATTTTCTACGCAACCGATTTTAATAATTATTTTTTTTAATGAAAGAGCTATTTATTTGTAGTTGTGCCCATTTTAGCTATTTTTTAATTTATTTCCATTTTTATATTTTATTTTTAATTTTAAATGCTTTTTTACGATATTTCTTCAAAATGGTGGCAATTCAGTTTAGCTTTTCTCTTGATAATAAAATTACAATATCAATCAAATACAATATTATTACGGACGCCTTTTTCATATTACTAATAACAATAACTTTTAAAAAATATTTGAAGAGAAAATGACGTCACTATTTAAAACATCGCATTTTTACTCATAACGATATTATATTTCAGTATTTCTTTTCATTATGGACACTGAGATTGAGATTTTACTTTCAAATGACTTCAGTTAGTGAAAATGTCATAGTAAAAATGAAATAATTTTTTTTTTTTAATAAAACTATTTTTTTGTGAGTGCATATAAAATAAAATCTCTGGATTTCGCCGGCACTCAGATTACAATTTTAACTGAAGATCTGCGAATATTTGCATGCAAAATTGTAACTGGCAAACTTGACATTAAATTTGGAAATATATTTATTATATATTGATTCAATAATGAAATTACTTTTGCTTTTTTTTTTAAACCAAATCGATCGAGTCTTTTAAACATTTCATTCGACGAGATTCCACTCGTTTTATTGTTAAAATGCATTTCCTTTTTCTCAGAGTCTATAAAAAAGAGTTTAAACTAAAGAAAAAATCCGTTTTGAATGAATCTAGTCAATGAAGAAGTAGCACGTCAAATTGTATTTCTTTATTATTCCGCAATTCCAATGTCTCAAAAAGAAGTTGCTAATCAATTGGGTATTTCACGCCGTTCTGTTTGCTATTATATTGATAAACACAAAAAAAAATGAAGTTAGTTCATTGCATTCTAAACGGGGTCGCCCTTCCAAAAAAACCTCTATCGATTTTTTTTCTTTCTTTCTTTCTTTCTAATCGGAGGCGAAACTGAATTCTGCAATGGCAAAATCTACATTCGACTTTTTTTTTTTTTTTTTTTTTAACAATAATGTATATAGTTAAGAAAATACTATATTCTAGTTATTGATTGGTACTAAAAAATAAACAACTAGGCTTTAATCTAAAGCTATCTCATTATTTTTAATTGAATTGTGCACACTAAATAAGAAATAAACTGAAAATTAAAGAAAACAAATTAAATATTTATTTAACACAAGCTATTTATTAAAGGATAAAAATTACAATTAATTCAATATTTTTTAAGCAAATAGAAATAAATCAAGGATTTAATTTTTTGAACAAAAACACTAATTTAGAAGCTTTGTCCACGCCTAATTTATTACGAAGGCTTGAATGAACTAGTCCAAAAGAAGAAAATTGTCTTTCTATTCCAGCAGATGAAGCCACGGCTGTTGTTATTTGGTAACTAAATTCAATTTCGTTGATTATCTCTTTACTTCCCATTACATAAAAGAACTTTCACCAATCATAATGTGTCATAATATTTTTTCTACATAATATTTTATATCTTTCTCAAGCAATGGTAATTTTTCGAATGGATAATTTTTTGCTTGAAAATGTGCTACAGTGGTGAAAAGATTTGGACAATTTTCTTTAATGAATGTCAAACGTTCATTATTTTCCTCTACACTAAGTGAAATTTCATTTTGATTTAAAACAGAACATTTAAAGCATTATTAAAACCTTTCTCTTCTAATTCATTTCGCATTTTAGCCATGTCGGCAGCATTATTAGTGACGAAACTATGAACTTTGCATTAAAATTTATTTTCTGTTAAAGGAATCATTTTAATCACAAGTTCAGTCAAATATTCACCTGTGTGTGAAAATCCTGGTGTATTGATTGTGTCAACTAAGTAGACTTTACCTCTATTTACCACACATGCACATACGATTGGTTCATTTCGTATGTTTGACCACCCATCAAATGTCATACAAACAATTTCTCCACTTAAAACATCTATGCATTTTTTCCAATAAAGTTCCAGCAATAACTTAACGATTTGGTGGGATATTTGGTAGTTATTTTGATTTTGGAATGCTTTTTAAAAATTTGTAAGCTTTAATTGAAATTTGACAGCGTTATATGGCAAGTTTTAAAACACGTTCCTTGCACGTAGTATCCGATTTTAAGGTGAACATTAATGAATTTTTTTAATTATTAACTTGTGAAACAAAAAAGATTCAAATCATTTATTTGCCAAGATTGGCAAATAAAATATGATTTATAAAGTGTTTCTGTGTTTCGCCTCATCATCTAAAGTTTATTACAAAAGAACAAAGAATTAAAGGATTAGGAGGGGGGGGGGGCACCTGGACTTAACCTACACATTCCACATTCTTTCTGATAGCAAATCTGGAAATACTAGAAAAACACCTGCTACTTATTTACACCTACTTCTTATTACTCTGCTGACTAATTTCCAACATTTAAAAAAAAATGATTTAAATCAAATGATTTTTTTTTAAATCACTGATTTAAATCAGTAACCCTGATTAAAGCTTGTGTAAAATTTCTAGAAAAAGGAATCGAAAACTTCAGTTGGCGAGATGAAATCGAAACAGTTTTATATTTTATACAGTGTTAAAAATTAAGGGAGTGGCCCAGGGAGATATTCCCCACCCGGAAAATTTGAAATTTTGTGTTTTCAATGGTCCAAAAGTACAATTCCCCCCCGGAGCCGCTGGTGTCCCTCCCGGAGAAAAGTGTCTGAATTCAACACTGATTTTATGGACCAATAAATTTGTATAATATTAATTAATTCATAGACAGTGGATAAAGAAGTAATAAATACTGCTTACAAATGCTATAAAAAATCTTTGGCTAATTAATCTTTTGTAAAATGTACACGTCTTTTTTCATATTAAATAAGTTTGTATTTAGATACAAAACAAAATCTGTGCTTTATTATTCCACATAACATATAAAAACATATAAATTAAGGTCTATACGCAATAAAAAATTATCAATTTAAATATAATTACAAGTAAATAGCTTTATATTAAAGCCTAAAAAACATCACTCACTTGTGGAGCACGGAATAAACTTAATTTTTCCCCTTCGTCTTTTTTTTTTTTGTTTACTATCATAGCCTGTTTTACATCCAGGAACCTAGCACTTATATCCCATCTTAATTTATTTTATGATATATAAATATGAAACATAAACGAATAAAATAAAATATCTTTTAATTCGAACATATGCATCTTAATCATACAGTCATATTGAATGACTGCTAAAAAACCACCTACATCGTATCGCAGCCCCCTCATTATTTACCAAAATTTCACTTTGTATTTTCGAAGAGTCTTGCACATTAAGTTTCCCCTCCTGTTTCTTACTCCGTGGTTTACACTATGTATTATGTATTAAAAACCGTGTTACAAGTAACAAGAGAAAATTTTCATTGAATGGAAAATGATATCGATATCAAAAGACAACCACCCCCTTTCCCAAGAGATATTTGATGATATATGCCAGATCCCCTTTCCTACACCCTAAAATAATAACATTACATTTACACAGCCTCAAAGCAGTAACTAATTGGAATTTTGTCTTTGGAAAAAAACTACGAAGATTGTGTATAAGAAGTCGTATAAGAAGTTAAATAATCTCAAATTGGTGGAAATAGATATATTTTGGTAAAAATAATATGTAGATTTTTACAAAAACGGTCTTGTACAAAGTAAATTTTAAAATATTGTGGCTTTTATTGTTTTATTTTCTATCATACAATAACATTATTCTAAATTTCAAATAGCAGATGACATTAGCATTTTTTGCATATAGTGATGAATCATAGCACGTTGGCATACAAGGCGAATTTTCACATACTTGTCATAAAACAAACAGTGCAATTAACAACATAGGATCGCTGGATTATTTTAATTATGTATGCTAATAAAACATATGCATAATTTATTATCATTATAACAGGATTCATACAGGTCATGGTATTTCATTATCAGAAAAAAAATCGGTACAAGTATTTTCTTATTGAAAAATCTCTCATGAAATAAGACGAAATTTCACATGTTTAAACTAAATTTATTTTTCAAAAAGAAAAAAAAAATTGTCATTCGGGCTACCGTAATACTTACCCATCGTGGATATGCATAATATAATATATGAAAATAAAACATGTGTAAACTAGTTATAAAATGCATCGCTATTCCAAAGTAAAATTTAAACGTATATTTAAATATTTTTATTATACACAGTAAGGCTCTATTAATGAATTGCTGATGAACCCATTTCGACAAATTATATAAAACGCCAAACTACTCAAGTAGTACCGAATTGCGTAAAAAAAACTTCTATATAACTCTAAAAATAATAATGCTATTAACTAACAGATTACTGTGTCGGATTAAGCGTCTAATTTCTTCCAATTAAAATATATTGTTGAATTGAAATTTGAATAAATACAGGATCATGAAAAATCGAAGAGTGTGGAAAACAGTATTACAAATATCTCGGCAACTCATATTCCGATCGACTTCGTTCTTTAAACAAAAATTCTCTTATTTCATTGCCTTTTACGTCCATTTCTTAAAATAAAACATCTCGAAAAATTTTATACACCTTTTATCAGAGCGAATTTTTCGAGAGTCCGAAAAAAATAGTTCCGGGTAGTCGAGGTTACTGATATTAAATAGTCTTAATCCAATTCTTACGTATTAAATGCAAACAAAATTTCAAGTCTCTATCACAATTTGTTCAGAAGATAGAGCATTTACAGACACATAGACAGACACACAGACGGATGGGTGGCAGTTTTTTTTTCTAGACATATGCTTTTCGGAATCTTTAGTGTCTGAAGCTTGGATAAGTAAAACTGGTATTTCACGTGGAAAATAACGGTATCCATACGAACCCTGTATAATTTAAAGAAATGTTTTAAATCACACTTATTCAAGAAACCGTAGAGTCAAACTTTTTATATAGCTATAAGATTATAATAAATAAATAAAATGCTTCTAACAAAATTTTAGTTCACTATTTACAAAAATTAAAAAATATAAATATTTTGATGCATTTAAAAGTGTTTGACAGAAGAGAACGGAATAGCAATTATATGAAAATTAACGCCTTAGGAATTTCAAAGCTCTAATTGTTCCAGTGGCCAATCCGATGAAACCTGAAGAAATTGATCCAGCAGTTGACTTGGCTACCGCTCCAGCAGACCCTAAAGCTGCTGCACCTGCAGTTCCCAATGCAGTTTTTGCACCTGAAGCCAATCCAACAATACCAGTAGCAGCGGAAGCAGCCAGTTCACCACCACTACTGAGTGCTGCAGCACCTGCAGCTCCCAAAACAGCTTTGGTGCTAGCTGTCAATCCGGCGGCAGCTGTGCCAACGGACGCAGCAGCTGTTGAGACCGCTCCACTTGTACCTAATGCTGCGGCAGCTCCCAAAGCAGCTTTTGTGCTGGCAGCTAATCCGGCGGCAGCTGTGCCAACAGTCGCAGCAGCTGATGAGGCTGCTCCACTTGCTAATCCGGCGGCAGCCGTGCCAATAGTCGCAGCAGCTGATGAGGCTGCTCCACTTGCACCTAATGCTGCGGCTGCTCCACTTGTACCTAATGCTGAGGCAGCTCCCAAAGCAGCTTTAGTGCCAGCTGCCAATCCGGCGGCAGCTGTACCAATGGACGCAGCAGCTGATGAAGCAGCTCCAGTTGTACTCAATGCTGCAATGCCAATGCCTATTGCAGGTATAGCTACTGCACCCGCAGCACCACCAGCCACAGCACCTACAGTTCCCAGAGCAGCTTTCGTTCCAGTGGCTAATCCGAGAACTCCGGCACTTTGCAGAGAAGCGAAGAGACTACCCGCAGCCACATTTCCTATCATGCTGTGTACTCCTGCTGCAATGGACCCGGCTGCTACACCTGAAGTCGTAAATCCAACAGCCGGAATGGCCGCTGCGGCTCCTCCAACTGAAACAGCAGCTCCAGAGACTGCTCCGACAACTGCTCCAAGTGCATACTTAGCTCCCACAGCTGAAAATAAAAATACAATACGTATTACTTTTCTCATTGGTAAACTAAACAGTAAAACATAATTATCTGTTTTCACGATAATATGGTTAAAGGGTAATAGTTCATGAGCAATGATATCAACCAGTAAGTATTAATTTAACCCTTAGCAAAAAAAGGCGTAGAATTACCATAAAAAAAACCCCCATAAGTGCAATCATATTGATTTTTGCCTATGGTAAAAATGATTCTATTGAAAACCATATAATCGTTAAGTGTATGGTAATTCTTATGAAAAACCATATAAACGTTAAGTGTATGGTAATTCTTTATGGTACTATACATTAAAAAATAATAACGATATCAACTTTGGTGGAGCCATCTTTTAGGAATACGGGGAACTAAGCTTACTAATGTACTTTGACCTTGGGAAGCAGGGGGATTTGATCCACGGACTGTAGGGATGGGAGACGAGCGTCCTAACCATTCGGCCATGCGGGGGTGATGAGCTGTGCTTATAAAACGTTATATGAATAAACCGTTTCGGTAAATCATCATTATTTGTCGTTCTAAGTTAATCGTTGACAAAAGAAGGTAGTTTTAAAGGTTTTTTTTTTAATAAATTGTTTTACAGACATGCATTTATATATTAATTTACTATTTTAATGAATGGAGTAAATATCTTAGCAAATATTATTTAGATATAAAATCCAATTAATTAAAGTAAAAACTATTTTCTGTTTATTAAAATTAATTAAAAAAATAGAAAGTCGATAAGAAATAATATTTAATAAGAATAAAAAATCATTTGATAACTTAGTATATAATATATTTTTAATGATTATATTAATGCATTATATTAATTCCTTACTTACGAGCATTTTTTAATTTTAAAGTAAAAAAAATATATTACTATTTTTTAGATAATTTTTACAGAAATTTTAATACCAAAAAGATTAATAGATTTTTCAATATTTTTATACATTGTAAAATGATTTTTAATCTTTTCAATAATTATTAACGTTTAAATAAAATAAAATAAAAACTTTGTTGTTGCATATAAAATGAATATAAATGAATATAAAAACCTAAACTAAAAAATACTACTATTGTCTGACTATTGTCTCTTCGAATTATAATAGAACATGATTTAAACGTCATTATAAGCATAAGAAAAAAAATAAAGAAATTTTTAATGGAGGTTTTTTTTTTTTTTTTTTTTTTTTTTTTTTTTTTTTTTTTTTAAGAATGTGTTTGTAATTACAGAATTTTGTAATTTTAAAGTTTGTAATTACAAACTTCTTTAATCGCTGTTAGAATTTTGTAGGAAATATGTCATCAAATATATATATTTGTTAAATCACTTTATTTCTCCCATAGTACTTTTTATTTATAACGCATAGACTCTGCTCACATAAATGAAATACATAAGAACAAAATAATAACACTATTATTTCATATATTATCATAATTTCAGGTCGATAAAAATATTGGTAGATTTTTTGATATTTTTATAGATCGTAAAATAATTTTTAATCTTTTTAATAATTTTTAACTTTTAAATAAAATAGAAATCCTTGTTGTTCTATATAAAATGACTTTAAAATTATAAAATAACGTAAATTAATTATAAACCGTTTTTTTTTTTGTACTATTAAGTTTATTAATATTTAATTAACATATTATAATATATTATATTAATATATATGTATTAATATTTTGTTGTTAATATTTTTAAAAGATATTTCAAAAATTCTTTTGGTGATTCAAATATTTGTAGGTCCTTTTTAAAATAAATTCAAAAAGATTTTCTTTAAATAATTATAGGCTATTTTTGACAATTTGTTTATTTTGAGGGGGTCCGGAACACACTAAAAAAAAAATCTTTTATTGAATTAAAATTTCGCTTTTTTTTGTGATATTAAACGTATCATTTTAAAACGAAATCACATGATAAAACTTCTCCATATTTTTTTTAATTTAAAATTTATTTAAAAAAAGTAGAGGGAAATTAAAAATTATTGTAACTCAATGTAATAATAGTAGAATTTTAGTTTTTTAGCAATTAAATAAACAGAAACATCTACATTTTAATTTTGATGCAGCCTTTTAAAAATATTAATAAAAAAAATTTATTTAAAGTAAAAGTTTGAAAAAAAAAATAATACTTTCAATAATAATTTTTTTTTCAAATTTGCTGAATCAAAATTAAAGTAAAGCAATTAAAAAAAGGCATGTTCTAATTTTAAAGCATTTATGTTTAACGGTTCTTGAGTTATAACAATTTAAATGTGAGAAATTGTGAAAACCCATCATGAAGAAAAACGCATACAAGAAATCTTATCCATGTCAATCAATGCTTAAAAGCTAGATGCTGAAAAAAAAAACACATAATATTTCCTTTTCTAAATATGATTTTTTTTAAAAATGTCATCATAAGCATAAAAAAATCAGATAAATTTTTAATGCAGTATTTTTTATGTGTGTCTCTGGCTCCTTTAACTGCTGTTAAAATTTTATAGGAAATATGTCAATTATATATTTTTATTGAATAATTTATTTTTCTCAAGATTTTTTTTTTTTAACGCATTTACACACTCATATATATGAATTATATAAGAATAAAATAATATGTTATTTTATGTTATATTAATTTGAGATCAAGGGATTTTCATTAGACTAGTTATAAGTTAACGTAAGTTGTTCCTAAATAGATTTTGGTTTAAACTATCTAACCAGTGGCGTTGCTATGATTCTATTTTTTAGAAGTGCATAAGACATACTATATAAAGATAGTAGAAAGTTTTGAGGTGACGACAACCGAGTAATTTTATATTATAGTTACACAAAATCTAATATATTATAAACTTTCAAAAGGCATTACGATTTTACCATACACCATGCTTTGAAATATTGTACAATTTATGGTGCAAACAATTATGTATTATTTTACTATACATCACGCTATGGAACACTATTGAATGTATGGTAAATTTCATTTTCCTATAGTTTTACCATACGCTCGGTTATGTGTATGGTGTATATCATTATCCTATAACTTTGCCATACACATTTCTCTGGATACCATAAAATGTATGGTATCTATCATTATCCTATAACTTTACCACAGACATTGCTCTGCAATACCATAGAGCGATGAATGTTTACCATATGAATACAATATGTTTACATATAATGACATAAATTTTTTATGATTTTCCATATAAAACCATGTGTTTCCATAAAAAATCCTATGACATTTTTTGCTAAGGGAATAATGATTTTCCGCATATTTTTATTATAAAGCAAAGATAAAATCCATATCAACAAGTCAAAAATATTTGGCATTAGATAGATAATCCCGCATGAAATACGAACAATAATATTTAAAGATCAAGTAACATTTTAGCATCATTGGTTCCCTTATATCTATATTCTAAGTTGATAAAGTTTTAAAGTCCTTTTCTATTAACTTATTATTTTTATAGTATTTATATTGTCAACTATATAAGCTTGAATTAGTCCATTTTCTGAAAATCTGTTGCCCCGCAACCACAAGTGGCCGAGAGGTTCTGCCTTCAAAATTGGTAGACACAGGTTCTGGATTCAAATCCAGTCGCGTCCATCGGCTTAATTGTTCGGATTTTTCCGTGGTTTTCTTCAAACCTTGGCTTATCATGCGTAAATATTGATTAGATTCTCTTAGAAAGACCTCCACGAAGGGCTTTTCCTCTTTAAGGAGTATATACCCAGAGTTGTATAATATAGACGCACGCGCGCACGCCGTGCGCAGAAAATTTCATGAACTTTGCAGAAAATTTTAGGAAAGAAACAATTTTTATTTTTGTAATTTTTTTAGTACTAAAAAATAAAAATATTCCTCCAATTTTATATACGAATTATTTACTGTTAAAACGAATTTCGTAAAGAGACTTTGAAAAAATCGCGAATTTCAACAAGGAATCGCGTAAAAAACGTGCATTTCAACAAAGAATCGTGTAAAAAACGAACATTTTTGACAAAAGACAGCTAAAAAAACGTAAATTTCGTCCGAACACTACATAAAAAACGTCAGTTCTAACCACGAATCGCGTAGAAAACGCGAATTATATCTATGAATTACTCAAAAAAAATGTGAATTACGTTCATAAATCGCTCAAAAAATGCCAATTACGGACATGAATCGTTAAAAAAATGCAAATTACGGCCATAAATCGCTCAAAAAACGCGAATTATATCCATAAATCGCTCAAAAAATGAGAATTTCGTCGACAGATTGCTCAAAAAACGTAAATTATGTCCATGAATCGCTTAAAAAATAGCGAATTACGTCCATAAATCGCATAAAAAACGCGAATTACGTCCTTAAATTGCTCAAAAAAATGCGAATTTCGTCGACAGATCGCTCAAAAAACGCAAATTACGTCAATGAATCACACAAAAAACGCGAATTACACCCATGAATTGCATAACAAAAGCAAATTTCGTCCATGCCAATATAATATAATGCGTAATTTTATTAAACATTAAATTAAATTGCAAAAGTTTTTGACCTAATATTATGTGTGCAGAAATTTTTTCGTTTTATACAAGTCTGTATATATCTTGTGTTAATAATTGCTCGTACGTGGGGCTTGTTGAGCTCAAGCCAATTGGTAGGCCTCTCTACCTAGCTGAAGCTGAATCTGAATATGATAATTGCTCGTCATAAACACAACCAACCTGAAAATCTGTTATGAATATCGGAAGTTGTAAAAGGAACTATTAATAAATGATATAAAGGAACTAAGAAAGCCTTGCCTATCCAAGACTTGATAAAAAACTTATTTTTTAACAATTAAATTTTTATTCCAAACTGAAATCTTTTCTCAGAGCAATTTGTCTTATCTGAATCTGAATAATTCTTTATGGAATCTTATAAACATACATTTTTCGGTTAGCCGGGCGCCAGTGTTACATACACACACATACATATATATCCACATATATGTTTGTGTATGCATATATATGACATATGTATGTACCTATGAATAACACAGGTGCCCGACTAACTGAAAAGAACCCGTTTAAAGTATAAAAATATATGTTTATAAAAATTCAAAAACTGTTTTTGTGCTATCCTGTAAAGTTTGGCAAGAAGCTAAAACAGCCTTTTGGTGCATTTAATCTTATAATTTGGCGATGGTTTTTTGCTGGACGGGATAACAAAGTAGTACCAAAAAATGATTTTCGGAACGCTTTACAAATGGGAAAAAATTCCCTACCCTGTTCTTTTTTTTTTTTTTTCTTTTTCTTTGGCGAGCTTTTTTTGGCATTAAATGAACGATATTTTGGTTTAATGTAAGGGTAAACATCATTAAAGGCCTTTTACTGAAAAAGTCAATGACCAGATCCTAAAACCTGGAGACCAAACTGGTCGCCAGGGCGGCTAGTAATTTAATATTTGTTAATTATTATTTATTAATATAATGTTTATTAGTAATTTTTAATATATTTTTTAATATGTTTTATTTATTTAGTAATTTTTAATATACTTAATAGTATGCAGCACTTCGGATACTGTAGAGTATCCGAAATCTTTTGTGTATCCCTGTAAATACTATTTGCTTTCTATTATACAGTAGAGATGGGAAATATAGTTACAGTCGAGTCTCTCTATAACGAAACTCCATACATCGAATTTCTCTATATAACGAATTTTTAGTAGGAACGGTCCCCTTTTCGCATGATTACATTAAAAATAGCCTCTATATAGAGAAATATCTATCTCCGTATAACGAATTTTTTCATAAATTGGTCTTAATTTATTCAGTTTTAAAAAAGCTTCGAAATCATATGGAATCAATTTACATCACTTATTTTTGATTTATCGTTCAATGCTGAATTTTTTTTAATATTACTTCTCTCCTTGTTCTTTAAATATAACGAGTTCATCCCACCTCCCACACATCTTTCGACATCCTTCTCAAAACAGTCAATTGGATTGTTACACATATAAGAGAGGAATCAATGAGAGGCACATAAGAGAGGCCTTCAAATGGAGGAAAATGTTAACTACAATTTTTCATTCCTCGCTAAAATTTGAACTTTTTTTTTTTTTTTTTTTTTTTTTTTTTTTTTTTTTTGAGAGCGTAACAAATTTAAAATAAAAACAACAAAAAAATTGCAGATTTCTTCCTCTGAAATTAATGCTAGTCTCCCTTATTTGATTTTCATTAAGCTTTCAAATAAATGTCTGTTCTCTTTTTTGAAACTGCTTAAATAATTAAGAAATAAAATGTTAGGTTAATATTTATTTTTAAACATTTCAAATTCTTATTTAAAATGATCAAAATTAACATATTTGTTCAAAATTTACATATTAAATACAATTTTTAAAATTATTCTCTGTACATCGAATTTTTCTATATAACGAATTTTTCTATATAACGAATTTTTTACTGGAACGATGGATTTCGTTATATAGAGACTCGACTGTATTTTTGGTTAACAGGTTACATCGTTCCACTCTTTTACAGGTAACAGAGGTTCCAACAACCTGTTATTTTTATAACATGCAACTAACGGATGTTTTAATTAGAAGGCCTTTCAAACAAAACGTTTTAAATAACTGTCTGACATAATTGTCTGAGCGTAGCGAAGTCTTATACTCATAGTACGTAACGATATTAAAAGTAAAAAAAATTCTTTCGTCAAGCAAATCTCAAAAAAATACTTGTCGGATTTAGATTCTGTTTGTACCAGAAGGTACCTATGAAGGTAATCTCGTGAATGCACCTACTTTCAAAAATTAGTTCCAAATAGTTTAAAAGTTATACTTAAAAAACTGGTAAAAAAAAGCACAATTTGTTTGCATACGTCACAGAAATTTGGTGTGCGTCATTTTTCTCAGGCTGAATATTTTCGTAGAAAACCGAATCAGATTACATGAAGTAAATAGTAATTGTCTGGTCGAAGCGAAGGCTAATACGCATGTACGTAACGATATTAAAAGTCAAACAAAATTCTTTCATCAAGCAAATCTCAGAAAATACTTGACGGATTTTGATTCTGGTTGTACCAGAAGATACCTATGAATATAACCTACTGAATGCTAGGAAAAATAAGTTCCAAATAGTCTTAAAATTATATTTAAAAACTGATAAAAACTCACAATTTGGCTACATACGTCACGAAAATTTCATGAGCGTCATTTTCACAAGATGGATATTTTCATTAGATTTCCGAATTCAAGTACATGGAACAAAGAAAATTTGCAAACAATTTTTATTTAAGTACAATAAAACGTATTTAAACTTAAGAAACAATCTGAAAAATAAATCTTTTTTTTTTCGTTAATTGAACAGAAAAAAAGCTACAATTCTCAGTAAATTAGTATTTGAGATTTTGCGATACTTTTTATAATAGCGTTTTATATCGCCATTAGCATCTTTTATATTTCGCGCATGCAAACTGGAAACAATTCTTTCGTGTTTAAATAAAATACGAGTTTGGCATGGCTGCTATAGTTGTTACTTTTAATAATAGATTACATATTGTTAATTTTCTTTACATCGATCACTTTTTTTTTGTTCTATTTGGTTATTTCGTCAACAATTTCGCCAAATTATACGAATCGCAAAACTAATAGCCAAATTGCACATTTTGATATATTTTTTTAAATTTTAAATAACGAAAGAAGAAATAAATTAATGAAACATTGATTAAAATACAAATAAAAAGTGGGATTAAAAATCCCTTGATGACGTTTTAACCCCTTGACGGCGCCGTTTGCAGTCTACAAACGGTTAATTTTAATGCTTAAATTGCCAACTGGCACCAGTAATTTTTCAGTACGATTTTGATCTCATTATATACGTGGCGAAACATTTTTGATTATTTTTAACTAATGTAAATGGCGTTGGGAATTAATTATTTGACAATTTTTGGAACACAACTGTTTTGCCCCTGAAAGGTTTAAACACATGTATCGTGAATAATGAGATTGAATGAGACATTCCCGATCATCCATTATAGTCAGTTTTCTAATTACATCCAGTGTTCTCGCTGACATTTGACTAAAGTTAGTAATTTGGCTAATTAAAAATAAAAAACATTCGCCAAATGAAAAAAAATGTTAGCCAAAACAGATTTGCCGTGTAGCACAAAAAAATCTTTAATTCTTTAGCGCTAAAACAGCCGGGTATTTTACTAAAGTTTTGCGAAAAGTGTTTCGCACCAGAATTGTAATTTTAAACTATTTAACTTATTTAATTAGTGTGTTTTTGTGCTGAATATATTTAACATATCTTATGAAGTAAATTCTGGTTCGAATTGACTATTATGATTCTGACAGGGGTCATTTTGATCCCTAATGGTGGTTCTAGTGTTAATGTACTTCCTTTTTTTCAATATGTTCTAAAATAACCTAAGTTTTTATAACTGCGAAAACGATTGTTATTAATCTAATTTCAACTATCCGCTACAAGTATATGAAAATGTGTATAAATGCAAATGTATGAAAAACGAAAAAGAAAAGAAAAAAAAAGTATAGCAATTTGGCGAATCTAATCGCTTGTTTACTCGCCAAATGAAGAATTTAGTCGCAATTTGGCACATTGGCGAGCGACAGCGAGAACTCTGATTACATCCCGTGTACAATTTTATGATTAAGTACAGTGAGTGGTCTCATTTTGTTCCTTATGTCTTGTAGACTAAGAAAACCGATGGTGGACATCCGGGACCCACGACTGGGGAGGAGGAGGGGGAGGGGAAGGGTAGAAAAGTGCAAGGGGAAAAAATTCCATTTCATAAAAAATAAAGAAAATCATCTATAAATATTAATGTTGAAAACACTTATAGATTAGGAAAAACATTTGTGGACTTCCGATTGTGGAGGGAGAGGGGAAGGGGAAGGTTTGAAAAGTGCAAGAGAAAAAATTCCATTTCTTAAAAAATAAAGACAATTATGTATAAATATGAATGTTTAAGACATTTATAGATTAGGAAAAACATTTGTGGACATCCAGGAGACGCGACTGGGGAGGGGGATGAGGGTGGGGAGGGAAAGAGATGCAAAGTGCAAGGGAAAAATTCCATTTCATAAAAAATAAAGAAAATTATGCATAAATATTAATGTTTAAAACATTTATAGATTAGGAAAAACATTTGTGAACATCCAGGAGCCGCAACTGGGGAGGGGGAGGGGGAGGGCAATGGTTGAAAAGTGCAAAGGAAAAAATAAATAATAAGGGTAATTGAAAAGGAACTGAGTGATGATAAATATTAAATGATACATACTTTTTAACGCTAAACATTATTTATTATCTTTGTATTGTTATTCTATATTATACATCATATACTTAAATAGTAAAAACTTTCAAATTTTAAACTGCAAGTAAAAGTTTAACTTCAGAACAAAATAGGATCATCGGTATCACTGTCATTATAATCACTGTCATCAAGGCCTCCAACATTATCACATTTATCAGTCTCACCCGAGCATGAACACATTTCAGTACAAGGTAATCCATTTTGTGAGTATTTACAGGATGGTACACATCTTGACTTGACACAGGAACAACGCACCGATTACATCAGATTTTGAGGAGCACGTGGCATGTCACACATGACAGGTAGGTATTCTTTTTCCTTTATCATCCAACCAAAATCAGTTGGGGGTGGAATATTAGTTTTTAAAATGTGTGCTCTTTGCTATATTATTGCTTGGTAATGAGCTCTTCTTATGGCTTGGTAAAGGGCGTCTTGAGTTGGAGGCATATTTGCTCCTTCAGCTTGCTTTTTTGTAAATAACCACCATCTTAGCTCACTCAATGTTTTAATGTTTAATTTTGGCATGTACACTGAACATATGTACTCTTCAAGTGCAATATATGTTTCACTCTCAAGGATATCTGTTTGACCTAATGCGGCAAGTGCTTTCAGAATTCTGTCGTTATCATTTATGAAGCTCTCCCAAAAACTGGTTTTTGATTTACACTGAATGAACCAGTGGTGTCAGATCCAGAAAGAGAATGCAGTCCCACTAAAGCTTCATATCTTTTTTCTTGCCCTTTTCAACCTTTTACCCTTCCCTCCCCCTCCCCCCAGCCTCGTTGCGGATCCCGGATGCCCACTATTGCTTTTCTTATTCTATAAAAGATTTAAATACTAATATATATATATATATATATAATTAATTGGCATTTTTTTCTTGCCTCCTTCAACACTTTCCACTCCCCTCCTCTTCCCTTACCTCCGTCTCCCTAATCACAAGTCCCGAATATCCACCAATGCCATTCTCATTCTATAAACGTTTTGAACTTTGATATTTATGCATAATTTTTTTGAAACATAATTTTTTTACTGCCTCTCAAATTCCTCTCCTCCCCCCTCCCCCTCCCCAGTCCCGAGTCACGGATGTCCACAAATGTTTTTCCTAATTTATAAATGTTTTAAACATTCATATTTATGCATAATTTTCTTTATTTTTCATAAAATGGATTTTTTTCCCTTGCACTTTTCAACCCTTCCCCTCCCCCTCCCCAGTTGTGAGTACCGGAAATCCACAAATGCTTTTCCTAATCTATAAATGTTTCAAACATTAGTATTTATACATAATTTTCTTTATTTTTATGAAATGGAATTTTTTCCCTGCACTTTTCAACCCTTCCCCTCCTCCTCTCCCTCTTCAATCGCGGGTCCCGGATGTCCACAAATGTTTTCCTAATCTATAACTGTTTCAAACATTAATATTTATTTATAATTTTCTTTATTTTTTATGAAATGGAATTTTTCTCCTTTGCAATTTTCAATCCTTCCCCTTCCCTTCCCCTCCCCAGTCGCGGGTCATGGTCGTCCAAAAATGTTTTTCCTTATCTATAAATGTTTTAAACATTAATATTTATGCATACTTTTCTATATTTTTTTATGAAATGGAATTTTTTCTCTTGCACTTTTCAACCCTTCCCCTCCCCAGTCGCGGGTCCCGGATGTCCACAAATGTTTTTCCTAATCTATAAATGTTTTAAACATTAATATTTATAGATAATTTTTTTTATTTTTTATGAAATGGAATTTTTTCCCTTGCACTTTTCAACCCTTCCGCTCCTCCTCCCCAGTCGCGGGTCCCGGATGTCCACCATTGCTTTTCTTAGTCTACAATACATAAGGAACAAAATGAGACCACTCGCGGTACTTAATCATAAAATTGCGCACGGACCTATGAAAAGCTGTAATTAGAAACCCACTATTATTGACATTTAATTTTATAGCTTGGCGATACTTGTTTGGTTGACAGTATAACCAAGTTATACCAAAAACTAGTCGTTGGGGGGCCACCGTAATACTTACCCATCATAATATAAAATATGAAAATAAAACGCGTGTCTATGGAAACTCCAAAATAAAATTTAAACGCATAAATAGATAATTTTAACATACAATAATGCTCCATTAATGAATTGCTGATGAGCCAATTTTGACTAATTATATAAAACGCCAAAATACTCGGGTAGTACCGGATTGCGTAAAAGAAACATCTTTATAATTAAAAAAATAATAATCATATTAACTAAAAATTTACTGTGTTGCATTAAGCGTCTCATTTCCAATAAAAATATATCTGTGAATTGAAATTTGAATGAAATACAGGGTCATGAAAAATCGAACAATTTGGAAAACAGGATTACACATATCCCGACAACTAATAATTCGATCGACCTCGTTTTTTATGCAAAATTTGTGTTATTTTATTGCTTTTTACGTCCAGTCCTTAAAATAAAAAATTTCGAAAAATTTTATATACCTTTCATGAGAACGAATTTTTCGAGAGTCCGGAAAAAATAGTTCCGGATAATCGAGGTTACTGATATTAAATAGGCTTCGTCCCATTCTTACATACTAAGTACATACAAAATTTCAAGTCTCTATCTCAATTTGTTCGGGAGATAGAGCAGTTACAGATAGACAGACAGACAGACATACAGACGGACGGACGGCAAATTTTTTTTTTCTAAAAATATGTTTTTCGGAATCTCCAGTAACTGAAACGTGTAAATCCGTCAAAAAAATTTTTCGATTTTTAAAACGATTGCAAGACTTACCCTATACTACGTATGATGGGTAAGTAAAAGTAATAATAGTTGAAACAATAAATGGTACTTACGTATTAACGCCACCGCAGTTACAGATTTGGCGATTTTTAATCTACACCTAAATTTTTTGCAACAAATCATAAAATAAAACACTTTGTTTAAAATTAAAACACTTTCAAAATTCAAAACACTATATTTAAAAAACAAAGTAACATATCGGATTTCGGTGGAAAATGGGCCGATATAGAGTCAATTCTGCTGCGGTGGCGTTAATACGTAAGTACGCAATAAATAAAAGTTAGAAATGATAAACATAATAATAAATATAATAAAAAAATACACATATCACAATAAATCAAAATATTAACAGTTACAGCAATATTCAAAATAAAAGTTTTCACCAATTTGGCGACAGAAAAAATCGCGCCAACTTGGTGCGTATATGACATCTGTGCCATATTTATGTGTAAAAATAAGCATAAACGTTCATCAGATATGAAATGCGACTTTCTGAAGCCCAAACTGGACCAAGATTTATAAAAATGCCGAAGTGAAGGTATTAATGGAAAGTGCCATGAAAATAGGATAGAAATATATGCGTATTTTGGGTACTACTTGGTTATGCCGTCGACAAAAAAAAAAAAAAAAAAAAAAAAAAAAAGTGCCAAAATAGCGATATTTTACTGCCAATTACGTGGAAGAGTTCTAAATTTTGTTCTGGCTTTTTTGAGGAAATTTTATTTTATTTTTATGCATTAAATGAATCGGTTGCTTTTTTTCATTTTGTAATAAAGTTGAAAAGTGTTTATGCATTCGGTTTGCCTGTCCGTCTGTCTACACTCTAACATCCGTAAATATACTCGGATTTTTATGCAATTAGGGTCCCCTAGGCATGTTTGGTATTGTATATGAAGTATGTGAGATTGATAGTTTATTTACAGGGGCATCCAAAAATTTTCCATTACATTATGGTCTATAAGAAAAATAACAGATTATTTTAATGTTAACAGATTATTTTAATGAAATTCACTATTACTAATGTATTGAAACTTATGTAAATCGCTGAATTTCATTACGATTACGATTCAACAGGACATTCATATCATTTTTAATCCGTTTACAGGGACACACAAAAGAAATCGGTTACAATACTGTCTTTAAACAATAATTGCTAAAAATGTGCTTTCAATTTCGGCATGTGCTTTGAAATGTAATTGTTTTTCAGGTGTAGTCGTAATTATATAAATACGTAATACCAATAGTCGTCATCTGAACCGTCCGTCTCTCAGTCCGCATATAACAGCACAAAAAAAAGAAAAAAAAACTAGGGATGCAACGGATATCCGGCTAATATCCGATATCCGGCATATCCGGCTGATTTTTCAATATCCGAAATATCATCGGATATCCGAATCACAATCACCGGATATCCGACTTCTCTATCGGATATCCGGCAGAATGCAACAAACCAAATATATATTAATAACAGTAATTGTTTGATCCCAAACAATGCGAAAAACTTTTGTTTATAATGCAAAAGATGAAATATTATTATAAGTTCCCTATCGATGAATAAAAGGTAATTCTCAAAAGTTTAAAGAATTGCCAGCTTTCCAACTATTTATATTTAAACTATGTAACAAATTTAAAAGTTTACGTTTACATCTTTTAGAAAATTGTATCTACTTTCAGATTGTAAAGCAAAATTTGAAGTCAAAATAGCAAATGAAGCTTTTGTGCAAAAATGTATAAAGATAAGAAACCAACATTGAGAAATGCAAAAATAATGCATGAAAAGAATAGTAAACAGCCGTTTCGAATCAACTATCGAGATTCTTCATCAGTATAAGACTCAGCATGCTAGAAAAAGCTAAGCTGAGCAAAGCGACAGGGAAGCACAGTCTTATATGTCTATTACGGGAGCAAATGGTAATAGATTCGAAACAGCTGTTTGCTACCTTACATGCATTTCTAAACGTTGGTTTTCTATCTTCATAAAACTTGAAGTTGTTTATTAAACTGTGATTTTACTAATTTTCTTTCTTTTAATTTCAACAATGGGTTAATTGGTTTTTAAGTTACACAACTAAACAAACCTATTTTTAATTTCTTCTATCTTTCACAGAAGAAATTATTGTAATCAATTTTTTTTGACGAATTTGCGTGTTTTAGGGATCAAATATCCCCAAAAACATGTTTATTCAAAACATCTGTCTGCCCCAATGTCGCCATCATACTATCAAAAAGTGTATGAAGTTATGCATAGAATGATCCAAATATTTTGTGCATATTTTTGACTGTAACCAGCAGGTTCTTCTTCAATATGGAAACATTTCGCTGTAAGGCGGTGCTGTAATTGCAATTTTTGTGCCATTTTCATTGTTCTACCATCGAATACTGTATGAAGTTATGCATATAGAATTGAACCAAATTTCTTTGGATACATTTCTGGGAATGACTGTCTGGTCTTCCTTCAATTTGAAAATAGTTTGCCCAAAGATGGTACTGTAATAATGATTTTTGTAAAATAATTTTGATTGTTCATAATTCTTACAGAGAATTGGCGGTTCGTGCAACGATGCGAACTTCGTATCTTTCTAAAATTGTCTATTCGCAAACAACTGATGTATAGCCGAACGGAAGAGAATATTGATTTTAATAAATATCATGATCGAGATTAACTCATTCTTAATCTAATTAACTGACTGCAGCAAAAATTCTAGATGAAAATAAAAGTTGGTATAGTACTGAACTAACAATATTGAAGTAGTATTAATACAGTTGATTCTCTCTACAACGAAACTCTATCCAGCGAATTTCTCTATTTAACGAATTTTTTGTAGGAACGGTCAATTTTTTTCATGATTACATTAAAAATAATCTACACATAGCGAAATATATATCTCCATTTAACGAATTTTTTCAAAAATGTTCTTTTATACATTCTGAAAACGCTTCAAATTATTTGTTGAGTAAATTTTTTTCATTGATTTCTCGTTTATAAGTCGCTGGGTTCTTGAAAAAGAGTGAAACATTTGCTTGCTATTGGAACGATTTGCAATAATCACAAAGCATCCTAAAAGATAAACCTATTCCATTATCGTCTTGAAAATGGTGTTTATTTCTTGGTTTGGATAGTAAGTCAGCAATAAGGAAGGGGTGAAGGGGCAATTGCAGAAAAGGTTGTTTTTTCAGCAGGTTTTCATCTATCTAAACTAACTCTCATTACTTTTAGAGTTTAGAATTTATGTTTGATGTTTGTGGTGACTTGGAACATTTTTTGCTGTGAGAGATCATTTGAATGAAGAATTGTTACTAAACGTCATCTATGCTGGTGTTATCTTCTACTGCATCTGCATAAAAACTCCTTTGGGATAAGCATAATGCTTTCTTATAAACTACAAAATTTTTTGCCGTTTTCTATTCAACGAATTTTTTGACTGAACGATGGATTTCGTTATATAGACTCGACTGTATTTGTAAATATTTTTTGAAACATTCAGATATATGGAATAGAAGAGAGTTTTGGGATTGGTGCATCCAACTACAGTTTCCCCCAGAGGGTTTCAGGGAGGCGCTCCGCCCCTCCTGCCCCTTAGTTTTAAAAATAGCGCCCCTCTTGCCCCTCATCCAAAAACTAGCGCCCCTCTTGTCACTCATTCAAAAAATAGCGCCCTTGTTGCCCCGCATTTGAAAAAACACAGCCTTTCAACAACAGTTGAACAATATCTTTTGAAGAAATTTGCCATTTTTTGAGGTCTTTTAACAAAAATAGCAATTTTTTGCGATCTTTTCGCGAAATTTGTCGTTTTTTCGCGATTTTTTTTTAGCAAAATCGGCCGTTTTTTTTCGTTTTTTCATTTTTTTGACGAAATTTTTTTTTTTCTCGATTTTTTGATAAATTTTCTGTTTTTGCACGATTTTTTAACCTCTAGATTATAGATTCAACTCTATAAAAGTGCCCTTAAAAATAAAAAAAGTGCCCTGAAAAATGTAAAAAGTGCCCTTTTCAGAACAGTAGTGGCCTGCCTCTTTTAAAACCTGGGGGAAACTCCGCAACTAGTTATTTTCATGATTTCATTATAAATATTTAAAATTAAAAGTTTTTTTTTTTTTTTTTTTGGTTTATAAATTTGAAAGTGATTTAACTTAAAGTAAAATTAAATGTAGCTTAAGGTAAAACAGTATTAAATAATTAAAACATGAAAAAAATCATTAAGTAAACCCATGTTTGGAAATAACTCTTCAACCATTGGTATATTGTAAGCCTTTTTATGTTTACATTATAAATGAAAGCTATGTATTTCTTTGTGAAATTACTTTACAATTATAAAATAAACATATTGATAAATGTGTAAAATTTGTTCTATAAATTATCTGCATTTCATTGTACAAATTATTAGCAATTATCAGTATTTCATTGTAATTATTAGCCATTATCAGCGTTTCATTGACAAAAAAGCAGAATATTTAAATGTTTGAAGTATATTTTTTATTCAATATTATTAATATACACATACAGGGCTTGAACTTTGGCATGGGATGGCTGGATTCATGCCTTAAAAAATCTTATGGCCAAAACATTCCTGTTTCAAAAAAAAAAAAAAAAAAAAAAAAATACCTTTTTGAATTTTTTTTTTCTTTTGTTAAATGGCGATCAAATCTCAGGACTGACTGACTATTTTTGTGATATTTTCCGCTATTAATTGGCAAATCTCACAGTTTTCTCTTACGGCAATTATACAAAATTCATGATTGGTTTTTTGCATTTGATTGAAAAACTTTGTAATTTTTCTCACAATTTTCTCGCTTGCTCGCCTCGCAAACTTTTGCAACTTTTTTCTCGAGACCGATTGCCAAATTTCACAATTCTTTTCTTTCAACTGAATGTGACAAATTTAGCTATTTTATTCTGCGACTGATTGGAAAATTTCCCTTTATGTTTTAGTGACATTCTTCTGAAATTAATAATTATTTTCCAGTGTCCAGCTGAAAAATTTGTGTTTTTTCTCTGTTACCTGCTGATGATTTTCATGATATTTGCTTGTGACAGGCTAACAAATTTCACAATATTTTGCTGTAAATGATTGATGAATTTCGCTATATTTTCCCACTGCCCAAGTTCCCTCAAACTTCAAATTTTTTCAGACCGATTGACTATTTTTAAAAATTTATTTTTGCCATGGTGGACAAAATCAGCGATATTTTTTCTATGGCCGATTTCCGTATTTTGTGAATTTCATTTTCTAATTTATTTTGTCTCTTTTGCCGAAACAAGAAATTTTTAAAAGGGCAGTAATGGTCACTAGAGTCTGATATCTATCTAATTAGCCTGGAATCAGCATTAAACAAAATGAGATTAGATCTTGTGTTGCACATTGGGAAAAAAACGTGTTTTTTTTTTTTTTTTTTTTTTTTTTTTTTTTTTTTTTTTTTTTTTTACAATCAATGGTTTAGCATTAGATTTTTTTTTTTCATTTTTCGAAATCATCCCACATTTTGTAATCAATGGGCTTGATAATCTTACTTCTTTTTTCATTTAAAAGATAATCTTTCATACAATGTTTCACTTTGAATTCGTTCTTTTTTCCATATCTGATAATTTGCATCTGCCCATTTTGTTACTTTTTATTTTCTTCTTTATTAAAAATGACATTTTGATTTCCTATTCAAATAAGAATTCTTCTAAATTTAAAGAATTTCGTTAAAAAAAATAATAAATAAATAAATAAATAAAATGAGGACATCCATTGTACAAAGCAAGATGTTTAAATGTTTCCCATTGAGTTAATGAAAATCAGTAAAAACATTATTTTTATGATGATCAAAACATGACTCATGTAATAAGAGTCACATATTACACATGTCATGGATTTCCTGGACCAATAATAAACAAAATAAAATGCAGACACCACAAGGTCCATTCTCAACCGATAACAACAACCGCTTTCCAAATGATTGAAAAAAAGGGCAAACTTTAAGTAAGCACATTTAGAAACAATAAATAGTTTATGTGCATAGTTCACAGAAATTAGGACATGACCTTTTTAAATAAACCATTTCTCATGGAATAGAATAAACCTACTGATTATGCCCTTTTCAGAATTTTATATGGGTTTAAAAATTCCATTGCATAGAAGAACATAATTCAATTAGCTAAAATGTCAGAAATTACAGTATTGACGATAATTCCACTAAGTGGTATGCAATCACCGCAGGATATTGACAATACAATCATCTAAATGTATTATACTTGCAAGTAAATTAAAAATGAATGCCTATCAGATTTTACAAAAAAAATAAATAAAAATAAATAAATAAATAAATAAATAAAATAAAATAAAATAAAAATAAAGTGTAACTTACAAACGATTCTAAACCACACAAAATCGAATAAAATCTAAATTAAAATATTCATTTAGCAATTCAAGTATTAAATTGTTCATAACACTGAATGAAAATTGAAAAATAGATATGATATATATAAGGCTTGATTCTTTTCGTTTGTTTGAATTAAAATAGACATTTTGGATAATTATCTTGAGTTGTTGATTTAAATTATTTTAATGGAATTTTGTCATGCTGGTATAAATTAACTAGGATTTCCCTCAGAGGGATTAGCCTGAGCGATATTGCTGAGAATACACATTTAATAACTTGCGATAAGTAAAGAAAATGAGATGTTACCTTTAATTGGTCATTCATTGTGATAAAATATAATGATGAAAATAAGCATATCGAATCGTAGAACTACAAAATCTTGTTGCATATACTATTTTTATAAAAGAAAAGCAAACCATGCATGGATATAAAATTGGAAATATGCAAAATGTTAAAAGTAATACAGAAAATAAAACACCAAATTTTCCTATATTGGAAATATAGCTCTTTGAAATGTCTTGAGCATAAACAGAAGCTTCGCACCGATTTGAGAAACTATAAATAACATAAACTATTATGTTTGAAGAGAAATGGAGTGTATTTTATATGGTGTGAAATCCGTCCGAATAGTTTATAATGTTGAATATCTGTTTTCCACGGATGCAATGAGGTTGTCGATAAGAGTTAAGGAATCCTTTTTTAAAAATTTGTCCTAAACGAGCACTTAAATCTTATAAGTTACTGTGATGCGAAAGTTATAGTTTCTGACCCCAACAGTATCCTAGAAATTGCAATAGTATTCTCAATAAATTAGGTTTAAAACTTTTTCTAGAAAAAATATTTTTAATTTGTGAAATTAAATTGTCGAATGTTTTAGAAATCGTTCATAACGAGAATATTATATCTTAAAAGTTGCCACAAAAAAAAAAAAAAGATTTTAAATTTTTAGTCATATCAGCATCAAAGAATTCTCAATTTTAGAACTTTTTTTGCTCGTGCATTGATGGTGATTATTGTTCCTACGCAAAATATAGTACATTTTGCAGCAAAGATGGTTACCAACATTATTTTTTAAATCGGCTAGGTACTCTCAATGCTAACGAAAAACACACAAACGTTAATGCTTTATAGCATAGAAATACAGAATCAAAAGCTATTTATCTCCTATTATATACACATAAACAGGGGTGGGGAAATACATCATTTTGCTCGCCAGTGGCGAATGGATTTTCTCATAAGGCGAGTGCATTTTTAGTTTTTGAAAAACTGTAGGCAATAGGCACATTATCAGAAACACCTTTTAATCTAGATATTTTAACTTTCCAAATTATTACAGTGTAAGTATGGTACTAAGTTCTATCTAATATTAATCTTACCTTTGTTATATATATTTCTTAATATTATACAAAAAAGAATTATGAAAATGCATTGTAGTAATAGTAATTTTGTCTGTAATCGCGTGCGATTTTGTCATAACTATTTTCAACTGCGTGTGTTGCATCTTGCGGGCTGGCGAAATAAATCCTTGGCTGGTAAGAATTTGGAAAATTTCCCCACCCCTGCACATAAATTATCTAATTAGTGCTAAACAAATGAATTTTTAAATATACATAGATCAATATAATGCTTCATTTTTCTTTTATTAGTATTTCTTAGTATTCATTTTTCATTTATTTGTATTATTCAGTAAAAAACTCACTTTCTTAAGCCCGAATTAGGTCAAACTTTTTATAAAAGCGCCTGAGTCCATATAACAGCGAAGTATTGTGAAGAGTATTAAATACAAGGTAGTAAGACGCAACCAAACGCAGCCAACCGATAGCCAAACGCAGGTAATAAATCGCCAAACATTGTCCCTCTCTCGAAATGCATTTTTTTTTTTTTTTTTTTTTTTTTTTTTGTATATTTAAAAAACACGATTTTGAGTCATCTTATTTAAAATTCAAATAAATAAATGAGAGGAAGCAATAATAGCATAAGTCAAAACATTCATAAGTCAACATCAAGGAATTGTATCGTAGTTACACATGTGGAAAAAAGCTGCTTTTGGCCAAAAAACCTTGTTTTCACTAAATTTGAATCCGATTAAAAAAAGTACCGTGATTAATTAAAATGTGACAGCGAGAGCTGCCAAGTCTCCGGCATTTTGGGTACCGGTATTTTAATACAGAAAATGTTTTATTAAATTGGAACATTCTGCGGATTTAAAAAATAACTTTTCCTATAAGAAAATTCTGCTATGCAATAAGCGAGGGTTTGGCATCTCTGTATAAGAATATTTCGTAATCTACTTTTTAACCTTAAAAAAAAGCAACGACCATTTTTCGGGTACAAAAAGTCTTGCTAATTGTTCCATTTTGCATACAAGGTACTGATTGTAATATTGATACATCTATGGTGATAAATTTCCAATAATTTTTCAAATCCCATTTATTTCATTAAAATTATAAATCTTTTATTCATTTAGTTTAAAATAAATGGTTTTTAACTAATTTCATAATACTTTTGAAATGTCACTTTTCACTGGCCATTTTTTTTTAAAGCATTTAGAAAGTGGTTGTTGTTTTCAGTCAAATATAGACTTTGGTCTGTCCACATTTTATTTTATTATTATTATTATTTATAAATGGTGGAGAAATATTCATACTTAATTCATAACGTACATAATATATGACTCTGTTACTACATAAGTCACCTTTTTATTATCATAAAAAATATGTTTTTACTGATTTTTATTAACTCAATAGGAAAAATTTTGTGTTTTGAGCAATAGATGTCCGCATTTCCTATATTTATTTTAACAAAATTCTTTGTATTTAGAAGAATTTTTATTTAAATAGGAAATCCAGATGTCGCTGTTAATAAAGAAGAAAGTTACAAAAAAAGGGTACAAAACGAGTAGACACATACTATCAAATATGGAAAAACGACGAATCCCAAAAAGACTTCGTATGAAATATCATCTTTTAAAGCAAAAAAACGAGGTCTGATTATCGAGCCTACTGATTACAAAATGTGCATTACATTAAAAAAAAAATGCTGCAAATATTGATTATTTTTTCTTTTGTGCAGTTTTGGCTTCCAAAGGTGCGCTATGTTGCAAAAAGATATAAGCGCCTATGAAAACACACCTGGTAAACGTTCATGCTCAGTTTTACAAATAAATATGGCACATATATGCCCTATATACACCGAGGTACCTAATTGGTGCCAAAATGGCGTTTAGTTGCCTAACATGCTGGTTATCATATAAATGTTATAATAAATTGTTTGTTCTAAAAATGTTATCATTTATTGATTGTTATATCTTTTTTAATAACAGAAAATGTTTCGTTTATTCCTTTTTTTTCATTTTGAAATAAATAAAAAACTTGCTGTTATAGCATGCTATATGCATCTGGTAATCAAAACGATGTTTTCGCCTAATTGGCATAAAAAATCTCGCCAAACCCGGTGCTTATATCTCTAGTATATTATCTCAAGTATTTTATTTATGTATACTATAATTGTTTTTACATACCACTTACTTCTTCTGGTATATAGAAATAGGTAAGTGGCTCCTTTATGCAATATAAATTGTATAAAACTTTAAAAAATAGCCCCGTTGCCCCTTTTTGGATCGAATTAAAAAAAATCAATGTCTAATTCCAGTATTGCTCCCAGGTATGCATACATACTCCATATTTCAAAGTTGTATGCTAACAGGAAACAGATGAAAAATGGGAAAAGATGTCACATATGCACCAGGGTACATAATTGGCGTCAAAATGGCATTATTTTACCTGAGATAGTAACCCGGCTTTATTTATTTATTATTTGTTTATTTACTCATAAAATGTTTATTTACTTTCACTTCCTTCTTTTAATTATATAAAATATTTCTTTATTATTTTATTTACTGTAAGTTCTTTTTGAAAATAGAAAATAATTTAAAAATGTGTATGTAAGCGTTATTTAAGGGAGTTTTCACCAAATGGGCTTTGAAAAAAATTGCGCCAAATCTGATGCGCTAGTGGTATCCGTGCCGAAAAATTAGTGACCAGAATTGACTTCCATACACAAACAAAATATAAGTTAAAAGAAAACATGCAATGAAAATAAATATAAAGGGAAAATGATGTCATAAAAGAAACTTTTTATTTAAAAACGTAATTGTTTCTAATTTTCACACTCGAAATATGTAAAACATTCTTTTAGCGATCAAAAAGTGCTGTTAAGAGATTATCACAAAATCTCAAAATCAAAGTTTTTATGACATTTTTTAATGTAAAAAAATAACAGTTTTATTTTCCTGCATAATTAAATTTTAAAATGTTTTATTGCATTCAATATTTCTGAGTGCGAAAATGATTACTATTTACTCCATGTACTGATTCGGTTATCTACGAAAATGTCCAGCCGCAGCCGGTGAAAATCACGCTCACCAAATTTCTGTGACGTATGCACATAAATTGTGCTTTTTTATCAGTTTTTTTTAATATAACTTTTAAACTATTTGGAATTAATTTTTAAAAGTAGGTGCATTCACCAGATTACCTTCATAGGTACCTATTGGTACAAACAGAATCAAAATCCGACAAGTACTTTTTGAGATTTGCTTGACGAAAGAATTTTTTTGAATTTTAATATCGTTACGTATCTCTGAGTATAAAGACTTCGCTTCGCTCAGACAAATATTTAAATGGCATGCAATTTTTTTTCTTCCTTCTCATATAGTTTAACACCCCTGCATTTACAAATGTTATGAAGAAAACTCTCTCTGCCTGGGAAAACCTGAATTTCAAGCCCTGATAGTCAAAGATATATAGTTTCTGTAAATTATATTCCAATACGTTGCAATGGTGTGTGAAACATGTTTACAATTTATTATTTGAGATGGCATTGCATAAAGAAATAAACAAACATTTACCATAACTAAAAACATATTCAATACCGGATATCCGACAGGCAAATCGGATACCGGATATCCGGTATCCGGCAAAATCAGTATCCGGTGCATCCCTAAAAAAAACTGAATTGATTTAAATTTTAAATGTATATTTGTTGCCGAATTTTGTTGAGTCATTTTAAATTTTAGTAAAATTGGATAAATAGTTCGAATACAAGGACATTCAAAGATATTTTGTTAAATTATGGCCGATGAGATAAAATAAGTCAAAGAACAATTTCATGATGTTACGCGCCCATGGAAACATAATGAAATTGATATGCATTTATGCGGAACACTAGAATATATATTCTGTAGAGTATGCCGAACAAAGAATATATGTTATTTATTTATAGGGCACCACAAAAGAATTCCATTACAAAATGGTACAGGATGGGACATTAATTTTTCAGCTTTACTAATCTGGAGATTTTATCATTTTCTCAATTGTCACTAACTGGCTTATAACTTTTTGCGTAAAACTGCATAATCGAGTTCATATTGGCGTATTTGAGCCAGCATGTCTTGCGGAAAAGTATGCGCAGATTTATAAGTAATTTGTGGTGACAGTTTGACAACTCAAGACTTATGCCAATGAGATATTTAGATCTCGTTCGCACCTTAAACTACAGACATTGCACATTCCTTTTATTTAATACATGCTACAGTGAAATACTGCTCAACTTAGAAAACGAATGTAGATATTATATTATTAACTATTCTGTATTAACTATCTAAGGAAACCACACACCATGTAAAACAATTCCCTCATTCTACTCAACCATCATGATTAGGGCAATATTTTGTGATGTTTATGCATTTTTACGTTATTTCAAAGAGTTCAAATTCCGATTCAAGATATTTTAGTATTTTATTATCTGCATTACTTTTAATGCATTGCGTACTTCCAATTTTATACCCAGGCGTGGCTGTTTTGCATACTTTGCTTTCCCATTTTTTAACCGTGTATAGGAAGTTTTATATAATATCTTACATTTCTACCATTTACTTTGCTCATTTTTTTCATTGCTCATAAGATTTCCATTCTTTAAGCGTGGAAAACTACTCTCCTAAGCCTTATTGGCTATGTCAACGTATCCATGAAAAACAGGTGTGCGGTAGTTTTATTTATTAGAGTGGACGACACGCAATATAAACTACTTAGCATCATTCCTAAACAGCAATTTTTTTTTGTTATTTATAAGTAACAATATTGTTTCCCTAAACCATCTTTTGATGTTTTATTCATCATTTCATAGAATTAAAGCTCTTTAGCAATTTTTTTCGTCTTTTTTTTTCTGTATTGCGCATTGATATACATGTACTCTCTATTTTTTATGCCCATTTATGGCTGCCCCCATTTCCCTTTTTTTGCTTACTCCCCTAAATTTTTTTAGCAGTGTACTTTAAATCAATACCTTGTCAATACTTTGTCTAATCTTCTTTTTATGAATGTAGAAAGAGAGATTTAAAATTTGCATGAAATTATTATAGATTATGTAGCCAGGACCAATGAAAAACTGGTCAAAAAGCTTATTACGTTAGTAAACAACCATTTTTAATCATGTAACTTTTCTTAGTAATCTGTATTTGTATTAGGGTTTTGTAGAGTTTTTTCTATTTTTGTTATAAAAACTGCATAACAATTTGTAACAATTAAATCTAAATTAAAGAGGAAATTGCTTCTTTCAATATGCTTTGTTTAGGGTTTCGTTCATCTGACGAAACCCTATTTATCGCTGTCTGTCTGTCATAGAGTCCATATACAAAAGCTATTAAATCAGAGACTTCAAATTTTGTGTACTTACAGTTGAATACCTCGTGTCCCACAATAAATCATAATTTTAAAAAAAAGTCTTATTTTAATGAAATTAATTTTATCAATGTCATCCGTTCATTTTTGTGATTTAAAATTTAAAAGAGTGCCTAAATTTCAATGTATTTTGAGTATTTCAAAAATATGCATTAAAATATTTAATTGCTATAAAGGACGTTAAATACTAATAAAAACATTAAAAGATTATTAAAAAATTAAAAAAAAATTAAATTTCATTTGTAAAAGGTTTTTTTTTTTTTTTTTTTTTTTGTCATTTTTCATCTTTGTGTTTATTTGTATTTTCTTTTTCTGATGATGGTTGAGTAAATTCAATCGAAACATGTAAAAATTATTACGATCTTTTAATGTTTTTATTAGTATTTAACGTCCTTTATGGCAATTAAATATTTTAATGCATATTTTTGAAATGTTTTTAATGGACGTATATGAAAACTTCTATTTATAATTAATATATTTTGAGTAGACATCATAGCTTGGAGGAAGAGCGTCTCACTAGTAAACAGATGGTTCGCAGTTCGAACCGCGATGCTGGAACTTGAAGTTTTCATATTAAGATAGACTAAATTAAAAAAAAAAAAATTGTATTTTTTGCCAGTTTAAGGGTTTATATTATTTTTTTATCACTAATATTCATAATATTTTTTAATTACAATTTTGTATCTATATTAAGAACTAGCGGTTTATTAATGATTCTTCAATTTGAATTTCGTTTAAACTTTTGTTTTTCGTTTTTAGAAGTTAAAAATTTTATTTATATCTCCGCTATTTTTTTTTTTTTTTTATAACGGGTTTTCAAAAAATTTAGAATTTTGAATTTTATTTAAAAATTTAATTTAAACATTTTTAATTTGATTAAAATAATTCCCTTTTACTTTAAAATTAAATTAATTGATGCTACTATCTATGCAAGAATTTAATAATTTGGATTTATTAATTAAAGGATGAGTTGTTTTGAAAGATGTATTAAACGAAACCCTCTAAGCGATCTGCGATCACATTTATCCATCTGTTTTTATTACTATTATGTCACTTTTAATATTTTCTTAGGTATCACAGTAAGATTTAGATTATCATGACTTTAATACAGTCATTTGGTTCCCTAAAACAAAAAACATACCTCACGCTCATTTTTAAGTATTAAACCACTCAAAATTAATAATTCTTATTTTTTTCTAGCATGGAATTAGTTTAGGTATAATGTATAAAAATAATATAAATATTTATTGTGAAAGTAAGTTAACAACATTAGAAAAAGCTTACATTTTATTGAACTATTTTTCAATTGACAAAATAGCCTAAATGTGTTTTTTTTTTTTTTTTCATGTAAGTCTAAATTTAAAAATAAAATATAATATTCTGTTTTCGCTAAATTTCCCATAAGGGGCCACTTTTCAGTCTCTTGCCGAAGTCCTTCAAAAGAGGCAGTCCGGACCTGCATCCAATATTGTGTATTCTACAGTGACACTAATCAATGAATATATGGATACAACCCCTCTTGTTTTTGCTTCATTTTGGGAATAACGGATTTTCAACTTATTCTAATGACGATTTTTTTCAGAATTTTCAAGCTATGATTTTGCGACTTTCACAAAAGTTGCTCTATTTATTTAGCTAACATAATATGCAAATGAAATTTTGATATCGTTGACGCATGCGCAGTGAAAAATTATTTAGTAAACCTACTAATTTTTTCTACAATTTTTATTATTTTTTAATTCTAATTACAGGGTATTGTTTGCAATATAATTTGTCATATTTTCAGAAAAGAATGTTACTTTATATTAAGAACTCTGCAAATTATAAGCAAGAAACTTGGTAAAATTTGGGACTATTTTTATAAAAACCTTAATTTTTTCTACGAATATACATGCTATTCGCATAAAAATGAACACAGTTTATTAAAATAAGCCACTTAATCATAATCTAGAGTTTGAGCGCTTTTGCTACAGTAGTTTTGTCAAGTTATCCAAAAGATAATCATTCTTTTTTCAATTGCTGACGGCCCCTATGGAGTTTAGGGGAAAATCTTAACAGAAATGTATGACTTGTACTATTATATTTATACACTAAGAGTTTCGGGATAATTCCTCATGTATTTTTTTATATATATTTAACAAAATGTCTAAAATCGCAAGTGGATGCTCATCAATGGCCATGTAGTGTATATTTTAGTGTATAGTTCACAGAAGCTTATCAATTGTATTATGTTCCAAAGAATGTGACACCATTAAAATGCATTTGAACTATTTTTCCCATTGCTGTAATGTAACGGAATATTTTTGATTGTTCCTGTAACTGAACTATGCATCCGATTTTCATAACTGCATAAAATTATGCAACAATTATACATTTTAAATTTCAAACGATTCGGTTGGGTAGTTTTTGCTCTGTTATATGCGGACAGACTAATTGAACGATGACTATAGGTGCTGTGTATTTAAATTAGGAAGCACCTAAAAATGGAAATAAATGTAAAATCTCAGCGTAAAATTAATATGAACTAGCAAAAACCATGCTTTGTTTGGATTTGCGAAGCATTATTTTATAAAATAAATATTTTAAAGTAATAAAATTAAATATTATTTTGGCATCTTTATTAAGCGAAAACGTTTTTATCTTTTGGAGTATTGTAATTTTAGAAATGTAAATTCATCGAAATGCAAGATTGTTTTTAAACGACAAACATACTAAAAATAATACTAATATCAATTACTTCTTGATAGTAAATATCTTCCATTTGGTCTACAATTTTCAACCTTCGAATTTGAATAACACTTTATATCCCGAATTTAACAATAAATTTTATTTGTTTACAATTCGCGTTTGAAATGAAATAGACGCCCTCTCGCGGACAAAGTCTGAAACGAAATAGAACTGATACCGTGAGCATCTTCCGCTGAAATCAGTGTTTAAAAGACCGATAAATAAATAAACAGTTCTATAATAAATAAATAAATAAACAGTTCTATAACGCATGCAACGTTGGGTTCTTTGTATTAAAATTATCTAAAATCAAAATTTTATACACAAAGTTTAGATCTATAATATAAAAAAGTACATTTGACTTTATTTCTTAATCACAGAAAAAAAAAAAGAAAAAAAAAAAAGAAAAAAGTTAATGCATTTAGGAAGTTTCAAAAAACATTTTAATCCAATAGAACAAAATTCATTATAAATCTTTCTATCCCTTTAAAAGAAAGGCACACAGCGGCGATTTTAACGTATTCCAGTAGAGGGGGGGGGGGGGGGGAGTCTCCCATTATTGGGATGAAAAAATATTTAATCTCAAATGAATTAGAAAAGTCCTTAAAAAATATTGATCTCGTTAACTACACTTTTATTTGCACTTTTTGTTGTCAAGGGACGCGCAATTCTTATTTCTTGTCCTTAATAGTCCAAAAATTCCAATTTTTGATAATTCGAACTTCCCGTACTTTCTTCTACCTGTTCGCGCATTTTAAACATTTTACCAGCGGGAGGCGCCTTCACATGACTTTGTACTATTGTGGTTCTCTGATGGTTTCCCTTCGGGGACCTATTCGGCAAAGTGATCGAGAAGTATTATCTATTATTGTCTTTTCAGTTTACTTTTACTAAACAATTTTATACTATCTTTGTAGCTGTTTTTTAATCCATTCTCGTAACAAACAGCACAAATCGCATCAAAATCCATTCAGCATAACCAGGATGCGCTGATTTCAATCTTTTTTTCAATCATTGATTAAAATTACAAAATTACATTTGTTTCATTTAAAATGTTTAACTATACTCTAAGTCACCTTAAAAAGAGTACATGTTATTTAAACAAAAAATGACTTTGTATAGAAAAAGGTATATGTTCTCAATACACTCTATAACAGTTCCTTCATTTTCAACAACAAATTTCTTACTTTTCTTTGTAGACACTCACTGACTCGCTAGACAGTTAAAAGAATTTACACCATATAGTTATGATAGATGACACCAGATAGTAAAATTGTAAATCTACATTTTTCATGATTTTGTTATAGCTGGTTAATTGAATGTTTTTTCAGAGTGTTGAATCTAAAACGGACCTCCATTTCCCTCCAGGGCCGTAGCTAAGGGGGCGCTATGGGCGCCCCCCCCCCCTGGAAAAAGTTCCAAGGTCACTAAATGTTCCGAAAATTCAAATGAAATTCTGTTCAAAAATCTAATTTAGTTTTGAGACCCTTTCACAGTTTTGCAGAGTTACTAAATTGTATCTAAAATACGTGTTTCAACACTCCCTCATCTTATTAGTACATATGAAGCTAACAGGATGTTTAATTTTGCACCAGTTATACATTCAAAATTTTCATCATCATATACTTTTCTTAGCATAAAATGAAGTTATTACAACAGTTTAATGAGAAACATAGTACCTACAATGTGAATATGCACTAATTTATCTTTCTGCATAAGAGAGAGAACAAAAAAATTTGAGCCCCCCTTACATTCCCTTGAGCCCTCCCCCCCCCCCCCCTATCGTATACTTCTAGCTACGGCCCTGTTTCCCTCCATAACATACAATATTGTTGTAAGAGATGGGCAGTTTAAATTAGAAAAGTACAACTGCGATGAAAAAATCCGTATTTTATTACAAGTAACTATGTTCCAAATTTTGCTTTCCCTCTTGATTAAACTTTGAATTTTAGTAGTTGTCTGAAGCACAGTAGAAACTTATCTCTGTGTATAACTGCTTTTGTTCATTCCTCAAATTCCTCGCATTTTCTATTTGTAGAGCTCTGTTTTCATAGCTTTTGAATTCTACTCTTAGAAATATGAAATTACCATATGAAAACATTATAGAATATAGTTTCTTACTAAAGAATGGGATATCAGATTTCAGGATAAAAAGAGAAATTTTACGTTTAATTAAACTGTTTTAAAAATATTTTCCTTGTTTTAGTGAGTAAAAATCTAACAGTTAATAAATCCTATGCTGTTTTTTAGTTGCAGATCTGAGTAAGCCAAACTAAAACTTAGTTTTGTTTGAATTTAGATTATAAAACTAAATCAAAAACTTTTGAGTTGAGATTGGAAAGCTATACCAAAACTAAACATATTTTTTAAAGGAAATAAAATTATAATTATAAGAAAAAAGATGTATTATTGTAAAAATATACTATATACATTTTTTTAAACAATGGAAGATATAAATACTGATATTTAAAATAATGACAAAACTGCAATAATTTGTTTCTTTAAACTAGTATATACTTTACTTTCAAAATAGCAAAAAATCATCAAATTGTTGAATTTTCATTTTTAGCATAATAACATTATATGAACTCCCTGCTATTGAACACAAAAAGAATTTTTCAATTTTGACTATTTTTACTGGAATTACAAGCATTTTTGTCCAATCAACTGATTTTGCCACTCCACTTTGTTTACTTTTTTCCCGATTCCCATCCGTAAATTTAGCCTAGTTTTTAGTTTTACCTTACAAAATGTTATTATTTTGCACTGAATACTTATTAATTTTGTGATTTCACAAAACAATTCTTTAACTGTTTCTTTTAGCGTTTGTTTATAATATATTTAGAGGAATTTCTTTTTGTCCCCAATCTTTTTAGTGTATAAAAGAAAAAATATATTAATCTATTAAAAATATTTAATATATTTAACAAAAATTTGTACAATAAAAGGTATTTATACCATGAAAATTTCTAGAAAAATTAAAAACAAATTCATTAGAAAATACAAAAAGTTATTTTTGAGAAGATTTTTTAAAATTCAGATACTTCACGTCTTTTGCATGAATTACTGCCGAAGCCACATATTTTATGTGAATTTACCATAAAAACATAAAATGCTTACATTTAAGCTAGAAATAATATTTTGTCCCTTATAAATAGCTGAAACTGTGTCAGTAGGAAAATATTAAGTAATTATAAACATTGTACTTACTAAAACCTGTTTTTCTCAGAATGAATATTTTCGTCGTTTTCATGATTTCAAAATGTTCCATGCGAAATTCTTTATGCCCAATTTTTCTGATTTTTTGTTTAAAATATTCTCTATGTATGTGTTAACAAATGTTACTAAAAATAAACTTTTTTAGACGCATTTAAAATTTTTAAAATTTCAGTTAAATGAACTTTTTAATGATTTTTTAACGAAAAATACAAAAGAATTAAGTTAAAATCATTTTTTTAAAAATATTTTACAAGTAATATGCTAAAAATGCTTAGTAACATTTGTTAACACATACATAGAGAGCATTTTAAACAAAAAATCAGAAAAATTGGATATAAAGAATTTCGCATAGAGCATTTTGAAATATTGTCATTTTTCGTTAATTTAAAAAAAAAAGAAAAATCTATATCTCAAAAACCATTGAATATGCTTTTTAAAAAAAATGTGAAATAGATATATAAAATATGACTATTTCCAGAAATTTAAAAAAAAAATCATTGAAAGTTAAAAAAATTAGTTTTGAGAGTCCACTGTACCCTTAATACTTATGTAAATGATATGCACAATTCATTTCATCCCAAACTGCAGAGATATTGGCTCAGGTTTTTACATTAGGTCAATAAGTAATTAACCATGTAATTCAAGAATCATTTCAATAGAGACATGATATAACAAACAATAGTGTTAAATAAAGCCTCAATATATTATAAAAATTCTAAGGCGTGGGGGGGGGGGACTAAACTTTTAAAGGCAGACTTTGCTTCTCTTTCTTTTGAAATATAAGTCATATAAAGTGAAAATAATTTTCTTTTAAAGCAAATAAAGGAAAAGAAACATGTTTATTATTTAATATTCTCTAAGAAAATATAATTTGTTTGGAGAAACAATTGTAAAAAATCAAATTTTCCAACTTTTCCGTTTTTTTTCCCGGAAAAAAAAAAAAAAAACACTCGGAAAAAACTTTTTTTTTTTTTTACCATTTCAATTTTTCAGGAAAATTTATATCTCAGTAATAAGATAGTCTCAGACAGCTATTTTCCAACTATACTTGCCCTAAACTAATGGTGTTAGCATGACATTGAGAAGGTCCCTGCAAGTAATAATTTAGTTTCAGACAGCTATTTTCCAGCTATACTTGCCCTAAACTAATGGTGTTAACATGACATTGAGAAGGTCCCTGCGGATAATAATTTAGTCTCAGACAGCTATTTTCCTACTACACTTCCCATAGACTAATGGTGTCAGCATTACATTCAGAAGGTCCCTGCGAGCAATATGGTTGGTTGGTTGAATGGGATTTTATAGCGCAAAGTCCCTTTAGGGCCATGCTGCGCCAAGAACAAGGTGAGGAATAGAAGTTAAAATATAAAACACAGTGTAAAATATAACATTCACATTAAAAGACTGTGATAACATGAGTTAAAGGGAAAATGCAATGTAATGATATATGAAATCAAAAGAATTAAAACTACTCACTAAGATCAAAGAACGAAAAAATTAAAATTCAACTATGAGTGAAGTAATAAGAGAAAACATGAAATGGATTATTCTCTGCAATTCTGTGCAAAAAATGTTTCCCAGCCATATAAATACTCTAAATTTCATTTTATTTTTATTTATTTTTACTTTTACTAGCATACCCAGCCCGCTTCGCCGGGCTTAATTTGAAGGTTTATTTAATAATTTATGTGTATGGTACACTTCTCTCTCAGCTGGCGACGGATCCCCCGGTGACTCTCCCCGGACCATCGGCACTCCACGTGCGTCGGGTGAGCGTCAGAACAAACTTTCAGCATATACATATGGGTGGTTGTACTTGAATGCACAGACCTGCGCGTTTTTTTCTATCTTGCTTTTATACCTCTGGACCGAGTTGGCGCATTGCCAAGATTTGCTTCCTCTGGACCGAGTTGGCGCATTGCCAAGATTTGCTTTCCCCTGTGCCTCAATTAATTATCCTCGGAATTCCTTTTATTTATAGAGATTCGAAGATCTAAAGTTTGTTTATTAGTGACAGGAAGTAAAATTTAACAATAAACAAATTTAATATTTAAAAATGTAAGCTATATCATGCAAACATCATTCCCCCACCTTTTCCCAACCCGTACTACCATACTTTACTGTCCGATTTTTCCATCCAAAAATAAAAATAATTAAAAACACCCTAAGCAAAATAAAGTTCTTATTTGGTGCCTTATAGAAAAGTAATAAAAATATTATTTTTTACTATAATTATATAGTCTTTTCAAATAATTATGTGTTTAGCCAATTATTGTATTAGACAATCATTCCCTCACACATTGCTATTATCTCAAGTATTCTATCGCTAAAGAAGAGCAGCAGTCTAGCATCCTTCACAGTGAGGAAGCTAATTTGACTACTTGTCAGTCCAGCAACATAAATTGGTGATGTAAGTTTTTGTTAATTTTCTAAAAAAAAAATTTCAATCAGAAAATCAGGGAGTATTTTTATTAGCAGACATTCCCTCATGAAAAATGCTAATTTTTTGGTAATTTTCAAATTTTTTTAATTTTATTATATATTAAGTGTTTTGCTTTAAGGAATCAGTTTGGTTTTTTCCATAATTTTGCATTTTTCATGACAATGAATGAAAACGACTTATTTCATAATTCCCTCACATTTATTGTTATCAGGTGATGCTAAAGTGAATGGAGTAGGGGAGAGGAGGGCACCTTTGAACATTTTTTCAGAAAATCAATATATTTCTTACTTGAATTATATTTGTTGAGTTTTAAATAATACATAATGAATACAACGCATATCTTCATCATATGAACAATAAATCAAACATTTTCCAAAGAAATTAAATAATTTGTGAGCAATTAAAAAGTTGAAAGATTTTTGTTCAAACTTGCCCAATGTAGGGGTACCTTTGAACAAATGAATAAAATATAAAAATAATGAGAGTTTTTTATAAAAATTTGCATATGTTACAGAAATATGAAGCAATATGAATAAAATTAAATAACTACATTCTGTTGAAATTACAAATTTTTTTGTTCTTTAACCAAACTTAATGCCATCAAAGTTGATGTCAAAATTCATTGTTGATAAATTAAAAAGTTTCCCTCCAGTTGTGTTTGGTTGTGAAAAATTTTCTTACAATATCCTAGAATTACACCAATGTGATATCTGATGCTTCTGGAAAATTAAAATTATTCATTCGCTATTTTTTTTAAGAGACCTGATATAAAATTCCGTTTTATACGTTACGGAAACCAGAAATAATGTTTGAAAACCTGTTAAATAATGAATCATTCTTTTGTATCCAGGATTTGCAATTATACAATAAATGAATTTAGATTTGAAACTCCCCATCACTGATATATATACAGAGTTTGGAATATATGTGTGCAGTAAGGGGAATAATTAGCAGTATAAGTCCATGTTCTTTGACATTCTTAATTAACCTCTTTTTACATAAAAAAAATTTCAGAAATAATAATATTTAGATAAATTAACAACTCTTTACTTCATAGTTTTAAGTGTTCTCTTCACGTTATTTCAGTTATTAATTATCACTAGTTTATTTGGTGTTTTTAGCTGTTCAATAGTGCCCCAACTTTTTTGTTCAATGGTGCCCCATCAAATGGAGTTCAACATTACAACAGTTTACTCAATTCGGTTGAAGAATTTAAATAAAAGAAAGTTTATAAACAAAAGCTAACATCTTTGTTTAAGCATTAAACAATAAACTAAAATTTTAAGGATAGAAGTTAGTAAATAAAAATCTTAAAACTTTACTTTCTTAAGTTTAGATTCAAGAGGGAGAAAAATATGTATCTTGTTTAGACAATACTGTTCATACAAACTAGTACAGCTTTGCATAACTATTCCCTTGAAGCAGGAGTAATGTATTGCCACGTACACTTTTTTAAAATAATTTATTTGAAGGAAAATATTTAGAGTGTTCAAAGGTGCCCCCAGTTCAAATGTGCCCCCCTCTCCCCTATATGTACTTTTGTTTAAAATTTTATGACGATTTCTGCTGCTATTAAAATCTTCAACAATTGACCAATTGCTTGCAATTTATCCAATTTTTATGAAAATTTACCTACGTAACATTCAAATCAGACTGTTTGGCCAAATTTGTAGTATTGCAGAGAATAACCCAAATATTAATACTAGAGGGTGGTCATAATAAAATTTTGCCGATATATGGAGCTCTAGCGGCCAGTCCGTTCAACCGATTGAGGTGAGATTTCAGATATAGCTATTCAGAGGTATGAGCTCGAGATTCTGTGAACGGCAACAAAATGGCGCTCACAGTTACGGTTATAGTTACAGAAACTCGAAATTTTCCAATGGCAACACCCATTTTTTTATCGCAAAATGCTCAGCGCATGCGAAAACCATGAAGAGCGTTGGAACGGTACGTGTATCGCAAGGAACGGACACGTTATGCACGCACAAAAAACTGTTCTGCGAATCCCCCCCCCCCCCCCGTAAAAAACACGATTGAGGCGCACGGAGGAAATTTGCGTATGACACAGAGTCAGTATACTAAGCTCTGATTACAACACAGATCGGAGAAAAAAAACTTTTTTTTTATTACACATTTTTCACCATATGGGTGCCATCACAGGCAATTACACTTTGCATGGTGGCGACTGTAGACAATTCAGCCGAACGTTACATCGTATGAGGATTATTTGCAATCTCACGTTTGATAGAATCTTTCAAATGCGGCAAAGTTTGAGGATTGCACATGTAAGAGCCAAAACAGTGTATTGGTTTTCCTCAACTGCCAGGATCCTCTTTCCAGGGATACGGGTCGACACGCAAGGCAAACACGTAGGTGGTTTACAATTCTCCATGAGTCGATATACAAGATTATATCGACTGATGCAGAATTGTCATCACTTTGGGAGAGGAAATCACAACGATAGTGAAACAAAGATGAAAGGAAGACAAGAGAGATAAGAGGACAACGAAAAGAGAAAGATCGCTCAGGTGCCCGGGGTCGTCATGCCCGTGAATACTTAAAGAAGGTATCCTCCAGGGGGCTCCTGGGAGTAATAAGATAGTCTCAGACAGCTATTTTCCAACTATACTTGCCTTAGACTAATGGTGTTATCATGACATTGAGTTGGTCCCTACGAGTAATAAGATAGTCTCAGCTATTTTCCAACTATACCTGCCTCAGACTAATGGTGTTAGCATGACATTGAGAAGGTCCTTGCGAGTAATAAGATAGTCTCAAACAACCATTTTGCAACTATACTTGCCCACCTGCTTGAGTAGTGGCTAGGGCACTAGACAAGAGGTGCCAGACACGAAATCTTCTTACAAAAGTAAACAGTGGATGCTTTATATAAAATCCGCTATTACTGTAAAAGATTTTAAGATTTAACAAAATTGCACACAATCTATATTGTAAAGGCCAAACGTATCTGTGCGTAACGCATACGTCATTTTGCGAATGGCAACACTTTCCCCCGCAATTTCAGTTTTGCATTTTTCGCTACTGCAAATTTTATACTACTAAACATAGCATATTTCCGATTTTGACACCATCGTATGGAGAAAAAAATGTACTTTTAAATGCAATTTGTTTGAAAGCTGTATCTCAATTTGTTTTTGAGTTATTAATTTTTTGTAGTATTTCGTACCAATTTTGTAATTGTGGCAACAGAATCACTGCATTTTCTCTTAAAGTTGGAAAAAAATAGAAATTAAAATGAAAGATCATGTTAGCATAAATGACGCTACGCCCCATATACAATACACTACACAACTATCTCATGGACGATGGGATGAAGAGAGAGAGAAATTAAAATGCGTACACTTTGCAAAAAATATCGTCTGTTATAAAATTCCGTGATTTCGGTTTTATTTCGTTTTTATTCATCAGTTAAATAAATTAAATAACTTCAAGTTTTGAGTTAAAGTGATTTTAAAATGATGAAATTAAAATACCATTTTTTTTAAAGATGGTGAATACGGATTTGAGAAGTACGTGTTTACATTTTGAGAGGATGGAAATTATGGCGGGTTTTAATTTCGCGTGAAATTCCTATAATGGTGTCAATTTGGAATAAATTGTTTTTTTCATGCTCTTTTATACCAAACTTAGGAGTCTCAATTGATGATTTCGTCATAATAACTGATCTTTATTACATTTTACCGATTTTATATGCGATTAAAGTTTAATTTTAAAAATTTGGACAACTGAGTTTTATAATGCTTTGTTAATCTTAGCTTAAAATAATATTTGTTCGAGAGTTAGACTGATCAGTAGAAGATGCATTTTTTACTGTAAATAATTTTGAGGTTTAGTATAAATCAATGAAGCAGCTCCTTCTGAAACATTTTCTTTCGTCGAATTTCGACGGGTTTCACCTCGTTTTTTTTTTTTTTTTTAATCGCAAAATATTAAAGACAACTTTAAAAAGGCCACAAAAATTTATTCAGTTTTAAAATTACAAAAAAAAAAAAAAAAAAAAAAAAAAATGCAAATTAAAAGTGCATTTTCACAATTGATTCAACATTTTAGTCATAAGCGAATTTTTATTTTCAGTTATTGCTGAAGAACAGTTCTGATAAGGTGTGTTGTTTAAGTTAAAAAAACATCGGAAATACTGAAGTGGCAACAAAATGTTTCCAGCAAGAGTGTGCAGAAATAACCATGATTGGATTACAACAAAGCTAAAGCCGCAGCACCGATGGTTCCGAGAGCTGCTTTTGTGCTAGCCGCGAGCCCGACGACACCGGCGCTCTGAAGCGAGGCAAACATACTTCCCGCAACAACGTTGCCGATGGTGCTCTGTATTCCAGCCGCTACGGATCCAGCTGCAACACCAGCACTACCGAATCCTAGAGCGGGCAGGGCAACTGTTGCTCCTCCAACAGCAATGGCAGCTCCTACTGCACACTTAGCGCCGAAAACTAAAGAAAAAAAAATTAAACAAGAGCGAAAAAACATGGATCAGCCGTGAATTATGAAACATTTTTCAACGCTATTAGAAAATTATATTAATTTTGAGGAATCTCAGGAGTCTTACTTTTTTTACTTGGCTGTGCAATTTATATTCGCAATGTGAAATATATCACATTTAATTATTTTCACAGTTCCTATGTATCATAAAATCATGATTTTTTTAAATACAGACAAATTAATCTCTCTCCTGTTTAAAATGTTTTTAACATTTTATATTGAAATTTTTATTTTATTATGTTAAATTTTGATAAAACATTTTAATTTTTTTTAATTATTATTATTATTTTTTTTTACTTGCATCTACTGCGCGCAGGCCTGTAGCAAAACTATTGGTTTAAGATTCACCCAAAATATTGACACTGATATAAAATTAATAATTAGTGTATCTTGAACGTATACTTCTTTTTTAAGCAATTTATTTAAAAAAATCCATTTAAATTAATAATTTTGAAAAAATAATTTTTTAATTGAAAAATTGCCGCTTTTAAGAAAGTAAATAATTGCTTACAAATGAAGCATATGTTCAAGATACATTAACTTTGCATCATTGTCAATAATTTGGGGGGAGATCTTAAGCTAATAGTTTTACTACAGTCTTGCGCGCAGTGGTTGAAAGTAAAAAAAAAAAAAACTTTTAAAAAATTTCATCAAAATTAAACAAAAAACAAAATTTCAATATAGAATATTAAAAATAATATTTTAAATATAAGTTTAAGTTGCCTATGTTAAAAAAAAATTATGCATTTATGTTTCATAAAAATTGAGAAAAAAAAATAAATGCAACATGTTGCTAAATTGCACCGCCATGTAAAAAGTAATACTCCTGAGACTCAACACAATTATTCTAATTGTGAATAAATCATACGTGTTGTAACTTTCAACTGAGTGAAAAAGCACCCAAGCCATGGTTCGAACCAAGAACCTTTAGCCAGGGGTGCAAAAGTCTGGACGCCAGCGGATAGTCTCTCACCAATTTAAAAGTTTTCTTTGCTGAAAATTTAATAGCATTCTAGCAAGAATTTTGCACGAAATATTAGACGAAAAAAAAAGTGGGGTGAGACTGCCTGTTGGCGTTTAGATTTTTGCACCACTGCCTTTAGCGCTATCTGCCAATAATCTATAATTAGAGATATCCTCGGCAAATCTGTTGGATCTTTCTTACCCAGAGTTCATTATGATAGACCGGGAGGAGGAAGCACAGACAATCACCTCATCAAGTTCACGGATGAAAATTTGGGATTAGTTCAATCTCGATTCACATATTACAATGCACTCGGTCTGTCAACTTAAACGCATAGTTGCGGTTTTTTCTAAATTCTAACATTGTTATTTTTTTCACTATTTCTTTTAAAATCTATCTTATTTTCATATTTATATCAATTCGACATCGTTCCTGCCTTTGCATTTGGCTTCGAAATTTATCCACATTCCGTTAAAAATTACTATTTTTTTTATTTAAATTGTTTAATTTTTATCTAAAATCTCTTTTTCAACCACGTTTCTTCTTTCCAGTTGGAAAGTGAAACATAATCCCTTCAAAACAACTGTTTTCCGTATAAGGAAAGGGCAGCTGACGTCACTGTGGATCAGCGAGAAAAACCTGCTCGTTCTTTAACGACTGACATTGTACGGATTAGTGATGGGCGATTCTCGAAAATTTCCTATTCGAAAAAAATCGTAATCGTAAAAAAGCACATTCGATAAAGTCATCGATTAATTTCCAGAATCTACAATCGAGATGTTTTACAATCGATTATTAAAATCTTTGTTATTACATGTTTAAAAAGCATAATTTAGTAAATACATGGAAACTGAAAACAAATGAATTTAAAAAACAACAAAAAACCAAAAGGATGTTATAATGGAGCCGCAATAGTAGAAAAGTCATGTAACGGCGTTCCTTGGTTGCAAAAAGTTGTAAAGTCGCGAGTAGCAAAATGGCCAAAGAAAAAATAATCAAAACCACTCCTAGTGTAAAAAACATGAACTAAAAGGATATTAAAAGAGATCAAAAACTTTTATTGATTTTTGTACATCAATTGAGATACGATCAACAATTCCCCCATTATTAGAAGACTCTCTATTGACATACATTAAACGGACCACCCGGGGGGGGGGCAAAGTAGTGCAGGAGAAATGAAAATGCATAATATGAGTAAATGGTCATTAGGCTTTCCAACAATGCATCGCATGGTGGGTGTCGGTTAAATTTATTAAAGAGCTTCCCGCGGGGGTAAAGTGAGGGGGGATGAGCGCGGGAGATATATAAAATAAAATGGTAATTACAGAGTTTTCTAATGATATATCGCGAAAGAAGAGTCAACAAAAGATATAAAAACACTCCCCTTAGAATTCCAACTATTGCAACACCCGGAATACAGCCTGTCCTCACTGTGTGAATTTTTCATACATTATAAATTATATATAGAAAATCTCGGAAAAAAAAATCAGATTTTAATTTTAAAAAAAACGAAATGATTTCAAAAAAAGTTTGCAAAGCGCTTCTGTAAGGAGGCCAAATTGAGGAAAGGAGAAGAAAGATTCATAATATGAAAGAGTGGTTTGAAAACTTTCCGATGATACGTCATATGACGGGTCCATAAAAAGCTTGAAATTTACTCCTCACTACACCACTATTTTTTTTCCTTGAATACAGCCGTAAATCACGCAGCCTCGCTTTAAAATGTTTATATTTGATAAAATACTTTTACCAAAGGGGTCCATCAAAAAATCTCATTTAAAATTAAATTTAATCTCAAAATAGCTACGATTTAAAAAATTCACCCCTCATCGCTCCCCTCCTTCCTGCGAAAATTTAACTCCAGGAGGAGAAACGTTCATAATATAAAAGAGTGGTTCGAAAAACATTCCCATAATCAATCCCATGAAGGGTCCAAAAATGTTTGGAATTTACTCCTCACCCGCAGGTTTACTTTTTCTTAACAGAATACACCCGGAAATCACGCATACCCCACTTTAAAATATTTATAATTAGCAATTTTTATTTGAAGGTTGCATCAAGAAACCACTTCTAAAATGATAGTTATTCTCGAAATAGCTACGATTAAAAAGATTCACTCCCCGTCGCTCCTCCGTCCTGAAATTAAACTGCAAGAAGAGAAAGGTCCATAATATGAAAGAGTATTCTGAAACCTTTCCTATGACATATCACATGACGGGTCCAAAAAAAGTTTGAAATTTACTCCTCACCCGGGGCCGTAATGTTACTTTTTTTCCCAGAATGCACCCGGAAATCGCGCAGTCCCCATTTTAAACTTTTGTATTTATGAAATAATATTTACCGGAGCGCTCCTCTGAAAACCACATCTAAAATGATATTCATTGTCGAAATAGCTAACATTTAAAAAAAAAATCACCCTCTTATCGCTCTCCCTCCCTCTCCTGAAATTCAACTCCAGGAGGAGAAATATTCGTAAAATGAAAGAGAGGTGCGAAAAAATTCCGATAATATATATATATATATATATGTAACGAGAACGGCGATGAAGTCGCGATTCCACAACACCGTACAAGCTCCCGTGCTTCACAAGGGTTGATACAGCACATTTATTAATATCTAATAATCAGCAGTTGAAGATTAAATAATCAGCACACGTTTTCGTCGCTATCAAGAAAAAAAAAAAATACTGCAGGCATATTTCACAAACAAAGGATTTGTAGATGCAGATGCCGAACATAATCACAAACAAAACTTCATAAGAAGATCCTTTTCACAGAACTCCTACTTATCACCAAGCTCTTTTGAAGAACGCTTTAAAGATTCTGAATTATCTCAAATCGTTTTTCTTTCGACAGCGTTCCTTGCAACATCATGGGTATTACTTTGATGACTTAGGTGCGTCTCAGAACAAAACCATCACAGCAGATGTTTCAGCGAGTAATCGTTCATCGAACATGGCGAACACAAACAGCGTTGTGAAGCAATTCTCAGACAAAGGTTCAGTTGGTAGTTGTTGAGCTCGATAATTCTTATTCAAAAATCGAACGACGGGTCATCTAGATCCTGCCGGCTAATGTAACGAAAAACGGCGACGACGTCGAGATTCCACAACACTGTACAAGCTCCCGTGCATCACCAGGGTTGATACAGCACATTTATTAATATCTAATAATCAGCAGCAAGGTTCTGTAGCCGTAGTGTAAATTTTCAAGCAACGAAGGAGTTTTATTGGGAATTTCCCCGTAAAAAATCAAGCCACTAAGTCTTTGTAATTCATATTTATTATAAGTCATAAGGCAAACGAAGTCATTCCAGCATTAAGCGTTGCACACATCGAGTACTCCAAACTTCGTGAAATAATCGACGTCATTAAATATTTCAATTTATCGGACAAACCAAACGAAAGTCTTACTAGTTTTAAAGACAGATGCATTCTCTCTCTCCTAAAAAACCAAATGAAAAAGGAACATTTTCACGACAAACTAGCTCCCTCCTACTCCGCGTCAATCAATTTAAAAATCCAATTAGGATTAACTCGAGTCTAAACGTCAAAAGATGATCAGTTCTGATTGGTCTAAGGAGGCGTGTCCTCGGGCAGGATCTATATTTTTCCTAGCAAATAACGAGCCCTTTAACAACGCGCATTAACACCGGTCACGCGATGTTAAATAAAAAATAAAATTAAAATCCCGGGAATATTCCAGAAAGTAAAAAGTTACGAAATACTTCCCGCCTTTTTGAGAAGCAAGCAATAATTTATTAATAAATAAAATAAGAAAAAGAATTCTAGCTGTTACAAGTTAATACACTACGAAACTAAGACTGAAATATGTTCCACAAATTTTAGAATTGAAGTTAAAAGAGAACAAAATGGCGCAAAATTTTTTTATTTTATTACAAATCCCCCCTCCCAGAAAGACGGGTGAAAATGTAGGTCTGAGACCTGCAATTTCACAGAAAGGGAGATGATGTAGACTTAGATCACGAAGTTGTTGATATAAGTAATAATAATTAGATACTAAGTAAAAGAAAAATTAAATTAAATATTTTTTTATATAAATATAGAATTTAAATTTAGGAACACTAAGGAGATGCGTGGAATGACTTTATATTTACATACAATAAAATAGGCATCAATAAAAATACAAGATATGATCTTGTTTAGTAGTTCATACCAGGAAGTAAGTTGAAAATATAAACAACTAATCTTAATATACTAACATGATAAAAAAAAAAGAAAGAACGTTGAATGCATTCATGATAATGGCAAATCTAAATATGAAGAAATTGACTGGAAAGTTCTAGACATAAATTTTGAGAGTTCATTTCAAAAAATCCTCTAAGGCTCAGAATTAGAGTGGTATAGTCCATACCTCTTTTTTCAAGGAGTCTAATTATATCTTTATTAATTGTCTAATTTTCATCAGCTAATATAATAACAACAGTTCAGTTTTCACGTGACTGAGTCCTTGCACCTTTATAACAGTTCCATATTTGGGTATCTTTGTGAAAATACTTTATACTTGTAATTCAATATAGTAACACATTTTATAATATATTGATATAGTAATAATAAATTTTAACAATGTAATAAACAAACAATATAATAAAGAAACATAATAAAGAAAAAAAATCACTGATAATAAATATAGTAAATATAAGTTATTCTCATAATGGGAATAAATAAATCTTTCAATAAGTAATAGTAAATATTTCAAAAGACATTCTTTAAATTCTAAATTATATACTTAATCTCGTTTATCTCATCTCGGGTATTTTTGGGATGAAATATAGAGAGAAGTGGAATAGAATAAAGAATATAATCAATTATGTAATCATTTACTTAATCTTGTAATTCGAGTACAGGATTAAGTAGGAATATGTACAAAAAAAAGTTTAAAATATAATATGATAAAATAAAATAAAAATAAAAATAAATAAAAATTTCGTTCATGTTTGAGAATGCAAGTGACTTTTAAACTACTAAGATTCTTTAAAAAGAAATATTAATAAATAATAAGAATAAAAGACAAGATTATTCGTGTCAATTCATGTCAAATATTCATGTTAAATAATTACGCAATAAATATTCTCTCGGTGTGATAAAGCATTGCAAGATGCAAGAAGGAAAGAGAAAAAGAAACAAATTAAATTCTAATTGACATGTACTTAAACTGGAATGTAGAAGCAAAGAGAGAGAGAAAAAAATTAAAATAATGCGATAAAAATTTTTTTACTTGGCAAATAATTAATTTAATGATAGATTAAATTTAATATTACAAATAGGTTCAGTCGAAAAATAAAAAAAACTTTTGACTTAATATTTACTTGTTATTATATTATTCTAAGTTATAACTAGAGTAATTCAATACAGAATAAGAAATTTTCACTTTGTCCATCTACGCCGGCATAAACAAACAAATATAAAAATTTCCAGACAAGTGACACCCTCGCTGCAGTTAAGAGATATCATTGCCATTCTGTAAGAATTACAGGATATTATCTGAATTAAAATATGGAAAGAAATTTACTGTTTAAGAGAAAAAAAAGAAAAATTATAAAATGATAATAAACTAGAGATAGAGTCTAAGCTACAGTTTTTACTTGAGTTTGTTGTTGTTGAATAGGGGGTTGTTGCTCATGACTTAATTTAAATTTATCAGGGGAATAATAAGGCCTTAATTTAGACACATGTACTATTTCTGAACTTTTGAACTGGTTTTGCCTATCAATTTCAAAATTTACTTCGGATAATTTGTTAAGAATTTTATAAGGGCCACTAAATACTTGTGATAACTTTCTAGTATTAGGGTACTGAAATTCTTCATAGACAACTAGATCTCCTATTTTAAATTTTGGTTCGATATAATCTTTATCATAATATTTTTTATTTTTTAAATGAAATTCATCAGTTCTTGCTTTAGCAATTTTAAGTGCTTCATGAACAGAGGTATAATAATTTTGTTGTAAGGAGGAGTCATAGGGTAATTGGCCAAAAAGCAAGTAAGCAGGTGGAAATTTAGTAATAGAGTGGGGTGTATTATTATATTCATTAATTACCTCAGTTAAAAGCTTAGTCCAGGGAATTTTAGAGGTAGTGGAGTTTACTTTACATTTTAATCTAGTTACTATTATTTGATTTACTCTTTCACATTTCCCATTCGTTTGTGGATGATGGGCAGTGGTCAAACGTTGTTTAATATTATGATTTCGCAGGAATTTTTTGAATCTTGAAGAAGTAAAAGCAGCATTCCTGTCACTTAGTATTTTTTGAGGGGACTGTACACTTGAAATCTTACTAAAACAGAATAATTGTTGAGGAATTTTGATACTGAAGATTTGTTTCAGACAATTTGTATAATTTTTTATAGTGACACTTTTGGAAGGAAATGCCCAAACATATCTTGTTGCATGGTCTATTATAATATGGAGATATTTTTTTGTAGAATTATAATAATTGAACCCTCCTACAGTATCAACAGACAGACAGTCAAAAGGTTGATCTGTAGTGGGCATAGCTTGTAATAAGCCAAATTTTTTCTGTCTAGGTTTTTTATTTTTCTGGCAAATATCACAGTAATTAACAACGTTGGTAATGTCTTGGGTCATATCTGGCCAATAATAGTTAGGATAAATTAAATTTTGCATTTTTTGAACACCAGAGTGACCAAACTGTTCATGAGCAACACTAAGCAATTTTTTTCTTAGGGACATGGGAACTACTACTTTACGAAAACCTTTTCTTTTAACTATAAACAGTCCATTGTCATTAATATAATTTGAACCACACACATTTTCTTGCATCTCAATAATCTCTTTAACGTCAAGAAGAAAAGTAAGGAGTTTACAAAAATGAGAAATAGGGTTTCTTGACAACATGTCGGCTTCGACATTTGTAGATCCCTTTAAGTACTCTATTTTGTAATCGAACATACTTAACTTCAATGACCACCTAAATAATCGACCTCTTAAATGTTTGACATTTTTTAACCAAATAAGAGATGCATGATCAGTATGGATGGTAAATTGTACACCGTGAAAGTAGTGATAAAATTTATCTAAAGTATCAATGGTAGCAAGACACTCTAATCTCTATAAATAAAAGGAATTCTGAGGATAATTAATTAATTAATTAATTGAGGCACAGATAGGATTTATCACAAAAAATCGTCTGCTAAGAAAATCTTTTTTCATTTTGAACTTCTATAAATAAAAGGACAGATAGGCTCTCAAACAGTGAATCGTCGAATATAATTGAAGAACAAATGGAAGAACAAATGGAAGAACAAATGGAAGAACAAATGGAAGAACAAATGGAAGAACAGATGGAAGAACAGAAAGAAGAACAGATGCTTTTAACATTAATGGCACTTTTGATCTGTAATTGAGGGGCTTATAATCATAGTAGACCAATTTTTCATTTAAAAAATAATAAATAAATCATACAAATTTCAAGTTCGTTTAATATTGTCAATACGGACCCGAGCAACGCCGGGCAGGTCAGCTAGTTCGGTAATAAAATAATTTTTCTCATAACTTCTCAATCCTCTAGAAAAATAAGCAATCGGATGTAAAAAGTTATTATGGTAGGGTTGTTTAAGAACTGCACCTACCGCTACCTGAGAAGCGTCAACAAACATATGTAGGGGTAATTTTGGGTCATAAATCTTTATAATTGGTTTAGCAATGAGAGCATCTTTTAATTTTTGAAAAGTGTTTTGACATTCAGAATTCCATTCCCAAATAGTATCTTTCTAAAGTAATTTATTTAGGGGGTGTCTAATTTCAGCATATTTGTCAATAAATTTATGATACACATTTATAGAACCAAGAAATATTTGTAATTCTTTAGTATTAGTAGGGGGTTTTAATTTTTTAATTGTTTCTATATTAGTATTAGCTGGAGTTAAAGTTCCATTTTGGATTTCATACCCTAGAAAATTGATTTGTTTTTGAGCAAAAGTACATTTAGATAATTTTAATTTAATATTTTCTATTCGGCATAAATCAAAAATTTGGATGAGATGCTGTATATCTTCATCTATTGATTTAGAAAAAATAATTATATCATCAAAATAATAACAAGCAAAATCTATTTCATATTTTGTAAGAATTCTTCTAATTGTCCTATTGAAAATTGGGGGGGCCTACCTTTATACCAAAGGGGAGAACATTCCATTCCTAGAGCCCACAATTAGTAGTAAAGGCTAACTTTTAGGAATCGGCTGGGTGAATAGGTATGTGCCAATAGCCTGAGGCTAAATCTAGTGTAGAGAAATATTGGGCACCACTTAATTTGTCTAAAATTTCATCTATTCGGGGCAAAGGTTCAGCGTCATTTTTCATAATAGAATTTAATTTTCGGTAATCAACACACATTCGGTTTTTTTTTTCCTTCATCTCGTTTATTTACTAACGTAACTGGGGAAGAATATGGGCTATAACTTTCTTTAATTAACCCAGCAGCTAATAAGGATTGGATTTGCTGAGATATTTCTTTTTCATCAGCAGTGGATGTACGATAAGGCCTCAAAGATATTGGTAGGTCAGATTTAAGAAAAATACGCTGAGGTTCAATATTAATTCTCCCTAGTCCCTACATCATATATTTTTTTTTTTTTTTTTGGCAAAAATATCTAAATAATCCCTTAAAAGTTCCCTTACATTTTTATTTTGAATAGCATTCAGATCCCCCAATAGATTATAATCATCATTATTAGTTCGCGGCAAGGATTGAGGAGTTATGGTACACTCTGTAAAAAAAGTAGAAGGACACTCGAATTTTTTAATTAACTTAATTGTGATTTATATTTACGGTCTGATTTTTTTAAGGGCATAATTTTATATGCATTCTTTTGTTGTGAAATGAAAAATTAATTGCTACCACAATTAATTTATAGAAAAATGAACTTATCTAAAAATTTCACTGTAAAAAAAGTAGAAGGACAGTTGTGGAAAATTGAATTTTTTGGACCCTTCTGCTATAGATAATGTAAGTAAGCATTATTATTTTATTGTTTTCATCAAAGAAAAAAATATATCTCCATTTTTAGGTTGATTTTTTTGTTTGTTTGTTTTTTTAGAATGCCGAAAGGAATACCTTTAAATAATTTTCAAAAAGGCCTAGCCATAGCATTTAGAAAAGAGGGTAAAAGCATCAGAGAGATTGCTAAGTTGCTTAATGTTAGTAAAACTGCAATATCCAACTATCTTAGAAATCCAGAGCATCACGGTACTAAAAAAAAGACAGGAAGACCTAAAACATTGACGCCTCGTGATGAAAGAAACATTATCCGAGAGTTGAAAAAAAAAAGATTCCTCAATTTCGAAGGTCCGAATACGAGCAAATCTAGCGCATGTGTCACGCCAAACTGTATATAACTATATAAAAAAGTCTAAAGTCTTTATTTTCAAGAAGAGACAACATCATCCAAAATGGACAAAAATGCATATAGCCAATCGCTTATCTTGGGCGAGAAACTACATGTCTTGGACCACGGAATGGACTTCTGTCATTTTCTCAGATGAGAAAAAGTTCAATTTGGATGGTCCTGATGGATATCAATACTATTGGCATTGTATCAAGAATGAGGAAGAATTGTATTCCACTCGACATATGGGAAAGGGGAGTTTGATGGTCTGGCTAGCAGTTGGATATGGTGGAAGAACGAGTCTAGTCATTTTGCATGGTAAACAGAACCATGAAGATTACATCCAGTTGTTGGAATCTGAACTTCTTCCTTATGGTTCAGAATTAGGTGGAGAAGATTGGATTTTTCAACAAGATGGAGCAGCGATTCACACCGCTACTGGCATTAAAAATTGGTTCCACACAAATAATATCCGTGTTTTGCCATGGCCAGCTAAAAGCCCTGACCTTAACTTTGTTGACAATATATGGGCGACATTAGTTCGTCGCGTATACAGTGGAGGAAAACAATACGAATCTGTTGTCGAGCTTCAGAATGCACTTAACGATGTTTGGGACAATTTTTGCCAAAGTGAAATACAAGCACTGTACGATTCAATGCCAAACAGAGTCTTTCAAGTGATAAAGGCAAATGGAAAGAAAACTTCTTATTAATATTTTAATTTTCATATAAAATACTTATGTGTCCTTTTACTTTTTTTACAGAGTTTCATGTAAGCAACAGAAACTATATTATGAAAAACAAATTATCTTCTTTATTTATTTTGGATTATTATGAATTTATACTCATTTAGTTATAAATTGTTATAGGCAAATAAAGATATTTTCGGTAACTTAATCAGTTGTGCTTTTATTAGTAAAAAGTCTAGTGTCCTTCTACTTTTTTTACGCAGTGTATTTCCATAATCGGGATGCACAGTGGTAACATTTTTTATAATATCAAAATGAAATAATTCTAAATTATCACTGGATATGCTGACAGGTTGGTTTAACGTAATATTGTCTTGTAGCACCTGGCTTTTTGCACAATCAATTTTCAATTTAAATTTGGCACAATCAGGTAAACCTAAAATAGCATAGTCCAAATCTATCTGACTTACTAAAAAATTAACATACCTCTTTATATTACCAAATTTAATACATAACCGACAAGATTTATTAATTGTAAGAGTTCCTTGTGCCTGTCTAATAGTAATAGGGGAAACATTATGTAAATTACCATTTAAATATCGAACAAATTTGAGAGGTAAAATTGAGGCAGTTGATCCACACAATACACTTTTTTATTGTCCACATATCCAGGAATAAATAATTGTCAAATATTATTAGTAGGGGGTGGTTGTATATGAGCAGGAGTTTGAGATTGCAAGGAATTTGTGTTAAATATACAGTTCCTCTCCCAATGATAAGCATTTTGTATACCTCTGTTTAAACATATTCTGCACGGACGACTTGGGTAGTTATTTTGATAATGAGTCGTAGGCATTCTAGGAGTGAAAAATCTAGGATTAAAATTTTGGATTGGGTTGTTTGGAGTGGGTCGGGTCCAATGTCTGGGCTGAGGATTGGGATTGTACATAGGTCTAGTTTGTTGAAAATTTCTATTGCTGTTATTAGGGGTATGAGTTGGAATCGCTGCTAATTATTTAGCAATGCGAAACCATTCACGAGTATTAGAAGGAGGGTTTACCATTAAACAATTTTGATACTCCGGCTTAAGTCCATCAGTTACTTCCTGGATAATTAAATTTTCCCCAAGCTGAAGTTGTCTTCCAATCTCAACTTTCTTTCTAAAGTAAGAATCCAAATCACTTAGATCATTTAACTTTAAGGAGATAAACTCAGAAAATTTTGGAACTCTAACCTGAATGAATTTTTCTGTTAAAATCTCAACAATTTCCTCATAAGTAGCACAATTCAAACAATCATTTATATAAGCTTTTAGCGCTTACCCCTTTAAATGTTTTGAAATATCGTGTTTTTTCCACTCATTATCTTTTTTTTCTCCAAAACACTCATTATCAAAGTGTTTAAACCATTTAAAAATATCCATGCCTGACTCAAAGTCAAAAGGTACAATATCAAGTTTATTTTCTGACATGTTTTCTTCCTTTACTAATCCGGATCTTAATAACATGAAAGAGTGATAATTCATACGGAAAATATTTAAATGCTACACTTCAATTACTGTAATTCAATTACTATACTTCAAATACTTCAATAAATAACAATAAAAATAATAAATAAATAATAAATAAATCAACTCTTTCTTTGTTATATTAGGAATGTTTGTTCTCTTTGAATTCATGTGAAATAAATAAATAATAAATAAATAAGTAATAAATAAATAAATAAATAAATAAATATCACGGTTTTCCATACATAGGAAATACACAACAAATAATTTTAAGAACAAAAATAATTTTCTCTCTTTAGTACTCAGAACATTTTTTAAAAAAACTTAACTTTTCTATCTGTAGAAAACTTCTATATATAATATAAATTAAGAACAAATTTATTTTTTAATATCTATACTAATAAAAGAACAAAACGCTCTGTCTGCGTGTGTGTGTGTGTGTGTGTGTGTGCGTCTGCGATGGCTAGCAAAATCTACAGCACGTACGAAGCTCAAAATTTTTTTGTGAGTAGCCCAATACCTCTCCTGATGCACCTGAGGCTCAGAATTTTAATTTTTTGATTAGTTTCATAGATATTAATTATGAAGCGGAACTCACCCTCATCAAAAAGTCATTTTTTAAATGTTCTGGGAAAGAAAACGTTTGCACATGCGCAGAAACTCAATTACGCATCTAATCGGAGGAAGAACTTTTTTCCCCCGTTTATTTCTGTTTTTGGATCATTTTGTTTAAATCCAAATCAACCAAACTGCTCGACGTAGTTAAACTTAAGAGACATATTTCAGAAGAACATATTTTTAGGTCTCAAATGCAATAATCAATTCGAAAAAATGTTGCAGTTAACCCTTTGAAAACAAATATTCGAATATGGTCGTTTTTTCCAAAACTATTTTTCTCCCTTTTGTCAATGCCCCTCCAGGGCGTAATTTTTAAGATATAAACAAACCAAAAAGAAGATCTTAAAGTTGAAATTTTCTTCTGACTGATGGTGTAATTGGTTTTAAAATATTTGGATTTTAACCCTTTCAAATACACGGGCAAAAGAAGGTCATTTTGCGACTCTCAGAGAGGGTATTTTTTCCATGCTAAAATTATCTTAACGTGCATATTTCAACTCAATCTTTTAAAATCTTCTCAATAGACCAAATTTATACTCCCTACAAAAAATTCGACACGTTCGGACGGATAGAAATATTTTTTACAAAATAAAATGTGCGAAAAATTTGATGAAATCAATAAAAAACAGATCGTTTTCATTGCGGTTTTGACTTAGCAAAACGCAATCCTATAGGTACGGTAAACAAAAATCATATTCTTTAAGCTTAAAAACATTTTTATAATCTATGATGCAATCGGTTTTTAAAGTATAAAATTTAACCCTTTCAAATACACCGGCAAAAGGAAGCACTTTGCGACTCACAAATAGAATATTTTTTCTACGCTAAAAGTATCTAAGCGTGCATATTTCAGCCCAAACTTTTAAAAGCATCTAAATAGATCAAATTTACCCCTTCTTAAATTTTTTTTTAAACGTTCGGACGAGTAGAAATAGTTTTTACAAAATAAAAAGTGCGAAAAATTTGAGGAAATCAATAAAAACCAGATCGTTTCATTGCGGTTTCGCCTTTGCAGGGCGCAATTCTATATACGTCCTGACAAACCGAAAATATTTTCTTAAAGCTAAAACATTTTCATAATTTATGTTGCAATTTGTTTAAAAAAAATATGAGATTGAACCCGTTCAAATACACCGACAAACACGAATTACATCCCGGCTAAAAGTAACTAGATGCCCATATTTTAGCACAATCTTTTTAGAGCCTTTCAATAAACCAGATTTACATTACTTTCAAAAATTTTGGAACTTTCATATGGATAGAATTCTTTTTTTACAAAATAAAATGTGTGAAAATTTTTACGAATTCAGTAAAAATCTGAATGTTCCGTCGCGGTTTCGTTCGCTCTCGGTTCGCATAGTTTCCAAAAAATCAAATTACATAGAAAACAAAATACCAAACAGCATGTGCTTTCAATTCAATACCTTTTCGCGATTTTTCCGTTTTAAAAATATAAATTTTGACAAAATGGACTTATAGATATAAAATCATAGAAATTTGAGTTCAATTTAAGGGTCATTTAGAAAGCAAATAACACATTTGAAAACTGAATAATATCACGGGTCCGGGCAACGCCGGTCAGGACAGCTAGCCTGTAATAAAAATAATAAAATCAAGAATTTAAATAAAGAAATTATTAAAATTTCGTAAACAATAAACAAATAAAATAAATAATAACTTACAGACACCTGGATGAACTGGATCTCATTCCTAGATTTTTATTTTAAAAACAAAAACAAAATAATAATAACTCGCGAAAGTTAATTCAAACTGTTGCAACACTGTTATAAAATAAATAAATAAATAAATAAAACCAGATGATGTTGAAATTTAAATAATCAGCAGTTGAAGATTAAGTAATCAGCACACGTTTTCGTCGCTGTCAAGAAAAAAATACTGCAGGCATATTTCACAAACAAAGGATTTGTAGATGCAGATGCCGAACATAATCACAAACAAAACTTCATAAGAAGTTCCTTTTCACAGAACTCCTACTTATCACCAAGCTCTTTTGAAGATCGCTTTAAAGATTCTGAATTATCTGAAATCATTTTTCTTTTGACATCGTTCCTTGCAATGGCGGATCTAAGGGGGGGGAGCGATCGCCCCCCCCCCATCGAGCCCAATAAAGAATCTGCAGATAATTAGATGCTCGCACGGAAAAATTGTTGGTCCTGAACTCGAGACCGGCGCGAGCCGAACCGGGTCGTGCCAACATTAATTTATTATACTGGGACAGGTCTTCACACTTTCAGAACCGGGTCGGGCTCGATCGAGCCACATCATTTTTTCAATATCGGGTCTGGCGTGGACTTCCTTCCTTCTAAAGGTATACACGTGCCAAAATTTTCAAGCCCAGGTTCCGTCCGGTATAAAGGCTAAACACTCGATCTGGGATCAACACAGCTCGTATGTTGTGGCAGTTCTAAGGGGTAAGGGGAGGGGGCGAGGTCCTCTCCCTTTTGGGCTAATTCCCCCCCCCCCCCTTGGCTTATAAAGGATTTCCAGAGTGATAATATGCATCCTCACGAGAAATAACTTGGGGCGAAGCTCGAGCTGTCACGGCCGGGCACGGGTCGCGCCAGTTTAAGTCCACGAGACTCGGACTGGGTAAGGTTTTCTCTCTGAACTTGTCCTGATCTTGCTTTTTTCGCAGATTCGGGTGGGGACAGGCTTCTTTTTCTTTCACACAGAGCCTCTGGTCTGGGTTCATATTTCCTAGAAGTTTGCATCGAACAAAATTTCCAGGTCGTGGCTCGGCTCGGAATAAAAGATAAATATTAGGTCCGTCTCAGATCTAGATACTATGTTAAACAATATTGGCCTGACCACGACCCGTGCAACTAAACGTTCGGTACGTTTCTGATCTAGATAGTATGGTAAACATTACTGGCTCGACCGCGACCCGTGCACTCCTCTAAATTCTTTCTTACGAGCCCAAGTTGGGTTGAAAATTTTCTTACTCGTTAATTGTAAAAATTATTAAACAGAGAAAAGCGAATTTCATCAAATATCCGCAAATAAGGGCAAACTTCATTAAAGAAACGCAAATTTCGTCAGAGGGTTGCGAAAGAAACACGAATTTCATCAAAAGGTCGCAAAACCCCCTCAAATTTTGTGAAAGGATCACGGAGAAAACGTTGAAACGTGAATTTCTTAAACGGATCACATTCACGGATAAAAGCGAATTTCGTAAAAGAATCGCGATCAAAACTGGATCAACTATTCTCACAAGAGTAAAAACCGAATCTGTAACTGACTCAAATGCGAAATGTAAAACAATCTGCCCCGATGTGCTAAGTGCAGCTAAAAAGTAAAAGTCAACCCGACCAATAGAAAAATATAGCTGTTAACCGGACAAAGACCCGACACGAAGGAAAAAATCCGAAATTAAGTTGACCTGCAGCAAATAGTAGAAGTTAACCGGATCCAAACGCGACCCACAACAAAAAGTAAAATTTCACCCTACCTGCAGCATAAAATAGAAGCCAACCGGACATCAAATTTTGTGAAATGATCGCAGAGAAAACAAAATTTCTTTAAAGGATCGTGAAACAGACGCACATTTTGTACAAAGATTGCAGGAAAGAACGAACATTTTATCAAAGGACTCACCCCAATCAAAATCGGGTCAACCCGAACCCTTCTCACTAAAGTAAAAACCAAATTCTAAACTGCCCCAAATTAGAATTGTATGTCAAACTGTTCCAAATGCACTAAGCACAGCTAAAAAGTAAAAGTCAATCCGACCAACAACAAGATGTAGTAGTCGACCGGACCCAAACCTGACGCAAAAGCAAAAAATCAGAAATTAACTCGAACCTAGCAAAGAGTAGAAGTCAATTGAGCCCAATCACGACCCAAGTAGAAATTAATCCGACCAGGAGCAAAAAATGGAAGCTAACCGGACCCAAACACGACCCAAATAAAAATTAACCCGACCAGAAACAAAAAGGAAGCTAGCCGGACCCAAACACGACCCAAGTAAAAATTAACCCGACCAGAAACAAAAAGGAAGCTAGCCGGACCCAAACACGACCCAAGTAGAAAGTAACCCGACCAGGAGCAAAAAATGGAAGCTAACCGGACCCAAACCCGACTCACAGCAAAAAAGTAGACGAAACACGACCCGCATTAAAAAAATGAGCTCTGACCCGTGCATTAGACTTAATTTTCCAAATTTCTAAAATCGCCAACCCCCCCCCCCCCCCCCCCCTTGAGGACTCTCCAGATCCGCCCTTGGTTCCTTGCAACATCATGGGCATTACTTTGACGACTTAGGTGCGTCTCAGAACAAAACCATCACAGCAGATGTTTCAGCGAGTAATCGTTCATCGAACTTGGCGAACACAAACAGCATTGTGAAGCAATTCTCAGACAAAGGTTCAGTTGGTAGTTGTTGAGCTCGATAATTCTTATTCAAAAATCGAACGCCGGTTCATCTAGATCCTACCGGCTAATGTAACGAAAAACGGCGACTTAGAGATTCCACAACACCGTACAAGCTCCCGTGCATCACCAGGGTTGATATAGCACATTTATTAATATCTAATAATCAGCAGCAAGGTTCTGTAGCCGTAGTGTAAATTTTCAAGCAACGAAGGAGTTTTATTGGGAATTTCCCCGTAAAAAATCAAGCCACTAAGTCTTTGTAATTCATATTTATTATAAGTCATAAGGCAAACGAAGTCATTCCAGCATTAAACGTTGCACACATCGAGTACTCCAAACTTCGTGAAATAATTGACATCATTAAATATTCCAATTTATCGGACAAACCAAACGAACGTCTTACTAGTTTTAAAGACAGATGCATTCTAACGCTCCTAAAAAACCAAACGAATAAAGAACATTTTCACGACAAACTAGCTCCCTCCTACTCCGCGTCAATCAATTTAAAAATCCAATTAGGATTAAATCGAGTCTAAACGTCAAAAGATGATCAGCTCTGATTGGTCTAAGGAGGCGTGCCCTCGGGCAGGATCTATATTTTTCCTCGCAAATAACAAGCCCTTTAACAACGCGCATTAACACCGGTCACGTGATGTTAAATAAAAAATAAAATCCTGGGAATATTCCAGAAAGTAAAAAGGTTGCGAAATACTTCCCGCCTTTTTGAGAAGCAAGCAATAATTTATTAATAAATAAAATAAGAAAAAGAATTTTAGCTGTTACAAGTTAATACATTACGAAACTAAGATTGAAATATGTTCCACAAATTTTAGAATTGAAGTTAAGAGAGAACAAAATGGCGCAAAATTTTTTTATTTCATTACATATATATTTAACAATTGTAAGAATATTTATCAGAATTGTTCAAATTTTCAAAAATATGAATTCAGAAAGAAAAATGATTAGGTATTTACGTATTATCCGGGCTATGAGATAGATCGCCAAAAATAATTTTTAATTGCCAATTTTATTTACAGTTACTGATTATGTTAAAAAAAATAATTTAACATTATTTAATACAGAAAATTATTTAAAAAATAAATAACATCAAATTAGTAAATGTTATTATTAAAATTTTATTATTATATTAATAACAAAACTATCGCCAAACTATAAGATTAAATACCAAAAATGGATGATCGTAAATGTCGCATGAGTTATACCAAATAATAATAACGTCGTTAATATAATGTCATTATACCAGATGAGTACTACTTGATTATCCCGGCGACCAATTTCGCCAAATTATAGAAAACTCTAAGCTATTTAACGTCAAATGTGACATTTATGATCATCCATTTTTGGCATTTAATCTTATAGTTTGGCGATAGTTTTGTTATTAATATAATAATAAATTTTTAATAATAATATTTACTATTTATTTGATATTATTTATCTGTTGATAGTACTTGGTTTTTCCATCGAACAAAAAGCTATCGCCAAACTATAGGATTAAATGCTAAAAGGGATGATCGTGTATGCCACATTCAATGACATTAAATACGATGCGCGTGTTTAAAACGTAATTAGGTGATTTGGAACTACTCTGTTATCCCGTCGACCGATTTCGCCAAATTATACAAATCGCCAAACTAATAGCCAAATTATACATATTGACGTAATTTTTATTTTAAATAATAATAATAAAAAAAACAAATAATTAGTAGAATATTAATAAAAATACAAATAGAAAGTCGAAATAAAATTACTTAATGACGTTTTAAACATGTGTATCGTATTAATTATAAATAGAAGTTTTCTTATACGTCCATTAAAAACATTTCAAAAATATGTATTAAAATATTTAATTGCTAAAATTGACGTCTTTTTTAGCAATTAAATATTTTAATACATATTTTTGAAATGTGTATCGTATTTAATGTCATTGAATTGACATTCACGATCATCCATTATTGGCATTTAATCTTATAATTTGGCGATAGTATTTTGGTCGACAGGATAACAGAGTAGTACCGGTGATTTTTATTTCGACTTTTTGTTTGTATTTTTAATAATATTCTACTAATTATTTGTTGTTTCGTTATTTAAACCAAAAATTATGTCAATAGGTATAATTTGGCTACTAGTTTGGCGATTTGTATAATTTTGCGAAATTGGTCGACGGGATAATCAAGTAGTACTAAAAACAATTTATGTAATTTTAAAAAAGAAAGTAATAATAAAAAAACAATTTATTTAAACATAAGCAATTATAGCTGGGTTACCATATCAGGCAAAATAACGTCATTTTAGCGCCAGTGAGATACCTCGGTGCAGGAGCGTGCGAAGAGAAAACTGCACCCGGGACAAAGTTTCGATTTGGCGCCCCCCCCCCCCCCGGCTCTAAAATTTTCTTGTAACTGGCTAAAAATGACGTTGGTAATATAAATTTGGTGCCCCCTAAATTTCAGCGCTCGGAACAACGCAAAACTGCATATATTTGAAGCGTTCCAACTCCTATGGAAGAGCTGTCCGCAAGATTAAAGGCGGGGTCAAGGCATATGCCATCTAGCGGCAGGGGTGCATAACTAGAGGATTATTAAGTAGAGGATTATGGCAGTTTCTTTTGTGTGAATGGCAACAAAACTTTTTTGTTTCTATAAAATGTTACTTCAAAATATTTCGTAGAATAAGTTTTAGGTTTGAAATATTGTAAATAAATATAGAATAAATAAGTGCAGTACGACTAAATATTAACATAAAATATACTAAGATGAAATATCATTTAACTATGCGATACAAATATCGCTGATTAAAATATGTTCGATTTTAATTACGCTTTTAATGTAATGAAAGATGACTCATTAAATTTTGTAAGTACTTATTATATAAATGCAGAATTTTGAAATAGTGTCACATTTTAGTAATTTTTTGATGAGCTAAATTATACAAAATGATAGATTAATCAAGTCTACGAGGTTTATTGCAAAATATTTTTGCTATAGTTTGTTTCGGTAAAGTCATGTACATTTAAAAAAATAGTCACAATATCATTTTAATTTTGGGAGAAAAAGTACTAACTTAGTAGTCATAAGTACCATATAATGCTATGAAAAATATTGACTTTTACCCTAAAATTAAAATGACAATGAGACTTTTTTTAAAAAACACAGATCTTTTTAATTAAAAATATGTGTATTTAAAAAAAGTCTCATTATTATTTTAATTTTAGGGTAAAAGTCAATATTTTTCTTAGCATGATATGGTACTTATGAGTACTAATTAGAACTTTTTCTCCCAAAATAAAATTAAAATGATATTGTGACTATTTTTTTAAATGTACATGACTTTATCGAAACAAACTATAACAAAAATGTTTTGCAATAAACCTCGTAGACTTGATTAATTTGTCATGACTGAGAGAAAATTCAGAAAATATGCGCAAAAGATATGGAGATAATAAACATCTGCGCATATATGACGTCAAACCCACGTCATCCTCTAGTTATGCACCCCTGCCGCTAGATGGCATATGCCTTGACCCCGCCTTTTGCTTACGACAGATTCCAGCATTAAGTTGGCACGCTCTAGCAGCTCTGGAACAACGACCCATTTCGTCCTCTCCCCCCACCCTTCTTTCGCACGGCATTGTCCCGTTGCATGCATATAACATCTGTGCCAAAACAAAAATGTGGAAAAAATAATAATTGTTATTTACGCGGCTTTTTCCCTACTAAAGTAAAAAATAATAAAAAAAAAAACTTTAAAATGTTGTAATTAAATTATTTTACAATATGTGCGTGTGTGGAAGATATTTACACTAAAATTTAAATATAAAAAGATTGAGAGGGGGAGATCATACGTATTGCGAACATCGCTCCAGCTTATGCCTTTTTAGCTTAAAATCGTATTATTTGGCGACAAAAGTAAATTCAAATACTTAATTTTTTCCCTTTTACTTACCCATCATACGTAGTATAGGGTAAGTCTTGCAATCGTTTTGAAAATCGAAAAAAAAGGGGGTAGCGGGTTAAGGGGGGTCTGGCGGCCCCCACCGAATCTGGTAAAATCGTTCCAAAAATCTTGAAGAGGGTCGAAAAACAAGCAGTATAAGCTTTTTACCGATATTACAACCCCAAACAAAAACACAGTAATGGCGAAAAATATAATTTTTGTGATTTTTATTTTTTTCAACCAGTTTAATTTATTTTTAAATGGTTTAAACGCAATTAAAAATTTGTTTTGGATGTGTGGAAGTCCCCTGAATTTTTTCAGATTTTTTGGTCAAGTAAAAACATGTGAATTTTAGGTTTAAATGCGAAAAAATCGTGAAAAACGCGTCATTTTCAAGATTCAACCCTCTAATTTTTAGGGTTGTTTTCATTTTCCCGAGAGGTGCTGTATAGTATACATAGCGGCAATCGTCCTCTTTCGAATGCAGGCAACTGGCCTCAATTTGGTCAATTTTGGTGAGCGGGGCGATTTTTTGAAAAAAACTCGAATTTTCAACTTTCGGTAAATTACGGCGCGTACTTGGTATAATGCGTCTTTGCTATAAAAAATACATCTCTATAGGGGTTTTTGAGGTCGCTGATCACGAATTTGTTGTCAAAAAATTTTTTTGACAACAAATTCACCCATAAATATTTATTAACACAGGTTTGATAATGTAAAAATATTAAATACGATCAACAAGTATCTGATTATTGCGATTCAGTCTTGAATTCCTTCAATAAAAACGTTTTGCCATATCATTTTGGGGTGCAAGCGTGTTCACGAGAAGACTTGATAGCTAATCACACTTCTCCGTACGTGAAAAAATTACACGGTTTTGAGAATCGACTAGTTTTGATAGCTGATGGATCGTATGTTCAACATGAAAAAAGTAGCAACAATTATTATCAACGAAAATCGTATTCAGGGCAAAAAAAGTTCCACTTTTTAAACCCTTCACGGTTTGTACCACGGATGGGTTTGTGGTTGATGTTTTCGGGCCTTACGAAGCAACGTTTAATGATGCTACAATCATGATGGAGATTTTTAAAGATCCAAGCGGTTTAAGATCACTTCTTCAAAAAGGCGACGTCTTTATACTTCATAGAGGATTTCGAGATGTAAAAAATTTCTTACAGTCTGAAGGATTTGTTGTTTAGATGCCTGCGTTAAAAGGAAAAAGGAAACAACTAACGACTCAAGAGGCGAATAACAGTCGATTTGTAACTAAACTAAGATGGGTAGTAGAGGCTGTTCATGGGATCATTGGCAGCAAATTCCAACTCTTGCAACATGAGTTTGACAATAAACGTTCGCTATCAGCTAAAACTTATTGCAAAATAGCGAATTTTCTGCTTAACTTGTACAGAAAACGACTCAATTGTGATAGCGAATTACAAGATGAGATCACTAACGGAATGTTGCTCAGAAAAAACGTCAATAAGGATTTAGCGAAAGTGGTAGAAGAGAAAAACTGGAACAGAAAAAAAAAGGATCTTCAGACCTCTGACGTCAAATGATGTTGTAGACTTTCCGGAGTTGACAGAAAGAGATCTGAAGATACTTTTTACAGGGTCTTACCAGTTATCACAGACCGTTTCTTATTTAGCAGAATTATGTACTGAAGATGGAGTTCTTAATATGCATTACTTGTTGGAAGATAAATCAATTTTGAAATGCGAAGTTCAATCGAGGCACATAAGTCGGAAAAAGTACAGGTGTTACGTAAAAACTTTCCTAACGCTATTGGAAGAAGTGGTATAGAAGAATACGTATGCGATTGTGCGAATGACCTCAGAACTGTCGGTTGTTGTGCACATGTGGCCACTATCATTTACTTCTTAGGGCATGCGAAATATTTGTCGCGAATTATTCGTCCAGCACAGATTCTCACAAATCTTTTCTCTGTTCAAAGCGTTGAACCTGTTATTGAAGAAGATAGCGACGAGGATTAAAACTGTAAAATTGTTAACTTAGCTCTGTAAAAAAGTATTATGCTTTTTTATATTACTGTGTGACTATTACGTAAGCTTGAATAAAGTATGATTTATACCAAAAAATTTAGTTTCATTGATTATATTAGTTGAACACGATATTAAAATTGTTTAAATGCTGTGATTCAATGATATATTTTACATTATCAAACCTGTGTTAATAAATACTTATGGGTGAATTTGTTGTCAAAAAAATTTTTTGACATCAAATTCGTGATCAGCGAGCTCAAAAACCCCTATAGAGATGTATCTTTTACAGCAAAGACGCATTATACCAAGTACGCGCCGTAATTTACCAAAAGTTGAAAATTCGAGTTTTTTTCAAAAAATCGCCCCGCTCACCAAAATTGACCAAATTGAGTCCAGTTGCCTGCATTCGAAAGAGGACGATTGCCGTTATCTATACTATACAGCACCCCTCGGGAAAATGAAAACAACACTAAAAATTAGAGGGTTGAATCTTGAAAATGACGCGTTTTTCACGATTTTTTCGCATTTAAATCTAAAATTCACATGTTTTTACTTGACCAAAAAATCTGAAAAAATTCAGGGGACTCCTACACATCCAAAACAAATTTTTAATTGCGTTTAAACCATTTAAAAATAAATTAAACTGGTTGAAAAAAATAAAAATCACAAAAATCATATTTTTCGCCCTTACTGTGTTTTCGTTTGGGGTTGTAATGTCGGTAAAAAGCTTATACTGCTTGTTTTTCGACCCTCTTCAAGATTTTTGGAACGATTTTACCAGATTCGGTGGGGGCCGCCAGACCCCCCTTAACCCGCTACCCCCTTTTTGACGGATTTACACGTTTTAGATAGTGGCGATTCCGAAAAATATATTTTTAGAAAAAAAATTTTGCCGTCCGTCTGTCTAGATTTGAAATTTTGTATGTAGTTAGTATGTAGGAATGGGACGAAGCCTATTTAATATCAGTAACCTCGATTATCCGAAACTATTTTTTTCGGACTCTCGAAAAATTCGTTCTGATGAAAGGTATATAAAAATTTTCGAATTTTTTTGTTCTAAGGAATGGACGTAAAAGGCAATAAAATAACACACATTTTGCATATAGAACGAAGTCGATCGGATTATTAGTTGCCGAAATATTTGTAATCCTGTTTTCCACATTCTTCGATTTTTCATGACCCTGTATTTCATTCAAATTTCAATTCAGAGGTATATTTTAATTGGAAATGAGAAGCTTGATCCGACGCAGTTAATTGTTAGTTAATAGAATTGTGATTTTTGGAGTTATAAGGATGTTTCTTTTACGCAGTTCGGTACTACTTGAGTAGTTTGGCGTTTTATATAATTTGTCGAAATTGGTAATCAGCAGTTCTTTAATATAGCATTACTATGTATATTAACAATATTTAAATTTTGTTTATGAATTGCAATGCATTGTATAAATAGTTTTCACGTGTTTTATTTTCGTATACATCTCCATGATGGGTAAGTATTACGGTGGCCCCCCAACGACTAGTTTACTTACCCATCATACGTAGTATAGGGTAAGTCTTGCAATCATTTTGAAAATCGAAAAGAATTTTTTGACGGATTTACACGTTTTCGACATTGGAGATTTCGAAAAACATATTTTTAGAAAAAAAAAAATTTTGCCGTCCGTCTATCTGTCTGTCTGTAAACGCTCTATCTCCCGAACGAATTGAGATAGATATTTGAAATTTTGTATGTACTTAGTATGTAAGAATGGGACGAAGTCTATTTAATATCAGTAACCTCGATTATCCGGAACTATTTTTTTCGGACTCTCAAAAAGTTCGTTCTGATGAAAGGTATATACAAATTTTCGAATTTTTTTATTTTATGGAGTGATCGTAAAAGGCAATAAAATAACACAAATTTTGCATAAAGAACGAAGTTGATCGAATTATTAGTTGCCGATATATCTGTAATCCTGTTTTCTACATTCTTCGATTTTTAATTACCCTGTATTTCATTCAAATTTCAATTCAAAGATATATTTTAATTGGAAATGAGACGCTTAATCCGACACAATAAACAGTTATTTAATAAAATTATTATTTTTGGAGTTATAAGGATGTTTCTTTTTCGCAGTTCAGTACTACTTGAGTAGTTAGGCGTGTTGTATAATTTATCGAAAGAGATTCATCAGCAACTCATTAATACAGCATTACTATGCACAATAAAAATATAAATACACGTTTAAATTTTGTTTTGGAATTGCAATCCATTTTATAAATAGTTTTCAAATGTATTATTTTCATATATTATACATGCATATATATGATGGGTAAGTATTACGGTGGCCCCCCAACGACTAGTTACTTACCCATCATACGTAGTATAGGGTAAGTCTTGCAATGGTTTTGAAAATCGAAAAAAAAAAAATTGACGGATTTACACGTTTCAGATACTGGAGATTCCGAAAAACATATTTTTAGAAAAAAAAAATTTGCCGTCCGTCCGGTTGTGTGTCTGTCTGTAATCGCTCTATCTGCCGAACAAATTGAGCTAGAGACTTGAAATTTTGTATGTACTTAGTATGTAAGAATGGGACGAAGCCTATTTAATATCAGTAAACTCGATTATCCGGAACTATTTTTTTCGGACTCTCGAAAAATTCATTCTGCTGAAACGTGTATAAAAATTTTCGAATTTTTTTATTTTAAGGAGTGGATATAAAAGGCAATAAAATAACACAAATTTTGCATAAAGAACGAAGTCGATCGGATTATTAGTTGCTGAGATACGTGTAATCATGTTTTTCACATTCTTTGATTTTTCGTGACCCTGTATTTCATTCAAATTTGAATTCAAAGATATATTTTAATTGGAAATGAGATGCTTCATCCGACGCAGTAAATTGCTAGTTAATATGATTATTATTTTTGGAGTTATAAGGATGTTTCTTTTACGCAATCCGGTATTTACTTGAGTATTTTGGCGTTTTATATAATTTGTCGAAATTGGCTCATCAGCAATTCATTAATAAATCATTACTATGTATATTAAAACTATTTATATATGCGTTAAAATTTTATTTTGGAATTGCAATGCATTTTATAAATAAGTTACACATGTTTTATTTTCATATTTTATATTATGCATATGTATGATGGGTAAGTATTACGGTGGCCTCCAACGACTAGTTTCCTTTGCTTTTAATAGAAACGGACTACTTACTGTTGCCACGATTAGAAAAGCTGTATTGAAAGCTACAAAAAAATTAATATTTCAAAATCAAATTAAGATAAAGTTTTCAAACAGATTTTATTTTAAAGTAAATTTTTTTTCCTACACGATGGTGTAAAAATTGAACATGTCCGATATTTAGAAAAATAAAAACTTTTAGTAGCAAAAATTGCAATACCGAAATTTTAATTAAAATTTGAAAGTGTTGCTATGAGCAAAATGATGCATGCATTACGCACAGATACGTTTGGCCATTATAATATATAATATAATAGCGGTTCCCAAATTTTCTTTGTACACGACCTACCTTCCAGTGGAAAAAAAATTTCGCGACCCATATTTCAGTAAAAAAAAAAAAAAAATCACGACCCACTCAAGATAAAGTTGTATATCAGTAGAGCAATTTTTGTACGATCTCTATACGCTCGGCCTATCTATCCTACGAAAAACGCAAATTTTCGTACGGAAGATACATTATCGAGAAAAACAAGAGTCGGTAATCTGAATGTGTGTAAGTGAATAGTAATTAAAACAATGCACAAACTACAATAATAGTTAAAAATGTGTTTAATTATTATGAAAACAAAACTTTATAATCAATGAGATTTCTGGTACTGGTGTTTACCAATGTGGAAACATATATTAACACGCAGTTTTTCTAAGTACTTTTCTTTCAAAAACAGCAAAGTAGAAAAAGCATGTTCTCATAAGCATGACGTGTTGAATTTCACCACGGACCTCAAAGCTGATTTAAATATTTCTGGATATTCTGTTCGTACATTAATCTAGAAGGAAATTAAGCATTTTCCCTTGAAATATCATTTCCTGTTGGAATTGTCATATCTTTTTAAACAGATGAAATGAAAAATATATTTTGATGAAAAACTTCGATTGTTCCGCGACCCACTAAAACAACTGACGCGGCCCACCAGTTGGTCGCGACCCATAGATTGGGAACCGCTGATATAGATCGAACTTATAATTACTCATATGTGTAAGTGTAATGCATAAGCATATTTTTACACCTTGGATATAAATAGAAGAAAATTCTCAGCTCCATGATTCCTAAATTAAATACCTTAATTAATACAAGTACACCCTTTTTTCCCGCCTTAATATAAAACAAAATTCTTTTATGTAACTTTATCAATTTGTTATATTACTTTAAGATGAATTTAATAATTTCAACATATGGAAGAGTTCACATTGGAAAAAGAAATATTTTATAATTTAATGTATGGATTTGCGGGCCCCTTAAAGTCCGGGCTCTTGGGCAAAGTCCGATTTGCCCATGCGGTAATATGAGTCTGCAACAAAACTGCATACATATCAAGCGTTCCAAGACAATGCTGGAATCTGTCGCAAATTAACATAGCTGTGCCAGCTGGTATCAGGGGTGCTAATGAATGCGCGGGTTTTTAGTATGACGTCATATATGCGCAGATGTCTATTATCTCTGCATCTTTTGCGCATATTTTCTGAATTTTTACTCAATAATGGCAGATTAATCAAGTCTACCAGATTTATTGCACAATATTTTTGTTACAGTTTATTTTGATAAAATCATGTACATTTAAAAAAGTAGTCACATATCATTTTAATTTCGGGAGAAAAAGTACTAATTAGTACTAATAAGTACCATATAATGCTACGAAAAATACTGACTTTTACCCTAAAATTAAGTTGATAATGCGACTTTTTTAAAATACACTTATTTTTAATTAAAAAAAATCTAACATATATTTTGCAATAAATCTGGTAGACTTGATTCATCTGTCATGATTGAGAGAATAGTTTGAAATTTATGATAGAATTTTTAATATGAATTCTCAAAATAGCTTTGTACGATTTTAGGAAAATTGTCTAGAATCGCAAAATATTTAAACAAATAAATTAACAATATTTCTTTGTTTAACAAAACAACATTTAGTGCATGCATTTAAAATTAAAGTTATTCCGAATATACGTATAATGAAATAGGTTTTTAATTAAAAGAATGAAATGTTTGCAAGTTAAATAATAAAAATCGATACGACCAAGAAAACATTGAATTTTTATCGTCTGCAATCGGTAAATGAAAAAAAAAGGAGCTAAAGTTGAATATTTTATTTGATATTAAATTCTATACATATTCTAAACATTGGTAAACATTATATTATCATAGGAAATACAACAGTGTATACCATTTTGTATAACTCAGCTCATCAAGAATTTATTAAAATATGACACTACTACAAAATTCTGCTTTTATTTATTAACTACTTTCTAAATTTAATGAGTCATCTTTCATTACATTAAAACCAAAATTAAAATCGAACATATTTAAGTAGCGATATTTATATCGCATAGTTAAATGATATTTCATCTTAGTATGTTTTATGTTAATATTTATATACAATATTTCAAGTTTGAGTGAACAATGCTTTGAGGTCTATAGCTACAATGGCTGTTACCTCGACTGATCCATAATGCACAGAAACAAATACAGAACACTTTATTATTACAGGAAATACAGTACATACATTTTTTAATGCACATCACAGGGACAACACAGACACCCATGCCGCTAGCTGGAATCGAACCAGGGTCCAGCGGTGTGGGAGGAACTGATTCTACCAACCACGCCACTGGATCGGCAATATTTCAAACTTAAAATTTATTCTACGCAATATTTTAAAGTTCCGTTGCCATCCACGCAAAAGAAACTGCAATCTACTTAATAATCCTCTTGTTGTTCATCCCTGCCGCTAGGAGGCGTAGACCTTGACCCCGCCTTTAATATTGCAGACACTTCTTCCATAGGTCTTGGGACGCTTGACTTGAATACTGCTAACGACGGAGAATCGAGAAGATGATACAAAAAGTGCTATTACAATGCTCCTTTCCCACGAAATATTTCCCAATTCAAGGAAGATCTGCTAGCCAAAGCCAAAAAGATGCACAAAAAATTGGTTCAATTCTTTACATAATATTATATACTTTTCGATGGTACAATAATGGAAATAGCGCGGAAATCACTTTTACAGAGCTCCTATAAGGAAAGGGCAGCTGACGTCACTGTGGACGAATTACTGTGGATAAGGGAGAAAAACCACTCCGTTCTTTAACGACTGACACTGTGTGGATGAACTCCGGTAATTTGATTGGTCTAAGTTTGCCATTGCATAAGTAAGTATGATATGATTGGGCTACGTCGTCAAGATGATTCCTACAATGATCGCTATGACAAAAAATGTAGCGGTAGATTGGTTGACAGAAGTGTTTGTTTGTCAACATGCCCTTTCCTTATCCGGCAGACTTTTTTTTCAAATTCAGGGAGGACCTGCTTGCCATACCCCAAAATAATCATACACAAAAAATGTACTTCAGTTCTGTGCATAAGTTCATACACCTTTTTGATGATACAATAAAGAATGACACAGACATCGCGATTATAGCGCCCCCTTCCGGCGGATTATATATATATTTTTTTCAAATTCAGGGAGGGCCTGCTGACCATATCCAATTTGCTTACACAAAAATTTGATTCAATTCTATGCATAACTTCATACACTTTTCTGTGGTACAATATTGAAAATGGTACAAAAATCGCTATTGCAGCGCCTCTTTTCGGCGAAATATTTCAAAATTGAAGGACCTGCTTGCTTCAGCCAAAAACAAACAAAAAAATTGGTTCACTTTTATGCATATCTTCATACATTTTTGGATGGTACAATGGTGACATACGATCACACACACACAGACAGGCAGACATTTTGTAAAAACATGTTTTTTGGAATCTGACCCCTAAAATGTGTAAATTCGTCAAAAACCGGAAGTCGAAAAAAAATATCAATTACAATACTTTCTTCGATTGAAAATCTATAAGAAAGTAAAACTATCTGTGAGTCAGGCAGACACGTGATTTATAGATAAATATTCAGCATGACACGAAATTTTGTGACATCCCTCAACAAAATTATATATTATTCAATATTTCGACAATAATGGGCGCTACTGCAGATAATTCCATGCAATACAAAAAAGGGTATTCTTCAATGTTTTTATATCAAACTAGCCGGCCTAGGCGACCAGTTTGGTCTCCTTTGAATCTATATATAGACATAAATCATATTGCTTTTATACATAATTTATTTTAATTGCTCGGATTTTTGCCAAATTAGAAGATTCTGCTTAAGAAATAGACACAGATGTCATGTACCCAGCACATTGGCGCGATTGCAATAAAATGGCAATTATACGTGCCTCACATGGTAACCCGGTTATTGTTATTTATTTATTAATAAAAGGTTTGTTTATTTTTATTTTTTTTAAATAATATAAATTGCTTTATTCTATAATTAACAGCTTTTTCTATTTATTATTTTTTCCTTTTTAAAATAGAAATTAGTTTCAAAATATTTATGTAAATGGTATTTCAAAACGAAGTTTTCGCCAAATTGGCGTCAGAAAAATAATGCGCCAATGTGGTACATATATGACATTTGTCCTGATAAATCAAGAACTCAGTATTTTTATGCTATCCTGGCGCAGATAATAAATCATCAAATATTGTACTCGTGGCTTATTTCATTAATTATTTAAAATATAGTAATATAATCCTCTCACTCGTTTCATTTATGATACATAACTTTAATTTGAAACTGGTGTTGGTGTATTTTTGTCGGCCGATTATCTACATTATGGATATAGGCCCAGGGGGGGGGTCTTTCTAAGGGAACCTAACCCGCATTTACGCAAGGTTCGAAGAAAACCACGAAAACTCCGAACGGTTCGGCCGACAGCCGCGATTGGGTTCGAACCCAACACATGCCGTCTACCAGTTGAGAGGTCAGAACCTCTCGGCCACTGGTGGGTCTTATTTTGAAACTGAAAAGTTTAAAATTCATGAATTATATTTAGTTTTTTTTTTTTTTTTTTTTTTTGTACACAGAAAAGAAAAAAAAATTATATTTTTAAGCTCGAAAATCGCAACGAAGGAACAAAACATAAATAAATCCATATGATATCAATATATCATATATCATTGAATATGACGATGTTAGGTAACAAATTAATAAACTTATCTGGTTCTCCAGTTAAAAAAAAAAAAAAAAGAAAGAAAAAAAAAATCCTTTCTTTTAAAGTAACTAAAATTATGATCACAACAGGATCTACATTACAATTGAAGTTACAAATATATCGCCCCTTTTCTCATTTTAGTAATACTTAAACCAATCCCTTAATGTAACGGTCACCGAAATCCCAGCACATGTATTTCACTTTGTCCATACCTTATATGGTCATAGAAAACCGAATGTGGTTTTCTTATACCAGCTGCTCTACAATAAAAATGCTGCATAAGATGTTTTGCGCGTCGTACATATATTTCCTTCTCATGCTACCGTTCCTTATTTGGTATACATTCGCAAATGTTAGACCGCTTCATGAGCCCCAAAGCCTATCCCACAAAATTCCTTTGCTTTTTCAAATTCCAATATCAAGGTTTAAACTCTTTTTTCGCCAATTAGCGATTATCTTGTTAATATGCTAAGTACAAAAATCTCTCTCTCAGAAGAAAAATATTGCACGTATATTTTGGCCAAATATCATATACATGCCAAACATTGTAACCTTTGGCGATATCTGACAACTGATGTTATCTTGGTTCTGACTAAAAGAACGGCCACTTTCACTTTTTCTCTTGCCCCGGCTCTGCTGTAACCACCAGTAATTTACGCTGAGCGTCCTACTTTCTCGAAAGGGTGAAAATAAAACTTTACTTTAAAGAACCTGGCTGCATACTTCTCTTTTTATCGATCTACTTTTCACGGCATTGATGATAACTTGTAATAGTCAATATTAAATCTGCAAGATACCGTAATTACCCAAGATTTTCCATTACAAACTTTGGTGCTATAAGACCGTACTTAGCCCGACTAGAGGAGTATGGGCGCTCATAGAATCCGGAGAAATCGCTGCTGTCTATAGCGGTTTCGCATCTTCTCTGCATGGCATGCGGTGTTTTCGAACAACTCAAGATTTATTGCTCCGTCGGTGCATCACAGGATTCGTGACTTATTCCTTCTTCTGTGGGTCGCATGGTGTTGGATGCGGCAAAAGAGGCTCGTCCCTCCCAGTATGACAGTTACTCAAGCCTTAGCCAGCTGGAAAAGTGATGTCAAAATCAAAAGTTTTTTTTTTCTCGACCCTGATCGCTCCGTCCTCTGGTCAACATGAAGCAGTAGTTTCGTTATCTCGCCGTGCTGAAGAATTCGGTGTGACGCAGCGTTATCGGCGGCAGTGCACATAGATGTTTGTGAAAATGCAGGTGAAATTTTTTGTGTGAAATTATCAATCGTAAATACAGAATTCTTCATGTGTGAAATATGCTGCGGTCATCTTAGTGTTGTTATTTGCGTGTATCAGCTGCAATGCGTGTTATAAATGTGTGAAGACATCCAAATATGTGATAAAAACGAAAGTTATTTTTATTGTTATTGTCTCAGCAGAATTTTCAACATACACAAAAAAATAACAAATCCAAAAAAAAGTAGTGGCGATTAATGTGGCAACAAGTCGAGCACAAAAAGAGTGAAATATGCAATCAAGTGTTTGTGATAAATAAGTCATCAATCTCTCATACAGAATTTTTCATTGAGAAATACGCAAAATATTAAAAAAAGTGTGTGCCAATTATCTTTATTCCTTGAGTACTTTCCGAAATGATTATCAATGGTACGCACACAAGTTTTGAATGTGAAATATGCGTCTGATCCCTGTTGACAGGGATGCTAAAACAATATACACACAAAAAAAAAAAAAAAAAAATTTTTTTGAATTTGTGCTCAAGCGAAATTTTATTACATCAATAATGCCACAACACTTAGATTTATGTTTTGCTATTATTATTGTTATTGTTTTATTTGGATACATGATTATTTAAATAACATTTTTTTTGTTCAGAGCATTCAAAAAAAATAGTAATAATGCTTTTTAATACTTATTTGATTAAACTTTATCTTACGGTATTAAAACATCTCAATTATAATCCTGTATCCAAGCATTAATAAGATACCCTTTATATTTTTATTATGCATACATACATTTTCTTACTCTTTAATCTAAAAAAAAAGGTGATTTTTTTCATAAAATTTTTTTTGATACAAAGTAAGTAATTTTCAATGTGATATTTTGTTCAGAGTCATGAGAGAACAAATAGATGTTTTCAGTAATAGATAAAAAAAATATAAGAGTAAGACATTTCTAATACTATCTCATTTACGAGCTAGATATTTTTAACTAAGTGCTTTAACAATTTTTATTATGGTATCTATTTTTATTATTTAAGTGATATTTTGTGTTTTTATTATTATTTTATTTGACTTTAAATGATTGTGAGTACCTTTGAAATCTTTAGAATTTAGTCAAAGGAATACGTGTGCAATTAAATAGTAGCCCTACACCTACCAATTAACATTTACAAATAGTTTTAAACCTTTTTTTTTAGTATTTGTTGCATTAGATCAGCTACATATTTAACTGATATGGCTAATTCTAAGATTACTTTCAAAACCATCACTTTTGATGGCGATGCTAATTTGGTTGACTTTTTCTTCAACCAAATCAAAACATTAGCCAAAGCACACGGATGGAAGGATCAGGACACCATCCAGTTTCTAGGTAGTAAGTTATCCGGACCTGCGCTTACTTTCTTTACTCAGAACCCATCTATTTATAAAGCTGACAAATTAAAATTTGTAGAAAAAGAATTCAAAAAATTCTTTGCCCCCCCTAGTAAAACAACAGCGCTCGTGGAATGTAACAATTTAATAATGCTGCCTCAAGAAACGATTAGAAACCTTGCACACAGAATAAATATTCTAACTACTCGAGTACATGATAACATAAAAGATAAAGAAGCCTTAGACAATATTAAATACACAAAACTAATCTCGTGCATTCCACCCCCACTGAGAATTAAATTGCAAGAGGAAAACATTCTCGATTATGACACTGCTGTTGACAGGGCACAAATGTTGCAGGATATAATGCAAAATGAGAATGTGCTACAAACATGTAACACAACAAATCCTGTAGCAGACTCTATTGCTAATCAGTTAAAAATTTTAACTGAAAGAGTCAATGCATTAACATTAACAAGCATTCCAAATGAACAAAACATAGACGCAATTCACAGTATAACCCCACAAAATTCAAAACAGCGTGAACAGTATGCGAACAAGGACTTTAAAAGGAAGCATACGGTTTCACCTAAACATAACACACGTAAAAATAAATCTACATCACCACCCGCTTGCCAGCTATGTGCGAAGCGTGGCCACACAGCAAAACATTGTTTTAAATGGCGTAGAGCAAATTCAAATAGAAATAAACATAGTTATAAATACGACAATAACTATAGAAGAAATGATAACAGAAATGGTAATTTAAACTACTAATGAGATGTACTTCAGCTGATGGCTTTACATCTCAAAAGAAGTCTAACACATCAGCAACTTCAGACGAATTTCCATGGACTCATGACCCAACACTGCCTACACTCTGTCCAGACAGAAGGGTTAAATCCGTTGCTTCGCAAACAAAATGTGAAGTTAAATGGTCCAAAAATTCTGCATCACAAACAGTCGAAAACAATAATGAAGTAGCTTCACAAACTGTTAACATATGTGATGACAAAGTTGCAGTTATTTGCAATGTAAATAATTCATCCCCAACACTCCCCCTCATAAAGGCCTCCATTGCAAGACATAAAACTAACTTTTTGCTCGATACTGGTTCATCCATTTCAATTATATCACAAGATTTGTTTGAAAAAATTAAAGACAAACTAAAATATAAAAGATTAGGAACAGGCGTCACTATTAAAACAGTTAATTCAGATGTTCAGTTCACTGCATGCATTAAAACTTCTATTCGCATACACCAAAAGTCATTCTCGCATAATTTCTACATTGTTGACATATCGAATTCCGCTAACTTCCAGGGAATTTTAGGCTTTGATTTTATTCACAAAAATAGAATTGTGATAGATATTCATAAGAATAAAATGTCAACAAATGAATTTAGCATACCACTACTTGATTCTGCCTTATGTGAGAATGAAACACATCATCTTGAAACACATGAAATACATCAATCGGAAAAATTCCCAAAAGAAATTCGATTGGAGAATAAACTTAAACTAGAACCACAGGAAAAGAGGTGGATCTCCATAAAAACTGATTCAATTGACCCAAGAAAACATTACTATTTTCAATGTGAAACAAAAAAGAATATAATTTCTTACGATAGTATTGTAGGTGGTCAAAGTTATGAATCAGACATGGAAGGAACTCAAAACACAACTAGATCCCCACAAAAATTCCAGTTTTATGTTTTTATACAAAATTCATCTACTAAACCTGTACACATAAACAAAAATGCACGAATAGGAACTTTATTTGAAACAATGGACATTATGGACCCGTCAAAAAACACAAATTTTCATCAAATTATGAATTCATGTGAAAATGTTTCGAATTTTAATCTTAAATCTCAGGATAACTTAAAGGATTACATTTGTAATTATATTCAGGCATCAAATGAAACATTAAATCAACGTAAAGAAGAACTAAAAATTAGTGACTTTAATTTAAATCATTTACAGGAAGAGAATGCAAAAAGGTTAGGAAAATTATTGCTTGATAATTATGCGTCATTTTCCAAATCCATAAAAACACTAGGCCACACAGACAAGGTAGTCCCAAATTTAAAGTTTATATATGACTATCCCATAAAAACATTACCATTTCCCCTCCCACAATCATTACATAACGAAATGAAAGAGCAAATTCATCAACTTCTTGAAGCAGATATTATAGAACGAAATTGTTCTGAGTGGGCATGTCCCATTTTGCTTGTAAAAAAGAAGACTGATCAGTCTGGAAAACAGAAATACAGACTCGCTCTAGACTTACGTATGTTAAATTCCGTGTTACAAGGCTCATCATACCCCCTACCAAAAATACAAACCATAATTTCAAATTTATCCGCATACAAATTTTTCACTTCACTAGACTTCAAAATGGCGTATCATCAAATAGACCTTCCGGAACAATTTCAAGACCCACTAACCTTTACATGTATCTATGGGACTTTTAAATATAAACGCCTAGTATTTGGTCTAAAGTCATCAAGTGGATTCTTCCAACATTTAATGGATTCTTTAATTGATGAATTGCAAATTGATGGAGTATATTCATATCAAGATGATCTAATATTTGGGTCAAACTCATTTGAGGAAACTTGTTCAAAGTTAGATAAAATACTTAAAATCTTAACTAAGTATAATTTAACATTGACTCCAAACAAATGTACATTTCATACATCAGCAGTTGACTACTTAGGGTTCCATATTGAAAACCACTCTATTGCACCGATTCAGGCAAACATTGTTAAAATTAACTCGTTTCCCACACCAAAAACTAAGAGACAATTAAAAAAATTTATTGGTTTAGTAACATTTTATAAATCATTGGTGCCATCATTTTCGGAAATTATTCAACCTCTCATTGATTTGACTACTCCTAAAGCTACATTTAAATGGACACAAAAACACCAAGAATTATTCAAAAAAATGCAACAAGTGTTCTTTAGTTCACCTATGGTTCGCTTACCAGATTGGTCAAAAACCTTTTACGTTAACACTGACGCATCTAAGGTAGCGATAGCTGGTGCATTATTACAGGAACATGAAGGACAATTACTTCCTATTGCATATTTTTCTAAATCTCTTAAACATGCAGAAAAACGTTACCCGGCTTTAAAACTTGAATTAATGGCCATTTATAAATCAGTAATCGCATTTAAGTACTATTTATACAACAGGAAATTTGTAATTTTGTCAGATAGTGCTCCCTTAAAAAAATACAAGAATACATGTAACCCTGCGGATTTAACTACACGTTGGCTAACTGAACTTTCTGAATACACCTTTTCCTTCGAACATGTACCGGGATCATCCAATGTACTTGCTGATTATCTATCAAGGTGTACATTTGAAAACAATACCCAAGATCTTAAATCAAATCCTGAACTCCTTAATGACCCTCATGCTTTACCAATTGTAGATAATGATATTTCGGACAATATCGAAGAATCCAATAAAAATAAACCCAACTCAGTAAATTATTTAATTTCAGGCAGAGATGCAAACAAGGATCCATTACTTGAAATATCAAACGACACATTTGTCAGTGAGCAAAGAAAGGACCCAAATTTGGCCGAAGTTTACAATGAGATTTTAAGAAATGGATCATCAAAAAAATTTCCGATGTACTTCATACATCCTGACAGTAAGGTTCTCATGACAAAAAAAGAAAACGTATATAATAACACATTTTCGTACCATATTATTGTACCAGACTCACTTAAGGCTAAAGTTTTAACAATTTGTCATCTGTCACACTTTGGGTTAACTAAAACATATGCATTTGTAATAGCTAGATATTTTTGGAAAGGAATGTATACCGACACGTTAAATTTTGTAGCATCTTGTACTAAGTGTATTCAAACAAAACATCACATAACACCACCTGCTCCACTTCAGCCCACTTACACACCAACCCACCCAGGACATACCATTGGGATTGACTTACTAGGACCATTTAAAAACGGACAATCAGTTTTAACGGTAACAGATCATTTTTCACGGCACCTCGAACTATTTGCTTTGCATACAACAACTGACAAAATTGCTAAATGTTTATTTGATTACATAACTACCTTTGGCAGACCTGCCACTATTCTCAGCGATTTAGGTAAGCAACTGACTTCTGACATGTACAACAGATTCAACGATACATTGGGCATAAAAATACTCCATTCCTCAGTAGGTCACCCCCAGAGTAATGCAATTTCAGAGAGAGTAAATAAATCAATAAAATATTCAATTACCACTTTACTTGAAGAAGGCTATTCTTTTGAAAATGCACTACGTATACATAAATCACTATACAATGGTTCCACACATTCTTCCACTAAATATTCCCCCAACTTATTACACTTTGGAAGAGAACTATCTTTATTATTTGATACTTTTGATCAAACTATTAATCAGCCAATCCTTGATAAGGGGATAGAAACTTACCAGTTGCTAAATGATTTGAATTCAATTTACAAAAAAGCATACACTAACATCAAAAATTCACAAGAAAAGAGAAATCAACACTTCCAGAAACGAGCGAAACTAAGAGTAATCTTAGAAAAGGATATAGTGTACCTCAAATCCGTTGATAAGTTTAAACCAAAATACACCGGACCTTTTATTGTGGTACATAAATATTCGCCAGTTTCCGTTTCCATTAAGCGTTTACACTCACCCGATGAATCGGCATTCAGAGTACACATTGACAGGCTAATTATAGCTCCCCCTAGAAATGATCATTTATTTGTGCGTCATGAGGAAAATATAAGTCACCCAGGAAACAGCTCCATAAAATACAACCTAAGATCTCGTTTTTAACACAGCCCATCACAATATTAGGTTAACATAGATTTACAGTAAATGCAGTACATCACACTGATACACATGTTGTGTTGGAGTTTCCTTTGAGGGAGTTCATGGCTGGTCCACGTTCTCCATCACAGGGGGCTTCCACATAACAGTTGTCTCTTATTTGCTGGGTTGTCGCCAAGATTTTTACTTTTCCCTTTCAGTAGTTTTATTGTTCATACATAATAATAGTAATAATAAAAATAACATATCACATTGCACATACATTAAATTTTAGTCATATCAAACATAATCATGATGCACAATAAATCTCTAACCGATTATGACAAAGCTGTTTCTCACTACTCTAGGATTGACATTCCCTTTCAGATATATATATATGCCATATGTATCAGAGTTTTATTTTTTTTATTTTTAATTATGCCCCTTCGAAGTGAAGGCCCGTTCAAAAGTCGCCCAAAGGACCTGTAACTTCATTGTGGTGAGAAACAAAATTTCGGATTGGTGCAGTTCACACCAATTTTACCTAAACTCCCTGTTTTTCTATGTAATGCGACGTGCGCTCCTCTGAGAAAGCAAAAGATTTCGGGAGGAGCAGAGGGTCCATGTAATGTGGGCTCTCGCCAATATTCCCACTTCCCATAGGGCTAGGCCATAAGCCGATGCCATCACCTTGTCATTTGACAAGATTTAGGGCAGCACCTTTTTTATGGATCGCGTGTCGCTTTCCTTTTTTTTTTTGCTTGTCCTGTGTGGATACACGAATTTTTGTTTTTTTTTCTTATTTTTTTTAAACATACTCATTTGTCACAAAATACACTTCATCCATAACATTTCATTATTTTTCATATTATTATGATACACTTACATGGTTGCAACCTCCATTTCATATTTTTAACCTCCATTTCATATTTTTAACCTCCATTTCATATTTTAACCTCCATTTCGTATTTTAACCTCCATTTCATATTTTTAACCTCCATTTCATATTTTTAACCTACATTTCATATTTTTACTATCCATTTCGTATTCTTTTAGTATAGATTTTCATATTTGTACCACATAATTCATACTTTTATTATATACTTCATATTCTTCATATTTTATTCGAGATTTCATTTTATCCATAACCTATGTTTTTATATTATTCGTGACCTATAGCTAACATTCTTCATAAGTATATATATTATAAACAATTGATGGTACGAACTTCATGACTATTTTACATATTAAACATCTTCCTTGCATTTGGCGCCTTATCTTTGATTAAAAAAAAAGATAACCTTTATAAAGGAACAATATATGGTATACCTAGAAAAAAAAAAAAAAAAAAAAAAATATCATTGAATATGACGATGTTAGGTAACAAATTAATAAACTTATTTGGTTCTCCAGTTAAAAAAAAAAAAAAAAGAAAGAAAGAAAAAAAAACAGGAAGAATGTCTTGTTGTGTGCAAAGTGCTAGAAAAAGCACAAATAAGGCCTGAACTCTAAGCAATAAAAGGCCAATGTGTTCCGGAACGACAACAACATCAAAATAAATGAACATTGAAAAAAAAAAATAAATAAAATAAAAGAGAGAGTCTCTGAAGATATATAATCATATGTCGACATAATGTGTAACTGCATAAATTCAAATATATATATTCATAATATTTAACCAGCATAATCCTACACTTTTGTATGTAATTCTGAGAGAGACATTTTCGTACCGGGTCCAAAATTTTTCAAACCCAAACCAGCGGGGGAGATATATGATATCAATATATCATATATCATTGAATATGACGATGTTAGGTAACAAATTAATAAACTTATCTGGTTCTCCAGTTAAAAAAAAAAAAAAAGAAAGAAAGAAAAAAAAAATCCTTTCTTTTAAAGTAACTAAAATTATGATCACAACAGGATCTACATTACAATTGAAGTTACAAATATATCGCCCCTTTTCTCATTTTAGTAATACTTAAACCAATCCCTTAATGTAACGGTCACCGAAATCCCAGCACATGTATTTCACTTTGTCCATACCTTATATGGTCATAGAAAACCGAATGTGGTTTTCTTATACCAGCTGCTCTACAATAAAAATGCTGCATAAGATGTTTTGCGCGTCGTACATATATTTCCTTCTCATGCTACCGTTCCTTATTTGGTATACATTCGCAAATGTTAGACCGCTTCATGAGCCATCCCACAAAATTCCTTTGCTTTTTCAAATTCCAATATCAAGGTTTAAACTCTTTTTTCGCCAATTAGCGATTATCTTGTTAATATGCTAAGTACAAAAATCTCTCTCTCAGAAGAAAAATATTGCACGTATATTTTGGCCAAATACCATATACATGCCAAACATTGTAACCTTTGGCGATATCTGACAACTGATGTTATCTTGGTTCTGACTAAAAGAACGGCCACTTTCACTTTTTCTCTTGCCCCGGCTCTGCTGTAACCACCAGTAATTTACGCTGAGCGTCCTACTTTCTCGAAAGGGTGAAAATAAAACTTTACTTTAAAGAACCTGGCTGCATACTTCTCTTTTTATCGATCTACTTTTCACGGCATTGATGATAACTTGTAATAGTCAATATTAAATCTGCAAGATACCGTAATTACCCAAGATATCCATTACAATCCAATTTACCATTCATTTGGACTTTGCCATTAAACAATTGACAAATAATCGGGATTTTTGTGCCACATACGATAGCGTAATTATATATATAGATCTTGCGCTGTGTGACAAATATGGAATTATTCCATTCAATTATCTGCAATACGTCCTCAATTGTCCTACCATAAATTCTTTTTTAATCGAATATCAATTTCGCACCGAACTTTTGAAACACGCAGTATAATGAAACAAATTCGTAAATATATTAACAGTCAAGATCGGTATTACCACTATGCAAAAATTAAATTTATAAATATTTTTTAAGAGCATAATTTATTTCCATTTAATCATTTACTTATTTTCATAACTCATAAAATGAATTCAACTTACTTAATGCGCCTGTTGCAGGATCCATTCTAATCGGACCAGTAGTTCGTGTCTAGAAGTAAAGAAATTAAAATTTATAAAATAATCAAATAATAGAGACTCTAACAAGAATGATAAGTAATGGCAAAGCGCAATCTCGTGCTGATTCATTATAGAGATAAATAGAATGCCACCCTTTACTTATATTTTTATTTTAAAAAACTTCCATTGTGTATCTTATCGAATCTACTTATTATCATCAAATTTTCGTGTGGAAAAAAAGGATGATAGTTAGAAAATTTGGTTTCGTTTTCGGTCAAAAATTAGAGTTCCGTTCAAAATTCGGCCCGACCGAAACTATCTAAAAATTTTGTCTCTCAGTATTGAATTAATGGGCTGCGACGAGAGAAAATCCGCCCCCGTAGCATTGAAAGATCCCCCTCCCCCCGAAAAATTTGAGATTTCGTGTTTTCAATTCTCAAAAATTCAAATGGGGAAATTCCCTCCGCCTTTCGGAATTCTATAATGTCCCCACGGAGCAACAGAATTCTCCCTGGGGTAAAATGTCTGAATTGAACACTTATTACTTCTTTCGAAAATTTTCAATATTACTTATCGATTTGAACTATATCGGCACCAATAAGACACTTTTTAGGGTTCCGTTCATCTGATGAAACCCTATTCGTCACAGTTCTCTGTCTGTTCGTCAGAGAATCCGTCAAATTCCCTCCGCCTTTCGGAATTCTTTAATGTCCCCACGGAGCAACAGAATTCTCCCTGGGGTAAAGTATCTGAATGAACACTGTTATTTCTTGTTTCGAAAATTTTCAATATTACTTATCGATTTGAACTATATCGGCACCAATAAGACACTTTTTAGGGTTCCTTTCATCTGATGAAACCCTATTCGTCACAGTTCTCTGTCTGTTCGTCAGAGAATCCGTCAAATTTTCTCCGCCTTTCGGAATTCTATAATGTCCCCACGGAGCAACAGAATTCTCCTTGGGGTAAAGTGTCTGAATTAAACACTGTTATTTCTTGTTTCGAAAATTTTCAATATTACTTATCGATTTGAACTATATCGGCACCAATAAGACACTTTTTAGGGTTCCGTTCATCTGATGAAACCCTATTCGTCACAGTTCTCTGTCTGTTCGTCAGAGAATCCGTCAAATTCCCTCCGCCTTTCGGAATTCTATAATGTCCCCACGGAGCAACAGAATTCTCCCTGGGGTAAAGTATCTGAATTGAACACTGTTATTTCTTGTTTCGAAAATTTTCAATATTACTTATCGATTTGAACTATATCGGCACCAATAAGACACTTTTTAGGGTTCCGTTCATCTGATGAAACCCTATTCGTCACAGTTCTCTGTCTGTTCGTCAGAGAATCCGTCAAATTCCCTCCGCCTTTCGGAATTCTATAATGTCCCCACGGAGCAACAGAATTCTCCCTGGGGTAAAGTATCTGAATTGAACACTGTTATTTCTTGTTTCGAAAATTTTCAATATTACTTTTCGATTTGAACTATATCGGCACCAATAAGACACTTTTTAGTGTTCCGTTCATCTGATGAAACCCTATTCGTCACAGTTCTCTGTCTGTTCGTCAGAGAATCCGTCAAATTCCCTCCGCCTTTCGGAATTCTATAATGTCCCCACGGAGCAACAGAATTCTCCCTGGGGTAAAGTATCTGAATTGAACACTGTTATTTCTTGTTTCGAAAATTTTCAATATTACTTATCGATTTGAACTATATCGGCACCAATAAGACACTTTTTAGGTTTCCGTTCATCTGATGAAACCCTATTCGTCACAGTTCTCTGTCTGTTCGTCAGAGAATCCGTCAAATTCCCTCCGCCTTTCGGAATTCTATAATGTCCCCACGGAGCAACAGAATTCTCCCTGGGGTAAAGTATCTGAATTGAACACTGTTATTTCTTGTTTCGAAAATTTTCAATATTACTTATCGATTTGAACTAATATATCGGCACCAATAAGACATTTTTTAGGGTTCCGTTCATCTGATGAAACCCTATTCGTCACAGTTCTCTGTCTGTTCGTCACAGAATCCGTACGTAAAAACTGTATAGGTCAGAGACTTCAAATTTTGTGTGCTCACAGCTGCATACCTCATGTCACACGACAAATCATGCAATTTTGAATAAGTCTATTATTTTAATTAAAGCAACTTTCTCAATTCCATCCGTTCATTTTTGCGATTTCAATTTACAGGGTCTTAGTTCGAGCCCCGGTGCTGGAACTTAAATTTTTTATCCTAAGATGGATTTAATTAAAATAAATTTCATATTTTTTGCTAATTTAATGGCTTATATTATTAGGCTTTTGTTTATCTGACATTCATAATATTTTTCGGAATTCAATTTTTATTCTATTTTAAAAACTATTATGATTTTTTAATTATTTAATATTTTAAATTTCTTTTAAACAATTTTTTTCGCTTCTAGAAATTTAAAATTTTATTTATATCTTCACTAAACTTTTTTAATTTCGGGTTTTCGAAAAATTTGTAATTTTGGATTTTATTTAAATAATTATATTTGAACATTTTTAACTCCATTTCAATAAATAATTTCCTTTTATAATTATTTTAAAATTAAATTTGTTGGTTCTACCATCTACGTAAGAATTCAATAATTATAAATTGACAATTTGGACATTAAAAACAATGATAAAATCATCCCGGCGGATTCGAGCGAACTACTTGGCCTTTTTCAAGGGAAAATAAATATTTGAACTGACAAAGTACGTTATCTAGTCGATGAGAGATGAAGATGAAGGTAAAACATGAGGGACAAAAAGAAACAAGTTGGAAATTGCACGTGAAGCGTAGCAAATGAGGTGCGTTCGTGCGATAACGAAGTTTTAAAAATATTCAGATCTTGGTGATATAGTAGAGCGTACTTCGGATACAGTATAGTAGTCGAAATCTTTGTGCTTCTGTAAATATGCAGGAAGTAATTTTTATTACACCTCAGCAACGTATATCTTATTCATAAAATGTGAAGTAATTTAATATAATTAAAACACGCCCCAAACAATGTTTCCCCGTATAGCATTATGTAGTGGAATACTTTTGTGTGGTCCTGTAATTTAATAATAAAAATTCTTTGCATCACAGATTGTATACAGAATGCATATTTTAGCATATACTTCATAGATTCATGCCAATTCTATTATGTTCGAATGAGTGTAACATCATTAAAATGCATTTGAAAAATTTTCACATTGACCGTAATGTAATGGAATACTTTTGATTGTCCCTGTAAACGATCTATGCATCCGACTTTCATAACATTTGAAATGACTCGACAAAATTTCATAATAATTATACGTTTTGTATTTCAAACGATTAAAAAGCATTTGAAACTTTTTTCCTTATTGACCGTAATGTAACGGAATCCTTTTGATTGTCCTGTAATTGATCTATACATTCGATTGTCATAACATTTGAAATGACCCGATAAAATTACGCAATAATTATGTATTTTAAATTTCAAACGATTAAAATGCATTTGAAACTTTTTTCCCCATTGACCGTAAAGTAACGGAATCATTTTGATAGTCCCTGTATTTGATCTATCTATGCGATTTTCATAAAATTTGGAATGACTCGACAAAATTATGTTATAATTATGTATTTTAAATTTCAAACGATTCGGTTGGGTAGTTTTTGCGTTGTTATATGCGGACAGACAGACGGACTGAGCGACAACAATAAATGCTACGTATTTACATATTTACGAATGCACCTAAAAAGAAAACATGGGGGAAAAAATTCCACAAGAATTGCCATGCGCGGTAAAAACATGGAGAGCGAAGAAAAACGGTAAGAGAACAACAAAATATGAAAAAATCACCACGCCATCCAACCTGAATATTTTTTCATTTAGTTGGAAAATGTCAATTTGTAAGATTATCAATTTTTGACATCAAACCTAAAGTGCACCCTCTTTTTTTAACTATTTGGAAAAAAAATAGTTGTTATTCTCAGAAGAGAATTGGGAAATCTAAAATATATCTGAATTTTTTGATTGGTTCAATTCCGAAACATATTTAATTTTATTTGTTTCCTGATTAGTCCAAGTTTAATGTCCAAAAATGGAATACTTCTGTTGCCACGATGACAAAAAGAGTAATTAAAACTTTAAAAAAATATAATAATTTAAAAACAAATTGCGATAGAGATTTCAAAAGAAATTTCATTAAAATGTGTATTTTTCTCTCTACGCAACAGTGTAAAAATTTTAAATGTGCGATGTTAAGAAGTTGAAAATTTTGCAATTCCGAAAATCGTAAAACTGAAATTTTATTTAAAATTTGTTTGTGATGGATCCAGGAATATTAATGCTTAATCCATATCGTACGTAATATGTGGCGTTCAGAAGTCAGTCTGATTAACTCCATCAAGTAAAAATGCACATTTTAAACAGTTAAAGTTGCCTATCTTTAATCGACTGTTTTTGGGTGCGTTCGTAAATATGCAAATACGTAGCACCTATTGTTGTCGTTCAGTCCGTCCGTCCGTCTGTCCGCATATAACAACGCAAAAACTACTCAACCGAATCGTTTGAAATTTAAAATACATAATTATTACATAATTTTGTCGAGTCATTTCAAGTTTTATGAAAATCGGATGCACAGATCAGTTACAGGGACAATCAAAAGTATTCCGTTACATTACGGTCAATGTGGAAAAAAGTTTCAAAGGCATTCTAATCGTTTCAAATTTAAAATACATAATTATTACCTAATTTTGTCGAGTTATTTCAAATTTTATCAAAATTGGATGCATAGTTCAGTTACAGGGGCAATCAAAAGTATTCCGTTACATTACGGTCAATGGGGGAAAATGTTTCAGATGCATTTTAATGGTGTTACACTCATTCGAACGTAATAAAATGCATATGTATCTATAAAGTACATATATACATTTTGCACAATCTGTGGTGCAAAGAACATTTGTTATTGATTTACAAGGCCACACAAAAGTATTCCATTACATAATGGTATAGGGAGAACATTATTTGGTGCGCATTTTAATTGTAATTAACTATTTACAATTTTATGAGATTGATATATGAGAGTGATATTTTAAAACTTTGTTATCATACGAACGCACCTCATTTGCTACGCTTTACGTGCAATTTCCAACTTGTTTTATCATTGGTTTAGGATTATTAGTGTTTAATGCATGGCGTACGTAATATATGACTCATTATGATCATCCTAAAAATGATGTTTATTATTACTATTGATTTAAATACAGAATTTATTTATAAGTCTTTAAAATTTGAGTCTTTAAAAATATCATTTTCCAAATAGTCGTTGTAATTTGTTAAATTACATTTTTATTTCTTTTGTTGTACAGAAACACAAGGTGTTTATCTGCAAACCAAACAGGGCAGTAGCTAGAAGTGAATAATGGGGAGGGGGAGGTCATATTTTCTCTCTCTCTCTCTGATGCAGAAAGATAAATTAATGCACATTCACACTTCGCGTACTCTGTTTCTTATTAAATTGTTGTAATAACTTTATTTTATATTAAAATAAAAAGAATATTGCCCAGTTAAACTGATAGCATTGAGCTCACAAGTTACGCATACTAATTGTACATTACAGCCTTATATTTTCAAGGGTTAATTCCGTTCGAAAAAAATATTAAGGAGGGGGGACCAGCTCCCCCCTTTCCCCCTTTTATGCTTAATCATTGAACCCTCTAAATTGATCAGGGATGTGCTTTATCATATAAAAAATCCGTATCCAAAATTTAGAGCAAATCGGAAAGTTCTTAATAAAAACCCATTTATATAATTTAAGAAGAGTTTTCCTTCTCTTTTATATACTTAACCATAAAACTTCCAAAACTATTCAGAGATTTGAACGAAATCTGACAGTTCTGTGTGAAAAATCCATTTATATAAATTAAGGGGAGGGGCATTAGAACCCCCATTTCCCCTGTTTATATTTATCCAATGAACACCTAATACCAATCACGGAAACGCTTCATCAGAATGATCCTTTGTGTAAATTTTGAACGAAAACTGTTAAATCTGCATGAAAAACACATTTATATCAATTAAGGGGAGGGGCATGAGACACATAACGAATGAACTCCAAAAACTAATCAGGGAAGCGCCTTATCAGGACATACCTATATACAAAATTTCAAGTGGATGGGATATTTTTATCATGAGTTGTCGCGTTACGTACGTACGAGCATACGCACATACATACAGAACGGGCGGGCACATAAGCTCTCAGGCCATGATAGCCTGTGAGCTAAAAAGAATAGAACGATAAAAAATTTAAGAGTAACGAGTACAATGTTAATCATCATGTTAGCTTCATGTGTGCAAATAGGACGAACGAGTGTTGATACACTTATTTTAGCTGCAATTTATTATTTCTGCAAATCTGTGAAAGGGTCTCAAAACTAAATTAGATTTTTGAACAGAATTTCATTTGGATTTTCGGAACAGGAATTCATTGAGTGACCTTGGAATCTTTTCCAGCGGTGGCTCAAAATGTTTTTTATTTTATTTTATTTTATTTTGGGGAAGGGGGGGGGGTAGCATCCCTTTAGCTATGGCCCTGAGCGTACATTTCCTTTTTTTCCCTCTCAGCATTCCGATTTAAAGACTTTAAAAAATAATTTGTACAGTTCATTATAAAAACTATTGTTCATAAAAAAAAATTTCGCACTCTTAACAAGTGCCCGAACAATTCATCTGTAACATTTTTGTGAAACTGAATTGATTCCCTTTCTTATAGTATGGAAGACTTTTAGCATTTCTTCTTTTGAACGGAAATGATTAAATAATTCCGTTTTCGTACAATCCTCTAAAATAAAGCCATACATCCATCCCAACAATAATCTTTAAGTTTGAGTTACTGTACGCGCACTAAAGTGGCATGAAGAGCAGTTTCAACGTGTCCGCCATCCCATCCCAGTTTTCGAGAGGAAAAAGAAACTTAATTACACATTTTCAGTGAAGGGTACCCAAAAATAGCAACTCTCCCCCTGATAAACATGACGAGCAGAGCTGATCTAAAGTAAACTCTCCGTTTATTAAAACCAGGTGGCTAAGTTAAATATCGAGACTCGTCGATGAGGATTTTTAAGCTAAGAAATTAAAAGTTTTAAGAACCAAAAAACATTTTATTAATGTTTTTTTCTTCTCAATATTGCTGATGTTTATTTGGATGATTTCAGAAGAATTATAATAAACAGAATATCTTTTGAAATACATTTTAAAAATACATTTAATGAGAAAAATTGCCAAACTATAGTAAAAAAAATTTATTTATTAAAAACTAGCATTTTAGGTTAGCTAAATAAATCCATAATAGTAATAACGTATTCTAAAATAGACTATACGGCCAAAGGTGACCGGCCACTTGCGATTTTAGACATTTTGTTAAATATCTAGAAAAGTACATGAGGAATTATTCTGAAAATCCAGGTGTTTAAACAAAATAGTACAGGTCATTATTTCCGAGATTTTTTCTCAAAATACCATAGGGGACCGTCAACAAATTGAAAAAGAACGAAGATCTTTTGGATAACCCTATGTCAAAACTAGTGTAACCAAAAGCGTTCAAACTGCAGATTATGATTAAGTGCCTTACTGTAATAACCTGGTTTCATTTTTATGAGGATAGCATGTATACTTGTAGAGAAATTAAAGGTTTTACTAAAACAGTCCCAAATTTTGACGAGGTTTTTGATTATAATTTTCAAAGTTCTTAGTATAAAAAATGTTCTTTTCACAAAATTCGACTGCAATCAAAATTAAAAATTTTATGAAAAATGAGCAGATTTGCTAAATAATATTTCGCTGCACATGCGTGAGCGTAATCAAAATATAACTGACATAATATGTTATCTAAATTTATAGAGCGATTTTTGTGAAAGTCTCAAAAATGAAGCTTTGGAAATTCTGAATATTATGGCGATAGTATGAGCTCAAAATTCATTATTCCCAAAATGAAGCAAAAAGATAAGGAGCTGTATCCATATATCTATTGATTATCGTCAATATAGCGTACACAATATTGCACGTACTACTACATTTTGATACAGTCCCTCATCTATATTGCTTCCTTTTGGGAATAATGGATTTTGAGCTTATTCTATCGACAGTAATTTTAAGAATTTTCAAGACTCTCACAAAAGTTGCTGTATACATTTAGTATCACACTATGCAAATTACATTTTGATTGCGTTCACGCATGCGCAGTGAAACGTTATTTAGTAAATCTGCTCATGTTTCATACAATTTTTATTAATTTTTAATTTTGATTACAGGTTTTTGTGCACGATATTATTTTTCATATTTTTTGAAAAGAACAATTTTTTTCCAAAAAACGTAGCTACGCCGCTGTTTACTGATACTAATTTTGAGACACTAAGCAACATGCTTAAGTAAGTGAAATGACGTCATATTTAAAACAAGTTGAATGTAGATTCTGCCATTGCAGAATTCAGTTTCGCCTACAATTAGAAAAAAAAAAAAAAAAAAAAAGAAAAAAGAAAAGAAAGAAAGAAAGAAAGAAAAAAGAAAAAAAAAGTTCTTTTAGAAGGACAACCCCGGTTAGAATGCAATGAACTAACTTCATTTTTCTTAAGTTTATCAATATAATAGCAAACAGAACGGCGTGAAATACCCAACTGATTAGCAATTTCTCTCTGAGACATTGGAATTGAGGAATAATAAAGAGATACAATTTGACGTGCTACTTCTTCATTCACTAGATTCGCCAAAAACGGATTTTTTCTTTAGTTTAAACGCGTTTTTACAGACTCTTATAAAAAGAAAATGCATTTTAACAATAAAATTGTATGAATGTCTCGTTTTAACGGCCAGATTACGAAACTAGTCGTTGGGGGCCACCATAATACTTACCCATCATGGATATGCATTATATAATATGTGAAAATAAAATATGTGAAAACTACTTAAAAATGCATTGCAATTCCAAAACAAAATTTAAACATATATTTAAATATTCTTAATATACATAGTAATGCTCCATTAATGAATTGCTGATGAACCTATTTCGACAAATTATGTAAAATACCAAACTACACAAGTAGTACCGGATTGCGTAAAAGAAACATTCTTTATAACTCCAAAAACAATAATCATATTAACTAACACTGCGTCAGATTAAGCGTCTCATTTCCAATTAAAACATATCTTTGAATTGAAATTTGAAGAAAATACAGGGTCATGAAAAATCGAAAAATGTGGAAAACAGGATTACAAATATCTCGACAACTAATAATCCGATCGACTTCGTTCTTTATGCAAAATTTGTGTTTTTTTATTGCCTTTTACATGCATTCCTTAACATAAAAAAATTCGAAAATTTTTATATACCTTTCATCAGAACGAATTTTTCGAGAATCCGGAAAAAATAGTTCCGGATAATCGAGGTTGCTGATATTCAATAGGCTTCGTCCCATTTTTATATACTAAGTACATACAAAATTTCAAGTCTCTATCTCAATTTGTTCGTGAGATAGAGCGTTTACAGACAGACAAATGGCAATTTTTTTTTCTAAAAATATGTTTTTTGAAATCTCCAGTGTTTAAAACGTGTAAATCTGTCAAAAAAAAATTTTCGATTTTCAAAACGATTGCAAGACTTACCCTATACTACGTATGATGGGTAAGTAAAATTCGAAAATTTTTATATACATTTCATCAGAACGAATTTTTCGAGAGTCCGAAAAAAAATAGTTCCGGATAATCGAGGTTACTGATATTAAATAGGCTTCGTCCAATTCTTACTTACTAAGTACATACAAAATTTTAAATCTCTATCACCATTTGTTCGTAAGATAGCGCGTTTACAGACAGACAGACGGACGGCATTTTTTTTTTCTAAAAATATGTTTTTCGGAATCTCCAGTATCTGAAACGTGTAAATCCGTCAAAAATTTTTTTTTTCGATTTTCAAAACGATTGCAAGACTTACCCTATACTACTACGTATGATAGGTAAGTAAAAGTGGGCCACAATTTTTGACACGACACTTTTTAGCTTGTCTGAAAGAAATAGCAGTGGAGGCTAATAAAACGATCATTTTCTCTTCGGTACACAGGTTAGTATCTTAAGTTAAGAGCGCGACTACTGACATGCAAAGATGTTGACAATGGAAACTTCAAGTTTGAGTGAAAATTACTTTAAAATGATCAAATTAAGAAACCATTTTTAAAACCATGGTGAATACAGATATGAGAAATAAGCATGTAAATTTTGAGAAATTAAAATTAATTTTGAGTTTAGATTTCAAGGAGAGAAAAAATTCTATGGTCGTGTCAAAGTGGAATGAATTTTGTTCTGTTCATTCAGGAATACCAATCATAATAGACCAGGAAGCGGCAGCACAGACAATCCCCTGATTGAGTTCAAGGATGGAAATCTAAAACTAATTGTTGGGGTCCACCGTAATACTTACCCATCATGGATATGCATAATATAAAATATGAAAATAAAACATGTGTAAAATATTTATAAAATGCACTGCAATTCCAAAATAAAATTTAAACGCAAATTTAAATAGTTTTAATATACATAGTCATGCTTTATTAATGAATTGCTGATGAGCCAAATTCGACAAATTATATAAAACGCCAAAATACTCAAGTAATACCGGATTGCGTAAAAGAAATATCCTTATAACTCCAAAAATAATAATCATATTAACTAATAATTTACTGCGTGGGATGAAGCGCCTCATATCCAATTAAAATATATCTTTGAATTGAAATTTGATTGAAATACAGGGTCATGAAAAATCAAAGAATCCGGAAAACAGGATTACAGATATCTCGGCAACTAATAATTCGACCGACTTCGTTCTTTATGCAAAATTTGTGTTATTTTATTGGCTTTTACATCCACTATTTAAAATAAAAAAAATCGAAAATTTTTATAGACCTTTCATCAGAATGAATTTTTCGAGAGTCCGAAAGAAATAGATCCGGATAATCGAGGTTACTGATATTAAATAGGTTTCGTCCCATTCTTACATACTAAGTACATACGAAATTTCAAGTCTCTATCTTAATTTGTTCGGGAGATAGAGCGTTTACAGAGAGACAGACGGACGGCAAAATTTTTTTTCAAAAAAATATATTTTTCGGAATCTCCAATATCTAAAACGTGTAAATCCGTCAAATTTTTTTTTTTTTTCGATTTTCAAAACGATTGGAAGACTTACCCTATACTACGTATGATGGGTAAGTAATTAGTTAAATCTTGATTCGCACATTAAACCGCAATCTCTCTACCAAGTCATATCTTGGTCGAAAACATATAAAAACTTGATTTTTAACGGCTGACTCATGGGTGCTTTTATACACCGAAAAGTATGAAAACACAGAGGACTGGGAGCAGGAAAATACAATGGTAAACATAAGAGTTAACCGTAAAAATCGGGTTTTTAGGCGCTTTCCACTAAGATATGAATTGGCTGACCGATTGAGTTTTTATATGCAAATCGAGATTCGACTAATCCTAGATCATCCATGAACTCAATGAGGTAATTGTTTGTGCTTCTGCCACCAGGTCTATATAAGAGCCTCATTTGACAACATCATCATAACGACGGATCTTTATAGTTTACTGATTACACATGCGATTAAAATTTTAAATAATTTGAACAACTAAATTTTATAGAAATAGTATTTTGTCAATTTTAGGTTAAAATAATGTTTATTTGGGAGTTAGACTAACCACTATAGGATGCATTTTTTATTGTAACCTTTTTTACAGGTTTATTATAAATCAATGAAATAGGGTAACATCCCCAGTAATTGGCACATTAAGGATTTGTCTTTAAACTTACTTCTATTTTCATTACCAAGAAATAAAATATTTACTTGCAAATATTTTTAAATCAAAGAGTGCATATCTGTGCATCTATTTTGCCCACTAAAAGCAAAAATATTTGAAAAAGTATTTTTATAAAAATATATTTATAAAAAGTTGCTGTAATCACCAGTAAATGGCACTTAGACTATTACACAATTAAAGTAACCCTTTTCAACTAAACAAAACTGTTGTCAATTTAAATTTAAAATATACTGTAAATCAGATAATAATAAATTGAAATGCATGCATTTCTTAATCCAGAGAAGAAGCATTTGCAACAAAAATGGCTAATTTGATACAAGCCATAATTGTTTCTCTTTCCTAGGTACTATTGTCATTTAGTAGCATAAATCAAAGTTATACTCTGTAAAGTAAATGAGCATATAACTTGTATATAGTCGGTCTTGCATTTTTAAAAGACTGGATATAAATCTTATTTTAGGACATTTTTGTAGGATGTGCCAATCACTGGTACATGCCAATTACTGGGGATGTTACCCTAGTTACTTCGTAAACATTTTCTTTCGTCGAAATTCGACAGGTTCCACCTCGTATGTATAATAGTAAACAAGCTTAAACGACAGCAATAGATACATATCATTATGGATTATTCATTTGCATTTTGAAAATAAACTAACATTTGCAAAAAATAACTTACTTAGTTATTTTTTGCTTACCTTAATGCTTGCTAATTTGTTACTTACCTTAGTTAATTTTATCAATCCCCAAGATTACATCGGAAATTAATCGAGGGTAATCTGACACTTCAAAAAATTACATTTTCCCAATTGATTGCATTTCAAATGCGAAATTAGATTTTGAGCCTTTAACTCTTTCCCTCACGGTCTAATTTTGTAGTAAAATGACTAATTTTCGACTGCCACCGGAATTTGCAAACGACGTTTTCAGGTATTTTGAACTCCTTAATTTAAGCTTTCATTGTAAAAGCAAAATTTTACTAAAATATTATTGGTGCCGTTTGCAAGTTTGGAATTAAAATTAGGTATCCCAGACCGGGCACAGTGTGCCGGAAAGGGTTAAATGAACTTCCAAATACTTTTCTTAGCATGAATAAACTAAACTTTAGAACACAAACACTTTCCATAAGAAAAATAATAAGTAGAATGCTATATTCATCTTTTAACCCGTTCGCGAAGGGAGTCTTTTACGAAATTTTTAATGTACTGTCACCGGTTTTTAAAAACAGAAATCTGTGCCTTAGTGAATCGAGAAAATGCTCGGATTGAATAAGGCAAATTTTATAGTAAAATTTTACTGGTGGGGATAAAGGTAAATTCTTAAGTCTTTTTGCGGCACGTATATGTGTCGCTCGTCCCCAAGGGGTTAAAAAAGGTAAACTTAAAACTACACTATGTGCAAATTACTTAAAGATGAGAAAATTATATTTAAATTATTTTATATTCTCGGTCGATGGCTGTGTTTACAGTTGAAAGTACTAAGGGTTAAAAGTAATTTAGCACCTCTTATTATTATTTTTTTTTTTTTTTTACTTTTTTTTTTTTTTTTTTTTTTTTTTTTTTTTTTGTCATCTTTAAGCAATTTTCACATAGTGTAGTTTTAAGTTTACTTTCCATAAGTGGTTTAATAAAATAAAAGTAATAAAAATAACATATATTACGCACTATGAAGATTTGTAACCTTCCACAGAACTTATCGAGGGAGAGAGTGGAGCAACAAGATGTTTGAAGCTTCAGTTATCCAGGTTACTAGAAGCCAAACAAGCATTCAAGAGCAAGCGAGGAATCCCCATTTTAATACTATATACTACCGACAGAAGACGCTGTAATAGTGAAAACATATCTCAGTGAAAAAACTTCAGCAACTTTTTAATAATATTCAATTATTTGTCAATTATTATAATTATTATTTTAAAATTTAACGCAATGTATCAATAAATGCATATCATTATGGGTTATTAATTTGCATTTTGAAATAAACTAACATTTGCAAAAAATAAAATAACTTACTATTACTTTAGTTAATTTTATCAATTCCGATGATTACATGGAGAATTAATCGAAGGTTTGGTTTATTTTGTGTCGGCCGATTATCTACTCGACGGATATATAGGTTCAGGGGGGGGGGTGCCCTTCGTGGGGGGTCTTTCTATGGGAACCTAACCCGTATTTACGCAAGGTTCAAAGAAAATCACGAAAGCTCCGAACGGTTAGGCCGGCAGCCGCGATTGGGTTCGAATCCAGCACCTGCCGTCTACCAGTTGACAGGTCAGAACCTCACGGCCACTATTAATCGAAGGTAATTTGGCACTTCAAAAAATTACATTTTCCCAATTCATTGCATTTTAAAAACGAAATTAGATTTTGAGCCTTTAAATGACCTTTCAGACACTTTCTTAGCATGAATAAACTAAACTTTAGAACGCAAACACTTTCCGTAAGTAAATAAATAAGTAGAATGTTATATTCAACTTTTAAAAGGGGTAAACCTAAAACTACACTATGTGTAAATTATTTAAAGATGACAAAATTATACTTAATTATTTTATATTCTCGGTCGATAGCTGTGTTTACAGTTGAAAGTACTAAATGTTAAAAGTAATTTAACACCTTTTAAAATATTTTTTGTCATCTTTAAGTAATTTACACATAGTGTAATTTTAAGTTTACTTTCCATAAGTGGTTTAATAAAATAAAGAATAGTAAAGATAAAATACATTACATACTATAAAGATTTGTAACCTTCCACAGAACTTATCGAGAGAGAGAGTGAAGCAACAAGACGTCTGAAGCTTCAGTTACCGAGGTTACCAGCAGCCAAACAAGCATTCAAGAGCAAGCGGGGAATCCCCATCTTTAATACTATATACTACCGAAAGAAGACGCTGTAATCGTGAAAATATATATCTCAGTGAAAAAACTTCAGAACATTTAAATAATCAGTTATTTTTCAGTTATTATAATTATTATTTTAAACAAATTTGCTTTTACACAGCATGAAAGCAAAACTCGGTGAAACCGAAACCCAGTGCACAGAAGTGAAACAGTTAACAAAGAAGCTCAGTGATAAAAAAAAAGAAAAAAAAATCAAACCAACAAAGAAACACGCATATGATAAGAATAATAGATGGTTGTATTTATTGTTTTTTTAAGGGGTGGTTATTTAAATTTATAATTATTATTATCCTTATTTAAATGGTAAACAGTATTTCTTATGATATGGCAACAGCGATTATGATTGGATTAGCAACAGTACTGAGCTTTGGAGCATCCCAATGCGCATATTGTAATTTGTTTTGTTTACCATCAAAACGCAAAAAATCTCGAAATCCATGTTGAAAGGAAAGTATATTGTAGTGACCAAGTATAGTGTAAGTAAAGTGATTAGATCTTTTTACTAAATTTCTTATATTCCAGATAAATTGATGTAATGTAATTAACTAATTTTTGTCTGGATATGTTTAATAGTTTCAGCCTTTCTATGTTATTCAAAAAACGTATTCAACCTATGAGCTTAAATGACATACTTTATGATTCTGTTTAAAGTTATACTCCTAATTTTCAAATCAACGTTTCAATTTTTCGTTCTAATTTTTCAAACCTAAATTAGAACGTAGAACCCAAATTATACCTTAGTTCCAAACTTTTGCTAAAAAATATTCGAAATTTGAAAAGTATGGCTATCACTTTTTTTTCTCATTTCAATTAAATCACTTGACAATATGGTATAAGAAATGAAAACAAATTTTCTATTTGTTTAATTAACGGAGCATTTTTTTAAGCAGTATGTTATCAAGGCCGTAGCTAAATGGGCGCTATGGGTGGCTTACCCCCCCCCCCCAAATATTTTGAGCCCCCCCACCCCACCCTGGAAAAGATTCCAAGGTCACTCAATGAATTTCTGTTCCGAAAATTCAAATGAAATTTTGTTCAAAAAACTAATTTAGTTTTGAGACCCTTTCAGAGTTTTGCAAAATTACTAAATTGTACCTAAAATAAGTGTTTCAACACCTTTCTAATTCTATTTGTACATATGAAGCTAGCATGATGTTTAATTCTGCACCAGTTATACATCTAAATTTTCATCATCCTATACTTTTCTTAGCATAAAATGAAGTTTACACAACAGTTTAATAAGAAACATAGTACCTATAATATGAATATGCACTAATTTATCATTCTGCTTGAGAGAGCGAGGAAAAAAATCATTAGCCCCCCCCCCCCTCCCTAAATTCTGTAGAGCCCCACCTATTGTTCACTTCTAGCTATGGCCCCAGCAGCAGAATTTTTTTCTGCAGTCTGCAACACAAGTAAATACAGTAGACTCCCTCAAATCCACAAACCAGAAATCCACAACTCTCTAAAATCCACACATATTTTATGAATGTAAACAATGAAACTTTCAGTTCGGATATTGGGGCAAAATTTGATTTTTTTTAGTTTTGTATTAATTCCAAATATTTTTTTACTTGTAATTTGTTTATAATACTCTATTCATGTTTTTTTCATGAAGGAAGAATAATTTTTTTTGGAAAAAATTCAAGATATTGCTGATATCACTGGTAATCACAATCTTCTTACCAAATATATTTATGCATTAATCAAGATTTTTTGGTTAGTAAGCCTGGCTAAACTTGAAAAAAATTATCCTTATTTTATGATTTTGATGTGAATTAGTAATGTATTTTTTTGAGGCAAGTTTTGTTGAATAATTTTCAGAGTGACCACAGACCTGGAAAATCTGGAAATATCAGGGAATTTAAGATTTCGGGAAATATCAGGGAAAAATCAGGGAATTCTGTTTAAAATCAGGAAAAATTTGTTGTCATTTTTTCTTTTCTGTAATAGCGCGAACGGTCTTCCGTTACGTACCTGCCATTCGAAACGTGGCTGATTCTCAGAGCGATGAAGGAGTTTATCATTTAAAACCATTGTACATAAATTGAAGTAGGACTCCAGTTTTGAAATTTAGAAAGAAGAAATGTCTTAATGACTTAGTAAGTATTTTATTAATTTTTCTTTTGTAATAAATGTCAAAGATAAATTGTACATTTAAATTTGCATCAGTGAATGTTATGAATTATGTTTTTAAATTATTATAAATTAAACCTTCTTGCCAATTGCTATTAGATCATTTTATAAACAAAATAGTTTATTTATTTGCTAAGGCCGTAAACCATCTTGCCTTCCTCTCAGTGATATTTCATGTATTTTCAAAGACTTATGCTTCTTTTTTACTAATTACATATTTTTATGATTTTTGAAATAAACTTAGTCATATAAAGTACTAATCGCCAAATATGAGTGAAGTATTTCCATAAAATATAAAAATTATTTTACTTCTAATAATTTGCATCATTCTTTTGAAACTAACTTTAACATCGCGTCATATCCTGGAAAATTTTAAATACATCAGGGAAAAGTCAGGGAAATATCAGGGAATTTTAAAATTATATTTCTGTGGTCACCCTGATTTTGGAAAAATATATTTAATCTTTATAATGAATATTTAATCATACACTATTGATTACTAACTTGACCTTTACTATTAGTACTTTAATCATTTTAAAAATTATCTAAATTTTTATTATTTTAGTTTATTACTTATTTTAATATTTTATTATATTGTAAGTATTTATTATATTGTATAGTATAGTTCTGATTGCACTATTAAGTGCTCTCAAATTACTGTTTAAACAATGTAAACAAAGCAATGACCAGAAATCTGCAAAATTCTAAAATCCGCACAACCTCTGGTCCCAAGCTGTGCGGATTTGAGGGAGTCTACTGTACTTAGAAACAGTCTGCAGACTAATCCCTCACATTACTTTTATTGCACTCAAACCTCCCAAGTATTTGTGGTAGACATAAAAGAAAAGTATACTTTAAAAAAAAATTGCCTTTGTTCTCAGGATTTTTAACATTTCATACATTGTCCGAAAGAGAGGAAGGGGGTCCCTTTAACAAAAATTGCAGGTTTTTTACGATCATTTGATGCAATGTTATTTTCGCTATCTTTTGACAAAATTTGTATTTTTTTCATCCTTTTTCGACAAAATTTGATGCATTTTCCGAGCTTTTGATGAAAACCGCTGTGTTTTCGCATCTTTTGAATAAATTTGCTGGGTTTTTTTTATATTTTGAAGAAGTTTGCTGTTTTATCGTAATCTTTTCACGAAAACTGCCATTTTTCGCGATCTTTTGTCGAAAACTGCCGTTTTGTCGCGATCTCTTGAAGAAATTTGCGTTGTTTCACGATCTTTTGAATAAATTTGCAGTTTTTTCTTGTGAGTTTTTGAAGAAATTAGCGTTTTTTTCGTCATTTTTTTAATGAAAACTCATTTTTTTCACGATCTTTTGAAGAAATGTTCCGTTTTTTCATGGTTTTTTGAAGAAAATTGGTGTTGTTTCGTGATCTTTTTACGAAAACTGCTGTTATCTCGCGATCTTTTCATGAAAACAGCCATTTTTTTCGTGAACTTTTGAAGAAATTTGCCGTTTTTTGCGATCTTTTGAAAAAATTTGCCGTTTGTTCGTGATTTTTTTTTTTTTGTTGTTACGAAATTTGTCTTTTTTCACAATTTATTGAGAAAATGTGCCATTTCTTCGTGATTTTGTTTGACAAAAACTGACATTTTTTTCGTGATCTTTTGAAGAAATTTATTGTTTTTTGCGATGTTTTGAAGAATCTTGCTGCTTTTTTGCGTCTTTTGAAAACATTTGCCGTTTTTTGCGATGTTTTGAAGAAACTTGCAGTTTTTTCGCAATCTTTTGAAAAATTTTCCCCATTTTATCGTGATTTTTTTGTCGAAATTTGCCGTTTTTTTTTTTCGCAATCTTTGGGCACAATTCATGTGTTTTCTGCGATCTATGACAAAATTGATTTCTTTTCGAAGACTATTTGTCAAAATTCGTGATACATTTTAAGTCTGAATTTTTGGATTTAAGACAGAATTTTTTTAATTTTAGCTAAATTTTAAACAGTTGAAAAATAGTCTGCGACGTGCGTCGCAGCGTTGCGCCGATTCTGCTCTCGGGGCTATGGCCCTGTATGTTATGCATTCTGAATTTAGGGTGAAATTAGAACTTTTATCATTTAATGTTTATGGTGCAAGGGGATGAAACTAGCCTTTTTTGCCACCGGGGCAAACATGGATTTTGGCATCTTCTTCCTTCCTTCTCAAAATATATTTATTAGGAGAATTTTACTGATTTTCTAATACAATCAAACCTTGCTAATATGAATACACTTAAAGGGAATCATTTTTAACTTGAACTGTTTCTGTTTCTGATAAAGAAAAACTGGCACATTTCGTAAAAAAATCACAAAAAAGGCAAATTTCATTACAAAAATCGCGAAATAGCGAATAATTTCTGGCAAATTTCGTTACAAAAATTGCAAAATAATGAATAATTTCCGGCAAATTTCGTCAAAAGATTTTCAGGAAAAAAAAGATGGCTAATTTTTTATAAAATCTGAAAAAAAAAACTCAACAAAAGTATTCTTTATTCAAGAAAAATGTCTTTTTCAATAAATCAGTTTTGCTCCTTTTTAAAAGAAATATAGTGATACTTGTTATCTTCTACAATCAAATAAGAAATAAGCATTATTTTATAATTCAATTTGTATCTTGCATAAAGATGAAAATAAGCACTCGCCAGTCGCCACTCGGCGACTAAATGTGAAAAACTGGCGACTAAAAATGTGGAAAGTACCAGCCAAATGCAGAATTCTCCAAAAGGTGTTTTGTGAAAAGAATTGCGGAAAAAAACGCCCGCGAATTTTGACAAGATCGCGGAAAAACATGAATTTCGTGTAAGTATCGCGAAAAGACATCGTCTAAAGATCGCAAAAAGAATGAAATATCGTCGAAGAATGCAAAAAAACAATAAATATCTTTATATAAAAAAAAAGATAAAAAAAAAAGCAATTGTAAAAAAAAAAAAAAAAAAAACCTGCATATTTTGTCAAAAAATCAACGAAAACAAACGCGTTTTTTGTCAAAAAACGTAAAAACAAACGGGGAAAACGTGAATTTAATCAAAGAAACATGCAAAAAAGTGAATACCGTCAAAAAATCGCGTTAACAAATGCGAATGCCGTCAAAAAAACGTAAATACGAACGCAAAAAACGCACATTTTATTTAAAAGAAAAAAAAAAAAAAAAAAAAGCAAATACAGTCAAAAAATCGCGATAACGATCGGCAGTACCGTCAAAAAATCGTGATAACGAACACGATTTTCGTTAAAAAGTCACGAAAACGAACGCAAATTTTATCAAGAGATCACAAAAAAGAAAAAAAAGGACATTGTTAAAAGATTGTGGAAAAAACATATAATGTTAATTTCATGAGAGCCCCCCCCCCCCCCCCCTCTTTTATTTTTTAGAAAATTTGCTGTGAATTTTTTTTTTAATCAAACCTGCTAGTTGGCGGAAAAAACATTTTTTTTTTTTGGGGGGGGGGGGGAGGTTACATCTGAATTCTAGATAAATAATTACAAAAAGGGGTTTATTCATGTCGTTAGCTACGCAAGTATCTAAGCATAGTTGGACTTGTATCGCTAACTACGTATGCATATTACATATAATTTTGCTGTTAATTTAAAATAGATTTGAAATTAGTATCTCAAGTTTATTCCAAACAATATAAATTAAAATATTTTTAACTAGTTTATATATTACTTATTTAGTCTATGCTCATGCTCGTATATATCTTGTAATTAAATATTCAGTAACTCAAATGTACTTACTGGCTACTAAAGAAATTATTCTCACTAGCCAATAACTGGCTGCTAAAAAAAAGACAACCTAGCGGCCAGTGGCCACTAAGCAAAATTCCTTATTTTCATCTTTAATCTTGCACATTTATTTTTTTTAAAGTAAAGAAAATTTCTCTTAATAGTTTTTTAAAACAGTTAATATTGGCTTCAATTATTTATATATTATTATTAAAACAATAATTATTGCATATAATTTTTCTTTTGCAAATGAACAAGTTCAATTTTTGCATCTCAAAATATGACTTATTAGTGGGGACCGGCTTTTGCAAAAAAAGGACCCAGGATTTTTCAAGTCCAACTACATCACTGTAGAAGTAATATTAATAATTCTAAATATTATTCAAAAATCATATGCTAGTAGGCAAAAATATGTTATTTCAAATATAATATTTTTTATTCATAAATATAGCATTATTTTCTTTTGTTTCGTGTTTTAGATAACTCATGTAACTCAAACTACTCTTGCAATAAGTCTTTATTATTTGCCGATTGGTTGCTCATACCCATAGAACTCATTGTTTCAATAAATAAAAAATGCAAAAATATTTGTTAATAATCCAAAAGGTAAAACAATAACATAAATAAATCCAAACATGATTCTCGTCAAAAAATTTAAGACATCCTCTTCTGAAAATTAGGGGCGTAGCTACTGGGGGGGTGTCTCACCCCCCTAATGTCGGAAACTTCGATGACAGTCGGCAAATTCTAGGTAGTCAGTATCAATCGATACAACTGTAAAACACCCGTTTTTTTCCAATTTTACATGTTTTTACTTAAAACATACACTAAAAAACACCAATCCTTAGTATTTTTCTAAAGGATTTCTTCTGAAAATCCGAAGTTTGTCTCACCATTTTTCGACTTCTCGTGACTGCTGAAAATAATTTGAAAAAAAAAAAATAATAATTTGTTGAGAAAGACTAGTTTTTCTGAGAATTTGCTGTAAATGAGTAGAGTTCTAGTAGATCAACTAGCATTAAAGATGATGACGACTTCGGTGAAGATATTCATATTTTTTCGTGTGCATGGACTTAACCCAGGAGTGGCAACAATCACACTTCGGTGACTATGTACCGTCCGAAAAAGACTGTTTATTGTACGAAAGGAAAGTTGAGTAAAAATGTTCTTCATTCTTATTGGACAGGAAAGCCACTACACAGGCCTCATTGAGTTTGTGGCTAAAATTCTAGGATTGGACAGAATTCGATTATCATATTAAAATGCAACTGATCTGCCAAAGCCATAACTTGGTGGAAACAACTGTCAAAAACTCTATTTTAGTGGTCAATTGGAAGGTTTATCACTGTATTTTCCTGCTCCCAGTCGTCTATGTTTTTCATATCTTAGGGTACAAGATAGGAACTTGCACGGGCCCGGGCTTGATCTGAGGCCCGCAGTCGGCCAGTCAAAAGAAAGAATTTTCGAACGGGTCGGGTCGGCAGAATTAAGACATTTTTATCAACGGGCTGATAAACGAAAAATACGGGCCATGCCAGCAAATAAATTAAACGGACCAGCTAGACCGGTAAAAAAAATTAGTGGGCCTGCCGGCCCGATCTAAAAGAGTAAGCAAAACCGGTAAAATATTGACTAGTTTCAATGAATATGATTTTCGGGAGAATAAGTGTAAATGTTCGTCATGATCCGATGCTAGTTTGATAAATCAATACAGAAATGTTGCATGTCCACCATAGAAGTCGGCATCAGGCATGGTGTCTGAGCTGAGTTTCTTTTTTCTTTAGCAGACTCGTGCAGTGTTGAAATCAAACTTGCTTTTTTTCTCAGTGAAGTCGAGACGGGCTGGAACTGTACTTAATTGTTCTCAGGATGTATAGCGCAGACAACATGTTTTGTAAAAATATTAAAAACGATAATGTTCTGTTAAAGTAATCTTTGGAAATATATCGTAAGGTGGTCAAATGTATTGCTAAACAGCACATTTTTAAACTACTTTTAACTGTAAAGGCTTAAAACTGACAAGCCTGACTATTGAAGCGATTTTGAATCCAATAGTAATATATATATATATATATATATGTATATATATATATATATATATATATATATATATATATATATATATATATATATATATATGTATATATGTATTATAAGGTTGACAATAAAAGATTCTTTTTACGGCTTCAGGTTTTTCTCCTTTTTCGTGATGTCGGAACTGGAAATTCGTTTCAAAACACTTTCTTTAACACTATTTTATCTAAGATGCATTGCCTTTACCAAAAAATAAATAACGTCATTCGATTGAATAGTTTCTAATGAGAACACCTGCCAATCTTATGCATTTCCGAAAATAAATGAATTCAGAAGTGTGTCCAAAAATAGCCCTTTTGTTTTGGGAAAACTTTAATAAATGTCGGAGAAGTATTTTCACAAATCTAGTTTTTATTAGACAGCTTCAAAAGTATTCTAAACTAAATTATTATTATTTTTATTATTTATTTATTATGAATCCTTATTTGAATGTTGAAACGTCTAGGAAAAGTAGTCATTAATGTTGCTTTTATGTACTTTCTGTCGTGCGAACGCATCGTCATATACTGTATATACTGTAAGATATACTGTAAATTTATTATATAAATATGCATGCAATATTGTTAAAGGAATCTTAATTGTAGTTAAGACAAAATTGTGATTTTTTTTTCTTACAGAAATTGAATTGGGCCAGATCGCGCAGGGCAGAGCTGTGTACTATAAATATAAACGGACCAAACTTAAAATTTTTACATTGGATTGGCCGGTCCAAGATAACTATCATTCGAGTCGGGACTGGGCCTGAAAATTCTGACCCATAGTGAAATTCTGGCTCTAATACAGGAAAATTTGAGATAAACCTATCAATCATTGACGAAAATCAGGTGTGCAGGTGGCACTAAGAATGACTTTGGCAGACCAGTTGCATTTTAACATGCGAATATTGAAAATTCAGCCATCAATTAGATATGGTGATGATCCGTGCAGCTGATTCTCTGTCTGATGGTGTTTGTTTATCTTCTAGATATCCGCAGCTGATGTGACATAGGTAAAGTTCAATGAAATGGGTTGAATAATTGAATCATTTAGTCGATTATTTACGTCTAAAGCCGATTATTGAAAAATTGACCTGCCTGTTTTTTTTAATCCCTTTTAGAGACTAGAGATAGAGATCCACACGGGCCATAATTTTCAGGTTCGACCTGTTTGAAAAAAATCTTGGCCCGGCCCTAAAAAGAAGTTGGAATTTCACCCGAAACCGGCCCGCAAAATTCCAACTCAGTCCGATTGAATTTCTACTAAATAGTGATTTTTACTTGTATGGAGAAGTTCTGATTAAAAAAAAAAATACCTTAGAATTTTTCTAACGTTTATGATCTTCATTTATATAGAAATGACGTAGTTTATGTTTAAAATGAACTGCTGTTTGTTGTATGTAAATGTTTCAGTTATCCTAAATACTATTATCCGTATTCCATGTATTGGAGATATAAATATCTTAAAAATGGTATACAGTAAAATCTTCTAAAACGGAATCGCATAGGAAAGAAAAAAATCGTTATAGACATGTTTCCTTCTTAGCAGGTATAAAAATGTATTATATTTTACCCTCACATATTATTGCATTAATTTTGTATGGATGAAACGCAATTTTCAATTTAAAACATTATTCTGCCATAGGCAAATACTTGTTTATACATTTTACTACATTTTAATGAGCTTAGAAATCTACGATTCTTTAAAAAAAATAAATTTTTATATTTAATTGAAGAATAAAAGCGATTTTAAACTGTATGCTTCTTTTGCAAAAATTTTTGGCTCAGGCCAAATTTTACTGATCTTTCAATGGACCTGGCTACGCCGAGACAATGAATTTCATATATAGGCTGGTTCAAAACTGGGACAAAATATTTTGGCCCGTGAAGGCTAAGAAGAATGAAATCAGTCCCGGCTCGGTACGGAAAAAATAAATTAGGCCCGGCCTGATCCGATTTTTCAGGAAAAAGGCAAGTCCCTATCCCAGCCCGACCTAGGAAGAGTAATAAAATAAATTTTGATTTAATCCTTTTTAATATAAATAAGTTTACTATAAATAAATTCCAAGTAACTTCTTACTAAAAATTTCAACTTGTTTAATTAATTTGGATTCGAATTTCCTGCTGTACTATCAGCAATAAAATAAACAAATTTCCATTAATATGAAAATACGCAACTGGAATATTTATAGCAATATAATGTAAGGGGTAGTATAGAATGTTCATTTTTAAATCTATCTTATAGTCTCTTCAATAAGTGTAAAATATTCGATGTTTTAAAGTGAAAAATTTAACCCATTAATGCCCAAATTATTTTCTTCAATAAAAATGAAATTTTTGGGTTTCCCACCACTTTTAAAAGAAGAATAACCTTGATCTTAATTTATTGAGGTCTCTTAAAAAATAGTACTTATTTATCTTTCTATTTACTGGTGTGAAAAGTGCTTTTTTTGTAATTGTCCCTAAAAAGGAACGCTAGGCACTAATGAGTTAATCTCAGTGGGTTAATAATGTTGAATTTTATATAGAACATACAGGGTGTCTTAAAATGAATTAACTGATTTAAAAATTCAATAACTTACAAATGGTCGCAGCTATTTAAAAAATATTTGCAGAAGGGTTAGGTAAGATGTGAGAAGTGTTTTTTACAGCGTTTCTCAACTTAAGTTTAAAATAGAAGAAATACATGACATTGCTAGCAATGGTTGTTAAATTGGGGGCCGATATTTTGTTTCTCTTCACTCTCAGTCTTGTTGCGACAAAAGGAGATTAAATATATGAAATGACTCTCAGTTACCAATGTAATTTTGTTATTAGGAGTCCACTGCATATATTTAATCTTTTTCTTTCACACCAGAATTCAGAAAAGAGGCCAAAAGGGCTCAGATTTAGCGCCTGTTGCTAACAGTACCATCTATCCCCGCTATTTTAAATTAAAATCGAGAATCGCGGTAAAAAAACTCCTGCTATCTTACATTCTTACATAACACTCTTGTAGGAATTTAATTTTACAGCTACCACAATTTGCAAGTTACTGAGTTTTAAAATCAGTCAGTCAATTTTAGGGCATCCGGTAGATGCATATATACAAATACATAAACATACTTTTAAAGATATAATATACATATATATTTTCAGTACTTAAAATACATATATATTTTAAGTTAGTCGGCAAAATCGTCATTTACGCCCCCCTAATGAATTCTTCTTAAATATGCCCCTGCTGAAAATTTGAAATTGGGTTATCAGTCCCGCATAGTTGCCAACTTGTACGGTTTTGCGGAAAAATGCAAATTTCGTGAAAGGATGTCCGAAAAAGCACACATTTCGTCAGTATTTCGTGGAAAAAGGACGATTTCGCCAATGTTTTTGTCAACAAACTTTGTCAAAAGATCGCTGAAAAATGCAAATTTCCTGCAGAACAAATGGACAATTTCACCAAGTATCACATGTAAAATGCTATTTTCATCTGAAGACCACGGGAAAATGTAGATTTCGTCTAAAGATTGCAGATATAATGCCATTTCATTAAAAGATCGCGGGAAAAAAATGTCGTTTTCGATAAAAGATCGCTTAAAAATATTTTGTCAAAAGATCATTGAAATAAAAGGCTGATTTCATATCACAGAAAAAATGCTTTTCTTCAAAAGATTGAGGGTATAAAATAGCGTTTTCGAGAAAAGATCACGTAAAAATGCAAATGTTGTCTAAAAAATGTCGATTTCATCTAAAGATCGCGGAAAAAATGCCGATTTTCCTAATCTATTGCTGATTTCATCCGAAGATCACAGATACCCCCCCCCCCCCCCTTGCAGAATCCCCCACCGCCGCTGATTTCCTAAAATGTGATGTGAGTTTCTGAAAAAATATTTTCACCCAGAATCACCCCTGAATACATCGTTTACAAATTTATGCAAGTTCATTATACATATTGACAAAACATTGATTTTGAATCAGAGTTACCTATGAATAAAAGGTCTAAGAAACACAGAATATGTAATGACTACAAACCTGTCATAAGTGGTTCAAAGCTAGGGCCTGATTAATGCACAGGCCTCCGGGGCCTCGGCCCACCAATTTCAGGGACCCACAAATTGTGTGGCTGATTTTTTTCCCCTTAATCAAATACTTTTCAAATAATATTGTTTTATAAAATATGAAACGTAAAATTTAAATTTTCTGAATGAGTCAATAAAATGTTTTTTAAGTTTTTAACCTAGGCACTTTTCACCCAAACAACTTTGTCAATTCATCAAATAAACCTACTTTTTTTTCTGAAAGTGTTGCCAAAAATGGGTAGGTACCCAGTAGCAGAATTTTCAATATCAATCTGCAGCACTAGTATCACAAGCCAAAATTTGTCTGCGACTCCTAACGATGCATAACCAAACTTTTTATATAAAAATTGTAGTCATTTTCAAATCGTATAGAAAGCAAAATTTGCTGATACAAATATCTAATGGATAACAATGATATACACTTAACCATACAAATAAATAAATCTGCAATTCAGTTAATGCAATGTACTAAGATAAAAGTATATTAAAAGTTAAAAATAAATAAATAACTCTGCTAAATTTTTATAAAGGAATTTATTGTGGTACTTGGTGAAAACATGGTAAGCAATTGTCTGAATCAATGATTCTACTAACTACTTTTGAAGTGACAGATTGTTTAAAAGCAACTTTAGTAGAAATGTGCTTAAAATGTTGGAAGTATGACATACCATACTTCTCAATCAATGCAGCTTTCAAAAATTTACGTATGTACAATAAATTCAATGTATTAAATCCACTCTCTGGACCATTCAGCATAATAAACACATGCATATCAGATGTGCCAATATCCTCTATAAAACCATCATCACCTCTAGGTCTTTTTAGCATCACACTAGCAATTATAGAGCCCTAACTCTCACATATGGCCTCTGACACAGGGATGGAAATAGCAAACATGAAAAGCTTTAAAATAAGGGGAAAACTTTTTCTTTAGTTGTAACATAGTTACTTTATAAAGCTTTCGCAAGTCACAGAGTAAGCCTTCATCTCGACTTTCAGCTATTTTATTCTCCATCCAAGAACGTAATTCTTTATACTAAAAAAGAAGAGTGTCCTTTTCAACATCTGCAATGATGCAAGGAAAATCACTTACATAATCAAAGAAGGTCTCAGGGGTAAATTCTGCTAATGAATTTTCTGCAGAAACATCTGACCGTGGAAATATAAGATGCTCAAAACTAAAAAGACATTCAGACTTTTTCACAACTTCATCTATACCTTGATTTTTTCCTTTAGTATAATGATCAAATTTATCCATAATGCATCTGATAAATTTGCTAAAATCGGTTATATCCTTTTTATAATTTTTCTGTCAGCTGATTTTCTTTCTCTTCATTATAGCTGGCAGAAGCAAATGATCTTAATATTTTTGAACTTACCGGTTTGTCCGGAAGTGGCACATCTTGGTAGGTGGAAAATTTGAATATTTCTACAGCAGTTTTGGAATGTGAGAAAAAAATATCTGGAATTTTTTCCAAAAATTCGCATAGATCAACATTTGTTTTGATGTGGGACATGGCATCAATGTAACTCAAAAATAACTCCAAATATGAATGGAAGTTATTAGCATATCTCAAATAATCCCAAGGAAGGATTTGAGCTGATTGAACAGATTTCAAAAATGATGATATAATATGATACAAGTCTGTTAGTAAAAGTATGTGAAATATAGTTGTATTATTTAACAGTTTGTCTCTTAAGGTAAATAAGTCCATATCTTTTTCACAAGCACATACAAACAATTTATAATCTTGTATAAAACTGGTAAAAAAAACTGGGAAAAAAAAAAAAGCTATTTTACTTTGCAATCAATAACAGATTTTTTAATCGCCGCTTGGCGAGTGGGATCGCCATCTTCCGAAAAATATATTGGAATGAATCTCTCCCCCCATTGTAAACATTTTAGAAAATTTGGTATAAATTTAGATTTTTTTTATCGACTGCAGATGACGAAAGATGGCCCATTTTCTAATAGCTATGTGGCGACTGTGAATTTTAGCCTCTACTTTGTACTTTATTACTTTTTTATGAACATAAAATTTTACATTTAAAAAACGATTTACATAAATCAACATGACAACTTGTTTAAAATTATATGAATGTACAATAAAAGTAAATTACTTACTTATCACAGTTTTTAAAATTTGTTCCAAAAGTTCTTTATTAAGGTCACAATTGCTCCTTATTGTTTCACTGATTTTTTTCTTTTGGGGGGGATTTTCTGAATCAGCTCCTTCAGATTCTCTCTTTGATGTAATTTCTTGCCTTGGTTTATCATCAGGAACCTCCTGTTCCTCAGGAATCTCCACTTGTGCATCAGAATCAGAAGCATTCTTAAACAAATCCATTACATTTTTATTTCTTAAAGATCTATATCTCATTTTCAGACCGGGATGAATACGCTGACTATGCATTTTTTAATTTTTTAGCATAAGTGATTCGTTGCAATGCAAACACAATACTTTTTCAGTTTGCGAAGCCATGATATTTTCACTAGCAAAAACCACGAATTTCAGAGCACGTGCGAGTGATAATGCAATAAACTTATAACAATAATAACTTAACAATAATAAAAATAGCAGATTATGTAACATTTGTGTGGCCCTGAAAAGGGCCTTTGATAATAAAGATAAACGTAACAATAAAAAAGATTAAGCAGGAAAAAATAAGGCAATGTCAAAAATTCGCATAGAGACAACATAGAAGCAAAGCAACATGTGCTGTTAGTTTGTACGCTGCCGACTCACGTGACCCCAGTCTGTGACGTCAGTACATACTCCCAATAAGAAACGAAATGCTAGGGGTCAAAGAGCAAAAACGTCATGAAGGAAAGTAAGGAGTACTACGTCACGAAGATAGAAGAAACGAACCCACTGAAGGTTGAAACCCAATCACCTAACCAGTGGAAACGAAGGGCGTGTCAGTATCGCCGCGATCTTGATGATTGACACTTTGGTCTCTTCAAGAAGGGGAGTCGTTTCATTCATAGTTTGAGTGAAAAAAGCGATAATTTACGGCAAAAAGAAAAAGTAAAATAATCTAGAAACTAGCGGCCGGGGGATCCATTTTCGGGTCACTTTTGTCCGGTACATATACAAAATATTTTTTTTTTCCCTTTTTCCAAGTTGGAAATTAATCTGCAAGCATTGAAATGAATCTGCAGCGCTCGCTGCCGTGCTGCACGGTTTCTGCTACCGGGGGTAGGTAGAGGCCCAACTATTTAACAGGCCCTGGGCCCAACTTCAGCTTGATTGGGCTCTGATCAAAACTGACTATAGCTACAGCTTTCCTGTACCTTCTAGAATACTTTAACATTTAGCCAATCATTATTCTTTAAAATAATTAAATTGTACAAACCAGTAATTTTATACTTTATTAATTATACTTTAAGGAGCTTTGTTAGTTATTTCATAAAATAATGGATTTCATGCTTTAATGGTAACATATATAAATTCAAAAAATATTTCCATATTCAACCTATACTGAAGAAGCTCTTGCTGTGTGTAACATTTTATACCAATTGGTTCTTTTTCTTTTATATACTCTATTACAATAGCAGTAGCAGTTCAATCGATGTCAATCTTTCATTTTTCTTTAGCTCCAGCATTTGCTATATATTTATTATTGTAAAAGTAGAATGGGAAAATAAGATTCCTGTTATTTAATTCTTTTCCTTACAGAAATATATTGATGCTTATTTTATGTAAAAGAAAACTAATAATTTGTTTATTAAAAGGAAACTATGACATTACGAGTTATATTTTGTATTTAAATATCATTTTTAAAGATTTTTTTTTTTTAATGTTAGATAAAAGCTAAGTTTTTACTAAATAACTGTACTTAAACTTTTACAGCCGTCAAGGAAACAAACTTAAAATCAACTATTTAATAATATATATATATATATATTTTATGTGTATTCATAGGTCAAATACCTGTAGAAATTTACCAAATTATGTTCATCTTAGATTCTAGTACTTTTTATGTCATTTTAATCATTTAGAAAATTTGTTATTTTAATCAATGTTTAAAAAAAAAATCAGTTGATTAAAATCATGATTTATTTGCTGATTTAAATCAACTGATTAAAATCGTTGTCATCCTAGTTTAAGGTAACTTAAAATGGATATCATATAGACGCGCACATTTTGTGCAGTGAAAATTTCATGAAAAATTCAGAATTTTACAGCATATTTTTTTTTTAAATAAATTGTTACTTATTATTATTATTTTAATACCAAAAAATTGAAAATGTCCTCCAATTTTATGCATGATTTCAGAAAATTTACCGCATTCAGTGCTGAAAATTAAAAAAATTAGTCCAAAAATCCAGACACCAAAAGTCATGAATTTTGATAAATGGTTTCCATGAAAAACAATTTTGTCAATCTTAAGCAGAAAAAAAATCTCTGATTGCATCAAAGATCAGGGAAAAAACACTATTTGGTCAAAGGGCCGTGGGAAAAACACGAGATTTCGTCAAAAGGCCATGTAAAAAACATAAATTTCATTAAATTAATTTACAAAAAGTTTTTGCCGAATATTTATGTGTACAAAAAGTTTTTGTTTTTATGTAAGCCTGCCCTAGATATGATTTGATTGTTTTTGGAAAGATATCTCTTTCTGTGTTAAAACTTTAACAGTGCTGCTATAATGCAAGAGCCAATCCACAAATTTCAAAGAAACTTTATATTTGGTTAGTAGTAATTAAAGATTAGACACTGATACTTATTAAATTTTTTAGTAATCTAGAAATAAAAGTAAACAGTGTTGAATTCAGACACTTTTCTCTGGGTAGGATTTCTGTTGTTCTATGGAAAAGGGGGGGGGGACATTATAAAGTTCCTGGAGGGTGATTATAAAATTGACAATCCTATATCAAGATCAAGGACTAACTAAATCTGAAGTTTTGTTAAATTCCGTACATTAAATAGAATGCTCACAAAATTTGTTACTCACAGACAAACATTTTGTAAAAATTCTTTCTTTGACCCTTAAAATGTGTAAATCAATTGAAAACCAGATTTTGAAAACTCAGAAATCCAGTACTTTCTTCTTGTAAAGGTAGAAGAAAATAAATCATCCACAGCCGTTTTTAAGGTTTGTGTGTGTGGGGGGGGAGGGGGGGGGGATCTAAATTTCATTTGATGACTGTGAAAATTTGCCATTATTTAAATAAAGACTGTTTTCACTGTACACCATGTGTATGTTCACATACATACCACCTGTATGTATGTATATATGTTTTACCATGCAGCGAAAGTGATGCATTCTAAAAAATAGTATGGTCTAAGTTTATTTCTACAAACTGGCACTTACAAATTGTTTTAATCATTCCACAGAATATAAGTTTTTTTTTAGCTTATTTACTGTAAATTGTATCGGTCAGAATTTAATGCACCATTTTTCGTCTCACTTAAATCTGCCAAAAACGCTAAATTAAATTTTAATTTATAAATTTGCATGTGTAAAAGTAAATCTATGATCTCTTCAATTTTAGAGGAGAGCAGGACAACATCTGAAATGGTCAAAGGCATCAGTTTAAAGCTGTGAGTTTTTGTAGTGAATGCAAGTTTTATCTTCATGCTTGGTAAAATAATTTCTGTAATATTTTTTGACGATAATTAATTTCAATGTCATATTTTATTTCAGGGGATAAGTTGTGTGATTTTTATATCTTTTATTATTGTTATTTGAATGCCTTATAATAATTAAAAAAAAATAATATTCAACAATATTTAAAAAAAAAAAATACTAATTACTATATAGTATTAAAAGTATTTAAGCTAAAATGATTTGTAAAGAATTATTTTTTTAGATAAGCTGAACTGATCTAGAATTTCTGCTCTATTTTCTGATCATTATCAAGAATACATGTGTGTACAAAAAAAATATTGTCATTCTTTTATGTAAAAAAAAAGAAAATAGAATAAAAGAAAAAAAATATATTCATGTTGGCATAGGAGCCAACTTTGGTTCCAAAGCTGGGTCTGCCAAAAAGTAGAGTTATTTTAAGTCCGGTTCCTAAACATTTTTATGTGAATCCTGAAAAATCAAAAAACACTTTATTTTTTCATCCTCGGAGATTTTTCCACTCTTATTCAGTCCTCGGAGATTTTTCCACGCTTTTTCCATCCTTGGGAATTTTAAAAAGGCAAAATTCCATCTTGTTGGACGAAAAACTTGCACCCTTGATCACAAAACGTATATGTGACGGTCAACTGATTCGATTCTCCGATAATCGGTACTGATATGCCACCATTGTAAGGTCCTTACTTGGCAGAATGTCAAGCCGATTCCATTCAGACTTAAGGGGGCCTATGAGGCCGAGATTACTTCTACGTATTCATGGAAATGATATAATATTGTTCTCTATTTTTTGTTCTGAGTAAAATTTTATTTTAAATTAAATTGATTGCGCACCTTCTAATAGTTCTTGGAATAAATTTTCTAAAGTTTATATTTTCTCCTACATTTTTGTGAATTTTAATAAATGTATGTCTGTTTTTTTTTTTTTTTTTTTTTTTTTACATTTATATTTATGGCTAGAACATAGTTTTAACGATTGCTTGGCATCTGACTTGGCGGCTATGCGAGAAATTCGCCAATTCTAACAACCTAAATATTCAGAACATATGTATGTCATATACTCCCTAGGATTTATTTGTCGCCAAAATGGCGTTATTTTGCCTAATATGGTAACCCTGATATTGTTGTTTGTTTTTTGTTAAACTGTTTATTTACCTTAATTTTTCTCTTTTCAAATTATATAAAAAAAATTATTCTATAGTTATTAGTTTTTTTTAATTTAATATATTTAAAAATTGTTTCATTTATTGTTATTTTTTAAAATAATAGAAAATAATTTAAAAATGTATATTTAACCAGTATTCGAAAATAAGGTTATCGCCAAATTGACGGTGGAAGAAAATTGTACCAAAACTTGTGCATATATGATATCTGCGCCATATTCATATCCAATGCATGCAAATAATATAAATAAATAATGTACACAATAATGTAAAGAATTTTAAAAAAAAATTGCTAATCTGACAAGTTTTAAAATCATGCCATGCAGCCGTTAATTCTAAAACAATTAAGTTACGCTATATTGCGAGGGAAAAAGTTATTAAGCTAAGTTTAAAAATCATACCTTTAAATCATCTTTTTTATTATATTTGTCTGTTTATAACTTATTTTAGTGTAACAGAATTACAGTGTAATATTTATAAACAGATAATTCAATTATAAAAACAAAAAGACATTCGCAAAAAAAAAAAAAAAAATCGACATATCCAGAATGTTTAATGAACAAACTCATCTCGAGATAGTACGAACTTTCCCATTTTCGAAATGGACTCGCTCTATTCGCCCATGCGCATTTCTGACCAGGTCTCTATGAAACGTGGTTCATCAGTATAGTCGTGAATAATAATGTAAAAAAAGGTCAGCGGCGTGAGTTTTAAGTGATATTTTAAACACATTTTCATGCATGAGACCGCAAAAAGATTTAAAAAAAAAAAAAGAAGAAAAGCGCGTGAGACGGGAAAATGAGAAATTACTTAAAATAGCTTGTGTTTAGACATCTGCTACATTGAATAAGATTATATTATTCACAATTTTTTTATATACTTTTGTTCAAATGCTACATTATTTCAAGGAGAAGAGGGGGATCAACAATTTATGCAAATAAGTAATTTTAAATTGAAAGTTTCTATTTTGAGTCCATGATTCTAATTTAATTTTTTTTTTTTTTACACAGCAATCTTTGCTAGTTTTGCAGTGCACATTTTCCCATGCTTTACTCAAAATATCAGTTAATAAATATAGCAAGCTAAGCTTTTTTTTCTTTTTTTTTTTTTTTTTTTTTTTTTTTTTTTTTTTTTTTTGTCTTTTTTCCACGATTTTTTGCCAAAATTTGCGTTCTTTTTCCGAAATTTGCATTTTTTCCGCAATTTTTTGCTGAAATTTGCATTTTCCCCGCAATCTTTTGCTGAAATTTGCGTTCCCCCCGATCTTTTGCCGAGATTAGCGTTTTTTTTTCGCGATGCTTGGCCGAAATTCGCGTTTTTCCCACGATTCTTTGATAAAATTTGTTTTTTCCTGCTATCTTTGAACGAAATTTGAGTTTTTTCCACGATTTTTTGCACTTTTCTTGCTATTTTTTGACGAAATCCGCGTCTTTTTCAATGGTTTTTGCCGAAATTCGAATTTTTCCGCGATATTTTGCTGCAATTTACGTTCTCCTTGTGATCTTTTCCCGAAATTTGCATTTCCCTCAAGATTTTTTGACAGACAAATTTCTTTTTCTTTGCTATTTTTAAATGAATTTAGAGGTTTTTCTGCCATTTTCCAGCTATTTTTTTCACAAAATTCGTGATTTTCTTTTGATTTTTTGCCAAAGTTTGCGTTTTTTTCGCGATCTTTTGTCGAAATTTATGTTTATCTCGTGATCTTTAGTCAAAATTTGCCTTTTGCCGAAATTTGTGTTTTTCCCACGATTCTTTGATAAAAAAAAAATTTCCATGCAATCTTTGAATTAAATTTGAGTTTTTTTTGCAATTCTTTGTGTTTTTACTGCTATTTTTTTACGAAATTAGTGTATTTTTCCGTAATCTTTTGCCAAAATTCGAATTTCCGCGATCATTTGCCACAATTTACGTTTTTCTCGCGATCTTTTTCCGAAATTTGCATTTTCTCCAAGATCTTTTGAAAGAAAAATAGCCTTTTCTCTACTATCTTTGAACGAAAGTAGAGATTTTAACGCTATATTTTACGTTTTTCCAGCTATTTTTTAACGAAATTTGTGTCTTTTCCGCGATTTTTGTCCAAAATTTGCGATTTTTCTGAGGTTTTTGCTAAAATTAGCGATTTTTCTCTGATTTTTTGCCATAATTTGCACTTTTCCGCGATCTTTTGTCGAAATTTGCATTTTTTCTCACAATCTTTTTCCTAAATTCACGTTTTTCCCTGCTATCTTTGAACGAAGTTTGAGTTTTTACGCGATTCTTTGCGTTTTTCTTGCTATTTTTTGACGAAATTAGTGTCTTTTTCCGTGATCTTTTTCCAAAATTTGTGTTTTCCTCAAGATTTTTTGAAAGAAAAATAGCTTTTTCTCTGCTATTTTTGAACGAAATTAGTTTTTTACCGCTATTCTTTGTGTTTTTTCCCGCTATTTTTTTTATTGAAATTTGCGTCTTTTCCGCGATCTTTTCCAAAATTTGTGATTTTTCTGAGGTTTTTTTTTGCTAGAACTCTCGATTTTCCTCTGATCTTTTGCCAAAGTTTGCGTTTTTCTCGTGATCTTTAGTCGAAATTTGCATTTATCCTCGAAACCTTTTAACGAAATTTGCGTTTTTCTCACTATTCTTTGACAGAATTCGCTTTTTTCCTGCTATCTTTGAACGAAATTCGCATCTTTTGCACGATTTTTGGCCAAAATTCACTATCTTCTTGAAACTTTTTGAAAAATTCGGCCGATTTTGTGGGGTTTTTTTTGCGATTTTTTGAAAGAATTCATTTTTTCCGGTATTATTTAAAAAATTCACATTTTTCTGTGATCTTTAGCGAAAATCCACATTTTTCTCTCGATTCTTTAACAGAATTTGCGTTTTGTCCCACTATCTTAGAAAATAATTCGCATTTTTTTCTTTCATTCGTTTACATAATGCATGTTTTTCACGCTACTTTTTGACGAAATTTTCAAAGATCTTTTGACGATTTTCATGTTTTTTTCACGATCCTTTCACAAACTTGACATTTTTTCGTGACTTTTTGACAAAATAGGCGTTTTCCCACGATCTTTTCATGAAATTGGCAATTTTCCCCCCGCTCTTCTTCGACACTGTTCACGTTTATTAGCCAATGTTTTGACGAAATTTGAGATTTTCGTGATCTTATCTCAGAATTTTCGGATTGATGACAGATTTTTTTTTTAATTTCGGAACAAATTACTCCCGCAAAAAGCGGCAAAAAATCGGAAAAAAGTGGAAAATCGCTCATCCGCGAAAAAAAATCTCATGCCTGCATTTTTCAGGGTCTGCCAAGATATTGCAGGGTCTGCAGATATTTTTTAGGGTCTGCGCGGCAGACCCGCACACCCGGAAGTCGGCGCAACTGCATGTTGGTACAATTAATGAAATTATTTTGATGTCCTTGGTTTAATGTAATATATGGTTGTAATATGGTTATAATTAAATAATATGTGAAAAGTTAAAATAAAATTGAAGCTATTAAAAAAAAATAAAAAGTGTCAGCTACTAGCATTAAGGTTTTAGAATGAGACAGATAAAAATAAAATTGACACACTTTTAACTGTTATGTACCTTAATTGAAAAACTAAATATTGTTATTAATAATAATAATAATTATTATTATTAATTTTTTTTTTTTTTTTTTTTTTTTTTTCAATAAGGTTTAAAGTAAAAATAAGTGCCTTACCCAATAATTTTAGTTAAACTTAAAAAAAAAAAAAAAAAGAAAAGAAACAAGCATAATTAATTATAAATTACAAACTTAATTCTTTTATTTCAATGAGTAAATTAGACTGACAGTGCCAATTATCATCTTAAATCTTTTTGAATCATTTATACAATACTGTCATCTCTGTAAAATCTGTGTACTTAGAGATTGGAGGTTTTATAGGTTATACTTTTTTACAGATTATAGATCATCTCTTTGTTTACAGTTTATTTTTTGAAGTTTGACTATTAATTATAAACAATTGCACAAAAAATTACAATGAAAAAAAATGCAATGCTACAATGTTTAATAACTAAGTTAATTTAGAGAAAAATTACACACAATTCAAATTTTACTGATTATTCATTATTTTACACCTTTACACATCACAGTAGTAGTTTTGGTTTGTAGTCTTTTTTGTCTATAGTTTATGAACACCACATATTGCTTCTTGCTCAGAGATAAAATTTTGTTACTCAAAGAAGTTTAAATATTTTTATCCAATTTATATTTAAATATTTATTCGTATGAAAATTGCTGACTTGAAATAAATAAATAAAATAAAACAATTACACCAAACTTAACTTTATAAGCTTAATTGTTAATGATAATTTTCAAAGTTTAAATTTCAATGTGCGATGTAGATAGTTGACCTTAGTGGATTATATATAAGCAGATTTCAAAGCATTGACTGCATATTAAATTAATCAAAATTTCAATAGTTAACTTAAAAGCTACTACCATATTCTCCTACATTAGCTGGCAGGCTGGAAAAAATCGAGGTACATCAGTTTCAGTTTCAGCTAGGTGGGGAGGCATGCCAGAAAAACTTGTATTTACTGACATGCCGAAAAATATGCACTTTCAGTACAGAACAGGGGCGTGTAAAGAAAAAACTGCGCCCGGGGCAAAGTGTATCAATTTGGCACCCCCCTTCTCTCCCAACTTTTTCTTGTAACAGCCCAAAAATGATGTTGGTAGTATAAATTTGGTGCCCCCCCTTTCACACAGCACTGATACAGAAGGATGGGCGGCTGATTTATTTTGGTTTTTCTTTCTCTATATATATTTTGATTTATAGTTAAGTGATTATTAGATTTTATTTACGTTATTATTATGCAGAATTTCATGTATGACATTTCTACTCCAAAATGACAACATTAAGTTAATTTATTATATAAAAGGGTCATTCCATGTCAAATCAACCAAAAAAATTCAATATTCAACCTGACCATTTCCGATTTCAATGAAACTGCTAGGGATCATTCTCTATGATGATATAAAGTAGAGCATATTTTTATTTTTTGTTTATCGCTTTAAATTTTTATAAAATTAATTATTTAAATTTTGAAAAATCATCATTTTTTGACTTGCATAAATATTTTCAATTTTGAATTTCTCAAGTTCTATCAAACATAGAAAATTTTATGACCACTCATTTCAAAGAGGAGTTTATAAGGTTTAATTTGATATGCAAGTCAACTATGTATAATTAAAGTAAATAAAATTTAAAATTTTTTTAATTTAAAATGTAAAAATTTTTTAGATAGTCATTTTTAAAAATTTTGAAAAAATTGTATGTTTGTTGTAATATTATAAGCTTTAAATTCTGAAATTTTTAGAGTGGGATCTCAAAGGGATCAGGAGTTATGAAATAAAAGCTGAAAATTACCATACAAATCATAAATAAATAACAAAATAGACAGAATTAAATTGCTATTTTTATGGTAATTTTTGCTTTTATTTAATAACTCCTGATCCCATTGAGATCCCACTCTAAAAATTTCAGAATTTAAAGCTTATAATATTACAACAAACATACATTTTTTTCAAAATTTTTAAAAATGACTAACTAAAAAATTTAAAAATTTAAAATATTTAAAATATTATTTATTTTAACTATACATAGTCGACTTGCATATCAAATTAAACCTTATAAACTCCTCTTTGAAATGAGTGGTCATAAAATTTTCTATGTTTGATAGAACTTGAGAAATTCAAAATTGAAAATATTTATGCAAGTCTAAAAATATGCTCTAATTTATATCATCATAGGGAATGATCCTTAGCAGTTTCATTGAAATCGAAAAGGGTCAGGTTGAGTCACTGGTTTGATTTGGCATGGAATGACCCAAAAATTTTTTTTTTTATATATAAAGTAGGCACATATTTCTCCCTTTAAGTATTTAAATAATTATAATATTTTTCTTATTTTATATATAATAAGAATGTTTCTGTTCATGAAATAATTTATGAGATGATTTATTTTTACATTGTAATTATCAGATCGGTGCTGGGGATAGAGCTTTGTGTGATATGGTATGAGACACATAAAACACGTTTTTATTCTTTCTATGTAAAAAAAAAGCAAACTAAATAATTGGAAAATTGGGGACAAATTCTATATTGCACTCCTCCTTCCCAACAGAAGTCACTGCTAATGAACCTCATTCTTCTCTGTTTTCAAAGTTTCTCACTTTTTCTGGCAGTCCGGGAAAGACCAGGGTATAATATTAAAAAAATCGTGATTTCCTCGAATTTTGCATCATGCTGGCTAATGAAGGGGGATTACCGTATTTACAAATTCATATATTTTTCTAAAGAAAAATTCAGGTTGTTTGTCACCAAATCTTAATGGGTATTATCTAATTTTAATTGTAAATGCATATTGTACAAATATACAGGGAAGATAAACACAAAATTTAAATTTTCATATGATGTCTATTTGCATTAAAGGAATAATTTAATAAAATTTTTATTGTGTTGTTTGAAAAAAATACTACATTTGATTAATTTCTTGTTAAAAGTTTTAATTTATGTGTATTCTTTTCATCTCAATAAAATAACTTTAGACTTTAATCACTGGTCGGAGCATATAGAACAAATTTTATTCTTTCAACCAGTATATTTTATCAATATTTGCCAACAGACATTATTATTAGTTATACGATAAGACTATATAATGAAGATTCTTGATGTTTGATACTGGTAAGCAGTGTTCTCGCTGACATTTGATCAACGTTAGTAACTTGGCGAATTAAAAATAAAAAACATTCGCCAAATGAAAAATGTATTAGCAAAATAGATTCGCCATGTAGCACAAAAAATATCTTTAATCCTTTAATGTAACCTCTTTTTTTTCAATATGTTCTAAAATAACCTAAGTTTCTACAACTGTGACAGCGATTGTTATTAATCTAATTTCAACTAACCGCTACAAATATAAAAAATATGTATACATTAAATATATATATATTCATATGTATGAAAAACGAAAAAGAAAAAGCAAAAATTGAGCACTAGCAATTTGGCGAATCTAATTGCTTGTTTACTCGCCAAATGAAGAATTTAGTCACAATTTGGCGCATTGGCGAGCGACAGCGAGAACACTGCTGGTAAGAACAATAAAATTTGTCCTATATGCTCTTCTAAAATTTATTTATTGCACACATTCATGTTTTCTTTTCATAAAATTTCATCTTATTTATTTTTGTTTTATTTTTTTTAGGTTTTTCAAGGAATTGTTTAACATGAGTCCAGTTTCAAATTAAGTGACATTTTGATCATTTCTGATGCTCTGAAAACATTCCTAAGAATACTTTCTCCAAAAACTTTTACCTTAATTTTTTTTCTATAGAATAAACAGCTTTACTGAATGGAAGTGCTATAAATTTTGATACTGTTATCAAAACACTTCATTTATTTTATTTCTTAAAAAAATCCCCCAAAACAAAATATACATGTATGTTTTTAGTGTGATCAAGAGAACATATTTATTAGAATTAACAGATATTTTATTATTTAATCCAAAGAAGTGAAGAACTGAAAATTTGTCAAATTTGGAAAGCTTTACGCAGGATTTGTATTTGTGCACTAAGTTTTTTAAAAGTGGTTTTTGATATTCATCATTTTATTCAACTATCATTACAATGAGCCATTTTGCTACAAGTCCTATTATAGAATCGGTTAGTTCTATTGTGAAACCATCCACTTCTGATTTTAATTATGAAGATACTCTTGAAAGTGAAGAGGATATAGATGATCGTGTTGATGATATAGTTACGTTTGCATGTTCAGATTGTGGAATTTATTTTCCTGATCAAAAATCCTTGGTAAACCATATTAGAGTAAGCCATAAAAAATTGACAGCTAAAGAATCATCCACTTCTGATTCTGAAGATGAAGATGCTTTTGAAAATGAAGATGGTGTTGATGAAAAAGATAATTTTGCTTGTTCTTTTTGTGCTGCTGATTTTCCTGATAAAAATTCCTTGGAAAAACATGTTAGAGTCATCCATAAAGGATTAAAGATCCACACGTGTGAATTTTGCCAGAAAGAGTTTTTCTATAAATCTCATTTTGACATCCACGTGCGATTTCATAAGGGTGAGAAACCTTATTCATGTAAAATTTGTTTTAAAAGATGTGCCACATCCTTTAACTTAAAATCACACCTCCTTAGTCATGACAAAGAAAGGCGTTTTGAATGTTATGTGTGTGAATTAAAGTTTGTTCGTAAAAATGCTTTGAAAAGACACTTAAGAACGCATACAGGAGAAAAACCTTTTGTTTGTCCTATTTGTGAGAAAAGGTTTTCTCAAAGTAACAGTTTACAATATCATGTCAGTACTCACCAAACTGAAGATTTCGTTTGTGATATCTGTGGCAAAACATTTTCTGAGAAATATCGATATGATTATCATCTTCGAACACATGATCCAAACTATAATAATAGTTTATGAGTGGAATAATTTTCATTCTGCAATTTTGCCTTAAATTAGTTGAACTTTTTTTAATATTGTTTGCTTTCAATCTTGCAAATTTCATCATCCCATTTTACACTCTTGATTTGTTGATTCTTTCTTAAGAATTTGCATTTGTCAGCTTGTGCTTGATTTTTAATAAAAGTTTAATGACCATATGTGTATGTTTATGTTATAGAAGGCAACATCAAAGGTACTGTCATCAAGGAATTAAAATTTTTTTATGTAAATAGGCAGTTAAAAATTATGCTTACATAATAGGCTGAGTATGACTAGATTTGACCAGCTGAAAATAAGTTAAATTAATTGCTATTAAAAAGCTGTAATGAATTACTGTTTCTGATGAAAGTCGATACTTGGCCAGCATTTGGAAGTGATTTTTGCAAAATTTATTATACCAATCAGGGTTCATTGATTTAAATCAGCTTGATTTTAATCATGATTTAAATCAATTGATTTTTTGTAAATCATTGATATTAATCAGTTCTTCTTTAAAGTTATTTTTAAATAAATTTAAGATGCAAACAAACGTAATAATGTGCTTTAATATAATTCAGTATTATAGTACAGATAATCAAACTGCTTTACAAAGACAAAGGCTAATCTCTGTCAAAAAGTAAAATGCAATGTAAAGTTAATAAATAAATAAAAATTTACTCATTAGTATTTGCAAAACCTTCTTCAAGCTGAGGTAAAATAAAATTTTATGACTTGATGATGCCTATTATATTAAAGTCAGAGCAAAATCTGAACCATTCAATTAGTTTTCATTTGAATTTAATATAGTTGATCTCAGCCCTTTTAAATAATGGAAGATATTTGTTACAATTATCGAAAAGGCTGATACTAAAAATTATACAGAATTCATGATTAACTTCTATTTTATTGCAATAGTTTCATCTCTTTCAGTAAAACAAATGTTTTCTGCCTTTGGTTGGGTACATTTGGAAATTAGAAACAAGCTGATAAAGTTGATAAACTCATTTTTCTGAACCAGGAGTTAAATAAAACAAAAGTTAATAATTGGGAATGCTTTCAAATTTGTTTAAATTTTTTATGTGCTGCAGATGTTTTTATTTTAACTAAAATACTGAAGGCTGAGTTAATTTTTGATATCTGATTTGTAGTTTTTCATGCATTTTGTGTAATAGAAATTTTTCCATAATTTAAAATTTTATCTTTGAATCATTTATGTAAATTCTGTAACATTATTAATATATATTAATTTTTATAATATGCATGTGTGAGCATGTATAATTTATATTTTATAAATTAAATGAAAAGAAATGTAAAAAAAATAATATTGTGTGAGATTAAAAAAAGAAAGATTTAATTTAAAAATAATCCGATTTAAATTTTAAAAAAAACAATTATTTTTATTTTTATTAAAAATAAATAAATAAATAAAATCACAAACCCTGATACCAATTTTTTCTGAAAAAGCACAAAATTTTCTATAAAATGCTAGAAGAATATTTAAAATTATTGATGATGGTAAAACATTATAGCTTTTTAATAATAATTAATTTAATTAAATATTTTTGGCTTGTCAGATCTAGCTCCTTTTATTCGTATCATCTTTTACAATCCATTTACATATATATATATTTTTTAATTCTATGATGATGGGGCTCTTGAAGTCACCAGCTCTCAAACTATTGCATGTATGTTGATTAAAAAATATATAATTAATAGGGGAAAATAAATTGCAAATTAGATGTAGTCATTTCTTGTATGGTATGTTTTTCTTTTTATACTACACAATTTACTGTAGACTCCCTCAAATCCACAATCCTAAAATCTGCATATAATTTACAGATGCATACAATGAAACTTTCAATTCAGGTATAGGTGCAAAATTGGTCATTTTTTATTTTTACATCAATTCCACACACACATATGTATATATTAATCTGTAATTTTTATTAATATTGCTGAATTCATGCTTTTTCATGAAGCAAGAATAAATTTATATCTGAAAAGATTCATGATTATTGCTTATGTTATTGGTAATTGCAATCTTTTTAACAAACATATTTAAAACGCTTCTTTGGTTACTAACCTGTAATAAAACTTCCTTCTTTATGATTTTGATGTGAATTAGTTGTGTACTTTTATGAGGCAAGTTTCACTGAATAATTTAAGAAAAGTTCATTCTTTCTTTATATAATGAGTATTAAATTATACATTATTGGTTATTTACTTGACCTTTGCTTTTAATATTTAAAAAATTATTTTAATTTTTATTATTTTAGTTTATTATTTTAATATTTTACTATATTGTAAGCATTCATTATAATTTAAATTTGTATTAATAATTGCATTTAATTTTCTGGTTAAAAAATGTAAGCAAAGCAATGACCAGAAATCTGCAAAAATATAAAATTTGTACAATCACTGGTCCGAATCTCTGTGCATTTGAGGGAGTCTACTGTATTTTTAAAGTTTATTAATACATTTTTCATTTTTAATCTTTTGAAGATTTGTGTTTTAAATATAGACAAGGAGTGAACTTTTCTTAAAAGTTGCAAATCTAGCAAGCATTTCTTTTACTCATAGTGACTGTTTCTTATGCCATCCTGAAGCAATGTTTAATAATAACTCTGAAGTAAATAAATTCTTGATGCATTTTAATATTTTAACTCATAAGCAGCTCGTGTTTGCGATGCAAATGATTAAACCTTTGTGTTAAATTTTAATATGCTGTATTCCAATTAATATTAAAGAAATCATTTACAAAAATTATATATATATTTAAATTTTTTAAAATATGTATTTTGCTAAATTTGTGCAGGAGCAAAATGATAAGAACACTGTCGATATTTCTAAAACTGGTGAACGTGATTGGCAGATATTTTTTCATATCATTTACAAACGCAGCTAAAAGAGATCCTGAGCACATTAGTTTAATTCGTAAAACATTTGGATTCCTGGGTAAGCAGTGTTGTAGCCATAAAAAAAAGTAGAAGGTATGCATATACCCCTGTATATCCTCCACTGCATCCCTGAGGGTAAGTTAAAATGCTTTCTGACTTTGAAAGAAAGCAAATTCAATGAATTACTGGTGATATTAAACTTTCAAACCCTGTCATTTTTAATTTTTTGCAGAATCCAACTATATATGTGGCTACAAAATCGACAGGGAGGCTAAAAATTCTTTCGAAATAATCCGAAAGTTTGATTATTCGCATGGCTCCAAGTAAAATAATGACAGCAAAGAAATTAGGAAGCCAGATAAAGACGCCAGGGTCAGTATCAATCATACAAAAAACAATAAAAATGCCAGGAGTTCTTAAAAATGTAAAACCATAGTAAAAAAGTCTGCTTGCAGAGAAACACCTAAAGCAGCAAACGAATTGGTCTAAAATTATCTTCAATGCTGGAAAGAAGTTTAATTCAATATTCCAGATGATATTCATCTATATTTGCATGTCTTTCAAAATATATAAACAAGATGTATTTTCCATGTGTGAATTTGGTGGAGACTCCCTAATGGTTTGAGCTACTTTTTCCTTGGCAGATAAGCTTATATTTGCTTTTCTAATTGGATAAACAAAACCGATATACCTTTATTTGCATGTTAGAATACCATTGAATATAAAAAATACCTTGTTATAATACCATACCATTCACATGTTAGAATATCTTGATAAAAGAAATAACACCTCAAAATCTTCCATTTACAGTTAAAAAGATGATAGATTTTTAGACTTAGAGGGAGAGAATTAAACAAGAATATTCTTATTATTTTGTAATTTGGCTTAGAGATCTGCGTGGGTTGCTGGGTCCAACTAGGACCTAATTTTTGCAACACTCGGGTCAGGTCGCACCTTACTTCTTTCTGAATACTCAAGCCGGTCCTAGTCATTGCAGTTTCCATGTCGGTTTCGGGCCTTACTCATTTTTGAAAGAGCAGACTGGGCCTAACTTAGTCTTTCAAAACTGATCCGGCGCTTGCTTCATTTTTTCAAGGTTTGCATGGGCAGAAATTTTAACAACTTGAGGGGCGGTGGGACATGTTTTATCCCACCTAACTTAAACAAGAATATCACTAGTAACTTTTATGAAATTTTATATTTTTAACTTTGGCGGCAAAGTGTTTAATAATTGCTCTATATGATACCCTATATGTATATATTTTTTCTTTTTTCCGGTGAGAATTCAGTATTATAGAAACCTTATTGTTTGTCCTTCAAGGGGTTAAGTGCCGGTCTCGATCCATCCTGTATATAAAAATTGTCTTGTCATGTCCTGGTCCATATAAAAGTCAGTAAAAGTTTTTGCAAGAAATGCAAACATTTTTAAATCTCAATTATTCTTTAAACTTTACATTTTGTTATTTTTGTAATACTATATTTCTAGGCAATGATATTAAAATAACAGTAAACCTGAGAAAAAGAGCCTGTCTATGATTAAATCATGTCTCAAAATATAAAACACATTCATCCATGCAAAATGAATATAAAGTAGACTCTCAATGAACCGGAGTGTTCTGGACGCAAATTTTGATGACAATTTTGGTAAAAGGGTATGAAATGTCTAATTATTATACAAATAGAACATTAATAATTTATTAGTAGAAAAGAAAGAGAATGAAGATAAATTTTAATGTTAATGAAGTTTATAATTGTACAATATAAAAAATAAAATAAAAATGTAGTCTATCTTATTGTTTCTTGAAGAATAGAATGATAGAAGTATGTTTTTCTTTTATACTTCGACGAATTTTATTGCACAAATTTCTTAACATAATTTTTTCAGTATATGTGTTTTCATTTTCTTGACCTAAGTAATAGTCAGGGATGCAGTGGAGGGTATACAGGGGTTACACCATATACCCTCTGCATTATTTTAAGGAACGCCATATACTCTCTCTCTCAATAAAGCACTTGTACTCTCTATGTACACTCTAGGGTATACCCTCTGCCTTAAGCATTAAACCTCTTTTTTTTTTATGAATACAGAAGTTATAATTAGTAACTCCCCAGTGTGTATTAATGCGTCACCTCAAATTAATTTTTGATTAGTTAAAAATTTTTCTTTGTCAATTTTTGAAACATTTCCGAATTTCCTTGTCTGTTCTGAACGAACCACAAGTGACAGCATATCATCATTACTTAAAAATTTGTGTTTTTGCTACATTCCTTTCAATTTCAGAACCGGTTCTGAGATTGAAATAATATAAAAAAAAAAAAGTATATCCAAAATCGAAAAAGTAAAAACTAGCGCGGTTGTAGATCGTCCTCAGCAATCCTTTGTAAAAATAGCGTAATTTGTTTTTCCAAGCACCTTCGTCGTTCCAAGCCCAAGCTCGCACTCTGATTGGTCGTTGCCCTCGGCACTGTTTTCATGTAATTTGGCGATAATCATACTTGGTGTAGCGATAGATGCTTCCGTCGAGGAGTTAGATTTCCTTCCGAACCGAGTACAAAGTAACTTTTCCCGTTTATTAATAAGTAAAGCATTAGCCATTTTATAAAATAACACAAGATAATGATACTCAAGACCACGAGGATAAGAATAAGAATGAAGGAAGAATAAAAATGAGTAGGTTAGGTTTTAGGTTTACTCGTTCACTTACGAGCAAAGTATTTTTCGCCAAGTTATGTGAAAACAGTGCCGAGAGCAACAACCAATCAGAGGGCAAGCTTGGGCTTGGAACGACGAAGGTGCTTGGGAAAAAAATTTTGCGTAAAAATATTAAGATTTGAGCGAAATATTTGAAAATAACACCCCTATAGACTTAACATTATCATCCAAGTATGAGAGTACCTGTAGAATTTGAAAGCGTTGCAACAATGATAGAAAATTTTTTACCCAGCAACAAGACTGACTTACTTTAGGTCATATAACTGGGTGATGCCGAGAAATATAGCAAACTTAGCAAGCGTATTTCACATCTGAAAGCATATACTCTAGTAGGTAAATCAAGTCATATTTCTGTACATGAAATACATACATTATTTAAATTTGAAAGTTAGTACATAGCTTACCTTATAACTGGTGTTATATCAAAGAACTTAGAGGGAAAGAAGGGAAGGCTTTGGAAACCATAACTAACTAAAGCATTGCAAACAGCTCTGCTGGGAAACATACTCAAAGGGGGAGATCCAATCGTAGGCTGCTATATTGCAACTCCTAATTCGCCAAACATTTTTTTAGTAAACCTTCTTGCGTCCACTCCCTGATAACAACTCTAGTGATATCTTAATCCATATTGTTACGCTGCTTCTTTGTGCAGATGGTCAAAATAGTTCAATTTTCTCAAATCTTCCAAGATTTTTCACTGCATATTGGTAGTATTGACGTCCTCTGTAGGAGTTTTTTAATTTTCACAGTCCAATAAAATTGTCCTCCGTGATTTCTTAGCTCTAGTGCTTTTTAAGTGCGTTCGTAATTATGTATACGTAGTACCTATAGTTGTCGTTCAATCCATCCGTGTCTGCATATAACAGTGCAAAAACTACCTAACCGAATCGTTTGAAATTTAAAATATATAATTTATTACATAATTTTGTTGTGTGATTTCACATTTTATGAAAATCGGATGTATAGTTCAATTACAGAGACAATACAAAATATTCCGTTACATTGCAACCAATGGGGGAAAAATAGCAAATTACTTATATTGTGATATAAGTATACTATGCTAGAGTGATCAAGTCCCCTGTAATTGGGTTTCCATTCATTTCCCTTTGATTGGGGAATTTTAAGGTAAGATCAGCACTGTTAAACATCTACTGGCCATTTACATGATTGATTAAATAAGATCAATTAAAAGTGAAATACACAAAGTATTTGCCTCTCGCTTTTTTGTTGTTGTTGTTGTTTGTTTTTGTTTTTTTTAACCGCGGTATATATATGTGTGTGTGTTACCGTTAAAGCATATAATTCAATTATTTCATAAAATACCTAGTTATTTCATGAAATAACTAAGATAAGTATGTTCGAAATAAATAGTTCCAAGTGCAATTATGTTACAATCATTCGAGCGTAATACAATTGATATGTATCTCTGAAACATATACTAAAATATACATTCTGTCCAATCTGTGGTGCAAAGACTATTTTTTATTAATATACAGGGCCATAATGATTTGGGTTATTGACTTCCTGTATAATAGAAAGAATTTAGTATCTACAGGGATGAACAAAAGATTTCGGATACTGTATTGCATCCGAATTACTGTATATTTTAAATATTTCGTTGCAGCATAAATGCACCTCATATGTTACGGCTAATGCGCAATTTCTGACTTGTTAATAATTTACATGCAGCAGCATCTCAACAAATTGTATCCAAAACTTTTTTTCTGTCTGGTTAATCTGCAACCTGGAGAATCCAATCCCCATTAATTGAAAGTCTACTGTAATAGAGCGTGAAAAAAAAAAGAATATAATGCATTTACACTTGCTAAAGAAGAAGCTAGTTTATCCCTAAGCAATTTCATCTTAGAAGATTTTACTGTATAGCATTTTTCAGATCCTGAAGTCTCCAATCCATGGAGTACAGGATTAATGCTAATAATATTAACCAAAACTTCATACAAAACCAGATTAAAAAATATATATATATATGGGGGGGGGGGGGGCAATTTGTTCCCTCTGCCTTGAGCGTATATCCTCTGTTATTTTTACGACTACACCCCTTAATACTACACAGATTTAAGTTATATTATTCAAACATACAAAGCTCAAATTAGTGGAATCCGGATATTTATAAGATTGAATACTAATTTTTGTCAATAGTGAATATTAATAGGAATTTTTAGAAATTAGTCATCGTTTATTCAACCTGGTTTTATTTTAAGCGACTTAGAGAGTTGCCAAATTCTACCATATCATGAAGTGTATATCATTTTAAAACAACATGATGGATAAAACAAACCAATGAGCTTGGTCAAAATCTTAATTCGTGTGCATATGCACACATATATCAAAATCAAATCGATTAATATATACGAGTGCTGTCGTGGACAAATGAGGAAAGGGCAGCTGACGTCACTATGGACAAAATTACTTATGATACCCAAGAAGTCAAAGTGATCTGATTGGTCTAGGACTGGTCTGATTTGTCTGCGATTAAAAGCTCTGTTGTATGATTGGCCAACGTCACCATGATGATTCCTGTAATGATCGCGAAAGCAAAAATGTAACTGGTAGATTGGTTGAAGGAAGCATTTGTTTGTAAACATGATTTTTTTCCTTTCCTTATTGATTTTTTTAAAAAATGTCATCCACATTAGAAATTCAAACTGCTATATCTCAGGCGTTTTTGAGATAAAGACAAAGCAAAAAATACTCCGGAATTCATTATTAAGATTAAACACTTTAGAAATAACCTTTTTTTCAACTTCTAATTTTTTATTTGTACATTATTATGTATTTAAAAGATTTTTGGCAAACTTAAATGGCCGCCATTTTGAAACTAGATGACGGATGAAGTTGTTCAGTAAATTCGGTCAAGACATTGGTATGTACTATGTACAAACGGGGTTACATCCAAATCAGCTTATAAATATGCATATTGTCGTGTGACAAATTTCAGACCGTTTCAAAATGTCAACCACACTGGAAATTGAAAGTGCTATAACTCAACCATTTTTAAACATATAGATGAAGCAAAAAATGTTCTGGAATCTTTGTATCAAGATCAAATACATAAAAGAAAAATATTTTTCTATTTCTTACTTTTTTATACTTAATTTTAAAATTTAAATTTTTTAAAAAAATTTAATATTCTGCTATTTTGGAATAAAATGGCTGATGAAAGTGGCCAACAAACTCGGTCAAGGCATCGGTATGTACTATCTACATACCAAGTTACATCTAAATTGGTTTATAAATACGCGTGTAATCACATGACGAAAATCAGATCATTTCAAAACGTGATCAACACTAGAAATTAAAAGTGTTATAACTCATATATTTTATAAGATACAAACAAAACAAAAAATGCTCCGGAATCTTTGTATCAAGGTCAAATGCATAAAAGAAAAATCTTTTTCAATTTCTCACTTTTTTGTACCTAATTTTAAACTTTATTTATTTATTTATTTATTTTTTTTTTAATTTAAATGGCCGCCATTTTGAAACAAGGTAGCGGATGGAACTGGCTGACCTCAGTATGTACTATGTACAGACCAAGTTAAATTCAGTTCGGTTCATAAATACCCGTATTATCACGTGACAGAAATCGGATCGTTTCAAAATATCAGCCACACTAGAAATTCAAAGTGCTATAACTCAGTCATTTTTTAAGATATAGATGAAACAAAAAGTGTTCTAGATTTTTTTTTTTTTTTTTTTTTTTTTCCAGTTTTAACATATAAAAGAAAAATTTTTCTCAACTTTTAAATTTTTCACATTAAATTTAAAATTTGTAATTAAAAAAATTTAAATGGTCGCAATTTTGAAACAAGATGGCGGATGGTGCTGACCAACAAACTCGGTCGAGACATTTGTATGTACTATGTACACACCAAGTTTCATTCAAATCGTTTCATAAATACGATAGTTATAGCATGACAAAAATCATATATATATATGTATGTCAACATTTGGACGGAGGGTGGTCTGGGGGTCATGATCGGCAAAAATATACCAAAATTTTCCGGAAGTGCTTTCCTCCGGACGGCTGCAATAGATAGCTTTTTACTTTTTGCAATGAAAGCTACCTAACAGTAGAAAAAAAAACTATATTGATTTTTAAAAATATATATTCCGAAACTGGAAACAGAAAAAGATTTTCAGCGGTTAAACATTTTAAAAAACAAAAATAAACAAATCCAAATGAAAAAAATTTAAATCGGCAAAAGATGGCGGCCTGTTCCGGATGAATACTCACGCATAGCCAAAATAATAAGTACCGCAGCATAAGAAACTACTTTATAAATAAATATTATATACTTAAAAAAGGGGGGGGGGGGGCAAAATAAGTATTCTTGTCCGAACTAATCGTACGAAACAATTTTTAACATAAATATTAATATCGATTAAAAAATCTATGTTTGCTAGAAATTTAGTCGGACCGGTTCAAGGGCCAAACTCTTAATCTTTATTCTGGGCGGAGCTTTTTTTTTTTTTTTTTTTGCGAATTGGTAAGTTTTAAAGTGCGAACAGACATAACCACTAATTGAAGTCATTAGTCGGCGTAGTGTATGTTCACAGGCGGCATGTTTTATATATAATATCTTTTCCATGTCAAGTAAGGAAAACTTCAATAGAACTGCAGGGCAGGGAATCTTTCTTTCAAGTAGGGTTGATTTCCTTACCTCTTGAACCAGTGTAATATCCCATTTTTCCAATGTCAATAAACCGTAGAAGGGAAGAGAGGACTGAATTTTCTAGAATTTATTTCAAGTTGGCCAAACTTCACATGGATCTGGAGCCTTATATCATTACTGCCCGTTATTTTATTTATTTATTTTTTGGCACAGGTTGTGCAGAAATATTTTGTCTACGGGCGGGCCGGACCAGAACCTTGAAATTCTTGCCCGTGAAGATTTCTAGTTTAGTGCTAGTTCTAGTACGCACCCATAAAGAGTCTAAAATGAAAAACTTCTTTTATATAAAATAAAACGTAAAATAATCCGAGCATATGCGCAAACATTTTGCGTCATCTTTACAACTAACCAACCATCGTACTCCCGCAAGTGAATCGAGAGTCGAAAATTATTATGCCGACTCCCCAAGTTGAATGGAAGAAACCATTCCTATTCCTATTTCCTGTCAGGTCACTAACAGACTTAATTTTATTTATAATTATTATCGCCTCTAAGACGATAGTACAAGAGAAACTTCCTACTCATTTTCAGAATAATGAAGCAACATGGTTTATTAGTATATAAAATATATTCTTCAAATTATACTGGTGTGAGTTTTAAGATTTGTTGCATTATGCGTGTTTTATTTACTTAATCATTTTTTCTTTCCAATTGTATTTCGTATTTGAGATGGTTCTCTGAGAGAGGTTTATAATATATATACATATATATCATAAAATATTTTCTCTTTTTTATGATGGTGGGAAAAAATCTCTTTAGTGTAATAATGCAACTTTTCTCTCGTTTTGCAAAAGTAAATTTATTGTGATTTTCTGATTGTTGTTTATATTTTTTGAATAAGTTTTTTACTATTACCTTAAGAGACCACTTCAGTCAAGCGAAAAGACTCGCTAGCTAATGCTGATTATATAGAAGAAATTTATAAAGATATTTCGTTTGAATTTTAGTATTTTTAAATGATATTTTTTTTTCAGTAAATAACCGAGATTGATCCATACAAAAGCCTTTTTTTACGTTTTCGATTTTGTTTACTGGTTTTTTTAATGATGACCCTTTCATTTTCGGAACCGGTTCCGAAAGTAAAAGTATCCTTTAAAAAATATTCTGTAATCAAAATCTAAAAAGTAAAAGCGGGTTTTGTACAGCATGACTTCAGCTATCCAATGAATATATATATATATATAGAACCATTAGATAATACTACAAATCAACATCAATTTCTGGAAAAACTTGTTAATGCCAAATTATATCAAATAGAGAGTTGTCAAAATTTGATATATATATTGAAATGCAAATTAGATACGAATTGAATATTTCCAACTGAGCGAAAAATTGCCCAGGCTGGGAATCGAACCCAGATACTTGGATTACGAGGCCAATGCTTTACCGGTTAAGCTAACTGGGCGATAGCCGGCTGGGATTTTTCTCTTAGATGACTTAATTAGTAATAACATCTGGTCTGTCGTTTAGACAGTTCGGCAGAATAAACTGCATAAATATGCGAATTAGATCTTTACTAGCTGTTATCCATGACATCGTTCACATAACATCTAAAGAAAAATAAATTGATCAATCAAACAAAGTATTTCGATGATTAAAAGCATATATTATTAACCTTTTACTGTGATTTATATTAGAAACACTTATGATGATCCCAATTTGCTTATATATATATATATGTATATGTAACAAATCATTTAAATTTCTTTCGTGAAGGCGAAATTTTATATTCGTTTTCTAAGATTATATGAGGAATAAATTTACATTTCTGTTATTCTAATTTTATTATTTATATTTATCCTATTTTATATTTAATCTGTTCATGGATATTGATTTATGATTTTCTATCAAAGAATATTATTTTAGAAGATATATTAGTAAACATTTTTAAAGAAAGCTATTTATAATCAGTGTTGCCAGATTGTCGAAAGTCAATTTCCCCAAAATTTTTGAAATCTTCCCCAAATCAGGGTTTTTTCCAGAAAAAGTCCCCAACGCAATTTTTACTCAAAAGGGCAAGTTCCCAATTTTCAATTTTCCGTTATAAATTTTTTTTAACAAATTTAAACTGAAAATTTTCCCCAAATCAAGCATTTTTTTGAAAAAATTCCCCATTTACGAAAAAAAATTAATCTCAACAGAATTTTTCATGTATGTTCAAAGCGAAAAACAAAAACAGAAAAGCAAAGTTATGAAATTGTTTTTATTTTTGTTGTATAAGTCTTTACTATAAAATGAAATGTATTTCTGTGTTGGTGTTTCTGTCCGCATTGACAGGAAAATCTGAATCACTTTATCTGAAAATTCAGACGAGTGCAGATCATGATGAATCTGTAGTACGTATAAATGGTGAGCACGATGACTGCGCGAGAATGATTTATATCTATTATTTCTGTATTTTATTTTCGTTTTCCAAATCAAAATCGAATTCGAGACAGATCCAGTATTTAATCAATACTGTCTGAAAGTAAAAATTGAAATTGTGATAACAATTCCCCAAGTTTTTCCCCAAATATGTTCATAGTCCCCAAACATGTCCCCAAGATTTACTTATCCCCAAAAAATTCCCCAAAATGGGGACAAAATCCCCAATCTGGCAACACTGTTTATAATGGTGTTATACACTGTTAAAACTAATGGTGACACATTGCACCTTTTAGGGGTGAAAGGCTTGTCTCACTGGTGACACCCCTAGAGGAGCTAAAATGGCACCCTTAACTAGGGTGAAAGGATCGCACCCCTAATCCAGGGTGTTTCAGGGGGTGAAAGGACGGCACCTCAGGGAAGAATAATGGCACCCCTTATCCACAGTGTTCAATAGGGTGAAACGATGGCACCACAGGGGAGAATAATCTCACCCCTTATCCAGGGTGTCCCAGGAGGTGAAAGGATGGCACCTCAGGGGAGAGTAATGGCACCCCTTAACCAGGGTGCCCCAGGGGGTGAAAAGATGGCGCCTCAGGGGAGAAAAAACGGCACCCCTTATCCAAGGTGCCCTAGAGGGTGAAAGGATCGCATCTGAGGGGAGAGTAATGGTACCCCTCATCCAGGGTACCTTAAGGGGTGAAAGAATGGCATCCAGTGTGCCCTGTGGCATCCTACAAGAAATAGCACTCGCAATCTATGGCCCACAGTTGCAACCCCCCTCCCCCCACCCTGCTTGTCAAGAAATTGTATTGGTTTGAATCATGAAATACAAAGTGTTTACCCATTTTTAAATTGAATTCTGCAGAGAAAATTATCATGATCAGTCAATATTTTGAGTCTTTTTTTTTTTCTTTTAGATTGATGGAATATTATATTTTAAAACTCATTATCAGGTGTCCAAAGAAATATTGTAGCATATTTTTGTAACTCAGAGAGGGATAATATGAACCACAAAAATAATCATAGAAAGACAGAGAATTCAAATTGTACTTTCATTTACATGGAGAGTATTTTAAGAAAAATTCTAAATTTTAACTTTTATACAGTCTTTGCATTTCAAAATCACCAATCATAAGTCATCACTATTGCATTGTTAGTCATACCCAAAAGGTTTTGTTAGAATAAATCGCAAAATTTACACAAGCTCTACACCTATTTTCTGCCTCTAAAAATCACTGAGTTAGAGTCAAATATTGTGACTTTGTCATGCAATTTGAAGCCTGATTTTCAATTTTATGTTTTGAAGTTCTTGTAAAATCATGATTTTTGATTGTCTCTAACTCATATGTTTGGATCAAACTTTTTGGGTATGATTAAGAAAGGGCCAGTAACTATTTTTGTGATTGGGCATTTTTAGATGCAGGAACATTATAAAAATTTTATGTTTCTTGACTCCAAAATAAGAGAAAGTACAAATTGAATTATCTATCTTCATATGAATATTTTTATAATTTTCTTATAATTTCAGAAGTAATCCGTAACCATCTTTTTTGACACATAGTATATTGCTTGACATGTATTTTCATTATTTTATATATAGGGAAACTGAAAAGTATGGGGGCACAAAAAAATGCTATATCCTGTAAAATATATGCCATAATTTAATAATAAAAAAATAAAAGAAATAACAATATTTTAACAAATTTTTCACTGGCTTGATATTTATTTTTTACACAAGTTTGAAAACGAAAGATCACAGAATTGACAGTCCGCTGCAGATAATTCTTATTTAAATCATTCTATGCCTTGATAATTTCGCATCACATGCAGTGCAAACTGGGGATTTTCTATTTCTAGCTTTTCTACAGAAGTCAAGTGAGTTAAGATCTGATTTTTCGAAGGCAATATACCTGTTATTAAATATCCACGCAGATGGGTGTTGAAGGTCAATGTTGTTTTTGCTCCATGTGAAGGCCCCAATACTGCTGGAAGTTCCATTGAAATTATTTCGCTTCCATGAGGCCAACACTTCGTTGAACATATTAGTTGCTGATGATTTTGACGGTTGTGAACTTTTCGGAGGATTGAGATTTTCGTATATTAGAAGAAATGCTACAAAATTTTAAAATAAGCATTTCTCAGATTTTAGTTGTGAAATATCAATGTCAAAAAACACACCAATATTTTTTCAGCTACCCTGCTGTATCTAATTAAAAAAATGTAAAACACAAATTAGAAAAGAATATGTAATAAATGCTGTGTAACTTTTAAATTAGTAAGAATACTTCATATTCTTTAAAATTCTTCCAGAAAGTTAGCCATCAAGCTATGAAATGAATTATAGAAAATAAGTTCATTTTATAGTTGTGGTAAAATCACATATGAAATTGAGTAAAAAAAAATCATTTTTACAATATATGTAGTACTTACCTTTATAGTGAACTTATGCAAATCTATATTTTATAGGATATATCCACACAGGATTAGAAATTAAGAACTGTATGTAAGGTGTCAAAATAATTCCTTTTTTTTTTTTCGATGTGCCAACTGCATTTCATATTTTCTTATTTCTTTTTACAACCATGTTAATAGTAATAATATTGCATTGGATATTTAATTTTAATGTATTGAAGGGAAATTGGAGGAAACTTTATATATTAAACACTTTTTCTCACTAAACAAAATAAAAACTGACTTTCCATAAGTATGAAACTTGATTAAACTACAATATTTGGATTCTGGAAAAACTCATTCTTTTTATAAAGCTAATATGCATACAAAACAGATAATCAAGCAAATATGTCCACAGAGAGAAAATATGAGCTTTAGATATAACTAGGGATAAGCTAATTTTTAAAAAATCTGAGACTAACAGTACATCAGAAAATAAAAAGTTAGCAAATAAATGAATCTTTGGTTGCCAATTATGGTGTGGCATTTAAAACATTTCCAAATCACACACATTTTTTTTGTTTGTTTGAAGAAGGGAATACAAAAATTTTAAAACAATTTTAATACAGTTTCTTATTTTAGGAACATATAAGGATACAGAAATATCTCATAATAAAAGAAGATCTTGTTTACAGGGGTGTAATATCCAAGGACCAGTTTTATCAGTCATTGGTGAAAGTGAAGTTAACTTAGAGGTTATTGAAAGGTTGAAAATTCTTAAGACACGTGCTGATGTCATGGTACAGAGGGGGGATGTATGCTTAAATACAAATGAAAGCATTTGCTAAACAAAAATTAAAGTTAAAGAAAGCTAGCTATCAAGATTTGACGACTAGGAATAATTTTTCTATAATTTAGTTTCATTTGACGACTAACGACTGCTGATTTCTACTCCTGTATCCACAACAAAACACTTTCTGCCAAATTGTTTTTGTGTTTTGACTTATTGCATCTGAAATTTTTATCCAAAGAGCAATTATAATGAAAGAAATAAAACACTGAATTAAAAAAACAACCTTTTAGTTCAAATAATTTTTTTATTGTAAACACCAAGAATGTATTAAATAATATTAAACAAAGACGTAACACTATGTGGAACTGATGCCACTGAGAAAATTTTGAAGACATAAGTATCTAATAAAAATGATAAAAATTTAAATTGGCTTTTGCTATAGTTAACGTTAAACAACCAAAATAATGCATACCACAAAGTAACTAAGCTTATAAAACTATCAGTTTTTGTAATTAACTGTTTATATAAAATTAATACATAGCATGAGTAATTTAACAAGTTCCTTGAGTTGCGGAGCACAGTAACAGGTTGAAGCACAGAAATTTCTGCACCTTCTTCATGATAAAGAGTCGGAAACTTTTCTTGTATCAAGCATGGTAATGTAAGTACTATAAATGTAAGTTCAGTATCTGAAATAATAATAATAACACATTAAGGAAAACACACAACAAGACAGTTCAAATAAAATGTATCATCAAAGTACAGCAAAAATGGTAGATGAACAAAAAAAGAAAGAATAAAATTTAAATAAAATTTAAATTATAGCTCACAAGGCTATCAAAGCCTAACAGCTAATGTGCTCGCAGGTTCTGTGTGTAACGTGATAACTCTTTATATAAATATCAGATTTGCTTCAAATTTTATATGTAGGTTCATTCTGATAAGGCTCTTCACTGATTAGCATTGGAGGTTCATTTCTTAAATAAGAAGGGGGGGGGAGAAGAGAGTGCTACGCTCCTTAATCTATATAAATATGCAGAAATCATGCAGAATTATCACATTTTCTTCAAAATTTGTTAATAGGTTCACTCTGATAAGGCACTTCCCTGATTAGTTTTAGGGGCTCATTGGTTAAGTATAAAAAAGGATGGCAATTAATCCACTGTCCAATAACTTACAGTTGATTTCTTTTATTTTTGGAAGGGCATTGTTCTTTGAAATAAGAGTATAAAATACAGTTGTATGTATAGCCTGCGAGCTCAATGTCACCAGTTTAACTGGGCACTTTCCTCTTTATTGCATATTTTCGGACAGCACGAAAAAATTACATGACCAACTCATACTTGTCTTTCAGATATTCTTTTCCTGTATTATCATTAAGAGTTACAAACTACTTACATTATTAACCATATTTACAAAACATTTCTTGCAACAAAGTGTCTATTCCAGATTAGCAATGAATTTCCCTAACATGTACAGATATACCATACCAGTAATAATAATAAAAAAAATGAGGAATTTTATTCAAATTTATTAGTACGCCCCTATTATGTATCCTATATTGACACTAATCAAGGAATACACTATATTGCCATTGATTATGGGACACTAGCGATTTTAGATATTTTACTAAATATCTAGAAAAATACATGAGGAATCATCTCGAAACTCTTAGTGTATAAATATAATAGTATAAGTCATACAAATCCGTGAAGATTTTTTCCCGAAACTCCAAAAGAGGCCGTCAACAAATTAAAAAAGAATGAATATCTTTTGAATAACCCTGTCAAAACTAATGTAGCAAAAGAGCTCAAACTCTAGATTGTAATTGAATGCTTTAATGTAATAAGCCTTGTTCATTTTTATGCAAATAGCATGCATACTCGCAGAGTAATTAAGGTTTTTATAAAAATGTTCCCAAATTTTTCCAAGTTTTTTCCTTATAATTTTCAGAGTTCTTAATATAAAATATTATTTTTTTCAGAAAATATGACAAACAACATTGCACATAGTACCCTGTAATCAGAATTAAAAAATAATGAAAATTGTATAAAAAATGAGTTGGTTTGCTAAATAATTTTTTACTGCGCATGCGTCAACGATATCAAAATTTCATTTGCATATTATGTTAGCTAAATGTATAGAGCAACTTTTGTGAAAGTCACAAAATCATAACTTGAAAATTCTGACAATAATCGTCAATTGAATAAGTCGAAAATCCGTTATTCTCAAAATGAAGCAAAAACAAGAGGGGTTGAATCCATATATTCATTGATTAGTGTCAATATAGAATACACAATATGGGATGTACTACTGCATTTGGATAAAATCCCTCATATTTTTGCTTCATTTTGGAAACAACGGATTTTGTCCTTTTTCTATAGACGATTACTTTCAGAATTTTCAAGCTATGATTTTGAGACTTTTACAAAAGTTGCTCTATACATTTAGCTAACATAATATGCAAATGAAATTTTGATATCTTTGACGCATGCGCAGTAAAAAATTATATAGTAAACCTACTCATTTTTCATACAATTTTTATTATTTTTTAATTCTGATTACAGGGTACTGTGTGCAATGTTGTTTGTCATATTTTCTGAAAAAAATATTATTTTATATTAAGAACTCTGAAAATTATAATGGTAAAACTTGGAAAAATTTGGGACCATTTTTATAAGAACCTTAATTACTCTGCGAGTGTACATTCTATTTGCATAAAAATGAACACAGTGTATTACAATAAGGCATTCAATCATAATCTAGAGTTTGAGCGCTTTTGCTACATTAGTTTTGACAGGGTTATTCAAAAGATATTCATTCTTTTTTAATTTGTTGACGGTCCCCTATGGCGTTTCGGTAAAAACTCTTCACGGAGATGTATGACGTATACTATTATATTTATACACTAAGAGTTTCGAGATGATTCCTCATGCATTTTTCTAGATATTTAGTAAAATGTCTAAAATCGCAAGTGTCCCATAATCAATGGCAATATAGTGTATATGGATACAACCCCTCGTGTTTTTCCTTTATTTTGGGAATAACGAATTTTCAACGTATTCTATTGACGATTATTTTCAAAATTTTCAAGATGTGACTTTGCAACTTTCACAAAAGTTGCTCTATACATTTGGCTAACATAATATGCAAATGAAATTTTGATATCTTTGACGCATGCGCAATGAAAAATTATTTAGTAAACCTACTCAACATTCGAAATTTTTTTTTTTTTTAATTCTGATTACAGGGTATTGTGTGCAATGTTGTTTGTCACATTTTTTGAAAAGAATGTTACTTTATATTAAGAACTCTTCAAATTATAAGCAAAAATCTTGGGTAAATTTGAGACTGTTTTTCGGATTCGTAGAAAACCTTAATTTTTCTACGAGTATACATGCTATCGACATAAAAATGGACACAGTTTATTACAATAAGCCACTTAATCATAATCTACAGTTTGAGCGCTTTTGCTGCATTAGTTTTGACAGGGTTATCCAAAAGATATCCAAAAGGTATTCATTCTTTTTTAATTTGTTGACGGTCCCCTATTAGAGTTTCGGAATAAAACCTTCAGGGAAATATATGACTTGTACTACACTACCTGGCCATTGATTATCGTCCACTTGCGATTTTAGACATTTTGTTAAATATCTAGAAAAATACATGAGGAATTATCCTGAAACTCTCAGTGTATACACATAATAGTACAGGTCATATGTTTCCGTGAAGGTTTTTTCCAGAAACCTTATAGGAGACCGTCAACAAATTAAAAAATAATGAATATCGTTTGGATAACCCTGTCAAAACTAATGCAGCAGAAGCGCTCAAACTGTAGATTGTGATTAAGTGGCTTATTGTTATAAACTGTGTTCATTTTTATGTCGATAGCATGTATACTCGTAGAGAAATTAAGGTTTTTATAGAAATACTCCCAAATTTTTCCAAGATTTTTGCTTATAATTTACACAGTTCTTAATATAAAATAATAATATTTTCTGAAAATCTGACAAACAGCATTGCACATAATATCCTGTAATCAAAATTAAAAAATAATAAAACTTGCATAAAAGATGAGTAGGTTTACTAAATAATTTTTCACTGCGCATGCGTCAACGATATCAAAAATTCATTTGCATATTATTTTAGCTAAATGTATAGAGCAACTTTTGTGAAAGTCGCAAAATCATAGCTTGAAAATTCTAAAAAATAATCGTCAATGTAATAAGTTGAAAATCCATTGTTCCGAAAATGAAGCAAAAAAAATGAGGGATTGTATCCAAATGTACTAGTAAGATCCGTATTGTGTATTCTATATTGACACTAATCAATGAATATATGGATACAACCCTTCTTGTTTTTGCTTCATTTTGGAAATAACGGATTTTTAAGTGATTCTATTGACGATTATTTTCAGAATTTTCAAGCTATGATTTTGCAACTTTCACAAAAGTTGCTCTATACATTTAGCTAACATAATATGCAAATGAAATTTTGATATCGTTCACGCATGCGCAGTGAAAAATTATTTAGTAAACCTACTCATTTTCATACAATTTTTATTATTTTTTAATTCTGTTTACAGGGTATTATGTGCAATTTTGTTTGTCACATTTTCAGAAAATATTATTCGTTTATATTAAGAACTCTGCAAATTATAAGCAAAAATATTGGAAAATTTTGGGAGTATTTTTATAAAAACCTTCATTTCTCTTTATTTAATCACAATCTACAGTTTGAGCGCTTTTGATGCATTAGTTTTGACAGGGTTATCCAAAAGATATTCATACATTTTTTAATTTGTTGGCGGTCCCCTATAAAGTTTCTGGATAAAATCTTCACGGAAATAGATGACCTGTACTATATTGTTTATACACTGAGAGTTTCAGGATAATTTCTCATGTATTTTTCTAGATATTTTGCAAAATGTCTAAAATCGGAAGTGGACGATAATCAATGGCCAGGTAGTGTATTATATTTATACACTAAGATTTTCAGGATAATTCCTCATACATTTTTCTAGATATTTAACAAAATGTCTAAAATCGCAATTGGACGGTCATCTCTGGCCATATAGTGCATATCAGGAACTTTAGGGAACTGGCTAATTCTTTATTTCTCTTTTTGCTATATGGGGGAAAGTTGGGTGGAATGGGACTGTAGGTTTTTCTCTTTGTGCATTATTCTTAACATTTCATCGATCGCATACAAGATGAAGCAATGGTAATCCATTCTTCAGTTTACAAAAAATATTGATATGCATAGACTTGCAAATGTATGAAAGAAAAAATTATTTCAAAAATCCAATTTAAATTTGATTTATTTGCTCTCAATACATTAAAAGCTTGTTTATGTATAAATGTAATAGTTTCCCTATTTATGGAACATTATACTGTATATTATCCATAATTTAAACTAAGCCTAAAGCAGCATTTTTGTTTGAACAAGAAGTTTAACACAAACAAGGAAGTGGCGAGGAATGGGACATACCAGAAAAGGGATGAATGGGACGCGCCCAGCTCCTTTTTTTAATTAATAATAATGCTAATTGCTAACATGCAAATTTTTTAGAGGACAATATATTAATTATAACATTGATAATATATGCATTCATACTTCAAAATGTAAATAAATTGATGATTATTTAAAGGCGCAACGCTAGGCACAGAAAAAGACCCGGATGATAATGCAAAGTCTTTGGGGGCGCTCTTTTCAAATAGCTCGCCGAAATTTTAATTTTTACGTGATTGTTTTGCACAAGCTTGCTGAGGATGATTCGCAACCGGCGTAGTTTTTACTTTTTCAGTTTTGGTTTCAGATTTTTAAAAAAAAAATTACTTTAACTGACGAAATTGGTATAAACCGGTTCTGAAATTGAAACTACCGTTATACAAAAAATATAAAAGCAAAATCGAAAAAATAAAAACTAGGACGGTTATGGATCATCCTCAGCTGTCTTGTTCAAAAGAATCAGGTAAAAATATTAAAATTTGAGTTAGGTATTTCAAAAGAACGCTCCTATAGACTTTTACATTATCATCTTTACATTCTGAGCCTAGTGTGGGGCCTTAATGACACCTATGACAGAGAATCCTGAATTTTCATTCCAGTCATGAAGATACTAGAATTTTATATTGTGGCATATACATTATCAACTTGCAACCTTTGTTTGATTGTTTATCTTACTGAAACTATAGGTTATTTTTTGCCTTATAGCTTTTTTTAATTATTGCTGTCCCATAACTCTTAATGAGGAGGTATGAGACACATTTTGAAACTTACGTTCTCTTTAAAATAAAATAGTATTTGCACGCTATGTTTCTATATTGTTCAGGGGGATTAAAAAGTGTTTTACCTTGCATGCTATAAATTGAATTTTTTCTTTTTGTATATATATATAAATTCTTTTGTAAAAAAAAGTCCCACACCACCCCACTCTCCCCTATATAGATATTATATATTAATACACCAATTACATGAAAATAGAATTTTTATCAATAGTATTAAAATACAGTTTAAGGGCTAACAGTTTATTGTATATCCTTAGGTTTTTACCACCTTCTCCCCAGGTTTTTACCGGTAAAAAGCCAACCCTGTTTATTGGTCTTGGTTCAGAACGGGTGGAATGAAAGATCGTTAAAAATTATGTCATTGGAAAAATGTTTAAGATTTATAAATGACAGTGCAAAAATCACCTTTAAAACACGAGATCTTCATCACCTGCGGAAAGTTTTCACATTTGTGTAAAATTACGATATAAGTTTTTATTCATTGTTATATTTTTTGAACACACACTAATTCTGTAAACTATTCTGAAAGTTCAGTGGAGTAAATACAGATTGTTTTCCTTTTATAATTTGAATGTTCATGACTACAAATTTGTCATATCGGATGATGTCGATGATTGAGAAAGGGGGGGGGGGACTGATTACGGTCTAATCAAACCTAAATTATTATTATTGAAAAAAAGTATTTTATTTTATTTAACCATAAAATTCTGCTACTAAATAAGGTTTAATGCGAAAAAATACTTTCGAAAAAAAAAAAAAAATGGGTGTAAATCTGCATAGCCGATAATCAAATCATAAGGTTTATTCAATTCAATATTCTAACATTTTCTCACCTTTTTGAAAGAAAATGAAACCAAAAGTATGAAAATATGAAGTATTGGGAGTAAGAAAACATAATGGTAAACCCAAGATACCGCTAAAATCGGGTTTTTAGGCATTTCCCACCAAGGTATGACTTGGCTGACTAATAACGTTTTAATATGCAAATCGAGGTTTTATCCGTGATTTTTATCCTTAAATGAGACTAAATGATTGTTTGTGCTACCGCCTCCCGATCTTATCTTATTATGAAAATTATTTTGAAAATAATGGTGGTTAATAAGGGAAATATTAATATTGAAAACCCTGTAAATAAGTTTTGATTACTTTAAGATTTGCAAGTATTCAATTGTCTTAAATGAAAAAGTTACCCCCCCCCTCTCAAATAAAGACAAATCAGGTATACTGAAACAATATTAGAGAAGTTACGCGAGGCTGCAATATGGTGTGAATGAGCCTTTACAGGAGGGGTTCGGTTAGCATCTATCCGACAATACATGCAAAGCCGGCAAGATGCTGTCCGAGATCCCGTGTAAAGGTTAAAATTAAAACTTCGAGAATAAAATTAATTGCTTTTAACTGTATATAGACGCAAAAACATATTTTAACCTTAATTGCTCTGACAAAAATTGTCACATAACTACTGTGAGCTGTCTGTCAGACCGTTTAATCTGAAGATGAATAAAATGTTACATTAACTCTCAGAATACTATTTATGTATTAAACTTTATGTACAAGAATATTATAAATCAAATTCAGCTATTCAAAAGTATTTAGAGGTAGTAATAAGACTCCAAACTAAAATAATTTGACTAGTATCCATAGTTAAACTAAAAATTACAAGTTAAACTGTGAAACTTGAAAAACTCACGGTGTCTGAGACCACTAACAGCAGTTAAGGGTTACATCTAAACAGTTGAGTTTAAACACAAGGTAACATGGTCATAGAATATTCCGATTGCAACAAGATTCGTCTATAATAACTGATTTGTAATGAAAAAATATGTAAATATTTTTACAATCTTTCATTTCGCTCTTTCTAATTGTGCGCCCTTAAGATTCCCGTGCTTAGAGCAGTTTGCTCCAATTGCTCCTCGTTAGCTAAGGCCTCGAAAAATCATTTAAAAATATTGACATGTAAACGAGAAATTGTAAAATAACTACCTCATAGGTTTAACATTAGCAAGCGAGTATTTTGGTGAGAGTGTAGCTTGTAGCTTCATATATAATAAACTTAACAATCAATCATACTAACAAAAAAAATCTAATTTACTGTTTTTTTATGACATTACTTATAGGGATGTACGATAAATTAACGTAACAATAAAATAAAATAAAATAAAGTTAAATATTACCTTTAATCAGACTTTGCCCGGTTCACTGGTCGTGCAAATCGGATCATTAAGTGCTCATTGTTGTTTCATTGTAGCTCAGTGGTTAGTCCTCAATTAATATCGCCAATTTACACACTGCCATGTTTTGATTTGCTCACACCCGTACACTTTACTTTCCGACACCGAGAGCAGAAAGACACGCGTCATAGCGCATGCGCAAGTTGCCAGTCACCCGATGAGGTGGTTACGAAGTGCATGGCACCTTATTTAGCTCCCATTATCCAGTAACAGATCTGTCGTCACCCCAATCGCATATTCAAGCTTCAATGACACCCTAGGGTTCCAAATGGCACCGCCTTTTCACCTCCAGGTCCCAAATGGCACCGGTTTGTCACCTTTATTTTTAACAGTGTAGTGCTTTCGCAACTGAGAGGGAAGAAATTTTAGGGATAGTTAGGGAAAACCTCTAAGATACTGATAACGAACTATGGAAGGCAACCATTTCGTTTCTACTTCAGTACCATTGAGTTCAAAAAGATTTTTACTGTAGTGTGAGGCGCGGGGGGGGAACTTTACAAGTAATTGCTTCCCAGATCGGTTTACGATAAGCAGTGGGTCCCAGATCGGTTTACGATAAGCAGTGGGGTGGAATTGACTTTTTTTTACTTTCTGATTTATTTCGTTTTTACTTCTTCGCAATTCTAAACTTAAAATTATTGAAAGAAGTTTACGAAAAAAAATGTATGCATTTTTTAAACTTTATTTACTTACAGGGTGTCCAGCAAATGACATCCTGATTTCAAAATTAAATTTCTCAAAAACAAAGATCAATAGAATTATGCAGTAAACGGTTTGTTTATCAGGTAAGCTGTAAAAATCTTATGCAAAAGTTTCGAACGGTAAATATTTTGAAAAGAATGTGTTCTGATTGCAAAGAATGCTTTGATTTGACATTTTTCTTGCTTTAGATTGCTGCCAGAGAATGTGTTTTTCGGCTTAAAATGCCATATTTCATTTTTTTTTTTAATTAAATTTTTGAAATTTCGAAATTCTAAAAATTTACTTCGAAAAATCTATAAAAATTTGCACTGTAAGCTGAAAAATTATTTCTCTGCAGGCAATCTAAAACAAGAAAAATGTAAAATCAAAGCATTCTATGCAATCAGAACGCAATTTTTTCAAAATATTCACGGTTTGAAATTTTTACAGCTTACCTAATGAAAAAACCGTTTACCGCATATTACTATCAATCTTTGTTTTTTGAGAAATTTAATTTTGAAATCAAGGTGTTATTTGCTGGACAACCTGTACTTCACTTCTTCGCAATTCTAAACTTATAACTATTGAAAGAAGTTTACGAAAAAAAAAAAAAAAAAAAAAAAAAAAATGTATGCCTTTTTAAAAATTTATTTACTTATAGAAACAAATTGATTTATCACAGGTAAAAGAAAAATGAAATAATTATATAATTTTCTGTTGATTGTTTTATGGAATGTTAAAATTCTAATAAGTTTATTTTACATTAGTTTTTACTTCATTTACTATATTTACATTTCAAGTAATGTTAATATTCTTAAAAAGATTTTGCGAATACAATAAACTCTGTTCAAAGCGGAATCAATCGATACCGAGAAAATTTTCCGTAGTAGACAACATTCCGCCTTAGACAAATTTTACTCTACCTCTATGGATTTGCAGGGACTTGAGAATCTTTCCAAAATTAATAATGAATTTCCATAATACACAGAGTCCGCCTAACAGAATTTAATGAACTTGTAAAAAATATGCACTAACTTTTAAAGAGCTGTCTGAGATTGAGATTGATTTTTTACTTTTTAAACTAAAATATTTTTCTGTGAGATAAAAGTTTTGGGTAGTAATTATTCTAAAATATTTTTTTATTTGTCATAGATAATTTGTACAGCACATTATACTGCTACAAAAGTTTTCTCTGAAAGGGAAAAATTTATCTGAAGATTTAAAATCATTTTCATTATTTTGTATACCAAAAAGTATAAGAACTTTTAAATAACAAATCATTATCGTATTAAATTTCATTCCGCTGCACATACATTAAGAACCACTAAATCAGTAAAAAGAAGGAACATACAAGTGTGTATATTTTAAGAAATTATCAATAAATGCATACGCTGTTTTTTTTTTTTTTTAATGATATAATAGAAATTTTGGATTTGTTTAATGTATATACATATTTAATTAATATTCATATTTAATTAATTACTTTATTAATTATAAAACTGCTTGAAATCTAAACTGGTTGTTTCTGTCACATTTCCCAATTCATGTTTATTTATAAACACATAATGTAACGCCGCCTTACAGAAAGTTTAATCAACTTTATCGGTTTCTAAACATTTTAAAATAAAAAGTTCAGTAAAATATCTCTTTAAAAAATAATGCCAACAAATGTTATTTTGTTTGTTATGTTTTATTTAATAAAGTGTCAGAAAGTTTCGTGTTCTTGATTGAAGAAAAATACATTTCTCAGAACATCCTTAACGGATTGTTTAGGAAAAAATTCACATTAAAGCAGAACCCATTAGAAAATACTTTCTCTTATAAACAAGCCTTTTTAAAGAACACATTTAACACAAAGTCGAATTTTTATTAGTTTAACTATTCTAAAATAACAACATGACAGTTGAAGTTAACTATCGACCTATTATTTAGCTGCGAATAAATATATTTTAATATAAAAAGATCACGATATAATTATGTAATAGAACTGCATATAATGATATAAGCTCAATTCCTTTTAGAAATTGAAAAAAAATAATAATAGCACATCTTAAAATATGCATTAACAAGTATGAAAAATCATGCGTTAAGCATAGATTATGAAACACTTTCAACACTTCCTGGAATCTTGAACAAATCTTCGTTATTTAAATAAATAGTTTTACTATCGATACCCAAATATGTATTTCGATACTTTTGAACAGACCTGTATTTGATCTACCGGTTGATATATATCCTATATAATGCGAAAGTTTAGTTTAGCAGGAAAACGCCCAATAGGTTGAAATTTCTCTTTCAGCAATTTATACTAATGTATGAAAAATACTTCAATACTTTTTTTCAGCTCTGTAGTTTATCTAGAACTTTTTATTTATTTTTCACTCTTCAGTATTTTTTGAAGTCCGTTTAATTTTTGATAGAAAAGTTTATTTTTCTCTATTTAGTTAAAAGTTAACGATTTTCTGAAGTCGGTTAATCAAAATTATAATACAGGAAATATTATTGTAAAGCATACACGTTTGTTAGGAGTCGGGTTCGAACACGCGATCTCTTTCTTCAAGAAGTTGAGTTTAAATCCGGCGCCTTAGACCGCTCGGACATCCCGTCCGCCCTCTATTCATAGAACTTATTCAACACTTTTAATTAGCGAAAAATCACTAACTATTAGTTTTTGCCTAATTACGAAAAAAGTACTGAATCAATTTCGACGAAATGTAAATCTAAACCATTCTCGAATCCTCCACTGGAACGAACACACAAAATTTCATTAAAGTCGGCCCAGTCGTTTAGGAGGGGTTTAGTGACATAAACACGCACAGAAGATTTATATATTTATTTATACACTGGTGTCCAAAAGTTAAGCATAATTGGTAATTAAGTAATTATTTTTAAATAATGAAAGAAATATGAATCGGAATGTGCTGAAACTCCAGGTGTGTAAACAAAATAGTACGCGTCACATATTTTCGCGAAGAGTTTTCCCCAAAATCGAACAGGGGACCGTCAACAAATTGAAAAAGAACGAAGATCTTTTGGACAACCCTGTCAAAACTAATGTAGCAAAAGCGTTCAAACTGCACATTATGATTAATTGGCTTATTGTAATGTACTGTGTTAATTTGTACAAGGATAGCATGTATACTCGTAGAGAAATTAAGGTTTTTATAAAAACAGTCCTAAATTTTTCCAAGTTTTTTGCTTATAATTTGCAGAGTTCTTATTATAAAATAATGTTCTTTTCTGAAAATATGACAAACATTATTGTACACAATACCCTGTCATCAGAATTTAAAAATAATAAAAATTGTATGAAAAATGAGCATGTTTAGTAAATAATTTTTCATTGCGCATGCGTCAACGATATCAAAGTGTCATTTGCATATTGTGTTAGCTAATTGTATAGATCAACATCTGTAAAAGTTTCAAAAACATAGCTTGAAAATTCTGAAAATGGGAGCCTATAGAATCAACTCAAAATCCGTTATTCCTAAAGGAAGCAAAAAAATCAGGGGTTTTACCTAAATATAGTTGTAAGTGCAATATTGTGTAGGCACTAAACAATGGAATATGGATACAGCCCCTCATGTTTTTGCTTCATTTAGGGAATAAAGGATTTTGAGTTGATTCTATAGGCTCCCATTTTCAGAATTTTCAAGCTATGTTTTTGAAACTTTTACAGAAGTTGCTCTATACATTTAGTTAACACAATATGCAAATGACATTTTGATATCGTTGACGCATGCGCAATGAAAATTTATTTACTAAACATACTCATTTTTCATACAATTTTTATTATTTTTAAATTCTGATGACAGGGTATTGTGTACAATGATGTTTGTCATATTTTCAGAAAAGAACATTATTTTATAATAAGAACTCTGCAAATTATAAGCAAAAAACTTGGAAAAATTTAGGACTGTTTTTATAAAAACCTTAATTTCTCTACGAGTATACATGCTATTCTTGTAAAAATTAACACAGTACATTACAATAAGCCAATTAATCATAATGTGCAGTTTGAACGCTTTTGCTACATTAGTTTTGACAGGGTTATCCAAAAGATCTTCGTTCTTTTTCAATTTGTTGACGGTCCCCTGTTCGATTTCGGGGAAAACTCTTCGCGAAAATATGTGACGCGTACTATTTTGTTTACACACCTGGAGTTTCAGCACATTCCGATTCATATTTCTTTCAATACTTAAAAATAATTACTTAATTACCAATTATGCTTAACTTTTGGACACCAGTGTATATATAATATGTCCACTCTCAACGGTGGCCAATGGCTAGTTCCTCCTAAACCGTTAGTGATAGACATAGATTTCCAAGTACGAAAATGTTTTAAATGAGGTAAAGAAATACTTCAAAAGCAATTTGGGTCAATAAAAAAATTTCTTTAAAAAATACGAAATTTAAATTTTATACGATCTCCTGAACCTATAACTTATAGATAGTATAGTTTTTCTGTTACACTGACTAGTAAGAGAAAAAAAGGCCCATTATTCTACGATTAAAATTTTCCGTGTAATAGCTCTTTATAGTAGGATCATATTTTTTGTTGCTAATTAAGTGTTTAGTAGAAATATAATTTCGTCATTTAAATAAGTAAGAAAAATCATGCGTTAAGCACAGATTATGAAAAAATTTTCAATACTTCTTGAAATTTTAACAATACTTCGTTATTTTAGGAAATAATTTATACTGTCCATAACCAAATATATATTCCAATATTTATGAACAGCCCTGTATTTTACCTGTGGGTTTATATACGAATTATATAATAGGGAAATTTATTTTAGCAAAAAACTCCTGAAAGTTGAAATTTCTCTTTCATCAATTTATACTATAGCATTAATTGATAAATGAAGCATACTTACATAATTTTGTTCACCCTGTATTTTTTCTAGTATTTTTATAACACGCCAGTATTCTGCTAAAATTTAATTCAAACAAAAACATTCTTAAATTAATTAAATTACATTTACAGAAATTATTATCCATATTTGTCCAGAAATTTGGGGAAAATTCTCTGGACTATTCGAAAGCCATTCCAAAAGCAACTTATCAATGCAAAGTGAGTTTGCAAATTTGAAACTCTCCTTATGGTAGCAATTGATAATTGTAAGTTTATGTTTTGATAATTCAATTATAGTCTAATTATTTTTCTTAATATTTTTCTTTGAAAAAAATGTTCCATTGCAGTTAATCTACTGATAATTCAATTATTGTCTTATTATTTTTTTAATGTTTTTCTTTGAATTATGTTTTCAATTGCGATTAATTGGGCAATATAGAAATAATTTTTAGGTTTATCCTGATTTCTATTCAGAAATTAATCCAATTAATGTGTCCATTTAGCACTGCCCTTGATAATGAGCTAAAGACCACATTTCCAATATTATTCCAATTTGTTCCTACTCCTATGTTTCATATAGTTTGTCATTAAAAAGTTATTCCACATATATATATATGGGAAATCTCCTCCACTATTAGATCTGCATATTATTTTCTACGCATCGCAACTCTGATGAACAGGCTCTCAGTGAGGCAGACGATTTTGAAGAAACTATTAATTCCTAAGAAGCCAGACGATTTAAGCGGTAGAAAAAAGAACTGAACGGAAGAGAGGAGAATGGAATGTTTTTAGTTTTAAGTTGGTGTAAAAAGAACGTAAGATGAAGACGAGTTCCCGTATAAGATGTAATTGATTAATTAGAGTTATGATTGTTTGCTTTGTAAATAGTCTTATGTAAATATCTTTTTTGTAAATATTAACGTTTAATATAAGTCATTTAAAAGTTTAAAAACGGTGTCAGAATTTAATTTACCTCCGAGTTTATTTACTTATGTGTTCAAAAGAACTTTTTAAAGAAGAATCTCCATATATATACTATAACAAAGTACGACTAAAAATGAAACGAAGTTTTTTTTTAATTGTTGTTTTATTACTATTATAATAGACTATTAGCTTAAATTCTTTAAGTAGAATTTTATATCTATCATTTTACACTATCAATAATAAATAAATGTCATTCTAGTACAATTTATCACATTATCTCAAACTTTTATGAAGAAACATTTAGACCAGAAATTGGTATACGGATATATTGCAGGAATTTGTAATTAATTGGGAAAATATATTTGGCAACTAAAGCTTCACAGAAACTTCCACATTATATTTTTTATGATTTGACAATTTTGTTGCAAAATACTACTTATTTTGAAAACTGCAGATTTTTTTTTCAATTCGTACTACTAGTTCACACTCTCCCTATATATATTTATATATCTTGTCTTAATGAAATTAAAATAAGTTATTGGACTGCACCGTAACACATTTAGAATAGAAAATTTATATACATAAAGTATACAGTAAGTATATATTATTCAAAAGATTTTATGAATTATGATTAGTAATTGGATAAAATGCTGCTTATGTTTGCTCTAAAATTCAGTATAGCCACTTCATAACACATTTCTCTTCTTCTTCTTCTTCTTTCTTTCCGAGAGAAATAGGTTGATCTGATAATTGGAGTTCCGATAATTCTATACTGTAATTGATCAAATATTTTTCAACAAATTTTGATCTTAACCACTTAACTGATTCTTTTTTTACGTACAATAAAGTGAAAATATGTGATAAATAGCACTTTTTTTTTAAACTAAAAAAATCGTAACATTAGTCTAAACATTTTTGCCATTAAATAGCTTGAAATTTACTTGTAAAAATTAGGTGGTGTCAAAAAGCCTCGAGTGATGGCTGAGCAAAATCTACTTGCCCTTGTGTCTTGCGTTCAAATCAGTTAAATAATTAAAATGACAAAAAAAAAAAAAAAAAAAAAAAAAAAAAAAAAAAAAAAGTTAGAATTGTTAAATTTATTCTGGGCTGAAATTTTTAAATTCCCATGCCCAGCTTTAAAAATTTTTTGAATAGCAAACAAATGGGCTACCACTGAGCCACCTAATCTGCTCAATGAAAGCGGAAATTAAGGTTCTGTTTTAAAATCTAAATCACAGAAATGGTCGGATGGGATTAAATTAATCCATTTAATTAAGATTATGTAAGAAATTTTCGAAATTTTATGATTTGCTTCACATCGGAGATATTCAACTATAAGTATGCAAAATTTTAAGTCTTTAACTTACACAGTTTCGCAATATTGAAGATTCTGCCCTTATTCAGTATGTAATAAATGGAATTAATGACTCCATTTCTAAAAAATCTTTTTTGTATGGTTGTCCCAATATTGCTGAATTTAAACAAAAATTAAAGATTTATGAAAAAATAAGATCGGAGTATGAAAATGCAAAATTTCATAAATATAAAGGAGCTAAGCCTAAAATTAAATCCGAAGTTGAAGTTAAGAACAAATTTAAGCCTGTAAAGCCAAATATGCGTTGTTTTAATTGTGGCGGGAATAATCATAAGAGTATTAACTGTGTAAATAAAGATAAAGGGCCGCTTTGTTTTGCTTGTAACGCTTATGGTCATAAATCATTTCAATGTAATAAATCTAAAGATACAAGTGTTAAAAATGCTCAGTCACAAGTAAACATTATTACATCCCAAGATTTAATTCTGAAAGAGATAAAGCTTTATTCTTTGCGTTTAATCTCTTTAATAGATACTGGTAGCCAAAAGACTTTGTTAAAGAAAAGTATTTATGATAATTTGAAGAACTTTGTAGAATTAAAACCTACGAGTATCTCTTTGACCGGTCTAGGAAAAGCCTCAATTAAACCAGAAGGTTGTTTCAATTCAGAAATCGAAGTAGATGGTTCAAAATTTAAAATTACTATTTTTGTCGTTAAGGACAGTTGCATTAATTTCGATTTAATTATTGGCACTGATGTTATTCATCAAGGTACATTAACTATTTCTGAGAATAAAGTGAAACTGTTTAAAGCTGAAGTTCAGTCTAATGACTTTTTAGTTAATATTGTAAATGTTTTGGATGAGCCTAAAATTGATTTAACTCACATTGCTGACAAAAAATTACGTTCAGAGTTATACTCTTTAATTGAAAATTATGTACCAATTAAAACTAAAACAGTAGATGTTAAAATGAAAATTAATTTAACTGACGAAATCCCAGTTTGTTCTTCTCCTCGAAGATTACCGCCATGCGAGAAAAAAATAGTCGAAAACCAAATTGAGGAGTGGCTAGCTCAGGGAATAATTCGAGAAAGTTCTTCTAATTTTTCTTCGCCGGTTGTTTTAGTCAAGAAAAAAAATAACACAATGAGACTTTGTGTTGATTACAGATGTCTTAACAAAAAGACAGTACGCGAGCATTTCCCCTTGACAGTTATTGATGATGTAATAGACCAATTACATTCTGCCGAAGTATTTACCACCATAGATTTGAAAAACGGTTTCTTTCATGTAGATGTTGAAGAAGACTCGCGGAAATACACCTCGTTTGTTACTCATGAAGGACAATACGAATTTTTGAAATGTCCATTCGGGTTGACCAATAGCCCTAGTGTTTTTCAAAAGTATATTTATAATGTATTTCGAAACCTATTAAAAGATCACATTGTTGTCATTTATATGGATGATTTAATAATACCTGCTAAAAACGAAGCTGAAGGTCTAGAAAAATTAAAACTTGTACTCGAAACTGCATCGGAATATGGATTAGAATTAAATCTTAAAAAATGCAATTTTTTGAAGCGTGAAATTGATTTCTTGGGGTATAGAATCATAAATGGTAAATTGTATCCCTCTCCACTGAAGACTAAAGCGCAGTAATAAATTTTCCCGAACCAAAGTGTACCAAAGATGTTCAAAGTTATTTAGGATTGACAGGATACTTTCGAAAATTTATAAGAAATTATTCGGTTATAGCTAAACCGTTAAGTGACCTGCTAAGAAAAGATTCAAAATTTAAATTCGATATAGAAGAACAAAGAGCTTTTAATGAACTCAAACGTATTTTGTCGTCAGAACCAGTACTTTTAATTTACAATCCCAAAAGTGCGACCGAAATCCATTGTGATGCCAGTATTGATGGCTATGGAGCTGTTTTAATGCAACAATCTCCAGTAGATAATCAGTTTCATCCAGTTTATTTCGCCAGTAAAAAAACCACCGAAGCTGAACGAAAGTACACTAGTTACGAATTAGAAGTTTTAGCTGTAATTGAAGCCCTGAAAAAGTTTAGAGTATATGTGCTAGGTATCCCATTTAAAATTGTAACCGATTGTAATGCATTTAAAATGACTATGGATAAAAAAGAAATGAGTACAAAAATAGCTAGATGGGCAATAATGTTATCCGATTTTGATTATGTTATTGAACATAGACAGGGTAGCAGTATGAGACATGTCGATGCATTAAGTAGGTATCCTATTTGTATGGTAATCCAAGATAGCTTAACTTTAAAAATTATCCAAGCTCAAGAAACCGATGACCATATTAAAACAATAAAAGAAATCCTAAAGGTGAAATCTTATGATGATTCTCTAGTTAAAAATGATGTTCTTTATAAATGTGTTAATGGTAATGATTTATTAGTTGTACCGGAAGACATGCAAATGAATATAATCAAGGCCGCTCTCGAAAAAGGTCATTACGCAGTTGCAAGAACAGAGAAAAGTTTAGAAAATGATTTTTACATCCCTAAAGTTAAACAAAAAATTGAGAAATGTATAGCAAATTGTGTTCCCTGTATTTTAGTTAATAGAAAATGTAGTAAACAAGAAGGCTTACTTCACCCAATAGAAAAAGAAGAAGCTCCATTACATACGTACCATGTTGATCACTTAGGTCCATTAGAAAGCACTATTAAAAATTACAAACATATCCTTTCGGTCATTGACGCATTCACAAAATTTGTTTGGTTGTATCCCACAAAATCTACCGATGCTGCCGAAGTAATTTCTAAATTAGAAATCCAAAAATCTATCTTTGGAAATCCAGTTCGAATTATATCAGATAAAGGTCCTGCATTTACCTCTAAAGCTTTTGAAGATTATTGCATCAATGAAAATATTAAACATATCCCGATTACCACTGGATTACCCAGGTCTAACGGCCAAGTTGAGCGTCTAAATTCTGTCATAATATCTGTTCTGTCTAAATTGTCTGTCGATAATCCTAAAAAATGGTATACACATGTAAGCAACGTCCAACAGGTGATAAATTCGACTTTTCAGAGAAGTATAAGCACAACTCCTTTTGAATTGATGTTTGGTACTAAAATGAAACTGAAAAATAACATTGAAATTACTAGTCTTCTGAATGCTGAAATACAATCTGATTTTACAAATAATCGCGAAGATATGAGAAAAAATGCTAAAAAACAGATTTTAAAAGTCCAAGAAGAGAACCGTAAAACTTACAACCTCAGACGAAAGAAAGCTAACAAATTTAAGATTAATGATGTGGTTGCTATAAAACGAACACAACAAGGTCCAGGTTTGAAATTAAAACCAAAATATTTAGGTCCGTACAAAGTCATAAAAGTAAAAAATAATGACACCTACGATGTAAAGAAACTTGGATTCAACGAAGGACCCATGGTCACCAGTACATGTGCAGAGTACATGAAGCCGTGGACGGACGAAGCTTAAAAAAAAAAAGAATTTCACCGATTGTGACACTATACCAACTATGACAAACCTCTGGACTGACAACTAATAGAATTTTAACTTTATTCTCGAAAAGACGAAAAGACGTAAGGTAAAAGAAGATGAAAAGACGTATGAAAGAAGACGAAAAGACGTAAGATAAAAGAAGACGGAAGACGTAAGAAAGAAAAGACGAAAAGACGTAAGGTAATAGAAGATGAAAAGACGTATGAAAGAAGAAGACGAAAAGACGTAAGATAAAAGAAGATGAAAGGACGTAAGAAAGAGAAGACGAAAAGACGCGAAAAAAAAATATATGAATTTTTTCAAGAAATAATCTAAGCTTTGATAAACAATTTGGATGATGACTTCTTTTTTTCAATTTAGACTTTGGATGCTGCTGTGTTTTTTTTTTCTTTATCTTTTCAGATGATCCAGCTGCTGTTTCCAGCCAACAAGAATACATTCGAGGACGAATGTCTCATCAGTATGGCCGAAATATGGGAAATCTCCTCCACTATTAGATCTGCATATTATTTTCTACGCATCGCAACTCTGATGAACAGGCTCTCAGTGAGGCAGACGATTTTGAAGAAACTATTAATTCCTAAGAAGCCAGACGATTTAAGCGGTAGAAAAAAGAACTGAACGGAAGAGAGGAGAATGGAATGTTTTTAGTTTTAAGTTGGTGTAAAAAGAACGTAAGATGAAGACGAGTTCCCGTATAAGATGTAATTGATTAATTAGAGTTATGATTGTTTGCTTTGTAAATAGTCTTATGTAAATATCTTTTTTGTAAATATTAACGTTTAATATAAGTCATTTAAAAGTTTAAAAACGGTGTCAGAATTTAATTTACCTCCGAGTTTATTTACTTATGTGTTCAAAAGAACTTTTTAAAGAAGAATCTCCATATATATACTATAACAAAGTACGACTAAAAATGAAACGAAGTTTTTTTTTAATTGTTGTTTTATTACTATTATAATAGACTATTAGCTTAAATTCTTTAAGTAGAATTTTATATCTATCATTTTACACTATCAATAATAAATAAATGTCATTCTAGTACAATTTATCACATTATCTCAAACTTTTATGAAGAAACATTTAGACCAGAAATTGGTATACGGATATATTGCAGGAATTTGTAATTAATTGGGAAAATATATTTGGCAACTAAAGCTTCACAGAAACTTCCACATTATATTTTTTATGATTTGACAATTTTGTTGCAAAATACTACTTATTTTGAAAACTGCAGATTTTTTTTTCAATTCGTACTACTAGTTCACACTCTCCCTATATATATTTATATATCTTGTCTTAATGAAATTAAAATAAGTTATTGGACTGCACCGTAACACATTTAGAATAGAAAATTTATATACATAAAGTATACAGTAAGTATATATTATTCAAAAGATTTTATGAATTATGATTAGTAATTGGATAAAATGCTGCTTATGTTTGCTCTAAAATTCAGTATAGCCACTTCATAACACATTTCTCTTCTTCTTCTTCTTTCTTTCCGAGAGAAATAAGTTGATCTGATAATTGGAGTTCCGATAATTCTATACTGTAATTGATCAAATATTTTTCAACAAATTTTGATCTTAACCACTTAACTGATTCTTTTTTTACGTACAATAAAGTGAAAATATGTGATAAATAGCACTTTTTTTTTAAACTAAAAAAATCGTAACATTAGTCTAAACATTTTTGCCATTAAATAGCTTGAAATTTACTTGTAAAAATTAGGTGGTGTCAAAAAGCCTCGAGTGATGGCTGAGCAAAATCTACTTGCCCTTGTGTCTTGCGTTCAAATCAGTTAAATAATTAAAATGACAAAAAAAAAAAAAAAAAAAAAAGTTAGAATTGTAGAATTGTTAAATTTATTCTGGGCTGAAATTTTTAAATTCCCATGCCCAGCTTTAAAAATTTTTTGAATAGCAAACAAATGGGCTACCACTGAGCCACCTAATCTGCTCAATGAAAGCGGAAATTAAGGTTCTGTTTTAAAATCTAAATCACAGAAATGGTCGGATGGGATTAAATTAATCCATTTAATTAAGATTATGTAAGAAATTTTCGAAATTTTATGATTTGCTTCACATCGGAGATATTCAACTATAAGTATGCAAAATTTTAAGTCTTTAACTTACACAGTTTCCGAGAACGAACTCTGAACGATAAACAGAGAAGTGAGACTAAAAGAGTTTATTTAGGTAAACGAAACTCCCCAAAATTAATATCAACCTGAACCGATTCGATATAAGACTCTAGAAAAAAAAAAAAAAAAAAAAGCCTTGTAAAAGTTCTCGCATCCGACCTTGCCTTCGCTAGGGACGATTCTGTTTAAAAGAATAAAGACAAGAAATTCAATGCACTGAAAAAAAAAAAAAAAAAAAAAAAAAAAAAAAAAAAAATCTGTCACTGGTATCTAGAAAATAAATTGTGGCTCTAGAAAAAATAGTTCCATGTCATCCTTATAAATTCTAATTCCTTTGGCTTGAGAGTTGTAGTTAATATTCTAAATGAGTAGTCCAGAACTTTCCCTAAACTAGAAAAAAAAAAAAAAAAAAAAATGGGTTTCAAGCTAAATCTTCAAAATAACTAAATTTCATAACTGTTCCCTGCTACTTTTCAAAATAACTAAATTTCATAACTATAAATTGTACTTTCAAAAATCAGAATTTCCTGCTCCCTGACTTTCCAACACAGATATTAGGACTAGAGTTTAGAGACATCTTGACTACAAAATATTGTTTCCTGAAGCAGAAAGCAATGTCCCAACTGGAAATTCTGGTTTTACGAAAAAAAAAAAAAAAAAAAAAAAAAAAAAAAAAAAAAAAGGGCTTTACGTTAGATTTATAAAAAGATCTAAACACTAAAACTGTAAATTTATGTTTACCGAACTAGAAAATATGGTTTTTAGACTAGATTTTTATAATGGCCTAAATTTCATTGCTGTAAGTTCTGGATTCTTGAGCTACAAAGAAATGGGCTTGAGGTGATATTTTGAAAATGGCCCAATCTGCATAACTGTAAATTATGGTTTGTAAACCAGAATAGCAGGGAATAGGAAGTTAAGGTTTATTAAACCAGAACTTATTATTCCCTGCCCTTCAAAAGCAGATTTTAAAACTAGTAATAAAATAACAAAATATTAAATCCTCAAAATATTAAAATAACAGCAGTATTATCTCTCAGTGGGGGATCACTTGCTTTGCTTAACCGATAAAGTTAAATTTTTTGTACCGATAAAGTTACAATTTGTTTATTTCTACCTTCATTATCGTTTGGCGACATTAGCGCACCCACGGTGGGAGCTAAGGGAGCTGAAAGCCCTCCCAGACCGCAAGATTAAACTAACTATTTAAAATTTTCTAAAATTACGAAAATTTACTTTTACTACTTTTAATATATTCTGAAAAATATAAATTTTGAAAAACAGTATTCCTTTCACAATTTTTCCTTATTTTTAAATTTTCTAGTGAAATTTGCAATATCAGCATTTATAATATTTATCAATTAAAACAATATTTTCTTTTTATTTATCAAAGAGGTTTAAGCCTTCAGAATTAGCCCCTCCCTCACATTTCCCTGATTGCTCCCCCTTCCAATAATTAGTCTTCGTTCTATATCAAGTCATAGAAAAAAAATGTATGTCCAGGAACGACACATCTCGTCCATTTTAATAAAATGTTTAAAAAAATATCAGCCCGAGCTCGCCTGACATTCCCATAGCTGCCGACTCTCGCTCTTTTTTCTTGAAGGGAGGGCGAAAATATTTAATAGAAATATTTACTTTATTTAATCGGCGGATTATGGCGATTTGAAATGTTAAAATTTACTATAAAATTTTATCGGGCCAAAAAAAGGGAGATGTTGGCAGCTATGCATTTCGGGCTAGATCAGGAAAATATAGACATCTAAAATATGCTAGCCCCCTCTAAAGCATAATTCTGGCTGCGCCAGATGTTCGGCGATACCATTTGTAAATAAACATACACAAAAACTAGTGTCGAATATCTGTATTCCACAAATTCAATATCTGATCCATCTCTACATAGAATTTTCCCAATTTTTTCGGTAATTAAGAAACACATATGAGCAACTGATTTTACATTTGTAAAAGTAAGAATCAAAATTTGTACGTACCGTTAAATTTCTCGACTATTAATAAAAAGTTTTTTCTTCCATTTGTCCGACATTGCTCTTTACGTACTTGAACTTTTGGCTATGCTTTTTCTTTTCCGGTAGAAGACCCAAGACCAAACAATATTAAAATTCTCATAAGTTATGTCTGAATCCGCTATTCACATTCTAGAACGTTTCCCTATATTATCGTTGTCAAAATTATTTAAAAATTTTGGTAAATAAATGCGAACACGAGAAATGATTTATACTATAATTCTAATTTATGAATCAATTCCAGAAATCAAGCTATAATTTCTCGCAGTTCGAACGATTCATAATATAATATACAGTTTCATCCTCTAGAAAACTGTTGACTAGAAATTCTCGATCATTTTGTCGATTCGGTTTATTTCTTTACCTTATTCGCATAACTCGGACATCTATACTTCTAGTTAAGGGATTTAGAAAATGACTATTTATCCGTTCTAGATGGAAGGTGGTATACATACATACATATATATATATATATATATATATATATATATATATTCAGTGTGAGATTGACACTTTATACTGAAAGAAAAAGCCTGGAATGGAAATTATCAGGATGCATATTTGGCACATAAAATGTATCTAAGATGATAGAAAGCATTTAATAAATAAATAAATAGTTTATTTCTTCGCTTACATTTTTGCTCAATCTTTAATTTAAATAAAAATGGACTACGCGTACAATAAAACTGGGTTTGTAGAACAGAATCGATGACAATAAATTACATCTTTATTTAATCATTTATATACAATCTTACATACATGGTAAAATAAATCTTGAGTTGCATAAAATTAGTATTTTTCAGAGTACAGATTGAAATGAATTACGGAAAAAAGCGCACCTTTTTACATAGCATATATGGGTATTTCTATGAGCACAATACGTGTAAGTCACATACTACGATTTTGTATACCAGTATTTTAGAACGGAAATATATGACTTATTTTGTCAGAGATATTTCATTAATTCAATAAAGCGATGTAAACCTTTCGAAAATAACGGTGGCCAACAACTTAGCAGTTACTAATAATGATGTGACTTACACAATAAGTGCTCGTGGTAATACCCATATTTAGATAAATCTGATAATAATACAAATAGTTAATATTAGAATATAAGTGCAATATTGAGACGATTTTTTGAAATTTGAGTGTCATTGCTCTTTCGGGACTGAGATGACAGGAGGGGGGGGGGGCGCTTTAAAAGTTATATCAAAATCTGTCATGGCTCCATGTAAAAATTTTGTGAGGTACGGAGAATAAGAATATAAACACTAGGTACTTAAATGTATTTTTTAAATTCCGTCTTCCTTGTTCTTCTGTGGAGTGAGGGGTCCGTAAGCTTCGGATTTATCTCCTATATTTATTTTTTAATAATATTTATAATTTGATTAGTTATAATTTTAATTATATAATAATTAATATATTATATAGTTATTACTTTTTATTGTCATTATACAATTAAATATTGATATTTTATTATAGTTCATATTATATTTATGTAATATATAATATAAAATAATAATAATAATAATAATTAATAATAATAAATAATAAATAATTCATAATAAATAAATAATAAATAATAAATAATAAATAATAAATAATTCATAATTCATATTCATAAATGTTAAAAATTATGCTCGTTAACAAAAATTTAACTAAAAATTGATGATATTGTATTAATTCAATGTAATAGAATTAAAGTGAATGCATAAATAAATAAAATTAAATATTAAAAATTACTTTCATCAACAAGAATTGATTTTAAAAAAGGAATACTTTATCAACTCATAATAAAAATAATTGTACAAATAAATAAAATTAAATATTAAAAATGATACTCATTAACAAGAATTTATTTAAAAAATGATAATGTTGCTTTATTATCCGCCATTACTGAAACTATTGTCATGTACCTCTAACAAACTCGCTACGTAACCCCATGGGTATATCGTACCCCTGGCTGGAAACTGTTGGCCTACGAGAATTTATAAATGAGACATTTGTTACTACTTTAGTTTTTATAACTTATTTATCTACAAGTTCAATATTTATCAATTTCTTGTCACTTTTATCTGATCACTTTTTTACGGTGTCACATTTTTGCACTCCTGTTTTACAGATCATCCCCCCCCCCCCATACACACACTTTCCTGTCATCATGCGCACACACATGCACTTAAACTTTTAAAAAATTTAATATCTAAAAAAATAATAATAAATAAATAAGTAAAAGTTCAACCACATGCGAAAACTAAGAAAAAATCCAAAATTATTCATTTCATGTTTTTAAAAATTATTTAAAAATACTGAATGCACAACCGTTATATTTGTTATGTTTGATGCACTGTGTAATCGGGAAAAAAAGTTCTAACTTAATAAAAAAAAATTCTCAAAGTCTTGTAGAAATATGTTCCGACTCAATTTCTACAAAAATTTTTGATTTTACTTAACATACAATAAAGATTCTTTTAAATAGTACCTTTAATCCTTTTGACAGCCGAGCAAAAAGACAAAATTGTAATGTTGTTTTCTCTGTAAGTGTTTGTTTGTATGAATGTCGGCCAATTTTCTACACAGTGGGATATAGGCCCTAATGGGTGGGATGCCCTCCGTGGGGGATCTTTCTAAGGGAACCAAACCCGTATTTACGCAAGGTTTGTAGAAAACCACGGAAAACTCTGAACAGTTAGGCCGTCGTTCGCGATTGGGTTCGAACTCAGTACATACCGTCTACCAGTATGGAGGTTAGAACCTCGCAGCCACTGGTGGGGCTTTTCTCTGTAAGTGTTTTTAAAAGATTAAAAAAAAATGTGTTTTCTCCAACATGATGTACAATTTTTTATTACACATAGGTCTAAAAACATCGAGATTTATAATCATAAACTAATTTATTAAAATTGGATTATGTCTGTAGAATTATATTAATTTAAATAATGCTAATATTGCAGTGAAACTTGCAGCTTAATGAACGGATACATCAGTTCGCGGCCGTGAAAAGATTAAGGAATACTGCATACATAATCAGGAATGATTTTTAAGTATATTTTACAGGAAATACACTTTAACAACATTAATGATTACTTAGATTTTTCGACTTTCAACATTCAAATAAAGATTTATTAAAAAATTAATATGGTTTAGAATAAATGAAAAAAAAAAAGTTAAAAACATCATAACTTTTCAAGCTATATAATAAAAAGTAGATTTATGAAAATATTCCTATGTCATTTTATTAAAGACTTTCTCAGAAGCTACTTTCTGAATTCATTTCTATTCGGAAACACATAAGATTAGCAGGTTTTTTTATTCAAAAACTATGTAATCGAATGGTGTCATATCCATTTTTTGATTAAAGCAATTTAAAAAAAAACTTTTAAAGTTAGCGTTTTGAATAGAATATCTGGAAGCAATAGCAGTATAAAAGAGAAAAATGTGCAACCACGTGACAAGAATTTATATTACTACAAATATATATATCTTAATTACCAAATAATTTCTTATTTACCAAAAATGGAAAAAGGTATTGGATTCCAAATTTCTTCAATAGTCAGGCCTGTCAATTTTATACCTTTACAGTTAAAAATTAGTCAGAAAATGTATCAAACTTACACGTTGTTGAGAAGTGAATTTAAAAATTACCAAGAAGTGTATTTTCAAAGATTAAATCATTTTCTCAAAGTGGCCAAGTCTGTTCAAAAATCAGTAAAATTTGGCTTGTTCTAAAATTTTTGCAAAAAAGGCATATGCTTTCAAATAACCATTATTTTACAATTAAATATTAAAATTCATTCTTTTTAAAGAACCGTATACTTCTAGGCTTATTAGATAAAGTTAAACGTATGAAAGGAGAGCCTACCTGCTGCCTATGAAGGAATCTTTTGAACAGAAAACTTGGAATTTTCTTTTAAATTTCTTTTAAAATGTTCATCCATGCAAAATGGAAACAATAATACGTTTGAAAAAAATATATTATACATTTACAACTAGGATTAATGATAACTGAAACATTTGTATACTACAAATAGAGGATTTGATTAAAAATAAAAATATCGCAGCCTACGACACTTTTACATAAATAAAGATTATAACTATGAAAAAAAAAAAAAAAAAAAAAAAAAAAGATTAATATAAGATTTTTTTGGTCAGAACTATTTCGTAAGAGTAAATGTTCTGTAGAAATTCACTCGGGTCAGGCCGTGCTCGGGCCAAAACTTTTAACTTTTATAACGGGCCGGTTCGGGCCGATATTTTTTTCATTCGGGCAGGGCCGGGCCGAATTTTTTTTACTACGGATTAAATTTCAGCCCGTGCAGACCTCTGATTCATATAACATAAATGAGCAAATTTATACAAACACACAAAACTTGTAAAAATTTAACCTGGCTTTAACGGAATTCTGTTTTAAATAGAAATGTTAAATGATGCTTTCAAAAAAAAAAAAAGAAAAGAAAAAAAAAAAAAAGACTATAAACATACATTTGCTAGGACGAAAACCTGTGGAAACAGAATTTTTCGCAATATTTGTACTTTTATCTTGACAGATTTTTCTTACAGGTCACATGTGAACATTCATCATTCTGCGATTTTGTTTCTTTTAATTAACTTAATGAGAAAAAAATGGTAGTTTCAATATGTATAATTTTCTTGAAATAGAAGACTTTTCGCCATACTACATTTGATTATTTGAAACTTCCACAAAAACATCTGCCAACAAGTACATAAAGAGCAACAAGCTGGTTTACGTTCAATTGTTATTTAAATAAACTAGCAAAAGCCATGCTTTGTTTGGATTCGCGAAGCATTATTTTATAAAACAGATATTTGAAAGTAAAAATATTTTTTAATATTATTTTTGCATCTTTATTAAACAAAAACGTTATTTTATGTTTTGGCGCATTTTAATTTTTTATTTATGATGTAAGACTGGCATAATAAAATATTTTCGAAGCAAACTTTTACAAAATATTTTTAAATTTTCAACTAAAAGCTCTTTTAAAGATGTTTTTACAATTTCCAGTAGCCACTGATGTTTTTTAAAGTTGTTTGAAATATGCATGTTTCCAATCTTTGTAATTAACATCAAATTATCTTTGATAGCTATTTTAGAATAATATATTTGAAGAGAGCTTGAAGAAAGTTACTTCGTCAAAATTCTATTTTCTGGAAAAACATTTGAAATCTGCTCTCGTTGATACTATGAATTTTTAACAGTAAAACTTTTTTTTCTAATTTCTTCATTTTTATGCATGTTAGTGCATGAGAATTTTTGATATTGTAGAATTTTTCGTAAGGAAAATTTCTATTGAATGCTTAATTTTGAAGGATTTTCACTCTTGACAACGTTATGTACGTTTTTAAGCCAACTGGTGCCTGTATATCCTCAATATCTACAACTGCTTCATGTAAAATTAAACCTTGGGATTTATGAATTGTAACAAGCTAACTGCAGAAGAAATTCTTTCCTTGGGCAATTTATGCTTCCATTTTTCTAGAATTTAATTATTGGAGGAATTGGTACGCACCAATTCTTATAAGTTAAATTATTGTAGTATTCAAATTTATCCATGATTATTCGCGATATCTGGTCTGGTGGCTTGTGATTTTCTTTATTACGTGCAACAAAGTCTAAAGTCCCGTTCACTAAATCTTTTTCGGTCCACAAATAAGAACGTAACATTACTTTAGATCCAAATGATAAAGTAAGAAATGATTAAAGTCAATTTATCGTTTCTGAATCGGCCAACTTTGCTTTAGTACATTTATAAAGAGCTTGAATCGAGGCAACAACTTCATGCTTCAATTCTTTTAATTTTTCATTTATATAGCAAATTTAACAATTAATTTTATTTGTTTACAATTATTTTGTTGCCACTTTACAAACAAAAAAAAATAATCCACAATACTTTTTTTTTTTAATGTTTAAGTGTCATCTGTGCAAACGATTTTGCTGAATAATGAAAACATATTTTATTTATTAAATTAATCATGATTCTATCTATTATAACTTACTCCATGATTTATATTTTTTTCTGAAAATATACGCATTTCATTTTTTTATTTATTTGCTAAAATGCGTCCGTATTGGAAATGCATGTAAAATAAATTAATTAAAATAATAAATTTTTTTATGTTTTACTGTAAAAAAAATTATATTCTGCAAATCTACAGATCATAATTTATTTTTGTGTTTAATTTGAAGTTAAAATATTGAATAGTTTTTTTGTAAAGTGTACGACAAAATGTAATTTGAGTGGCCTAGTAGAGGATTCGCTTCGCTCATCCTAACTAGCAAAAGCCATGCTTTGTTTGGATTCGCGAAGCATTATTTTATAAAGCATACATTTGAAAGTAACAATATTTTTAATATTATTTTTGCATCTTTAATAAACAAAAACGTTATTTTATGTTTTCTCACATTTTAATTCTACAAATGTAAGTTCAGCCAAATAACTATCAATTTCCTAGGAATTTTTTATTTATGATGTAAGACTGGCATTAAAAAATATTTTCGAAGCAAACTTTTACAAAATATTTTTAAATTTTCAACTAAAAATTCTTTTAAAGATTTTTTTACAATTTCTAGTAGCCACTGGTGTTTTTTAAAGTTGTTTGAAATAGGCATGTTTCCAATCTTTGTAATTAACATCAAATAATCTTTGATAGCTATTTTAGAATAATATATTTGAAGAGAGCTTGAAGAAAGTTACTTCTTCAAAATCCTATTTTCTGGAAAAAACATTTGAAATCTGCTCTCGTCGATACTATGAATTTTTAACTGTAAAACTTTTTATTCTAATTTCTTCGTTTTTATACATGTTAGTGCATGAGAATTTTTGATATTGTAGAATTTTTCGTAAGGAAAATTTCTATTGAATGCTTAATTTTGAAGAATTTTCACTCTTGACAACGTTACGTACGTTTTTAAGCCAACTGGTGCCTGTATATCCTCAATATCTACAACTGCTTCATGTAAAATTAAACCTTGGGATTTATGAATTGTAACAGAAAAAGCTAACTGCAGAAGAAATTCTTTCCTTGGGCAATTTATGCTTCCATTTTTCTAGAATTTAATTATTGGAGGAATTGGTACGCACCAATTCTTATAAGTTAAATTATTGTAGTATTCAAATTTATCCATGATTATTCGCGATATCTGGTCTGGTGGCTTGTGATTTTCTTTATTACGTGCAACAAAGTCTAAAGTCCCGTTCACTAAATCTTTTTCGGTCCACAAATAAGAACGTAACATTACTTTAGATCCAAATGATAAAGTAAGAAATGATTAAAGTCAATTTATCGTTTCTGAATCGGCCAACTTTGCTTTAGTACATTTATAAAGAGCTTGAATCGAGGCAACAACTTCATGCTTCAATTCTTTTAATTTTTCATTTATATAACAAATTTAACAATTAATTTTATTTGTTTACAATTCTTTTGTTGCCACTTTACAAAAAAAAAAAAAAAAAAAAAAAAAAAAAAAAAAAAAATCCATAGTACAATACTTTTAAAATTTTAAGTGTCATCTGTGCAAACGATTTTGCTGAATAATGAAAACATATTTTATTTATTAAATTAATCACGATTCTATCTATAATTACTTACTCAATGATTTATAATTTTTTTTTTCTGAAAATATACGCGTTTCATTTTTTATTTATTTGCTAAAATGCGTCCGTATTGGAAATGCATGTAAAATAAATTAATTTAAATAATATTTTTTTAACGTTTTACTGTAAAAAAAATTATATTCTGCAAATCTACAGATCATATTTTATTTTTGTGTTTAATTTGAAGCCAAAATATTGAATAGTTTTTTTGTAAAGTGTACGACAAATTGTAATTTGAGTGGCCTAGTAGAGGATTCGCTTCGCTCATCCTAATTAATGTTTTTAGTTTTTTTAAGTGCAATAATACTATACGATTTTATACTAAACGATTTACAATAATGTTTTTTATGGACTGTTAATACGAAAAATATTACATTAAACAACTTCTCAAAATTTTCAATTTCATTTCATCAAAACTTGCAATGATGGCTTACTTTCATTTCTAAAATAGTTAGGTATATAATATTTTGAATAGAGATAGATATGATATCTTAAATCTTACGAAAGTTTTCATAAATTACACAAAATCTCAATTGTAAGCACTTCTTCATAGTTTGAAAGCAAAAGAAGATAAAGTAGGAAGGAGGAGGCCTTACAATGGAGATATTTTAAAAGATCATTAAAATAGTCTTCTTCATTATTAATTTAGGAGTAAATAAGGCAAGTCTAGGGGTGAGAATCTTTCGCATTTCGGCAGATTTTCGATAAATATTATCTAAATGTCCCCTCTCTAAAATCTCCCCGAAACAAAATTTAAAATCTTTACTTTTTAAAAAAAAATTACCTATTTATTTGTTATTTTATTTTACCAATAAATGAGTCATATAATCTTTCCCTTCCATCCTACTTACATTACTTTTAGAATATTATGCTTAAACATATCACCCAGAAACTAGAAAAAATTATACATACTTTTTTTTTTTATATAGTAAATTTAAAACATAACTAATGATGACAACAAATGAATAACAAAATAAAACACATGTTAAGGAATATTTTTTCCACTTGTGTTGACATGTGCCCCACGTGTGTTCACATCTACCCCGCTATTGGAGAACATGTGGACAGTATTTTAATTTATAAATTTATTAAAAAAAGTAAGAAGAACTAGAAGAGAGATTTAAAAAAAAATAACATGTATAAAAAGAAAAAATTCTGCTAACTATGATCACTAGGTTCTGTTCATAAAAATTAATCCAGTCATGAGAAAAAGCTATGTTAAATGCGAACTGTTTACATGTGCCCCAGTCTCCCCTACACACACACACACACATATATATAAATATATATATAGATTTTCAGTGGCGCCAACTTATATGGGGCTATAGGGCGCGAGCCCACCCAATAATTTGACATCTAAATCCATCCATTATTAATTGATCCCACCCAATATTTTTTTAGTTGTTCAAAATTATTTTGAGACCACTCAATATTTTTCAAAAGTTTGCGCCATTGTATATATTTAAGAAAAAGTATAAAGGTGTGCTGATAGCAGTTCTGATAGCAGTTCAATGTTAGAATTTTTTAATGACGTAATTTCTTCACATATAATGTTATTCTAACATTAGAATATTGTTTTTTTAATAAACCTTTTTTTTTCAATATCCAAGTGTAAATATATTTGTTTATGGAAAGGAAATATTAGTAGTGTTTTTTTTTTTTTGTTTTTTTTTTAATGAAAAAATTGTTTGAATATTACCTAATTAGTTTTTTTGAAATAGGAAATAAAATGAATCGAGATTTTTAAAGGAATTAAAAATTTAAATAATAAAATTGAAAATGTAAACTTAAAAAATGCGAAAAATGTACATGAAAAAGGTTGTTAAAATACTAAAGTTTCTAAAGTTACCATAAAACTTTTTTAATCGGTCTATTTTACAGTTATCACTTCTCGATTTAAAATCAGCGTGCTTCAATATACTTAAATTCATTTTTTTTTCTTTCAGAGAGCCCGAATCACAATTTAAATACTCCAGCGACAGTGTCACTTTCATTTTCTGAAAGAAGCTAACCCAAAGTGATTGATTACACGTTTGACATTTAAAGAGGAGTTCCAATTGACCCTCGAATTGACCTCTTGTTACCCCCAACAGCGAAACGTAGAAATGAGATACCGCTTTCTCCTTTTGATGCTTTTAGCGATATATTTCAACAAAGATGGGGAGTTTTGCAGTTTGAATTTTCAAACCACTCGAAGTTGGAGATAGGAAGTAGGGAAAAAATTGCGAAAGCGGCATTAAACCGTTTGTAATACAGTAGAACTTGGATAATTCGAACTTGTTTAACACCATTGACTTTCTAATATACGTATCTTAGGTCATTGTTTAACACTAGGTGGACAGCAATGATCAGTTTACTATACAGAAATAAATCGGCTGCCAACAACAGCAACCGATTCTCATGAGTCTACTTAGAAGATAATCATGCGATACAAAAAAAACCATGTCATTTATGTATAAAATAAAATTTCACAAATTTTATGGTGTGAGTTTAATATTTAAAAAATCATTGTTTTATTTTAAAATCGTGTGCTCATAAGCGAGATTTATGCACTCAAAAATAAAAGGATGTAGACTTTTGAGTGTTGTAAATATTCACACAAAATTCGCATGGATATATTAAGCATAAATTTTTTGTATGACACATGAATTAAAAAGAAAATTCTTTTTATACTTGTGCTTTCCATTTAACAAAAATGTGTTATTTAATCATTAAGAAGATGTAACCCAATCACCGCCTTCAGCTCAATCGTTCGGAGTTTTCAATAGTTTTTTTTTAAACCTCTAATTTCCTAGTGTAGGTACTGGTTGGGTTCTTTTAGTAACACCCACTCGGAGAGGATCCCCCGCCCCCAGGCTCAGGGCAGTAGCTAGAAATAAATAATAGGAGGAGGTGGGGATGCTCAAGTCGGGCTCATATTTTCTGCGTGTGTGTGTGACGCAGAAACATAAATTGGCACATATTCATACAGTAGCTACTGTTTCTTATTAAACTTTTGTAATAACTTCATTTTAATCTAAGATATGAAAAGTATAGGATGATGAAAAATTCGTGTGTATAACTAGTGCAAAATTAAACATCATGTTAGCTTCATATATGCAAATAGGATCAGAGAATGTTCAAACACTTATTTTAGTTACAATTTAGAATTTTTGTAAAACTGTTCAAAACTAAATTAGATTTTTGAACAGAATTTCATTTGAATTTTCGGAACATAAATTCATTTAGTGACTTTGGAATCTTTTCGAGGGGGGGGGGGGAATGTGAGCCGCCCGTAGCTCTCCCTTGGCTACGGCCCTGTCTGCCCCCTTTTAGCGCCTATACCTCATGTCGATAATTCGCCCTCATAACCACAACACAATTAAAAAGAGGCTCGACTTCAATGACTTGAAGTTTATATAATTTTTTCGATGTATTTCGGTAACAAAAATAAAACAAATATCACGTCTGGACATTTTAAATTATATTTATTGAAATTTTAACTGTACACATCAATTGCACAACATTTCTGTGTAAAAAATAGACTATATGTTCGATTTTTTATGAAGAATATCCTTATAGATAGTGTAACTTGTTCCACTGTCTCCTTTCTCCTCTGGAAAATATAATAAAAAAAATTGTAATTTAAGAAATTACCCCAACCATTTGAAAAATGTTTCACTCGATACATTCATCTATCATTTTAAGCTAAATACCAGTTGTTTTATTGTGTATTATCCGTGCCACTGCTATAAATGACTTTATACATGCTGCAATTTGAAGGTACGGTTCGTTTAAATTATATCACTCTATTGTCGCCAAGCATAAAAGTTGGCGACGAAAGAAACATTTCAAACTATTTAACATTGTTGGTGCAAAAGTAATCATTATTAAAATACAGCTTTGGCATATACTGTTATACTTGTAAGACTTTGGCATATATTGTTTGATTTTACAGAGCAGAATTTTGGTGATGGAGGTTTTAAACCAAAATCGATCGCAGCACATGCATCTGTGAATGGGTCCATCAGACATCGAATCAAAAAAGTTTTTTCCCAGTTTTTCCCAAGCCGATTGCTTTTTAGTTTTCTTTTTAGGTGGTGGAAAATCAAGAGTAATAGCTATAACATTTTCCGGCTTGTTAGAATCACTATTGGCACTCAAATTTTCCTGGTTAGAACCGACCGATAGTAAAACGCCATGGCTAGTGGATTGGTCGCCCTGGCGACATGATGTTTTACAATTAATCGGTTCGGCATTAAATTGCTTCCTTTTTCGTGATCGCCTTTCAACACGTAATTGGTTTTCAGCGGCTCAATAATCTTTTGATTTTATCATTTTCTGCATTGAAAGACGTTTTTGCGCCAAACCAAATACAGTATTACTCAGTTATCCCGTCGACCAATTTCGCCAAATGATACGAATCGCCAAACTAATAAGCAACTTATACATGTTGACTGTGTTTAATATCATTGAATGCGATATTCACGTTCATTCATTTCTTTGGCTTCGGCTTTTTCCGTATCTGTTAATTTCCGTCTACCCATTTTTAAATTTGTTAGTTTTCTCCTTTATTACAATGATTTTAACCATTTTAATTTACTATTCAAATAAAAATTCTTCTAAAAGTAAAGAATTTAATTTAAATTCAAATAAAAATTCTTCTAAAAATAAAGAATTTAATTTAAATTCAAAAGTGGTAACATCATTCAAAAGTGGTAACATCATTCAAAAGTGGTAACATCATCGGGTCCATTCTCCCGAAAACAACAACCATTTTTCAAATGGTTAATAAGTTACTAATTTGTTTTCATTACTTGAAGTTGAAATGTCGAAGCTAGTTGCGTACATAACATTTGTCCCGAAACAGCTCAAAGTGAAATACTGCATGTAATTAATCATACTGTATGTTAAATGTTTAGTTTTCGAATTTGCTGTTACTATTCAAGCAATTAGATGAAATAAAAGTAAATCTCAAGTTGAAATGATTGGTTGTGTTTATAACGACCAATTATCTGTACGAGGGATAAGAGCCCTAGGCGAAGTGTCCTCCGTGGGGGGGGGGGGGGGAGAGATCTTTGTAAGGGAATCTAACCAGTATTTACGCAAGGCAATCTTAAATTCGAAGAAAACTTCAAAAAACTCTGATGGGTTAGACTGACGAACGCGACTGGATTCGCACTCGGCTCCTCCCATATTCCAGTTTTGAGGGCAGAATCTCCCACCCACTGAAGGTGCAAGTTGAAATGGAAAGAGTTTCATTTAAGGGGAAGTTTAAACTGTCGATTGAGTCAGGTTAAAGCGAACGAATTAAAAATAGCTTATTACTTACTTTGAATCTAAATAAAGATGGATCAGATCATCTCCTGATTCTGAACTAAATGAATATACCGTTTTTCGATGGAAGTTCATAGAATGTGAATTAAAAATACGTTTACCTGTATATGAATGCAATTAAAGTTAATGAAGCCTTTGTTTATTTGAAAATAAAGGGGAAAAAAGGGTAGTAATTTAACTAACTGTTTTAATTATTTTTCAACTGTTTCTATACTGTTAAAGAAGCATTGAAGGAATTGAACACATTGAATAAGTTATAGAACTTTTTGATTTAAATATAATAGATACTATTAATTGAAGTACATATTTTATAATGATCATATTGATTGATTAAAAAGAGGCTCTACTTCTATGACTTAAAATTTTTATAATTTTTTCGATGTCTTTCGATTACAAAAACGAAACAAATATCCTCTTTGACATTTAAAATTATATTTATTGAAATTTTAGCTGTACACATCAATTGCGCAATATTTTTGTGCAAAAAATTAAGAATATGTGTTTGATTTTCAATGAAAAATATGCCTATAGAGGGCGTAACTTGTTTCACTGTCTTCTAAAACTAGGAAATTGCATGCGACTGCACGCAGTTAATCCACGAAAACGCTATAGAAAACTATGTATATATATATAAACTGATATAGAAGCAGTTTAAATGAAAGGACTGAAACTAATATACCTTGTTTAAGAGTGCTGTTTAAATAGGTAAAGAAAAAATGAACTTTTGTTAAAAATATGCCAGTGAAGTTAAAGAATCTACTAAAAACAATACTAACCAATAGGTTACTATGTTACTTTTATGCTTGTAAGAGACTCTTTGGTGCAAAACACTTTTATTGCGAATTGCATGAATATAAGAAATATAGAGTGACATAAATTAAACATTTAATCTTTGTTTTGTTTACAATACTAAACAAAGGTTTCCTCTGTTTCTGTAAACAAAAGTTTCCTTTCATCGCCTCACCAGTGGCCACGAGCTTTTACCCTCGAAACTTGTAGACGGTAGGGTTCGAACCCAATCGCGACCGTCGGTCTAAGCGTTCGGAATTTTCCGTGGTTTTCTTCGAACCTTGAATTTCATTGCGTAAGTACGGGTTAGGTTCCCTTAGAAAGACACCCGCGGAGGCATCCCCCCAGGGCTTATATCGCACTTGATGACAATTGTCCGTCACAGAAAAAACCGAACCAAACCTGTTACTTTCACCTTTGCAAAAGATTTTTTGGTACTGCCATCTATTGCAAATTGCATGAATATCAGAAATATATAGTAACATTAATCAATGATTTTTTTATTCATATTGTTTGCTTCTTTTTTGGGCTTCAATCTCTTTCAAAATTAACATTTTATGAATGAAATTGTATTAAAAATATTATTTTGGTATTTTAAAAATATTATCGTTTATGCTTTTATTAAAAGCTATTTAGTAAAATCAGTTTACAAATGGCAAACAATCAGAAAAAAGGCTAGTTATTTACTAAAAACAAAGAACTAATTTAGAACATGACATATTCCTAAAATATTTTAAGTTTTTAACAAAGGGGGTAGAAAAAAAATACATTATTCCGTTTCCTAATCTTGGCAAGTCTTCATCAACCTTCAACCCGCTGTTCAACTCGCAGTTGAGAAACCTTTGGTTAGCAAATCTAACCGTCGGTTAATATTTGAAATTCATCGTTAACTTCAGAACCGAGATCAGTCAACCTAGGGTTACTGAACATCAGGTTGAAATAAACATACCTGATTGGCCAAACGAATCACATGACGTACGTATCCCGTTCATGAGTACTGTACTCACGTATCACCAATTTTTAATTACGAAGCAAAAACAAGTTTTTAAATGCATACTTGTACTTAATTTTTATATAGATAAATTTCAAATTACCGTTGAGATTTTGTGGTTTTATTCGTTCCCAAAATTAGATTCAAAGATTAGAAACACCGATACAGTTATAAGATTTTTATTTTTACAAGATTTTTCGTTACAGTAAAATTCTTTCATAAAAGTTACTTGATGAAAAAAAATTATATTTTTTCTTTAATAATTAAATTTAATAAACGATTTTATGACCAGGCTAGCAATAGTAATTTGAATAATAGAAATAAACGAGCTAGTTTATTTATTTATTTATTTTTCAACTAACATTAAAATATTGAAAATACATCTATTTTCTCAAATATTCATTCTAATGTTTTTCTAACGTAAATGTAATGTTTTAATTAATTTAACAAAAGTAATTGATGCGTAAATTTTTAAATGTGAAAATTTTCAAGATAAATTTTCTGAAAAATGCTTCTAAACAAAAGTAATTATTTAAAACAAGTAAGAAAATTAATTATTATAGTGCATTATAGTTCAACGGCTTATTATTTTGCGATCACAAAATTCTTGCTTTTACGATTGCATGCTTTAAACAAATATAAAAAAGCTGAAACTGAAATGTAGGGAAAAAAACTGCTTTTCTTTTTTATTATTAAAAAAAAAAAAAAAAAAAAAAAAAAAAAAAAAAAAAGAAAGAAATCTAAATTATGTAACCAAATGTTTCATATCAGAACTTTGTTTCTATTGGCATTCAATAGATGGCGCTACCTGATATCAAAATTGCTAGGCAAACTGAAGCCTACGAAGCCTGGAGACTCATCACAAATTAATATAATTTTCGTTTACAGAGGTAAAATGTTGAAAAAACCCTCAAAAATTTAAAGTAACACATTCTTTCATAACATCTTTTATAATTAACATTTCGTTTACTTAATAAAGTACAAGCAGCTCTCTTGGAAAAAAATACACCAATGTTCAATTCAAAACAGCCGCCATCTTTGCTTCGACTGCCCATGCGCGGTCGAATAACCTCTCTTCCATATTAAGGTTGAGTAACTCAACTTTTGTTTTGGTTTCTTGTCCGAATTCGGCAGGTTGAGTTAACGGTAAATTAGGATTCACATTCAACTGAGAGTTAAGCGCTGAACTGGCGGTTCAGGTTGATGGAGACTTACCGGGTTAGTCTATTACCATGGCCGACTATATCTATAAGCAGGGCCATCGCTAAGACTTTTTGTTGGTGGGGGAGAGGAGCAAGAATTGCCAAGTCAAATTTTAATACTTGCCAACTCATTTTACAATTTTGCCAACTTACCACAATTAGAAAATGTAATACAGTCCCTATTTGTTAAAAGGTTAACAATATTCCCAATTAGTTTTGTAATTTTTGCCAATTCTATCAAAAATTGAAAATATATTATAGTTTTTATTAAAGTTTTAAAGAAAATTTGCCAACTAAGTTTGTGAATTTGCCAAGTGTAACAACATTCACGAATGTTTGGGGGGGGAGGCTCCCCCCCCATCCCCCCCCCTTAGCGAGGCCCCTGTCTATAAGGCTCATATATTTGAGATTAATGTATGAAGTCTCCCGCTAGAGGACGCTGATACTTTGCCCAAGTTATTTAGACCAATCATGTAAACCCTATACCAAAACAATAACACATGTGCAAACATGTACACAGAACAGAAATCAGCTTATTCCATGCTAATAGACGCTTTCAGTCGTGATGTCAGTTATGACGGTTTGCTTGGATACTGACTCCAAACAAACGGTTGCTATGGTATATTTTCTATTTTATTTACAATTATCGCAACAATTTTCAGCTATATATAACAGACACGTGTTTAACGCTTTATATGCAATGATACCATTTCCTACGATGTATATTTAATAAGAAATGAAGCATAGCAACCGTTCGTTTGGAGTCAGTATCCAAGGAAAATGCCATGACTGATGTCACACTGTCACGTGGTCGAGCACATGGTCCAATGAAATGATTGAGGATTTGAAGCTGTATCAGACTTCATTTTTTCGGTGGTTTTTAGCGAAATAGATCGGCTGGTAGTATATAATCGGCGTTGGTATTACTTTCTCATAAAATATTAGCATTAATTTGGTGCTGCCATCTATTATCAATATTCTTAAATTATTATTATTTCTATGGTAGAGGATTTCAAGCTTTTGGCCTGAAATCGTTTGGAACTAGAAATACCGGGAAATGATTTTAATGTGATGTAATCATAAATTTTCTATAATTAAATAATTTTTTTTTTTTTTTTTTTTTTTTTTTTTTTTTACACGAACATGATACTGATTTCGTGGTGTGCGAAGAGAAAATTGCGCCCGTGGAAAAGTTAGAATTTGGTGCCACCCTCCTCCAACTCTTTCTTGTAACAGGCGAAAAATGACATTGGTAGTACAAATTTGAAGCCCCCAAATATATCCGCACCCGGGACGACCGTACCCTTCGCCCCCCCTCCCTCCCTTTCTCACGGCGCTGGGTCAGCGGAATCAGTTTGAGAAATCCCAGTCTATGCAGTGGCGTAGCTAAGGGGGGGCAAGGGGGGCGTCCGCCTCGGGCGCCGAGGCCTAGGGCCGCCAAATTGAGAGAAATTGTTATATATCTATATTGGGGAGGGGGCGCAAAATTTCTTGCTGGCCCCGGGCGCCAAAAAACATTGCTACGCTACTGAGTCTATGGAGTTTTTATTTAACAGGTGAATTGATGTTTTTCTGCCGTTACCTGCTGATCAGAAAAACAAAAATTCCAAATATGTATATAGTTTTGAGTAAGAACAGTGCTGTATTTGGAAGGGAACGCCTTTATCAAAAATATTTGACTTGTTATTGATAAAAAAAAAAAAATCGCTCACAAGCAATTTTTTTTTCGAAGCGAAAGGGTAATTTAAGCTAGTTTTACAAAAATTCGTTTACTGTATGTATTCAAATACAGTATTTTAATATTAAAAAATTCGAATGCAGAAATTTTCTTAATATTAATCAATTCGAATAAAATCTTTTACCAATATGAAATTAGAAAGGAAATCTGTCATAGTAAAAATGATGTATTAAACATTTTCTCAAGGCTCCACCAGTAACCGGGAGGTTCTGACCTCTCAACTGGTAGACGGCAGGTTGCTGGGTTCGAACCCAATCGAGGCTGTCGGCCTAACCGTTCGGAGTTTTCGTGGTTTTCTTCGTACCTTGCGAAAATACTTGTTAGGTTCCTTTAGAAAGACCCCACGAAGGGCACCGCCCCCATGGTCCTATGCCTCTAGTGTAGATAATCGGACGACAAAAATAAACCAAACCAAACATTTTTTCAAATAGAATTTTATTTATTTTTGTTTATTTTTTTATGTAAAAAACATGTAGAATAGAAAGAACAGCTGTTGGTATTCTCCAATTCTAAGTATATAAAGGAAGAAGAAAATATCACTTTTATTGTTATATGAGGGACCATTGTTTAGATTCCATTATCTTTCTTACTGTTTAAAAATTGTAGAGCTCCAAAATGTTATTTATACCAGGGCTCTTTTCAGCAGAATTCCGAACCGTTCGCTTCATAGGACATATTCATTACTTCTATTTTCGCCTAGAAAATGCGACTTATGATAACAAATATTTAACATGATTAGTATTCTATGGCAATTTTGAATGTTATATGATTAAAGTTTTTTATTTGGTTTCTTTTGAAATTGTTATTATTCAAATTCAGTATTCAAATTTCTTATTATATTTCAATTTTTTTTAGTACATGTGTTGTGTGATCTTGGTTGATTGAATGGTGTACAAACATCATTTTGCAAGTTAAAAGGAAAAAAAAAAACAAGGCACAGGGTTTATCAAGATATTATAATTTTATATACTATAGTATTTAAGGTTTAATTATAAGAAGATATTAGTATTTAAGGTTTGTCTTTTTGGATAAAATAAGGTGAAGATTTTCATTCAAAATTTGTAATGGGATTGATTTTCAGGCAGAAGTTAAAAGACCTCCACAGTAGAAGAAATGTAATTTCTATTAACACATATCGAATATAGATGGCAGCACCAAACTAATATTTCACTTTCTATTATATGAAACAAAATTATTAAAGAGGATGATTCCTAATGATGAATACCCCCACCACTCCTGTTTAGCAGTGGCGGATCCAAGGGGGAGGGGGTCATGGGGGTCATGACCCCCCCCCCCTGGAGCTCTTCAAAGAGATATGTACAGTGTAAGTAAAAAGTGCTAAAACAGGAACACAACATTTTTTGGTTGTGATCGACGAAATTTGAAATTTTTCCACGAATTGTCTGCGAAATTTGCGATTTTTCTTCACTTGATTGGCAAAATTCACGATTTTTTCGCACTCGATCGGTGAAATTCGCGATTTTTGCGAAGCCGATCCACGAAATTCACAATTTTTCCATGCCTAATCGACGAAATTCACGATTTTTTGAGTGTGATCGACGAAATTTGAAATTTTTCCACGAATGGTCTGCGAAATTTGCGATTTTTCTTCACTTGATTGACAAAATTCACGATTTTTCCGGGCCCAATCCACGAAACTAGCACATTTTTCCGTTCTTGTTCGATGAAATTTCTTCAACCGCTCAAAGATTTTTTTAATTTTTCCGCGCATCATCGACAAAATTAGCGATTTTTTTCGTCCGTATCGACAAAGTTCGCGAGTTTTTTGTACTCGATCGCCCGAATCCGTGCTTTTTACGAAGCCGATCGACCATATTCGCGATAATTTCTTTCCCGATCGATGAAATTGTCAAATTTTGTCCGCCATATCAATGTAATTCTTGATTTTTTTCATTCCCGATCGATTGTATTTTCGCTTTTTACGAAACTGATCGACCATATTTGCGACTTTTTCGTTCCCGATCGACAAAATTCGCAATTTTTCCGTGCCCTACCAAAAGCGATTTTGTTGTTCCTGATGAATAAATTCGGGCTTTTTACGAAAGCCATCGACCATATTCGGGATTTTTCCGTGCCCAATCGACGAGATTCGCGCCTTTATCCGTTCTTGGTCCCTGAAATACCGCACCGAACAATAAAATTCGCGATTCGTAACTGACTGATGAAATCTGCATTTTTCCCCGCCTAAATTGTTGAAATCTGTAATTTTTTTCTCGCGATAAACTGATAAAACTCGCTATTGTTCTGCAGCCGCTCAAAAAAAATTTCGATTTTTCCGCGCATCATCGACAAATTCTTCGATTTTTTCTTGCCCTATCAACGAAATTAGCGATTTTTTTGTACCGATTCGACAAAATTCGCGAGTTTTTCTTACCCAATCGCCCGCATCGCTCTTTTTACGAAAACAATCGACTACATTCGCGATAATTTCTTTCCCGATTCCCGAAATCGTCAACTTTTGCGTTCCATATCAATTCGAAATTCGCGATTTTTTATTCCCAATCAACAAAATTTGCGATTTTTCCGTTCCCGATCGAATAAATTCGCGCTTTTTACGAAGCCGATCGACAAAATTGGGATTTTTTCGTGCTTTATTAAAGAAATTTACGATTTTTTCGTTCCAGATCGACAAAATTCGAGATTTTTCTGAGACATACACACAAAATTCGAGATTTTTCGAAGGCCGATAGACAAAACTCGCGATTTTCCAATGTACAGTTGACGATATTCGATTTTTTCGCGCTCGGTCAACGAAATTCGCGTTTTTTTCGCGCGGAAAACAGACAAAACAGGCGACTTTTCTGCAACCTATGAACAAAATTTGCAATATTTTCAAGTACAGTGAAACCCCGATTTTACGTGCCCCGAATCTACGTTTTTCCCGCATTATACGTTTTTTTGTTCAGGTCCCAGTTTTTCCGTATAGTTGTAATGTTAATTTAACCCGGATCGTAAGTTTGTTATTTATGGAATTTTCCGCATTTTACGTTTTTTCTGGAAAGTAAAAAAAGGAAAAAATGTTCTAAAATAAGCAATAATTTTTCCTTTTGTGCTTTTTAAAACTTAATCCACGTTGTTAAAAGTTATGCAATCTATGAAAACAGAAACGCATTCTAAAGACTCCTGTCTTCTGAAACTGGTCCCCCCCTAGTTTGTTGAACACCTGCTGTCGCGGACTGCTCCCTTCCCTCCCCAGGGTAGCTGGCGGGGGAGCAAAGTAAAGAAACAACACACTTTATTGGTGTAGGGATGAGATGGGAGGGGGGAGAAGAGACAATCCAGTTACCAATCAGATGGGGTGGCTCATTTCTTTCGTCAGGGAGGGAAAGGGATCCTTACCTTTCTTAACGTTTTCAAATGCTGTTTAGCACGCGGTGGTTGCATTTATAACCTTTTTGTGCCAAAATGACGAGTAAAAAACGCAAAAACTTTTCTGTTGCTGAGAAAGCCGAAATTGTTAAACAATTTGATGAATTCCACGAAACCAAAGTAGCGTTTGCCCAGTTGCAAGGAATTCCCGTAACAACCCTGCAATCCATACTACAGAAAAAAGAATGCATTGAAAAAAACATCGAAAAAGTCGGAGAAAAAAATGCTAAGAAACGGAGAACATCAAAAAAATCGCCGTACGACGAGCTGGAAGGTATCTTATTAAAGTGGTTTAAAGAAGCTCGTGCCGCGAATGTACCTATAAATGGCACGATACTAAGAGAAAAAGCTCTAGAAATCGCCGATAGGCTTGGTGGTTTGAAAGATTTCACAGCTTCAAATGGCTGGATTGACCGAATGAAGAAAAGACATAATCTTGTGTATAGATCGCTTTCGGGAGAATCATCAAGTGTAAATGAAGCTACAATAGAAGATTGGAAGAAAAATCTACCAAATTTGACCAAAGGATACAAGCCAAAGGACATATTCAATGCGGATGAAACCGGACTTTTCTTTAACCTCCTACCGGATAAAAGTTATGTTGCAAAAGGAGACTCCTGCCATGGAGGGAAGATGTCTAAATTGCGTCTTACGGTTTTACTTTGCTGCAATTCTGATGGAAGTGAGAAGCTGACGCCTCTTGTTGTCGGAAAGTCGCGCAACCCACGGTGCTTCAAAAACGTGAGAAGTTATCCGACAAAGTACGAAGCAAACAAAAATGCGTGGATGACCAAACCGATTTTCGAAGACTTTTTGCGCAAACTAAACAAAAAAATGGAGTTGCAGAATCGTAAAATAATTTTATTTATTGATCAATGCAGTGCACATCCGGTTTTGCAGCTGTCTAATGTGCATGTCGAATTTTTTCCGTCAAATTGCACAAGCAAATTGCAGCCTTGTGATCTCGGCATTATTCGATCTTTCAAGGTTTTTTTTATAGAAAGCAACTTGTCCGGAAAGCTGTAGCTGAAATAGAAAATGGAAACCTAAATGACGCCTGCAAGTTAAAGTTAAGTGTTCTAGAGGCTATGCATTTTATTTCTGCGTCGTGGAGAAACGTTACACAACACTGCATTTCCCATTGTTTTGAAGAAAGCGGATTCGTAGCATCTAATGAACCGAGAACAGATGAGGAATCAGTTGCGGTAGACTCGGACAATGACAATGAAACAGTTATCTATGATTTCAATGATTACATTCCGGAAAATTTAGCAACATGTGAAGCTGAAAGAGCTACTGCTCCATCCCTAGCCGACGTTATGGACTTTTCGTCCACCGATGAAGATGAAGAACAAGAAACAGAAGCACAGCCCGTCCCTTCTTTTAATATTGCATTGAAGAGCTTACAAACAGTGAAAAACTATTTTCTTTCTCATAAAGACCAGGAAAAAAACTTGCAAAGTATTTCAATCCTGGAAGATGCTGCATTCACTTTGAACTCAATGACTAAAAAACAATCTACTATTACGGACTATTTTCAACCTAAATGCCAGGATTCGCAATTAAAGATTGTTAGTAAAATCATCTTAAAAATGGTATGTATAATAATGTTCTTTTCGTAAAATATAGATTGTAATACATTTTGAAAGAGTCATCTTTAGTACCTTTAGTTTTTTTTCTACGATTTTTTGCTTTCTATGTATTTCCCGTATTTTACGTTTTTTTACTCAGTCCCTTGAGAAACGTAAAATCGGGGTTTCACTGTATTATAAAAAAAATTTAGACTTTTTTCCTTGCCCGATAAACGAAATCTGAGATTTTTTGCGTCCGATCGACAAAATTCGTGATTTTTCCGTGCATAATCGACAAAATTCGCGATTTTTTCATGCCCGATCGGCGAAATTTGCTATTTTTTATCGTAATTCCGTTTTCACAAGTTTTACTGTATTTTAAAATTGCTTCATTAAATCATTTGTCAAAAGTTGTGACCCCCCCCCCCTGGAGGTTGGGCTGGATCCGCCCTTGCTGTTTAGTAATTAAAATAGGGCAGTCACAGTTCACTTTGTACAAAATTTACTTCGAATTTCAGTTATTAATAACTTTTATTTTTTGAAACGCTCTGTTTCATTATTAAAGTTACTTTACAGAACAACTTTTAATAACTGTATTTATAGACAGTTAATTTTAAAAGGCTAGAAAAAATATTTATCGTACAATTTCATTTATAGTATAATAAAGTTGAATACTATGGCTGAAGGAAAAAAAATTCAAAACTATGAAACAATTACTTTATGTATCCATACTCTCGTTAAATCGCTAAAAGATGATAGCACCGAAGGATAATAAATTTGTTTTGGGTTATTTTATGATAGCCGATTATTTATACGAGGAATATAGGCCCTTAAGGGTGAAAGTACCCTACGTGTGTGGGGGGAAGGGGACGGGGTCTTTCCAAGGAAACCTTAATATTTATTTACGCAAGGAATTCTAAAGTTCGTAGAAAACCACAGAAAACTTCGAACGGTTAGGCCGACGGCCGCGATTGGGTTCGAACCCAGCAAGAATGTCTAAAAAATAGTTATGAATCAAATAAATTCCGATGACTGGCTGAATATTGAACAAATAACATCTGTTTAAATTTCAGATAGAATACACAAATTAGACTTTTTTTTCGTTCTAGCGTATATTTAGCATCTAGCGTATTTGATAAATCGCAAATTTAGATTCTAATGTGTATTACTTCAAATAATACTTCAAAAGCATTTATCGGTCTCTATAAACTTATAACATCTTAAGACAAGGTTGTTTGTACTTGTGAAGGTAAATTATCATAACGAGGGACTCTAAGGAGAGAGGTCCCTCCATGGGGCTGGCTTTCTAAGGGCTCATATCCCGTATTTACGCTAGGAAATCAAAAGTTCAAAGAGAGCCACGGAAAACTCCGAACGGTTAGGGCGACGGTCGCGATTGGTTTCTAACCCAGCACCAGGGCCATCGCTAAGACTTTTTATTGGTGGGGGAGAAGACCTTAAATTGCCAAGTCAAATTTTCATATTTGCCAACTTGTTTTATAATTTTGCCAAGTTACCACACTTAGAAAATGTAATACAGTTCTTATTTTAAAAAGTTCAATAATATTCCCAATTAGACATTTTAATAACAATTTTAATTTTTCTTAAGAAAGGTGTTATAGTAAAAATAAAATACATTGACATGTTTCGGAACCGTCAAATAAGTTCCATAGTCATAATATAAATAAAACAAAATTTCAAAATATTTCTCGGACAATACAAATGACACGCGACAATGAGATAATCACAAATAATAATTTCTTTATGTTTGATGGAAAAATTTATGAGCAGAAGTTGGGGGCTCCAATTGGTTCTCCCATTTCGGGTTTCCTCGCGGAATTCAAAATGAGACCTTATGAAAAAAGAATTTTTGAAAATTTTGACAAAGTTGCTATGTTTTGGAAAAGGTATGTTGATGATGTTTTTTTGGTTTGGGAATGGGGGGTAGATTCTTTCCTTAATTTTGTTGATAAAGTTAATAAATTAGACAAAAATATTCAATTTACCTATGAATTAGAAGCGAATTGTAGTTTACCGTTTTTAGACACTTTTTTAATTAGGGAGGATGATTCTTTGAAAAGATCAATTTATAGAAAGAAAATTAATAGCCAACACATTATTCCAAATTCCGCTTGTTCACCTTTTTGTTATAAATTCTCTACTTTCCGTTTCATGGTTGATAGAGCGTTTAAAGTCTGTTCTGATGAATTTTTAAACGAAGAGTTGCGTAAGATCCGTGAGATTGCAGGTTCTAATGGATATAAAATAAGTAGCATCAATAAATTAATTAATTATTATAGAAAAGGAAAGCCTAAACAACAATATCCAGGGTTAACTGAAAGATTCAATAAAGGGGGTGATTCTAAAAATTTTAAAAGAGTTTCTTTTCCATATCTGAAAGGCAGTTTTGAGAAATTAAAATTTAAATTAAAAAAGTTTAATATTGATTTGATTGCAACTCCTCCACCAAAATTAAGATGTTTACTTAATAAGCAAGTGGATCCTATTGGACATGATGATCTTGCTGGAGTTTATGAAATACCTTATATTACTGAAAATGGTGACTTAAATTATTACATAGGCATGACTGGGAGAAAGTTTGGAATTAGAAAAGGGGAGCACGAATCTGATATTAAATTTGGACGTACTAACACTGCCTTATCAAGAACATATTTAAATGAAGATATAAAAATATTGTTTAATCAAAGTAAATTATGTTTCATATCTAATTGTAATCGTAAATCTATTATAAGAGAGTCCATTGAAATTTATACGCGTAATAATCTGGTTTGCAATGATACCGTTTCTTTTATTATTCCTAAGTTATGGTTAGAATTAATGAATAAATTCCTCGTGAGGGCTTGAATGGGATGAACCAAGTTGAAATTTCTTTTGATCATGGTCTATTTTTATTTTTATTTAATTTTTTACAATAGCGCGCGTGTTTTTTGGTGTTTTTTATATCTCTTTGTCGCATGTCATTTGTATTGACCGTGAAATAGTTTGATATTTTTATTTTTAGTTAAGTTTTAGATCATGGTCTATATTTTAATTTAATTTTTTGCAATAGTGCGCGTGTTTTTTGTTATTTATATCTCACTGTCGCGTGTCATTTGTATTGTCCGAGAAATATTTTGAAATTTTGTTTTATTTATATTATGACTATGGAACTTATTTGACGGTTCCGAAACATGTCAATGTATTTTATTTTTACTATAACACTTTTCTTAAGAAAAATTAAAATTGTTATTAAAATGTTTATATAAAAGGTGAATATTTTAAAATCTGATGATTAAAAAAAAAAATCAATTGGATTTAATTAACTTTTTATCATATTCCCAATTAGAATTGTAACTTTTGCAAATTTTATCAAAAATAGAAAATGTACTACAATTTTTATTAAAATTTTAATTAAATTTGCCACAAAAGTTTTAAATTTGCCAAGTATAACAACATTTGCGACTGTTTTGGGGGGAGGCTCCCCCCCCTGCCCCCCCCCCCTAGCGAGGCCCCTGCTCTCATCATTCCTTATTTTTTTCTATCGATAAAGTGTTTTTTGGCCGTTTTTGTGAATGAATCAAAGTGAATAGCACAGTTTTAATTCAAAAATGAAAATTTCAACCATTATTATTCGTAAATGAGTGATTAGTTTGTCGCTAGAAGGCCAATCTTCTCGGGATATTGCGGCAAAATTATCGATCGGTTTTAGCCCACTGTGAACAATATTTAAAATTATATAAAGATGGCCATGGCCTTCAGGACTTTCTGAGATCCAGATGACCACGTAAAACGGCTATTCTTGTGGAGGGAATCATCAGGAGAAAAACAGTTGATGACCCGTATAAAAATGTCGTTGCAATATCCCTCGATTTACGGAGTGAAAATATTTCTGAAATAAGTCAGTCTACCGGGTCAAGATGCTGACGTGATGCAGAACTTTATGTAAGAGTCGGTGTTAAAAATTTTTCATAGGTAAAAAAAAAAAAAAAAAAAAAAAAAAAAAAAAAAAAAAAAATCAACGTATTCGACTGTCGTTTTTCAAGGAACATAAAGTCTGGCCAAGTGAAAACTTGACAAAAGTTCTATTTTTTTATCAATCAAATTTCAAACTTTTTGGCGAGTGATGGCATACACTACGTCCGATGACCTAACAACAAAAGATATGATTCGACATATGTTTTCCTACAATGAAGCAATGCGGAGGACATGTTATACTGTGGGGAGAATTTTCCTCAAAAAGTGTTGGTCCGCAGCAAGATGAATGATGCAATGTATAAGGATATCTTGCAAGATTATTTGCTGCCTTATTAAAGGAAAAATTGTAGTCGCAACTATTTGTTTTAACATGATAACGACTTAATGTATGCAAGCTCGACAAACAATCATTATCACACAAAAAAATTCCGCTTTTGAAATTGCCAGTCCAAACGCCCAACATGAATCCAATAGAAAATCTTTGGGAAAAAGTTGGTAAACGTGTGCAAAAATATAAATATTCCAACTTAGCTGAAAATTTCGAAAAATTGCAAGAAGTGAGGTAAAAACGTACCATAGACGATCTTTAACCGTTGATTGCATTACTGTCACATTGCTGTGTCACAGTACTTATTACTAAAGGTATGGCGATAAATACTAATTGTAAATATAGTTAATCACTGTTATTTTCGATTAGAATATTACTTTTTTAAAAACATGCGCAGGTGGCCGGAAACTTTTGAGAAGTTACGTTTTCCTTTGCACTTCATTTTGAGAATGAAATTTATTGATAATTATTTGTTATTGCATAAATAAGTTCCTAACTATTATGTCAATGCAATGTATAAATATCACTTTGAGATTCATCTTCATATGAGTATACTTTAAAAATTTTTGCTGGTTGGAAACTTTTGACCGCCACTGTATGTTTGTGTATAGGTGCGTGTTCATGCATTAAGCATTGTTATCGGGAAAAACAATTATTTCTTTTTAATATTTAGAATTTAATGTATTTGACATCGCTTTCTCTCTGAAAATCATGGTAACAATCAATGATTGTTAAAAGTATTTCATTTTTATGGAAAAATGTTAACAATGATTTATATTTTTAACAATGTCATGCAGCGTAGAATACAATGTTTTTACTACATTGTTTATTTTTCAACAATGGCTTTAAAATTTTTACGAAACAATGAAAAAATTACAATCGTCACTGCGATAAAAGTAATCTCTCATTAAGGTTGAATTTCTTGTGAGCTTAAAAAAAGTTTTATAATATTCAAATATTTCATAAAATAATATTTTCTTAAAGATTGTTATTATTATTTCAACATCTATACCAAAGTATAATTCTAATTGTTATCATAAAAAAAAGAAAAAAAATGTCCCGTCAAAGACTGACGATGGATGTCATCAAGTTTCTACAAGACAGAAACTACAGGTATTTGAGGTTCCTCGGAGCAGGAGGATTCGGGGATATAATTTCAGTCATCAATCCCTGCGGCAGAGAAGTGGCCGTGAAGATTGTGCAAAGGCAAGACATTTGGCCGATTGAAGACAAATACTGGCCCAAGTTATTACACCCACATATATTGGAGGTATACGAAGTTATAAAAGTGAAAGAATTAAAGTGTAAATTATACATCACTCCAGTCCTACCACGAACGTTAGATGAGATAGTTGAAAGCAAAGAGTTCAGGAGGGATCCAAAAAACTACGAAAGATTGAAGAAGTGGGCGTTCCAAATTTTGCTAGCAATGGAGTTTCTTCACAATAAGGGAATGGCACATTTAGATATTAAATCGGATAATGTGCTCATTGATAGCAACGATGACGCAGTTTTAGCTGACTTCACGGGACTCAATTTTACTAAGGATCCTGTTAAAAGGTAGCTGTAACGGAGTTGTACATATAAGTTTTTTTTTTTTGATTCAATATATTAATAATTTTCTAATAAATTTTCACAGAAATACGTTCTTTGTGCAATTAACATTTTATATTTTAATATCAGCCAATCTTCGTTATTTTCTTTTTCCCAGGTAACATTAACTTATTCTGCAACACAAATTTTGCTTAATAAATGAAATCAAATAGACGCAATTTTGAAGCAAGAATGTTTTAATAAAATGCGTCTTCTGATTTAAAGTGTAATTATTTCATGATAAACGTCAGTAGCTGTCGATTAATAATGATCATTTAAGGCAATTTAATTAAAACCTTAGTTAATATTGAAAAAAATAATTAAATTACATTTAACGGTACTAAATATTTGAATTATATTTATGAATGTTTATTTTTGCAAATTAAATATATCGAATGTTGGTGTCAATACATTTTTTTCAAGAATATATTCTGTATAAGCATTAGTACGTACGAAAATTCATTTCAACTCTAAAAGGGAATAAAATATATTGTATATAAAAAAGTTTCAAAATAACAGGCGAAACTTAGAATATACGTACACCTGTAACTGCAATATCAAAAAAATGTATATTTTATGTTAAATTGTTCTTATTCTTAATTTTTTTAAAGAAACAGTGAATTTTTTCTGTGAATTCGAAAAATATTTTAAAGAAATTATTGGCAAATAAATAAAAATCTATTAATTATACTTTTAGGTGCATTCTTATTTATATAAAAACGTCGCATCTAGAGTCGTCAGAGCATTATACAAATTTTATGAAAATTGAAAAAAAGTATCAACAAAAGTTTTCGACATTCTATTAAATCCTATCATACGAAATGAATTCAGTGATTTTTATTCCATGACAGATAATTTATGTGCCATGGTGATTATATTCTATTTAAGAAGTTCTATTATTTCCCTATTATAGAATTTAATAAATATAATCTTCATAAATTTTGTGTTCATACATTTGTACAGAGTAATACAACAGCTATATTCAGCAAGATCTCTCTCTCTTTATATATATATATATGTATATATGTATTATTCCATGATAGGTAATGATTTTTTTTATTTTCAGTAAAGAGCATTGCTATTAAATTCGCTTTTTTTTTTTTTTTTTTTTTTTTTTCTTTTTTTTGGTAGATTAATATCGCCGGATGTGTTCAGACCCCCTGAATGTTTCGATCCCGATGAAAAGAAGAACATACGTGGCGAGTGTTTCGATGTGTGGGCGTATGGACTCATGGTGCTGAATCTCATGACAGGGCACTACTTTGCAAAGAAGGCTGCGTCCAGCACAGGTTTTACAGATTGGGCTACTCATCTGTCACCAATATTAGAAAAGTCTTTGAAAGTAAGATACGATTTTTATTTCACTTGTACGAATAAGTAAACTTAATTCTTGATGTGGAAAATGCCATGAAATCGAGCAAAAAGTTCCAAATAGTCTCAAGTTGTACAATAGACTCTCTCTAATTCGCAACTTTAAATTCCACAACTCTCTAAAATCCGCATATAATTTACGAATGTAAACAATTAAGCATTCAGTTCAGATAGAGGGACAAAATTTGACTTTTTTAGTTTTATATCAATTCCACGTACATTTTAATTTGTAATTTTTGTTAATATTACCGAATTCATGTTTTTTCATGAAGGAAGAATAAATTTTTTCTCAAAAAATTCAAGATATTGCTGATATCACTGGTCACCACAATCTTTTTGCCAAATATATTTATGCATTAATCAAGCTTTTTTTTGTTAATTAAGTGTAGCTAAACCTCAAATAAAACTACTCATTTTGTTATTTTGATGTAAATTAGTAATTTGCCTTTATGAGGCATGTTTCATTGAATAATTTAGAAAAAAAAATACATTTCAGCTTTATAATGAATATTTAATCATATTTTATAACTTGCCTTTTTGGAATACAAAAACTAGCAACGTTAAAAAGCACCAAATATTGTATATAAACAGCAGACCGGTTTCGGTAGCATTTAGCGTACCGTCGTCAGTGTTAGCGGAGGTAGAAATCTGCTCATATATACAGTAGAGATTGAGGATTGAAGCCAACCAATACGATGATAGAGGACTGCAAGTAAGGACCAATCGGAGAGCGCACGTGGAAAGGGACCGGAGGGGAGAAAAAAAGGTCAAAAAGGAGCGAAAAAAATAATAATAAGCATTAGGAAATAGAGATTTTAATGTAATATTACCAGATTTCGAAAGAGGGGGGATAGCGAATTCACAATTGACAATTTTGCCAAAAAATTTTTATATTAAGAACTCTGTAAATTATAAGCAAATAACTTGGCAAAATTTGGGACTGTTTTATTAAAATCTTAATTTCTCTACGAGTATACATGCTATTTTCATAAAAATGAACAAAATTTATTACAATAATCTATGTAATCATAATCTGCAGTTTGGATGCTTTTGATACATTAGTTTTGACAGGGTTATCCAAAAGATATCAATTTTTTTCAATTTGTTGACTGTCCCCTATAGGGATTCCTGAAAAAAAAAATTTCGCGGTAATGTATGACCTGTATTATTCTGTTTACACGCCTAGAATTTCAGGATAATTCCTCAAGTATTTTTCTAGAAATTCAACAAAAGATCAAAAATCGCAAGTGGCCGATGACCTTTGGCCATATAGTGCAGTTAAGCATTATAATTTCGTTCATCGCAAAAATATACTAGATCATACTGTATATTAAGTTACAGTTTAGGACATTATCTACGCACTAGATCATATTATTATAAACACACTATTCGCGTTCCTCTTGACAGCACACAGCAAAACTTCTCAGTACTATAGTCTTTTCTTCAATTTCCGTAATCAGTTGGACTTCACTTCTCCACGATAACGTACTCTATCCATAGCACTACAGATACCATTTTTCCCCAACTGTCTCTTTTACTGCCTCCATCTGTCGTCTCTTAAAAGTTTTCTCTCTATTTGCAACAGCAACCTCACGTGTTGCTGTTGATGTTGATCGCTTTCTTTTTTTTTAATCGATGACCATGCCTCTACCAGCCGAGTATCCCCAGCTGAACCAACACCCCCTATAGTCAAGGCCTCCGCAGCGAATTCCAGAAGTTTCAATATGGCTGCCCCTACAGTCCGAAGGTCCGACTCCCCTTTTACCGGTGACCTTTATTCGCATATACCTAGTCAGTGTGCGTCAGTCCAGTGCTAGTACGGCATGTTTCAATTCTGGCGTTTCGCCATTTTCTATTTTGTTTTGCGTAGTACAAAATTTGGATATTATAAAGACTAAAAGTAAGTGTTCTCTTTTTCCTTATATCACTGTTTTAACAAAGCTTTAAAGATAATTTCTGTTAAACACACTTGCAAGATTAGTGATTACCGATTTAGTTTTCAAGCTATATATATTGCAACAGTGGTTTTCAAATCATTTACATCTATGGTGAATTAGTATTTTGTTTAAAATAATTATAAAAAAATATAATTTTGCTTCTCATCTGAATTTTTATCCTGTTGATTTTAACTTTCAGTATTTCCTCACGGGATTTTGTTATTATTTATATGTAATATATCTTTATCAGAAAAGTACTGCGTTTTAGCAATTGTTTATTTCTTTGTTTATTAAGTATTTTTCTAAATTCCAGTTTATTAGTTTGAATCCGAATTTACTTATTAAATTATATAATTTTTCTCGCTATCAGTTAAAAAATAATTTACTTAAGTAATCTGGGTGCGCTGTTTAAATTAATTCATAAAATATTCAAAGAGTTTTATTGCTATTACAGCTTTCATTAGCATATTAATTAGCTTCAGCTGTTAAATTACTTTTGATATTTTGACAATTATCTTTTCCTTCTTTCTACTATACTTTTCTATATTCTTAATTTGAAAGTTACTTTTATGGAAACAGATTTTTTTTTCTTTAATATTAGTAGATATTTTTTAGTAATAATAATAATAGTAATTTAAAACTAATTTATAAATTGATAAAGAACAGACACTTTCTTTAATAATAGTAAAGTATAATAATAACAGCAATTTAAAGATAATTTATAGATTGATAAGGAATAGATTTTTGTTCTTTAATAATAATTTATAATAATAATAATTTTAAAATAATTTATAGATTGATACTGAACACATTTTTTCCCTTAATAATAATAATACTTTAAAATGTATACTTTAATAATTTATAGATTGGCAATTGGCAGATTTTTTTCAATAATAATTTATAATAATAATTGTAATTTAAAAATAATTTATAAATTAATAAGGAACAGATGCTTTCTTTAATAATAATAATAATAAATAGTAATGTATAATAATAATAGCAATTTAAAGATAATTTATAGATTGATAAGGAATAGATTTTTTTTTCTTTAATAATAATTTATAATAACAATCTTAAAATAATTTATAGATTTATACTGAACACATTTTTTTCCTTGATAATAATAATACATTAAAATTTATACTTTAATAATTTATAGACTGGCAATTGACAGATTCTTTTCAATAATAATTTATAATAATAATTGTAGTTTAAAAATAATTTATAAATTAATAAGGAACAGATGCTTTCTTTAATAATAATAATAAATAGTAATGTATAATAATAATAGCAATTTAAAGATAATTTATAGATTGATAAGGAATAGATTTTTTTCTTTAATAATAATTTATAATAATAATTATAATTTTAAAATAATTTATAAATTGATACTGAACACATTTTTTTTCCTTAATATAATAATACTTTAAAATTTATAGATTGGCAATTGACAGATTTTTTTCAATAATATTAATAATAATAATTGTAATTTAAAAATAATTTATAAATTAATAAGGAACAGATGCTTTCATTAATAATAATAATAATTTAGAATAGTAATATTAATTTAAAAATAATTTATAAATTGATAAGTTGTTGCATCTCTTTTTTTTCTTTGTTCCAATGCCACTTGATATTATATTTAATATTAATTTATACGATTAAACAATCTTATAAGGAAATACTGAATAATAAAAAAGTTAAAGCTAGAAAGCAAATAAAATATACCTTATTTATTTATTATTATTTGTTTTGATTTAATAAAAAACATTTTATATCTTACATATGTATAACAGAAATTATTACATAATAATGATATTAAGACAATGACATAAGTACTTAATTTATAATTTATGCGCATTAATATTTATTTATAAGTGACATAATGACTTAGCATTCTGTCTTTAAATAATTCTCATCAAATAAGAAAAAAGTAAACAAATAAAATACATGGGAGTGAGTGTGAAAAGTGTGTGTGGGGGCGGGGGGCGGGGGGTATATTTGAAATGAAAAAACTCTTCTCACACAACATATTATTTAGTACATTTTTTCCCAATTCTTTTTTTTTTTTTTTTAATCAAGTCATCAAATTCTAGTCATGTAAACGAATTTAGCTTCAGGATTATGAAGCTAATTTAAAATATAAATTTTAATATATTTTTTAGAAAAAATGATGTACTGTTATAATTTTAACCTTAAGTTTTTTTGCTGAGTTTTTTTTTTCTCTCTCTCTCTCTTCTTTTTTTTATTTTCATTCTTTCTTTTCTTCAATGTATAAGTTCATTTGATGCTTTAACATAGATTTTTTTTTTTTTATCCTACTTATTTAAAATAGTGTGATATTGATAATGTAAAAGAAATATTCTATTTCTAAATTAAATCACATCTATTTAAAAATCCAAAGCTCAAATCTAATGCAGTTTTGCCTCTTATAAAAATTTGTATTTTAAGTCCTTTTTAGTATATTTTTTAAACAATAAGTAACCCTCTTAAATTACAACTTATATTTATAGGAAATGACAATTATTTACTTGATTACACATTAAATTAACTGAAAAAGTAAACACTATTGCTAAAAATTTTGAAAATTACAAGAAATGCAACTTTGTGTGAGCTTGTGTAAATTCATATTATGGACGTGGGAAGTCGGACATCTCGATCGGCCATTTTGAAACGGTGAGAAGGCCTTGACTATAGGGGGTGTTGGCTGAACGGGTTTGATACCTATTATCGGGACGCTTGGTGGCAAGAAGCCTAACAAGCGCTTAAATTGTATGGGCACTACTTACTGCTTTATGAAAATTGGTATGCCGATTACTTAACATTTATATCTTGTTGTTTGGCGCTTGCCCTTTACTACTCGATTGATCTCGTAATTTGGAGCCTTGGTCACGGTGAAGTAATGAGACGTTCACCTGGCAAAGCATCCCCAGAGGTATAAGACACTGATAACTGGGAGAACTTTGCACCCATGAGGGATTTTACATGCACCGGGCGCCATTAGCGTTCATGGCGTTGTTGACCTTATTCAGAGACAGATCCTCACAAAAGAATATCCTTCTGATCATGAATTTTCCCATCCTACCGCTACATAATATCCATTGTAATACCCTAAGATTTTTTTTTCAAGAAACCCTATAAGGGATTGTCAATAAATTGAAAAAGAAGTATATCTTTTGGATAACCCTGTCAAAACTAATCTAGCAAAAGCGTTCAAACTGTAGATTATGATTAAATGGCTCATTGTAATAAACTGTGTTCATTTTTTTTTTTAACGGATAGTATGTATACTCGTGGGGGCATTAAATATTTTATAAAAACAGTCCCAAATTTTTTCAAGTTTTTGGCTTATAATTTACAGAGTTTTTAATATAAAATACTGTTTTTTTTCCGAAAATACGACAATCAATATTGTACACAATAACCTGTAATCAGAACTAAAAACTATAAAAAATTGTATGAAAAATGAACAGGTCAACTAAATATTGTTTTACTGCGTATGCTTCAATGCTATAAAAATTTGATTTGCATATTGTGTTAGGTGCAACTTCTGTGAATTTCTCAAAAATATAACTTGAAAATTCTAAATGTAATTGTCTATAGTATAAGCTCAAAATCCGTTATCCCCGAAATGAAGCAAAAAGATGACAAGGCTGCTTATATTTATTCATCGATTAGTGTCAATTGTATAGAATACGCAATATAGAATACTAGTATATTTGGATACAACCTCTCTTCTTCTTTTTATTTGCTTTAATTTGGGAACAACGGGTTTTAAGCTGATTCTATCGATGATTATTTTCCGAATTTTCAAGCTATATTTTTGAGACTTTCACCAAAGTTTCTCTATACATCTAGCTAAGACAATATGCAAATGAAATTTAGATAACGTTTACGCATGAGCAATGAAAAATTATTTAGTAAACCTGCTCATTTTTCCTAAATTTTTTATTATTTTTTAATTCTGATTACAGGGTATTGTGCGCAATGCTGTTTGTAATATTTTCGGAAAAGAATAGTATTTTGTATTAAAAACTTTGTAAATTATAAGATAAACACTTGGAAAAATTTGGGACTGTTTTTATAGAATCCTTAGTTTCTCTACGATGCTATCCGTGTAAAAATGAATACAGTTAATTACAGTAAGCCACTTAATCATAATCTACAGTTTGAATGCTTTTGTTACATTAGTTTTGACAGGGTTATCAAAAAAAACCTCTTCGTTTTTTTTCAATTTGTTGACAATCGTCTATGGCGTTTCGGGAAAAATTCTACACGAAAATGTATGACCTGTACTATTATGTTCACAAACTTACAGTTTCAGAATAGTTCCTCATGTATTTTTCTAGGTATTTAACAAAATGTCTAAAATCCCAAGTGGCCGGTCACCTTTGGCCTTATAGTGTATATGTTAATGTATTATACGTTACATGTGTTAATGTATCGTAATTAAAAAAAATGTAATTACAAAAGATTGACAAAATTAAATTCATTACTTAAAACTAAAATAAAATCAATCAGCTTAGAACATTTTGTTTTTAAAATAAAACTAACATTCTAAATTTTAAAATCATGCATTCAGAATCAATTAAATTTCAATGGTAATTCATGTATTAAATTCATTTATTTTATAGTTTACCTCAAAATTGGTCAAGAAGTGAATTTTCTTTTTTTACTAAATCAAATCTTGTTTAAATGGAATTATTTTGATTCTTCATTTTTGAGTATATGGAATTTATATCATATTTTGTAAATTTTTGTTAATACAAGTACCCCAATTACCCATACAAATTAAAATTTTACCTAGCTTTTTCTGCATGTTTATGTTTTCGTTACTTTAAAGTTTTAAAAATGCTATGGCTTTTTTTTGTGATTGATATAAATATTTAAAAAAAAATGTTTATGTTCTTTATTATGTATGGGATAAATCCGAGCATGGAAATAGTCTTTACTTTTTTGTCATTAAAAAATAAATAAATAAATAAAAGCACATGGAGATGTTTTAGAATTAATCTTTTTTCATTACAAATTTTAGTAAAAAATATTAAATGTGATATTAGGTTTATCTAAAAATCCATCTGCAGTCTTGCGTAATACGCATTTTAAAATCTTAAAAGGTAAAAAACATCAGTATTTAAAAAAGTAGTAGGAATTTAGAAAAAAAAAATTGATCTTTTAAAAAGCTTTTTTTTATTTTATTTTTGCAGCTATTTATTTATTTATTTATTTCAAAATTCATTTATAAATGAACCTTGAAATGCAGTGACTTCACCATTTGGACTCTTATTTTTTTTTAAATAAACAAAGAAAATTGGCGAAAAGGTAAACTGTCCCCTTATTTTAAGGGAACAATATAGTGGAGTTGCTTTTTAATTTTTAGTTAAATCGCATGTAAAACCGATTTCGTATTTTTTACACATGAAAGAAACAAAAATGCGCGATTTTATAAAATAAATGGTAAAAATTATTTATATTTCTTTCAAATTCGAATTCAAGAAAACTTGGAGTTTATTAGGTTTAAAATAATTTTATCGAACTCTTTTCTGTATGTCAAGTGTTTAAAACGTCTTTTTTCTCTATACTGTTCGAATAATAATAATAATAACCTCAGATTTCACGCATTTCTTGTAATGTTTACAGAAATCGAAATTTGTGAAACTTACCAAGAAATCCTTTTTGAAGACAAATTTGTCTTCGAGTGACGTGAATCTAGCTCGTCACTTCATCCTGTTCACACTCAATGTAAATCAAGATGACAGGCCTAGCGCATCGAGATTGAAACGACACCTGTTAATGAAGACAATTATAAATCCGTTTATGAAAGTGTCATGGCACAGGACGGACCAAGAAAAGAATCCATTCAAAAAGACACAAAGTGAGCAAGATCGCAAAGATCGGAGAGACGCTACTTTGAACATGGAAGGACTGAAATATTCGTCTGGACCATTTCATGATAAAGGTATGTATTCATTATTTCTGCTATCTAACTCCTGTTTTATTTTTTTCCCTAGAGTATTTTTCATCTCATGATATTCTTATAGTCTTGTTTATGTGTCTGTCACAGCAAGTCACAAAAAATGATTTTTTCTTTCAATAGAGTTAAATATCCTCTGTCATACCCAAACTATAAACATTTGCAAAAAATTACGTTACTTTAATTAAATTAATTAATGTAGGGATATTTCATAAATTTTTGCAGTTTCGAAACACAATTTTAATTTCATTTGTCTTTTCGTGATCTCTGTAGCTCTGTGTTGGAGAGTGCCATTGCTAACCGGAAGGTACCAGGTTCGAAGCATGTTGGCGGAAGTTGAAATTTTAGTTTTTTTTTAATTTAACTCTCCGATGGATTTAATTTTAAAAAATTCTACTTTTTAGCCAATTTACGATTTTTTTTTTTTTTTTTTTTTTTTTTAGAATTTTAATAATGTTAACATCTGTTTTAGGTTAGGCAGGCCACATGACACAGTTACAGCAACAGACAGCCGTTATAATCATCATACAAATTGTAATCGATTTCTCCCAATTGCTGCGTGTCCACTCGTCCCTGCGCGGGCGTTAATGGTACTCACCATTCTGATAATTGTGTATATGGACCACCGTTGTGCAGCCTCTTGGCCACGGCGAATCATGATATCCAACATCTAGCAGTCTGTTCCATGTGACTTCAGATTTCTCCTACTGTCAGCTGCCTGCTTCCTTTTGCTGTAGTACAGTATAGGTGTCATCCGCTGTTATTTGTGGTCATCTGTGTCCACCTCAGAACGCTCGTTCAGCTATTCCTGTACTTTGAAATGTTCCCGAATCTCAAGAAAAGATGCTATGAGCGATCGCGAACTTTTCAGTCATACTTTCCACACTTCAATCTTTTTCGAACCTCCCAACGATGTCACCTCTGATAAAAACATTCAGGTAACATCTTTTGGGTTGACTTTTGATATATATCTGATATCTATATATCTTTTAATATATATCTGTTATATTGTCATGCTGTAACTCTCGTATTTAAGAACCTATTTAAATATAATTTCTTGTGAACATAACATACACCAATGTCTCGACCAAATTCGGTGACCGTATTCATCCAACATCTTGCTTCAAAATGACAGCCATTTAAATTATTAATTTTTTTTTCAAATAGTGTACAAAAAATTAGAAATCGGAAAAGGTTTATTTCTTAAGTGTTTGAGACCGATACAAGGATTACAGGTCAATTTTTGTTTTGTTTCTATCTTAAATAATGGCTGAAATATAATAGTTTGAATATCTAATGTGAGTGACATTTTGAAACGATCTGATTTTTTGCCTGCAGCAGTACGCGTATATATCAAACTATTTCGATATGAGGAAGTATCTGCACAGGAATTGCTGATGTTTCCAACATGTACACATGATTAGCTTTACCCATCATGTTGTTATAAAATATCTAGTACTTCAAGATATCGACGAACTTGTCGGCCAAATATAAATCCTGTAAAGAAGTCTAGCTTGGATAAAGCTGACTAATTTTACGAAATTTTAACTCATCTTTAATATTGACAAAAACCATTATTGAATTTTCTATAATCGGGTTTCATTGAAACTGAGTTTCGCGTGTTTGAATAACATAAGCTAGCTTTAAAAAAATAAAGGATGTGAAAGCTACGTAGCGCTTTATCTAGAGGTGAATAATAAGGGGGGAGGTTCATATATTTTTCTCTCTCTTACTCTGTGATGCAGAAAGATAAATTAGTGCGTATTCACACTGCAGTTAATAGGTTTCTCATTAAACTGTTGTAATAACTTCATTTTATACTAAGGAAACTATATGATGATGAAAATTTTGAGAGTATTACTAATGCAACATTAAACATCATATTAGTTTCTTATGTGAAAATAGGATGAACAAGTGCTGAGACACTTATTTTAGTTACAATTTAGTATTTTTGCAAACCTGTGAAAGGTCCTCAAAACTAAATTAGACTCTTGAACAGAATTCCATTTGGATTTTCAGAACATAAATTCGTTTAAAGACCTTGAAAACTTTTCTAGGGGAGGCTCAAAATAATTTTTTTTTTTTTAAGGGGGGCTGAGCCGCCTATAGCACCCTCTTAGCTACGGCCTTGAAGATACCTCTCCCTTTAGGGTACTGTCCAGGAGGACATTTTTGTTTATACCGGCAAATTAATTTAACAGATAATCGCTGTCCACACCTCTAATTCCCTGAAAGGATTTCATTTTTACAAAAGATTATTCTCTTATTAGTCACGTAAGATTGGTCTTCATCCTTTTACATTATTTACTTTGTGAACTATTCCAGAGTTTTAATACGCTACCTGATGGCAGGTGCTACAAATATTTATTTCAGTTGCGATGAGCGAATAACAATACGTTCAGCGAAATTAGAAAAAATGTCCCGGCAATTATAATAAGGCAACTACGAGGGTAAATAACTGAAATTATTCGCCATTACTATAGATTTTAATGCCACCAAGAGCGGGTTCGGAACGCAAATTTTGCCATTTATATAGCTGTCATTTTGATAGTTAAAATGCGATAGAATTGTATTAAAAAGTATTTTGTTCTCTTTTAGGTACTTCCAGGAGGAAAAATCTCAAGCAGTGGTTTATGAAAAAAATTAACAGAATATTCTAGTAAGAAAATATATATACCGACCTTGACTAATCCCTAGTGTGACAAAAGCAGTAACCGAAAACCGTGACATCGATTTCCAAATACCCGTGGACAATGACATATCTATACCTTCTGAAAAAATACTGACAAAAAACGCACAAACTGTCCGTGCTGTTTTTTCTACTAATCTATGTTGTGACATATCTATACCTTCTGAAGAAATACTGACAAAAAACGCACAAACTGTCCGTGCTGTTTTTTCTACTAACCTATGTTGTGACATATCTATAACATCTGAAGAAATACTGACAAAAAACGTACAAACTGTCCGTGCTGTTTTTTCTACTAACCTATGTTGTGACATATATCTATACCTTCTGAAGAAATACTGACAAAAAATGCACAAACTGTCCGTGCTGTTTTTTCTATTAACCTATGTTGTGTGTCATAAAGCTCAGAAAGTCTTACTGAAGCTTATATTGAACTTTTGATGTTCATTGTAACTCATCTTACATTTAAAACACAAATATTTGGCAAATAAAATGGTTACTGAGACTGTGTTTGATTACTTAATTTTAGTACTAATAAATATTGTGTGCAGGTACATGGCTGTAGAATGGTGAATTTCCTTCAATAAATCAGATTCTGCATGTCGACATTTTCACAACTGGACAAGAGATTAGTTGCGAAAATTTTACTTTAATACTCTGGATAAAGGACTGAATGAAACACTTTTTACTAATCACACTGTGTAGTGTTTAATACAAGCTAATATATTGTACCTTTGGCTACTTTTAAAAAATATTTTTTCTTAATTTAACTATTAAGATTAAATTTAATTGATTTCTTGTTTGATTGGTAGTTTTTACCTCTCAACAGACGACGAATCTATCATAAAACGTTAAAAATAAATTAAATTTTAAATTCCAAGTTCAAGTTCGGAAGGAATGTTTCTACTGATTATCCGGCTATGCCCTTTATTTATGAAAATAATCAAGATATTGCTGATATCACTTACGCGGTGTCTGAGAATGATCAGTATTTATTAGTTATGGCTCAAAGGCATAATTTAAGTGAAGGTAAAGAGTGGCAAATAATTGGTAGAATCAAGGATGGTAATAAACAATGGAGGACGCCCAAGAATTGAATATTTCTCAAAGTGTCATATGAGGAGGTACGAGCCACTTTTTAGGCAATGGATATGTATATAGATAGTCTTGTCAAGGAAGTCCAAGAACAACAACTGCATCCGAAGTCCGTTTTCTGTCATTTTCGACTCAAAGAATTCGTAAAACGACTACAAAATATTTGGTTTCAGATCTTCAAGCTTCCATACCAACTCTAATTAACCGTTTAACTGCTGCACGCTTAAAAAAGGTGAACTGTATGTGAAAAAAAATACATAATAATAGTTTGTGTCCCACTCATTGAAGTTTTCAAAGCGGACCTTTAAGCGGTTGACATCTTCACGTTGAATGGAGGAAAGAAGACTGTGCCCGAACGGGATATTTTACGGACAAGGGAAGGCAAGTTTCATGTTCCTCCCTTTTCTCCAGATGAAAATACGTCTAGAATGAGTGTTCAGACTATATCTGGACTTGTCAGCAAGCAATTCTCGAGCTCAGTCTTCTTGGCTCCATTGAACATGGCGACGATAAAGGTTTAAACGGTCCCCTTTGGAAGTTGCAGTAAGTGGACCTTAAACAATTGGTCTTCTCGCATACCATCCAACCTTGTTAAATCTCGTAAAGCAGTAGAATGTTTATTCGAACCCCTATAGCAGCATGAAAGTCTGAAACCAAATCTCTTGTAGTCGTTTCGCAGTTTATATGAGCCAAAAATGACAGAAAACGGTCTTCGCATGATGTTGTTGTTCTTGGTCTCCCTATACCAGACTGTCTATAAACGTATCCAGCGCTTAAAAAGCGGTTCGAAGTTCTTGATATGACACTTTGATGAATACTCAATTGTTGGGCGATCTCTATCTGTATTTGACCTCCCTCTATTCTACCAATTATTCGTCACTCTTGATCCTTCATTTAAAGGATGGCTTTGAGCAATAAATAATTAATATTCATCTCTCTCAAACACCGCATTCAATTTAAACATAATTACAGAGCAGAATTCCGAAATATGTAAATTGCGCAGCACATCATCAATCGCCTAGTTTGTATATTAACGATACTAGTAGATCGAACCCGGGCTTCCCGGGTTACACAACAAAGATAAAAACCATTTTTTTTATTGAAAACTTTAATGAGTCTTCTACAGGTAATATGCGTTTTAGATAGCTAACTAACTCCAAAAAAGCATTTTAACCCTTAAACTCCTTGAAGAGGATGGATAAAATTTATCCCACTTAATTTTAATTTCAAAACGCGACATTGGTGCCAGTAATTTGAAATAGCAATTTTATTTTTCTCAAATACGTGAAGAAACGCTTTTAAATATTTTGAAACAAATTTGTTTTTAAATTCGGGTGCCAATCAATCATTTCAGCATTTTAAGAATTGAAATGCTTTTTCCCTCAAAGGGTTAAGTGTCTTTGGATTTTTCCATTCATGTTTCGTTCATAAAATAATACTGTGAAAAGAATTGGTATGAAGATTTGTATTTGATACTTTACATATTTTTGTATTGTATTGTATTTTATATATTTTTTTATCTTATAAAATTCAAAAATTTAACATTAATCTCAATATTATATTAAATCAATCTTTGAATTAAAATACTACATAGCGGAAAAACATTATTAAGCAAACGTGATTAGGTTAAAGGGTTAAATGAAAAATATTAATTATGGAATCAAATAAAGCTATGAAGTTTTTCAAAAGTCACATTTCCGTATTAGACGCATGCCAGAAGTTATTAGCCAAAAATTTCGTTATGGCAGCAATTTTGTTTCTGGTCATTTTAGTGCTTCGAGAACGTAATTTAATTACATGTCTGTTAAATTTGTATTTATTTTATTTTATTATTTATAAAGGAAATTTTAATTTTGCTATAGTACATTAGCCGGAAACAAATCCCGAAGTTTTTATATTTTTCTAAGGACAAATAGATTAATTTATCGTAATCGAGTTTCACTTGGTAGAGATATATTTAAAAATAACTCGCACTTGATTTTTTTTTTAAACCACTGCCAATCAGTAAATTGAAATACAGTTTTCAAACAAATTCAAAGCATTTTCAAAGTATTTTTTTTTTCTTATTTGGCAGTGTAAAATTTTAAGTTGTTTGATTACATGTTGAACTTGTAATTTTTAGTCATTTAATCTGCGTTTTAAACCATTCTTTTATTTTATTACTCGTGCAATTTTAATTTTATAATGAGAAATTATCAGGAACAATATTTATAGATTTATGAGTAAATTGTGTATCATTATTTCTTAATGGAGATACGTAATAGAGAAAATGCGTAAAAAAAAAGAAAAAAAGGCTTGAAAATATAAGCTTGAAAAATGTAAGCAGGTACAGTCTTCAATCAAATTGCATTTGAAAGTAGATTTTTTCCTATATGACGAAATAAAAATTAAAAATGTGCGACGTTTAGAAGATTAAAAAATTGCAGTAACAAAAATTGCAGAAAGTCCTGAAATGTTGTCATTTGTAAAATAGCATCAGTGCTACATACGGACACATTTGTTCGTTACAATATAGATTTTGCTCATATGAAAAATCGGTACCACTTGATTATCCCGTCGACCATTTTCGCCAAATTAAAAAAAAAATGCCAAACTAATAGCCGAGTTATATATTTTGACATACTTTTTATTTTAAAAAACGGAAAAACAAATGAATTAGTAAAACATGAATAAAAATACAAAAAAATGGTATTAAAAACCACTTGATGACATTTAAAACATGTGTATCGTGTTCAATATCATTGAATATGACATTCACAATCATTCATTATTGGAATTTAATCTTATAATTTGGCGATAATTTTTTGGTCGACGGGTTAACCAAGTAGTACCGAAAAATCTTAAGCGCATACTAAAATGTTAAAAGTAAAAAAATGATTGTGCGTACATTTTTTCGAAAAAGTTTGCTTCAAAGTTAACTCTATGACAAGTTAAAAATTCGTTTTATAAATTAAAATACACAACACAAATCAAAAGAATAAACATTAAAATATACAAACAATTGCACTCCATCACTTCAAGGTGCAAAGAAGATGCCATATTTTCCGTGAAATACGGAAACCTTGATTTTTACAAATCATGACAAACCAAATTTTCAATCCATTTCAAACAATGCATATAAGCGAATTATGAAATCTCATTTCGTCATTTACA